>CM065730.1:23606342-23616342 GCA_033310375.1 Conus canariensis | reverse complement strand
CTTTCCCTCATCAGCCACCCACACTATCACCGTGCCAGCGTACGTCTCGGTGGCCCGGGATATGATGGGGATCTGGAGAAAATGGAGATGAAAAGTGAGATGGGGGGGGGGAGGGGGGGCGAGATTCAGAGAGGAAGGAGGGGAGGATAACGTGGTGAGGAGGGTGTTAACTTGGATCGCGGTATGGCACGGACTGTCTGGAGAAACAGCAAACAGGCCACGTGCAGGAAAAGAGGGAGAGTGGAAGGAAAACAGAGAGAGAGAGAGAGAGAGAGAGAGAGAGAGAGAGAGAGAGAGAGAGAGAGAGAGAGATTCTGAGACAGAGAGAGAGAGAGAGAGAGAGAGAGAGAGAGAGAGAGTGCCTGCAAAAAGCGACGACGACGAAATCTCACGCAGCTGCCAAGAGCTTGATGTGGCGTACATACATACATACATACATACAGTGTGGGCACACGATGGACTGTATCCTCTTTCGCTAAGGCGGCTACTGCTCTCTCTACTCGTGCTGCCTTCTCCTCCACAAGGGGCTACTGAAAAACAGGCGGCGGCGGCGGCGGCGGCGGCACGGAAAGGGGGCTTCTGGACGTAGCGCTGAGAGGCTGGAACAGGTGAGTGAGACCAGAGACTGAAAGACGAGATGGACAGGTGAGAGAGGACAAGAAGGTCGGTGGGTCATCGATTCGAGAGTAGCACAGGTTAAAGGTAAGGGAGGTAAATTAATTATAGATGGTTAGGGAACGGAGGAGAGAGAGAGAGAGAGAGAGAGAGAGAGAGAGAGAGAGAGAGAGAGAGAGAGAGAGAGAGAGAGAGAGAGAGAGAGAGATAGAGTGGAAAAGGAGGAAGGGGTGAGGTGGGGTAGCGTGGTGCGGAGAACGTTTGGAAAGTCGCCGCATTTTCACAGGTTGCAGACCGATTGTACAGAACAGAATAGAACCAAGACACTGACAGACAGATGGGAAAGATACGCGGGGGTAAGTCAATATAACAAGGCCCAAAACCGGGCGCTGAACCGCACAGTCTGCGGGGAAAACGTCCACATGAAGAGAGGGAAGGAGCACGATCTCAGTAACAGATCACAAATGATCGGGAAGTGAGCCAAGTCTTCCAACCACTGTCAGCTCGCTCTTTCAAGCCAAGGTGATGAACCAGAAGCGGAATAATCCACAGTGACAGAGTTATTGTCCATCTCAGACTGAGCCCCCACGTGCCTTTCGTTTACGACGTTAGGTGGTCACGGTCACGGACTGTGCCGACATCACTGCACGGAGTCCATCCGGGCACTGAGGGGACTCTCCGCGATGGGTCCCTTCTGACCGCGTTAGCGGGTGGTGGATTGTTTTGGGGATACCCCTGGAAAAAACACATCTGCGATGAAGCAGGGAATATACTAGTGGTCGTGATGACAGACTGCGGACTGTACTAGAGACGAGGACATCTGGCTGCAGTTCCCAGAAGATAATTCATATTATGTTATCTCTCAGAAGCAAGCCAAGACTTGGGCATCTGTAATCAACGTGGACGTTTTGGTTGTAGTGGTTGTGTGTATGTGGTTTCAAATTAAAGGGGGGGGTGGGGGGGGGAGTCATAGAAACAAGTAGGGTGTCAGTACGTGCCACATGAACAATCATAATTCAACGTTATGAGATGGTTTGTGGAAATTGGACTTTGTTGGGCTCTTGTCGTTATGTAGACTGCATCAACCGAATCTCTGTCATTTGGAGATAATAGTGGGTCTGTACTCTATACTACCGGTATGCTATGATAACTCACCGGCGTTTTGGGCTTATAGGTCACGGTTTATTTAACATGGATGCATAAACTTATGGATGACACTTCTACCGACCAACATGTTGTTGCCAGTGTTCCGAATCTCTCTCATTTGGAGATATGAAATGGTCTGTGCTCTACATTCTGCTAACAGTAAGTGCGGTTACTCACCATCGTTTTGGGCTTATATACTCTCTCTCTCTCTCTCTCTCTCTCTCTCTCTGTGTGTGTGTGTGTGTGTGTGTGTGTGTGTGTGTGTGTGTGTGTGTGTGTGTGTGGTGTGTGTGTGTGTGTGCAGCTGATGCTTCTCCTGTCCAGCTGTTCAATTTCGTTGTATCTCTGCTGCGTCGGCAGAGGTGGGGCTGTCCCCATCAGCTGGCACTGAACAAACATGGTTTCTCTTGATTCTTGGTTTCACGCTCATACTTTGGGGTTGTTTTCTGCCTTTATGGCCCCTTCACCTGCATTGTTTTGGTCTTGTCACGATTTAAAACAGCCTAGTTTTGCTAGTGTGATCCGTTTATTACGGAGGAGTTTTAACAAAATTTTCGGTGTGTTTTAAAGGGTTGTGTAATATTTTTTTAATGACTTGTGAGTTGACTTGCACGCGCTGACAGCCATGATATGGCCCTTTGCGGTCGGCTGGGCCGTAAGCAACATTACCTTACCCTACCGTGAACCGTTGATTGACTAGGTAGAATTTAACGACTGAAATGGACGCTAGCTACCTGTTTTGTCTTGTTATTTGCCAGTGGGGCGTTATCAATGCTGTTTTGTTGTTGTTGTTGCTGTTGTTGCTACTGCTGCTGCTTCTGCTGTTACTGTTCTTCTTGTGACATTGGAATATCTTTTATTTTTCTTGGCAAATTACTGATTTTCCACTTTGATTTGACATCGGATTGATAAAAAAAAAATAAAGAAAGAAAAAAACAAACGCGCGGAATGGCCTGTGCACCTAGCCCGACCTTAATGTTTTGTTTGTTTTTGTATTTGTTTGTTGTTGTTGTTGTTGTTGTTGTTGTTGTTTTCACCTGTAGGATTTCAATGTCAAATCTAGTGTGTTATACAATGTCCACATTTTGCCTGCGTGTGCGATTATGGAGGGGGATGTTGGTGGGTGATAGAAGTGACCTTTTCTTTTGGTACTGGTGGCTATTACTGACCTCCTGTATTTAAATATAGGGATCAGTGGTCGTGACAGCCCTGAAATACCCCTGGGTGGTTTCACTGGGCAAGAATGGAACTCAGACTGCAACTAACTCGTCAAGCTCCTTCATACCCATCACTGTTGGTTAGTAGACCCTGGTTTCACATCTTACCTTCGCCAGTTGTGAGGTTCCGTGAAGTTAGAAGAGACGGATTTGTCAGTCAATGGGTATTTCTGAATGCAGGGAGAAACTGGTTGTGTTATGTTGCATCCAGTGCTGAGATGTGTCCATGGACAGGATTTTAAGTTTGGTTCTAAAGTTTAGGAACTGATCGTAACACTGTACTTTCTTGGGTAAAATAATGAATCAGTTTGTTATCAATGATCGTCGTCTTGAAAATTATGGTGATGGTAATGGGGGTGGTGGTGAGGATGATGATAGTGATGTGATAGTTATGGTGATCGTCATCATCATCATCATCATCATCATCATCATCATCATCATCATCATCATAGTAGTTGTAGTAGTAGCAATAGTAGTGTTGCTATTATTATTATTAGTAGTAGTAGTATGATCATTAGTATTATCATTGTTATTATTAATATAATTGTTAATATTATTGAGGTTGTTGTTATTGTTGTTGTTCTAGTCGTTGTTGTTTTGTTATTGTTGTTGTTATTGTTGGAACATACAGATGTGGGAACATACAACCGTGGGGAAAATACATCTCTGGGAACAGAGACATGTGAGAACATGGAGAGATGGGGTATATATATATATATATATATATATATATGTGTGTGTGTGTGTGTGTGTGTGTGGTGTGTGTGTGTGTGTGTGTGTGTGTGTGTGTGTGTGTAGCTCCGGGAACCTAGATATATGGGAACATACAGGTGTGGGAATAATGGGGATATGAGAAGACAGAGCTATGGAAACATAGGCAAGTAAGAGCATAAAGCATTGAGAGGACATATCTGTGAGAACATGGACAAGTACAAATGTATCGAATATAGCGCTTTGAGAGCATAGAGATATGGGAGTGTAGGGCTGTAAGAATGTAAATCTGTGAGAAGATCAAGTTGTTGGAACATAAAGCTATGGAAAGATAGAGCTGTGTTAACACAGAGCTGTAGAGAAGTTAGAGAACAAAACTGCTGGGAGGCAGAGCTTCAGGAATATATAGCAATGGGAACAATGACCCATGGGACTGTAGAATTGTGAGGAGACAGATCAGTAGGATCATATTGTGTGTGTGTGTGTGGTGTGTGTGGGTTTCGCGCGCGTGCGCGTGTGCGTGCGCGCGCACGTGTGTGTGGTGTGTGTGTGTGTG
This sequence comes from Conus canariensis, assembly GCA_033310375.1. NCBI lineage: Eukaryota > Metazoa > Mollusca > Gastropoda > Neogastropoda > Conidae > Conus > Conus canariensis. The sequence goes on along the minus strand of CM065730.1, from coordinate 23,612,097 downwards.
GTGTGTGTGTGTGTGCTGCGCGCGCGCGCGCGTGTGTGTGTGTGAATGTAAACCTTTGGGAACATATAGCTATAGAAACATAGAGCTGTGGGAACATAAAATTGTTGGAACAAAGAGCTGTGGGAACATACAATTGTGGGAACATAGAATTGTGGGAACACAGAATTGTGGGAACATAGAGCTGTGGGAACATAGAATTGTGAGAACATAGAGCTGTGGGAACAAAGAGTTGTGTGAACATAGAATTGTGAGAACATATAGCTATAGGAACATAGAGCTGTGGGAACACAGAATTGTGGGAACATTGAGTTGTGTGAACATAGAATTGTGGAAACAAAGAGTTGTGGGACCAAAGAGTTGTGGGAACATAGAACTGTGTGAACAAAGAGCTGTGTGAACATAGAATTGTAGGAACATAGAGCTGTGGGAACATAGATTTGTGGGAACAAAGAGCTGTGGGAACATGGAATAGTGGGAACAAAGAACTGTGGGAACATAGAATTGTGGGAACATACAGCTATGGGAACATAGAATTGTGTGAATATAGAGCTGTGGGAACATAGAATTGTTGGAACAAAGAATGGTAGGAACATAAAGCTGTGGGAACATAGAATTATGGGAACAAAGAGCTGTGGGAACATAGAATTATGAGAACAAAGAGCCGTGGGAACATAGAATTATGGGAACATACAGCTGAGAAAAACACAGCTGTGGGAACATTACGCTCTTGGAACATAGAGATGTGGATACACATAGCTATGGCAACGTACCTACTTACCTGTGTAGTAACGTATATAAACATAGAACTGTGGGGACTTTGATATACGGGAACATAAATTCGGACATAGAGAACAGCTGCAAAGACACAGAACCAGTCGCACCAGGGCTGCCTGCGCATAAAATGACCATAGTTGTCAGTCATGATGGAACCGAAAAGTTCCTTCCACGCGGGCCATATCTGCCAGTACAATTGCCTGACATTTAGCGGGTATCTGTGGCACTTGTTCGGAGGCTGCAGTGCAGAGACAGCTTGCTATTCGCATCTGCAGACGGGGTGGGATATCTACTTGGTTGCACGTGCCGCTGTTGTCGTATGGGCAATGTCAGCAATGACGTCATTTTAGATGCGTGTGGTGGGTACGTAAACGCGTTTTCAATTGTTTTCCGCCATTTCTTCCTGTCCGTGTTTCCTACTGGAAAAGTAAGGCAAACTCTGTGATTTATTTGTGTACTAATTCATTCAATTATTCATTCATTCATTTAGTTATTCATTTCTTTATTCATTTATTTACTTATTTGTTGTTTTCTTGTTTTCTTCTGTGTACGGAGACCAGCAAACTCTGTGATTTCTTTACTTATTGATTTATTTATTCATTCGTTTTTGTTTTTGTTTTTCCTATTTGTTTATATATATTTTTCTTTTTTGTTTTTTTTTTTCTCTGTGGGGTGTGTGTGTGTGTGTGTGTGTGTGTGTGTGTGTGTACGAGACCAGGTTTGTTTTTTTTTTTTACTTGCCTGTTGTGGCGCCCGTGGTCGGCTGGACTGTAAACAACATGATTTGATCAGACGGTGATGATATGCAATTTGTGGATTCTCTCCTGGATAGACATGCACGGTCGGTTTTGTTCTTGGTTCTTGGTTTTCTGTAACATCAAAAAATTGCTGTTTGATCAGGCCTCTCTCTCTCTCTCTCTCTCTCTCTCTGTCTCTGTCTCTGTGTCTCTGTCTCTGCTCTCTCTCTCTCTCTCTCTCTCTTTCTCTCTCTCTCTCTCTTACCTGATGACTTTATATTTGGCGAGTCAGTTCGATGTCCACTGACTGTTAGTTCTAGTGTTTGATATTGGTTCAAGGTGACGTAGATGAAGACCATAAATCACCGCGCAAAGCACACAAAGTGTTGTTAAATCTGGCCAACAATGAAAAAAAACTATTGGATCTCAAAATGTCTGGACATCTTTAGTGTTCATGGTTTCTAATACGTACAGGGAGTATGAATTCTTTCAGTCAAGTGCTTAACCAAAGAGCATTTGATAGCAGATGGGTCATCACATGAATAGCAGTGACAGGTTGATCCTGTATAGAAAATGTACATCTTTGTATAATATGACCATGCCGTGCAAGGTCGATAAATATTCCTTGACAAAATTTAGATTTGGTATATCTGATTTGACGGTGCGTAGACCAAGATCTGAAAGAAGCCGTGAATTTAAGTGTTTTTCGTGTAAATCTGCAATAAAAAAAAAAAAAAAGTCATCTTCATTTTATTCTTTGCTGTCCTTCATTTGAAAATTTGATGCACAGTTATACCCATCCAGAATAGTATAATTTTTTCCCAGTGTTTTTTAGTTGTTGTTTTGAGGTGGGGTTTTTTGTGTTTGTTTGGTTGGTTGGTTGGTTTTTTGTTGTTGTTGTTGTTGTTTTGTTGTTGTTGCTTTTTTGTTTTGTTTTTAGATTAACGCTGTGGACAGTTTCAAGAAATGAACAAAGAAGAAGAAATGTAGCCATACATCTCTAAAAAGCGTTCAAGAGAAGAGAGATTTTGATTTTGATTTTGTTATTGTTGTTGTTGTTGTTGCATGCTTTTCGTTGTGATGTACTGATATTGATGCTTCATGTTTAGATTTTCTTGAATTTGTCTTATACTCCCATTCAAGGATGTTGGGTGTTCTATATTGTCCATATAAGTGTTACAAACTTGTTTATGTTATATACCCTTTCATGCAGGGCTTTAACCTTAGTGAATAAAATCTCTCTCTTCTCTCTCTCTCTCTCTCTCTCTCCTCTCTCTCTCTCTCTCTCTCTCTCTCTCTTTCCAGTCTATATTCCCTTTATTTTCATCGTCCTGTTCTGTTCTCTCTTTTTAGTCTTTCTTGCTTCCCTTGATTTAATCAATTAGGATCATTAGGAAAAAAAAAACACATAATATAGGCGGACGAGGCAAGCCAGACAAGTTGACTGAAGCCGAACGCGTGCGCAAGAGGCTGTCTGGCAATGGAAACAGTTTTTGTATCATTAGTGAACTGGGGATGTTTCCTTGTTTGTTCTGTGTGTTCTGTGCTGTCATGTCTGCTAGGCGATTCGGTGTCACCGTAAGCAGCATTCCTTTGGAGTTATGTTTTCTTGTGGGAGCAAGAGTTACCCTACTTGTTTATTGTTTATTGTTTTGTGATTTCCTGGTGAAAACTCTGGGATGAATGTTTTACATTTGTAGCGATGATAGAACTGCAGCTCAAATTATTTTGACGTCAGTGGTGGGGGTGGAAAAAATAGTAGAATGATGCAACTTAATGAAAGTAATTCAGCATGGAATTTAGATCGAACTCGGGGTTCCGGTACTTAAATACAAAGATGATGCCATGTAATAACATTGATGTATACGATCAGTTCACATAACAGACATAAATTAGGCAATAGAAAGGATATGAGGTTTTCAGTTATTGTGGCGGGGAGTCAAATTTGAACGGCCGTTGCGCCGGTATTTTTTTGTTTGGGTTTTTTTTTTTTTTTTGTGTTCGTTTTTATGTTTTGTTTTTGGGTTGGGTTTTTTTGTCTGTTTTTGTTTTTTGTTGTTTTTTTTTGTCTCAGATAAGTAGGTCACTATGCTGCGAGTCACTGGACAGCTAGCAAGCAATGGAAGTGTGGTCTTAATTGAAGACATTGTAACAAGCGGAGCGTGCTCGGTTAGACTACATTTCCATGGCAACAAGCTATGCTCTTGCTACGCTAAAAACGTTTTTTGCTTGTTTGTTTGTTTTTTCGCTGTGCCAACAACCTATGCCTTTGCTATGTCAGCTGTCTTTGCTCTTACCATGCAAAGAGCCTGTCAGCGACTGTTTCCTGCTATGTCAACAAACCTATGCCATAGTTGTTTGAAAAACGTACACGTTTGCCTCGTCAACAACCGATGCTCTTTCTCTGTCAACAGCCCATACTGTGGCTGTGTGTCAGCAATCTACACTGCTGCTAGGTCAGCAACCTGCGCTGTTGTCATGTCAACAACCTATGCTGGTGTCGTGTCAACAACCTAGGCTATTGTCATGTCAACCGCCGATGTTGTTGTCTTGTCAAACAACCGATACTATTGTTCAGCAGCCTGTGCTATTGCTATGTGAACAAAATATACTATCTTCATATCAACAACCTATACTATTGTTCAGCAGCCTGTGCTATTGCTATGTGAACAAAATATACTATCTTCATATCAACAACCTATACTATTGTTCAGCAGCCTGTGCTATTGCTATGTGAACAAAATATACTATCTTCATATCAACAACCTATACTATTGTTCAGCAGCCTGTGCTATTGCTATGTGAACAAAATATACTATCTTCATATCAACAACCTATACTATTGTTCAGCAGCCTGTGCTATTGCTATGTGAACAAAATATACTATCTTCATATCAACAACCTATACTATTGTTCAGCAGCCTGTGCTATTGCTATGTGAACAAAATATACTATCTTCATATCAACAACCTATACTATTGTTCAGCAGCCTGTGCTATTGCTATGTGAACAAAATATACTATCTTCATATCAACAACCTATACTATTGTTCAGCAGCCTGTGCTATTGCTATGTGAACAAAATATACTATCTTCATATCAACAACCTATACTATTGTTCAGCAGCCTGTGCTATTGCTATGTGAACAAAATATACTATCTTCATATCAACAACCTATACTATTGTTCAGCAGCCTGTGCTATTGCTATGTGAACAAAATATACTATCTTCATATCAACAGCATATCCTATTTTCATATCAACAAACTATGCAATGTGTTTCATGTCAACAATTTCTATGCTGTGTTCATGTCAACAATCTATGCTGTGTTCATGTCAACAATCTATGCTGTGTTCATGTCAACAAACTATGCTGTGTTCATGTCAACGGCCTATGCTATTGTTGTGTTGACAGTCTGGGCAACTGCTTTGTCAATGACCTTACGCAGCCGCTACACTAACGCAGTATACTTTTGTTGTGTGAAACAGGAATGTAAGAAGAACACCATAGAACGGATCGCGGCAAGCATCGACGTCAACCATCATCAGAACAGGTCCAGAACGTCCTGAACGATGTGGTCAACAAATACACACTGAGCAAAGATTCGACGACGACGACCGACACCGGGGCTGTATGAATAATTGTGCTTGTGATACCAACCGTCACGTCCCGTTTGTGGCACAACGAGGAACTCGTATCCCTCAGATGGATGACTGCTGTGCGCTCTTTTGACACAAAGTTAACATTGTTCTTAATAAAGCGAGGGTCTCGCTGTGAAATGCTAGATGCTTTGCCCTTTGAACCGAGAGATCATGCAGAAAGGCTAACGTCATCGTCAATTACCGCACATACCAAGACCACCAACAGTGTGACGTCACGATCTGATGTTCCAGCTCCATCATTGTTGTTGATTCATCCCCAGTGACTTGGCCGGTGTGTATAGTTGATCTTATCATCAGAGACGTAATTACATCACCAGCATTATATCACCTTATCATTGACAGCGGCTGAAGTCATCGCGAAAGAATGGTGCGTCATCGCATGAAGACAGCGCTGATGTACTTACTTACCTGTTGGCAGTGAAGAAAGAAAGGAGACGCTCAGACGGGCGGAGGAAAGGGACGCGGACGAGGGGCTGTGGCAAGGTTGCTGTGGATGTGAGGGTTGACAGGAAGCCAGTGAAGCAAGGGCGGAAGAAGATTTCAACGGGCAGAAGGGGCACACAGAACGACAAGCGTGCAAAA
>CM065730.1:23591342-23601342 GCA_033310375.1 Conus canariensis | reverse complement strand
TGGGGATGGGGGGCGTTTGAAAGGATGGGATGGTAATGCCAGATAAAATGCCACCTTTTCTGGGGTAATACTGTACAGAATGTAAACAAAGGATGGGGATGGGGGGCGTTTGGAGGGATGGGATGGTAATGCAGATAAAATGCCACCTGTTTCTGGGGGTAATACTGTGCAGAATGTAAACAAGGATGGGGATGGGGGGCGTTTGGAGGGATGGATGGTAATGCCAGATAAAATGCCACCTTTTCTGGGGTAATACTGTACAGAATGTAAACAAAGGATGGGGATGGGGGGACGTTTGGAGGGATGGGATGGTAATGCCAGATAAAATGCCACCTTTTCTGGGGTAATACTGTACAGAATGTAAACAAAGGATGGGGATGGGGGGACGTGTGGAGGGGTGGGATGGGAGGTAGAGGTGTGAGGGGTTGGGGGCTGGAGGTGGGGGTGGTGGCAAAGCTTGAACAGACAACACAATCCGACGGGTCATGAGGCGGATTGACGAGAACCGGCGACATGGAAACACAGAGCACCTGCCGCGTCTGAAGAGATTACGGCCGGTGCTTGGTATGATGAACCGACTTATAAACGACTAACTGGGTTCCAGATGCAGCTCTCTCTCTCTCTCTCTCTCTCTCTCTCTCTCTCTCTCTCTCTCTCTCTCTCTCTCTCTCTCTCTCTCTCTCGCAGTACCTATCCATCAACTTTTAAGAGGAAGATTTATCGTACCAGGATTTCATCAGGATCTTGTATAACACACAGCAGATACATTCACCGAGGAAGGGAGAGGGGAGTGAATGGGTTATATTCTCGTTCTTCATCTTGTGGATTTCTTTAAAAGTTTCTTGTAACATTATATTTGAACATAACATCTTTTCTTTTCTTTTTTTTTCTTTTTTGAAGGTGTTGGGTTTCAGATGCAACTCGCTCTCTCTCTCTCCTCTCTTCTCTCTCTCTCTCTCTCTCTCTCTCTCTCTCTCTCTCTCTCTCTCTCTCTCTCTCAGTCCGTCCGTCTGTCCGTCTGTCGTCCGTCCGCCGTCCGTCTGTAAAGAATGTAAGTAAGTATGCAATAAGAGTTTCTCTTTGATTAGATTCGATGGAGTGATCACAAGTTCCTCACAGAGAACTACAGTAATGAGGTCCAGAGGAGTAAACGGATCAAAGCGTATAAAGCAATGAATGATTATGAGGGGCTTCCTAGCCCCATGCGAAAGCCGTGATGAGTCTTGACCAATTGCCAGAAGGCTTTCAGAACTCGGTGACTCGCGATATCCGACATAAGGCACAGCAATCCTCCTCCCCCTCTCGGCGCTTTGCAAGCAAGTAAGCGCGCACGCACGCGCGCGCACACACACACACACACACACACACACACACACACACACACACACACACCACATCACACAGACATCGCACGCAGACATACACATATTCACACACACACTCACACACACACACACACACACACACACACACACACACACACACACACACACATACACACACACACACACACACACCACACACACACACACACACACACACACTCACTCACTCACACACACTCTCACACACACACACACACACACAACACACACACACACACACACACACACATACACACACACACATGCACACGCATGCATGCACTGAACGCGCACGCACGCGCGCGCGCGCGCGCGCACACCACACACACACACACACACACACACACACACACACACACACACACACACACTCTCTCAACTCACTTTCTGTCTCTCTCTCTCTCTCTCTCTCTCTCTCTCTCTCTCTCTCTCTCTCTTTCAATAGATAGATAAATAGATAGATGGACAGCCAGCCAGACAAATAAGACAGACAGAGAGATAGATGGACAGACAGATAGATAGATTGGTGAAGTGTGTCATATCTACCCCTGTGTCTGTCTCTCAGCCTGCTCCTAATAAAACTGTACAATTTTCATCGGGTCTTATCTGATTTTGCGCAGATTTGTTGCGAATCACGTTTTTGCTAGACAATCGCATTAATTAAAAGAGAGAGAGAGAGAGAGAGAGAGAGAGAGAGAGAGAGAGAGAGAGAGAGAGAGAGAACCAAAAACAAAGCATGAATGACCAAGTCTGATTCAGCTTTTTTTTTTTTTTTCATAAGAATTACCGTTGTCTTCATTACAAATAAAACAGCTGGAGGTCAGAAAGATACTGCTAACGTTGTTTGTTTGTTTCACGATAAATCCTATCTGATTGGCTGGTGATGTTCGTTGAATTTTCGTATAGAATAAACAATATAATTATTTCGTTCAATTTTCATGAAATAGATGGTGAAGAAACCAGTCACCTGGTGTTGAAGTACAATCATAAAATATACCTGTGGTGAAAGATGAGTTTACTCTACCAACGGTTCTTCTCTAAGGGAGTGGGAGGATGGGATGGGTAACGGGAAGGGTGAGTCAGGAAAATGGGGATGGATGGGAAGAGGGAGGTGGGCTGGAGGAAAGGGAGGAGGGGCGGAACTGCTTTCGATCCCGTTTTAAATCCCTGGGGATGACAAAAATAAAAGTTGCAAGCCGGGATTGAACCAGGGACGTTTAGATTGTTAGTGTAATGCTCTTCCGGCTGAACGTTCAGCTGGCAGTAAGGGCAGTGATTTGAAAGCCAGCAGCGATACGTATTGAACCGCTTCAAAAGCGGAGACCGCTTCGCTTCGCCAGAATCATGGTCGTATTACCATGCAACTAAGGCAGCCTTCTAGCACAATCACGATTCATATTCATCAGTGGGACCGTTCACCTATTGAAGTTAAATAGAACACACACAAAAATCCGGGTAAAGGCAAAATAGAACACACTTGAAACAAAAAAAATGTTCGTTTTCATCCAGATATAAGAAAGTAGATTAAGGCCAAAAAGCTTTTGTATTCTCCATTACACCCAAACCTGCTTTGCGTCATCTGTCAGGGAATGAGCCCTTACGTCAACACATTTTTGTCACAGCTCAGCCTTTCAGGTATATTGCCCCTGACTGGCAAGCGACTGCAACGTTGTTACCTCCGCCAAGAAGACGATTTTCTTACCCGCATCTGTTACTCTGTTTGTTTGTTTTGTCTGTTAGCAAGAATATTCAAAACAAACAAACGAACAAACAAATTGCTGTACTGATTTAACGAAACTGGAGGTAAATATGACATGTGACTCAAAATCAAAGCCATATAAAAACAAAAGCAATAGTCCTCCAAAGGGAAGAAAACAATACACTAGATCACAATGCCACTCTTCTTAGAATTTTCGGCTACGTGGCCTTTTTCAAGAGAAAAAAACAAGACAATCTTTTTTCTTGAAAAAGGCCACGTGGCCGAAAATTAGAAGAGTGGCATTGTGATCTTGTGCAAAGCCATACAGTTTTGGCGCGGACCTGTTGTGAATATGTCGTGTGGATCTCTGGTGTGCATCTGTGGTGCGGATCTGCGGTGTGAAAATGTGGCGTTCACCTCTGGTGTAGATCTGTGATGCAGATCTGTGGTTCGAATCTGTGATTCAGATTTGTGGTGCGGATCTGTGGTGTGGATCTGCGGTGCGGATCTCTAGTGTGCATCTGTGGCGCGTGTCTGTGGCGCGGATCTGCAGTGTGCATCTATGGCGCGTGTCTGTGGTGCGGGTCTATAGTGTGGATCTGTGGTGCGGATCTTTGGTTTAGACCCGAGGTGCGGATCTGTGGCGTGGATCTGTGGTGTGGATTGGTGATGTTGATCTGTGGTGCGGATCTGTGGCGCGGATGTCTGGTGTGGATTGGTGATGTTTATCTGTGGTGTGGATCTGTGGTGTGGATTGGTGATGTTGATCTGTGGTGCGGATCTGTGGCGTAGATCTGTGGTGTGGATTGTTGATGTTGATCTGTGGTGTGGATTGGTGCTGTTGATCTGTGGTGTGGATTGGTGATGTTGATCTGTGGTGTGGATTGGTGTTGTTGATCTGTGGTGTGGATTGGTGATGTTGATATGTGGTGTGGATTGGTGTGTTGATCTGTGGTGTGGATTGGTGATGTTGATCTATGGTGTGGATTGGTGATGTTGATCTGTGGTGTGGATTGGTGATGTTGATCTGTGGTGTGGATCGGTGATGTTGATCTGTGGTTGTGGATTAGTGATGTTGATCTGTGATGTGGATTGGTGATGTTGATCTGTGGTGTAAACTGGTGATGTTGATCTGTGGTGCGGATTGATGATGTTGATCTGTGGTGTGGATTGATGTTGCGGATCTGTGGTGTAGATATGTGCTGCGGATCTATTGTATGGATGTGGTTTAGATCAATGGTGCGGTTCTGCTGTGTGGATCTGTGGTGTCGACCTATGATGTAGATCTGTGGTGAAGATGTGAAGTGTGGATCTATGGTGCGGGTCTGAGGTCCGGATCAGCAGTGTGGATCTATAGTGCATATATGTGGGGTGGATCTGTGCGTGGATCTATGGTGCTGATCTGTGGTGCCGATCTCTGGTGCCGTTTGTGGATCTGTGGTGACGATGTTGGTGTGGATCTTGGTGCGGATATGTGGTGAGGATCTGTGGCGCCGACGTGTGGTACGGATCTGTGATTTTGACCTGTGGTGCAGACTTCGGTGCGGATCCAAATCAAACGACAGATGCAGGATCTGTTTGCATCGAACATAAACACTGTGAGTGTCAAAACTTTCTAGTGAAATAAATGCTGACATTTCGCTTCTCTCTCTTTTTCTTTTTTTAAATGTTGGCGTTCATATGGGTCCTTTTAATAGGTTTTTTTTCCGTGTGTGAATGTCCTATTTCAATTCGTTTAATATCAACCAGGGAACTGAGGTTTATATCTATATAAATACCAGTCAGAACGAACTTGACAACATTCGGTGAAACGTGTTACCCGACGCATAAATGTAGACAGAAAAGACGTATGGAAAAGTAAGACAAATTCTAGGTTTGCACCTACTCTCTTATTCAGCTTCTTTTCCGCTTGAAAATTCACTGATTCTTGGATACTCAAACGAGAAAAAATGTAACAACTGTTTTTGTTTGTTTGTCTTTTGGCGCGCGCGCGCGCGCGCGCGTGTGTGTGTGTGTGTGTGTGTGTGTGTGTGTGTGTGTGTGTGTGTGTGTGTGTGTGTGTGTTGGTGTGATGTTCGTTTGTTTGTTTGTTTGTGGTTTTTCTTCATTCTTGAAGTGAGTGGTTGTGCATGTTGAAATGATGTGTGACGTGGGTGCCTGTAATGTTCTGGATGTGTGACCTATGTAAGTAGAAGCGTTGTTTGAGCGAGTTGCGTGTTTCTCCTACGTTTTGAGCTCCCTTGCATTTGGTGTAGTAGAGCAGGTACACGATGTTTCTTGTGCTGCAGGACAACTCATGGCGAATGGTGAATGTCTACCTGCTAACGTCACTGGTGAACTGAAGCGCCTCTACTACATGCTCTTTACAGATGACACAGCGTTATCTGGTCTGTCTGTGGCTTCCCGGGTTGTCAGTGGAGGGTTCTTGTGGAGGAAGCATGGAAGGCATCAGGATGTTTCGTAGACTATTTGAATTTCTTTCTCCTACTATGGGGAGCTCTGGCATGGCTTGTCTCATCCTGCTGCTTTCATGTAAGGCTGGTTGCTGTTGTTGCAGCCACTGACGTAGAGGAGGGTTGGCAGGGTTGTGAGTGATGATGAACGGGACCCTATTCTTGGGAGTTTGGGGCCTGTATTCGAGGGTCTCATTATGTGGGATGCTGCTAACTCCTTCAGTGGCTTTCTGAATGGTGTAGGTACTGTACCCTCTACGCTGAAAGTGCTTGGCGATCTCTTCGCATCGAAGGGTGAAGGCTTCATCCGTCGAGTATAACCTGCGAGCGCGTAGCATCTGGCTGAATGGTATGTTGCTTTTGCATACTTTGGGATGACAAGATGAAGCATGTAGGTATGCGTGGGCGTCTGTCGGTTTTGAGAAAAGATCTGTTTGGAGGAAGCCTTCCTTGAGGGTGATGTTGATGTCCAGGAAGGGGATGGAGACAGGTGATGACTGATAGGTGAACTTGACAGTGGGGTGGAAAGTGTTGATGAATTCAATGAACTGATCCCGTTCCTCCTGAGTTTTGGTCCACAACAGGAAAATGTCATCTGTGAGGCGTTCCCAGAAGCGGCTGTCGACGATGATGGGGCTCTGAGTGAGCAGGCTGTCCTCTAACCATCCCATGACGATGTTTGCCACGGTGGGGCCCATAGGGGTTCCCATTGCTGTCCCGAATTCTTGTTTGTAGATGATGTCCTCAAAGTGGAACACGTTGTTTTGTAAAATGTGTCTCACCACTTCAAGGACTCTGTCAAATGGGGGTGCCTTTGCCTGCAGATGGGACTGTAAAAAGTACCTGATGGCGGTTTCCATGTCTGCATGTGGGATGTTCGTGTAGAGACCAACAACATCAATGGTAACGAGCAAGGTGCCACTGTTGAAAGACCCATGAGCCGTATTCCAGTCACGTAGCGTTTTTAACATATGAGTTGTGTCTTTGACGTGACTTGGGAGGGTGGTTACGATATCCTGAAGCCAGAAGTCAACCAGTTTTGAGAGATTTTCATTTGGGTCATTTACTCCCGACACGATTGGGCGACCTGGAGGATTCTGCAGAGTCTTGTGTATTTTTGGCAAGCGACAGAACTGATGAGTCCTGCATGTTTTTAGCTCCACCAGCGCCCATTGCTTGGTGTTGTCACCAATGTGGCCGTCGCTGTGGAGATGTTCTACCAACTCGTTTGAAATCTCTGCTATTTGGATGGTAGGATCATTTGGGAACTGCTTGTAATGCAACTGGTTGTTTAGGAGTCTTTTGGCTTCAGTGATGTAGTTTTCAGTGTCCTGGACAACAACAGCACCACCTTTGTCAGCTCTGCTGATTCTGATGTTCCTGCTGAGGACTAGCTGCCGTAGCTGTTGTAGGGCTGCTCGTAGATCTTGCCTCAGATTGTCCCTCTCTCTCTTTCTCTTTCTGTCTGTCTGTCTGTCTCTCCCTCTCTCCTCTCTCTCTCTCTCTCTCGTCTCTCTCTCTCTCTCTCTCTGTCTCTCTGCTCTCTGTCTCTCTCTCTCTCTCTCTCTCTCTCTCTCTCTCTCTCTCTCTCTCTGTCTGTATGCATGCATGATTATATTATATATATATAATAATATTATATATATATGTGTGTGTGTGTGTGTGTGTGTGTGTGTGTGTATGGTGTGTGTGTGTGTGTGTGTGTGTGTGTGTGGTGTGTGTGTGTGTGGTGCGTGCGTGCGTGCGTGCGTGCTTGCGCGCGCACGTATATATTTATATATATATATATATATATATATATATTTCTGTGTGTGTGTGTGTGTGTGTGTGTGTGTGTACTGATATGTATTTTCTAGTTGATATCGAGCAGAAATCTGTATCAACATATTACAACTCTCCGCAAAACTGCGTTATGACACATCATCACTGTGGCGAATATGCTTTCGTCTTATTTCCTGGGCTTCTGCAAGGAAATTTAGCAGTCAATTTACTTTTTAAGTTTTATGATCAGAGGAACTGCCAGCATGTCAGCATGTCTTTTAGCCAGATTTAAATGAAAAAAAAAAAAGCACTACCGTACGCTGAAAAAGATAACGTATGTCAGCATCTGTACTCGATCCTTTCTTGAGGACAGAGGGGGAGAGGAGAGAGAGAGAGAGGAGAGAGAGAGAGAGAGAGAGAGAGAGAGAGAGACCAATACAACCTCTCTTAAACTCGCAGCGAAGCGACATGAACAGACAGACAGACTGAAAGAAAGAAAGAAAGGAAGAAAGAAAGAAAGAAAGAAAGAAAGAAAGAAAGGAAAGAAAGAAAGAAAAAGAAAAGAAAGCAACAACAGCACGGGCTTTGGCACCAGCCTAAAGAGGTCGAGTAGGCACCATCTGTATTTGATTAACAGACAAGCAAAAACACGTACCTGGATGTGCCGCCTCTCATCCCCTCCCTGCCGCCCCTCCCCTCTCCCCTTGCCTTCCGCACTCCCGCTTTCCCGGTCGCAGGCCATGCACCACAATTTACAATATGGACCCAAAACGCTCAGCGCTTTCATTGTTGTTGTAGTTTGGTGGCGTAGCTAACCACGAAATATGACGAATATGAACAGCTCTCACAGAATATCCTCCAACCGGTTATTTGAATGGCGTAAAAAAAAAGGGTCTCTGCCAATTTTGGATGGAACGGGGAGATGGGTGTAGAGGCTGGTGCTGGTCGATAATGATTCGAACACACACACACACACACACACCACCACGCACGCACGCACGCACGCACGCACGCACGCACGCACCAGCACGCACGCACGCACGCACGCACGCACGCACGCACGCACCACACACACACACACACACCATAGATAGATAGATAGATAGATAGATATGTACGTATGTAATACATTCATTATTTCATTCATTCATTTATTCATTCATCCATCCATTTACTTATTTATTTATACAAGCAGACAGCATTAAATAAATACAACGAAATACAACACATTACTAGCAAGTGGTTCTATGTTCAGACAGTCGACAAACAGTATCAGCCGTACCTGTCTCCTTCTTAGAATGAAAAGGCTGAACTTAGAAAAAATTCATAAATGTAGAAAATGTTACAAACTATTAACTTAACACCCCAACAAGACAACGAAACAAAAAAGTTCCGTCGATCGATCAAGGTCAAGTATTTGCTGATATTATTGACCAGTGCTACCGATCAAATGGACTGGAGTAGAAGCGTTTTTGTCACGGTCCCCCCCCCCCCCCCCCCCTCCCCCCCTCCCCCTCCTCCCCCCCCCCCCCCCCCCCCCCCCCCCCCCACAGTCGCGAGTTCAGCTATGGTGAATTATTCGCATCGAAAAGACGCCAAATGTCCTGCAGAGACGTTCCGTAAGTAGGTTCATCCACTCGCACGATGAAATCACTCAAAGTCTGTTTGTTGTTCGTCCGTCGAATCGACAAGGACCACTTCAGTCATCTAGGAGCTGAGAGGGGGTTGGGGGGGGGGGGGGGGTGAGGAGGTGTGAGATGATTTGTGGATACGCAAGTGGCTGATCAAGCCGATGCGTGTACGGAATGTGCGGTGACAGCTTGGACAGGCAATGTGGGAGACCTGCCCTTGATTGCTGGCGCGGGCTTTCCCTGCCTGTTTCTTTTGTGGCGCTGCAGCTGTCCTCCTTTCTTCACATAAACTGGCGCCTTTGTGGATAGAGAGTAGCGCCATCCTACTCCATCCATAGCAGTTTGTTCCTATGTGTCAGGGTTGATGTTAAACGCTGTCAAAGATGTTTTGAGAGTGTCTTTGAAGCGTTTCTTCTGCCCCCCCACCCCCCCCCCCCCCCCCCCCCACCCCCCATGGGAACGCTTTCCTTGTCGCAGCTCACCGTAGAAGAGTCTCTTGGGTAGCCGGTGGTCTGGCACGCGAGCTACATGACCTGACCATCGAAGCTGAGACAGCATCAGGATGGTGTGGATACTCGGCAGGCCTGCTTAGTCGAGCACTTCTGTTTCTGGGATTTTGTCCTGCCATTTTATGTTCAACAATCTTCTGAGGCAGGCTGTGTGGAAATGATTCAGCTTATTGGCATGTCGTTGGTACACTGTCCACGTTTCACATGCATAGAGGAGTGTGGGGAGAACAACTGCTCTGTACACCTTCACCTTGGTCTCTAGACTGATGCCTCTTCTATTCCAAACATTGGTGTGTAGTCTGCCAAAGGCTGCACTTGATTTTGCAGTTTTAGTGCTCACTTCATCGTCGATGGTGACGTTCTGGGACAATGTGCTGCCAAGGTAGGTGAATGTACTCACTGCAGCGAGTCTCACACCATTGACTGTGATGTTAGTTTCATGGTAGGGTCTGCCTGGGGCAGGCTGATGCAGAACTTCCGTCTTCTTTGGATTTATGGTGAGACCGAAGTTGGCGCAGGCTACGGAGAACTTGTTGATGCTGGGTTGCATGTCAGTCCCTGAGCCGGCGTTTAGAGCGCAATC
>CM065730.1:23581342-23583842 GCA_033310375.1 Conus canariensis | reverse complement strand
GGAACCTCTTTTGGGAACGGCCCCGGAAGACAGCGCGACGTCCCCGGTACCTGCGCCCCACACCCTTCCGTGAGGATTCCTTCTACCGCTCTGCCTGGTCCAACAGGTTCAATGTCTTATACAACTGGTGACATTTTTTGTTGTTTTTGTTCGGAACGAATGTAGCATACCAGCTTACGTCTGTGTGTAGCTAAGCTCCAATTGTGTTAAAGCGACATATTTTTTATTTGTCTAGTTACCAATTTTTTCAAACATGAAATTTAACAACAATATAAGAATACTGCAGTGGAACTGCCGCTCTCTCTATTCTAATATTGACTGCTTACGTCAATTTTTGGTGTCATCTGACTGCCACGTTCTCTTATTCCAGTCTGTTAATATCAGCAAGAACAAACTACCAAGATTGGAACAATACTACTATCCACCAGTAGTAGATACAGATAAAAATGGTGATAGAGTAAATTGTGCTATCTATATTCACACAGGACTACAGTATTGTGACAAACAATCACCTGTGCCAAGTGGATTACATGGGATTTTTTCATGTGCTGTAACTGTCAAGTTTTCGGACTCCTTAAAAGTAAACTGTGCTTCTGTATATTTACCTAAGGGTCCAGATGAAGCTAATACTGAATGGATGAAAAATATCAAGAATGATAATGGTAAATGGTTAGTAGGAGGGGATTTTAATGCTCATTCTCCTTTCTGGGAAAAAGAGTGCACACAGGTCAGTAGTAATAGGTTTGTCGAAAATGTTGTAGACTCAACATTATGTTTACTCAATGATGGTTCTTATACCAGAGTTCCTGATGTATCTACACATAGACCTACTGCTATTGATCTAACTTTGGTTTCACCTAAAATGGCTTTGTCATGTGCTTGGGAAACTTATAGTGAAACTCTTGGGAGTGATCACATACCAGTCATCATTACAATTAATCAGTCCCCTTATTTTGAAGACACAAAACCAGATGATACAATCCCAAGATTTGATTATAAAAATGCCAAATGGTCTCAATTTTACAATGCACTTAAAGATATAGACATAAGCTTGTCCCCAGATGATGATATTGATACAATGTATGACACGTTTTGTACTTCTGTTCTAAAAGTGTCTGGTTTATGTATTCCTAAATTGAAGAATCAGGGATCTAAAGGGGGTAAACATCTCGGTAATGTCTGGTGGACTGAAGATTGCGATAAGGCAGTCAATGAGAAAAAACGGTTATTCAAGGAATACGTGCACACTAAGAAAAGTCAAGATAAAACGGTAGATGAAAAATTTAAGGAAATGAAACATTCAAATATACATAGTAATAGAGTTATGGAACAAGCCAAAAAGGATTATTGGGATAATTTTTGCAAAAGAAACACACTTGATCATAAAGATAGTAGAATGGTATGGAAAGAGATAAAAACGATAAAAAATGGAATCAAACTCCCAGAATATCCTATCATTCTTGACAATAACAAGTTACCATCATCCACAGACAAAGCAGAAGCGTTTGTCGACCAGTTTGCTAAAGTGAGCAGGTTAGATGGGTTGTCTGAAAACCAAAGAAAATTCAGAGAGGATAAAGAATCTACCCATGTCTTTAATGATGTGTCTGATAATGACACAAGCGACATCAACGCCCCAATTATATTACAAGAGGTGAAAGATGCCATAGATTCTCTCCCAAACAAAAAAACAGCTGTTGGGATTGACGCCATTTCTAATGAAATGATTAAACACTTTCCAGACAAATGGATAAGCATTTTACTTAGAATATTTGAAAAATGCTGGAGCTCAGGTCATTTGCCACAAATATGGAAAGAATCAGTAGTAGTACCGATTCACAAGGAAGGTAAACTGAAAGAAAGTATAGATAGTTACAGACCTATTTCATTAACTTCTCATGTCTGTAAACTTTATGAAACAATTGTTTTAAATAGACTGAACTACTTTTGTGAAAAGAACAATGTTATCCCAACAAACCAACCAGGTTTTCGAAAGGGTAGAAGTGCTATTGAACATTTGGTCAAACTTACCACTCAAATTAAACATCAGTTTTCCAGGAGAAAATGTTTACTAGCAACCTTTTTTTATATCACTAAAGCTTATGATCAAGTATGGCACTCTCGTTTGTTTTATAAACTTAAAGAGATCGGATTATCAGGAAACATTTATGATTTTCTTAAAGACTTCTTAGAAAATAGATATATTAGAACAAAGGTAGGGAACTCTTACTCTACAAGAAGAAAATTACACATGGGCATTCCTCAGGGGTCTGTTATTGCCCCTGTTCTTTTTAATATTCTGATGTACGATTTACCCACAAAAATTACTAAGAACATAGAACTAGTCCAATATGCAGATGACATATGCATATGGATGAAAGTGACATTAAAAAAATGTACACCTGTCAGATCACAAAACTATATCAAAAAGTTATATCAAAAAGAATTAAATACCCTTTCTGCTTACATGACTGAAAATGGTTTGCAAATATCAACTGAA
>CM065730.1:23571342-23576342 GCA_033310375.1 Conus canariensis | reverse complement strand
TCTTGTGTTTCTCCTCGAGCCTCCTCCTCCTTCTCCTTCTTCTTCTTCTTCTTCTGTTTCTTCTTCTTCTTCTTCTTCTTCTTCTTTCTTCTTCTTCTTCTTCTTTTCTCTTCCTTCTTCTTCTTCTTCTGTTTCTCTTTCTCTTCCTTCTTCTTTTCTTCTTCCGTCTTTTTCCTTCGTTTCCTTTTTGTTCTTCTTTCTTTATCTTCTTCCGTCTTTTTGTCTTTTTTCTTCTCTTCTTTACTGTTGTCTTCAAAGCTGAACAACAACATCAACAACAAACGCACAAAGAATAAAAAGACTCGTGCGCATGTGTGTTGGCGCACACACGTGGATGCACACAAACATGCAACACATGTCTCTCTCTCTCTCTCTCTCTTTCTCTACCACACACACACACACACACACACACACACACACACGCACACACACACACACGCTCGCGCGCGTGCACGCACGCACGCACACGCACACACGCGCGCGCGCGCCTGCAACAATGAGAAAGAGAGAGAGAGGGAGGGACAGACAGATAGACAGTCACAGGCACAACACACACACACACACACACACACACACACACACACACACACACACACACACACACACAAAGATAGAAGCGGACAGAAAGATAAAGTAGAGGCAGCTGCCTTTCTCAGGGACGCCGTTTCACCTTTTCGCCATAGCCACGTGGTATGCCACACCTGGAGCTCTTTCTGGCATCTGACGTCATGGCACGCGCAATCTCAAGTCTCCGCGGGCCTCGTGATTGGTCAGACACGAAAAGCACCCGGTCACTCACACACACACACACACACACACACACACACACACACACACACACACACACACACACAACACGTCACATGTCACTCAAGTACCCGGTGTGGAATTCGTCAACGTAACTGCAATGTTATGAGTTCTGGAACACGCGCTTGTTTGCTGTCTTGTTGTCTTGCCCCGTCACGCCCTAACACTTCTCCCCCCCCCCCCCCCCCCCCCCCCCGCCACCCTGCACCAACCCCCACACAAAACTCCTGTGCAGCGACGGATCAGGTCTGAGTGATGGGTGGGTGGGGAGTGGGGTGGGTGGGTGGGATTTTGAAATGAAAGCCAGGTTCGGGGGGGGGGGGGGGGGGAGGGGGGTTGCCTTAGTCCCCACGGGCCCTCCATTCCATGAGCGAAGCTTCCTATTGGTTCCAGACATCAGTGCCCGATTGTAGTGTGTGTGTGTGTGTGTGTGTGTGTGTGTGTGTGTGTGTGAATGTGTGTGTGTGTGTGTGTGTGTGTGTGTGTGTGTGTGTGTGAGTGTGTATGTGTGCTGTGGTGTGTGTGTGTGTGTGTGTGTGTGTGTGTGTGTGTGTGTGTGTGGGCGTGTGTGTATTGTTTCCCCACCCCACCCCTTCAGATCAGCGGCTTCTATCACATTGTATACCGTGTTTGCTGTACACACGACAATCCTGCACTGAATGCGTCATGGTTCGTGTCCACAAATACGGATTCAGCCAAACCAACAACATAATTATTATTCCCTGTCACACACACAACAGTCCCTGTGATGAATGCGTCATGGTTCGTGTCCACAGATACGGATTCAGCCAAACCAACAACATAATTATTTCCTATAACACACACAACAGTCCCTGTGATGAATGCGTCATGGTTCGTGTCCACAGATACGGATTCAGCCAAACCAACATAATTATTCCCTATCACACACACAACAGTCCCTATAATGAATGCGTCATGGTTCGTGTCCACAGATACGGATTCAGCCAAACCAACATAATTATTCCCTATCACACACACAACAGTCCCTATGATGAATGCGTCATGGTTCGTGTCCACAGATACGGATTCAGCCAAACCAACATAATTATTCCCTGTCACACACACAACAGTTCCTATAATGAATGCGTCATGGTTCGTGTCCACAGATACGGATTCAGCCATACCAACAACATCTTCCCTATCGCACACACAACAGGTGTGAAGCACACTGTCAGAATACCAACCACGAGGAAGCGGACAGGTTTTTCTTTAGCGAAGCGCGTAGCCCGATACAAGCCTCAATCAAACGAGGCAGGAAATGAAACAACAACAACGACAACAACAACAACACAACAACAACAACGAAATCCTAAACACCCCAGCTCATGACTTAGCCTCTTGTCGTTCAAAATCCACTTCAATCAATACAAACAAGATGATAATTATGTTGTCCTGTCAGAGTTAGAGGTCAGATTTTTTTTTTTTAAACCGCCATTACTCTTTTTTTTCATACACCATAAATAGTATAGTCCTCTAACCTGTGTGACAAAAGTATCGTAATTCCCGGTATCACAAAACTACATAATATAACAACTGTCCGAGAGAGGTTAAAGATTGAAGTCTGATAGCCTTCTGTAGCGGTAGGATTGTGAGCTGTTAGAGGTTCATCTTGCCTAGGCTTCAGCATTATGTGTAACGGCAGAGTGTCCAAACCTCTTCAACCTAGGCTTCAGCATTATGGACGGCAGTGTCCAACCTTCAACTAGGCTTCGCTTATGGACGCAGTGTCAAACCTCTTACTAGGCTTCGCATTATGGACGCGTGTCCAAACCTCTCAACTAGGCTCAGCATTATGGACGAGTGTCCAAACCTCTTCAACTAGCTTGCAGGCATAAACCAAAAAAACTGGTGGGACGGCAGTGTCCAAACCTCTTCAACCTGCTTTAACCCTCCCTGATCTGAGTCAGGCATCCATTTATTGCATGGATGGGACAGAGAGGGTTCTCGGGTTGCAACACTCCAGCCTCCATGTTGTTCCAGCTCACGACCTTCAGATCCGCTGTCGAAGTCTTGTAGGTAACCAAAGGCTGCGGGCTTCTGCAGTGTTTAGAGGACAAGCCATAACCGAAAAAAATAACATAACAATCATGAAGTGAAACACACACACACATACATACACGCACGCACGCGCGCATGCACGCACGCACGCACGCACGCACACACGCACGCACGCACGCACACTCACACGCACGCACGGCTCGCACACGCACGCACGACGCTACGCACGCACGCACGCACGCACGCATGCACGCAAGCACACACAACACACACACACACACACACACACACACACACACACACACACACACACACACACACGCACGCACACACACATACATACCAACTGAAATTCTGCTGCAATGCGGACTTGAGGCTGTGAGCAGGAATGAAATTAATAATAATGATACAAGAGTTGTCTTCTTTGAGCGAAAAGTTCATGGGCGGTAGCCAGAGAAGGGAGGAGTGAGTGGCAAAGGGCAACAATCGGTCACTAACCAGCAGATTGTTCGTCACATCCGGCAGAAGAATTAATCATTGGTGTTTGTCACCTTACTGCGACCTTTATTTGTCTTACCCCCCCCCCCCCCTCTCCCCCTCCCCCAACCTCTTTTCCTTTTTTTTTTTTTTTTTTTTTTTTTTGAACGAGGTAGGAGAAGAGGGGGTGTGGGACTTTCAGCGGATTCGCGGTTTTCCGATTTAAAAAAATTATTATATTTTTCAGAATTAGAACAGGGCCGAACTAATCGTGGAAGCTATAACGAAAGTGGGAATCTCTGTTATCCTATCGCCTTTCCCTCGAACCCCTGCGCCCTTATCCCCAACTTCCGCCCCCTCTCCACTCTCTTTTACCCCCTTCCCCCCACCCCTTCCCCACCCCCCTTTTCCTCCCCTATGTTTTCCTCGGAGCTGTGAAATCCGTCCCAAGCTGTTTCAACAAGTCTGTCCGCTTGAGTCAGCGTTAAAAATTCCGGTATTTACAGACATACAATTACATTTTTTTTTTTTTTTTTTTTTGTATATTCAAGAATCTGGTCCTCGTACATTGTCCACGCGCTTATGTCATCTGATGAGAAGCGGTGTAGCGAACCCGGTTGAAAGGAAGACAGAGCGAACGCGTAGGAGCTGTTGGCTTTAATTTCAGTGCACCAGAAAGTTAGTCCTCTTGTGTAGCTAGGGGTCATAGAGTCTGGAGAGCCAGGCATATGTTGGCAATTAATGAACATTAAAAACAGAAAAACTCCCCCCAAAACAGCAGGCAGCAAGGGATACATACAGGCTGCCCTCCACTCGGCAGGCAAGAAAAACAGCAACAACAACAAAAAAAAGAGAAAAAAAAAAAAACGAACAAAAAAAGAAGAAGAAGAAGAAAAAAAGGTGGGAAAAAAAGGCTATTCAACTATTCAAGATGGTTACTTGAAGCAATGGAAGATAATGATAATGACCATCATCGTCATCATTATTATCAAGAATCGTCATCATCATCATCATCATAGTCGTCGTCGTCGTCGTTGTCATCGTCATTGTCGTCATCAGCATCATCGTCATCATCATCATCATCATCATCATCATCATCATCATCATCATCATCATCATCCTCGTCCTCATCCTTATCCTCCTCTTCCTCCTCTTCCTCCTCCTCCCTGCTCCTCCTCCTCCTCCTCCTCATAATCATCATCATCGTCCTCATCCTTATCTCCTCTCCTCCTCCTTCTCTCTGCCTGCTCCTGCTCCTCCTCCTCCTCCTCCTCCTCCTCCTCTCCATCATCATCATCATTCCAGTATCACAGCAATAATGATAATAATGAAGACAGTAATAATAACAAGGAAATACATCAAGTGTGGCCAGCGTCCCAGTCGTGACTGGATTTTTTTTTTTTTTAAAAGAAATGTGTTTATTTGGGCAGACGGAAGACGCCGAGTCGAGAGAAAAGTGATATGCCAACTCGCTGACAGAAAGCAATTTTCAGTCGTCAGAGCAAAATCAACATCGTTGTTTGTCTGTTCGTTTCATCTGTGTCTGTGTTCTTGTTTTATCCAACACTGGTTTCCTTCTCTTTCTGTCTGTGTGTTCCTCTCTTCTGTATGGCTCCCTCGCTTCATTCTTCTTGGTGTGTGTGGTGTGTGTGTGTGTGTGTGTGTGTGTGTGTGTGTGTGTGTGTGTGTGTGTGTGT
>CM065730.1:23538842-23546342 GCA_033310375.1 Conus canariensis | reverse complement strand
GCAGTAAGCTATTGTGCACACAGCTGTAAATGCTATCAGCCCGTTGTAGATAGACCAACCAAAGCAACGCTGCAACAAAAGCGATTACCACGTACAAAAACACGGAAGAGAGAGAGAGAGAGAGAGAGAGAGAGAGAGAGAGAGGAGAGAGAGAAAAGAGAGAGAGAGATTACCGTATTTATGGGTTTAGAAATAAGGTAGCTTGATATACCCACAGAAAGAGAGAGAGAGAGAGAGAGAGAGAGAGAGAGAGAGAGAGAGAGACAGACAGACAGACAGACAGACAGACAGACAGACAGACAGACAGACTGAGAGAGTGAAAGTAGAGGGGAGGGGGCAGAGAGGGGGAAGAGAACGGATGAAGATCGGGGAAGGTAGCGAGAAAGAGAAAGGTGGTGATTGTGGTGGTGGTGGGAGGGGTGGGTGGGGGGTGGGAGTGGAGGGGGAGAGATCAGTGACAAAGACACCTAGACAAAGAAACACAAAACAGTGACACACACACACACACACACACACACACACACACACACACACACACACACACAGAGAGAGAGAGAGAGAGAGAGAGAGAGAGAGAGAGAGAGAGAGAGAGAGAGACAAACAGCACACACGAAAATAATAGTAGTAGTCTACCTGTGCTTTGCGAAGGGATTAGATGAACTGGATGAATATGAGTGGAAGGAGTCGGGTAAATCGCGATAGGTGGGTGGGAGAGGAGGTGTACTAGGAATACAGGAGGAAGGGGGGGGGGGGCAGAGAGGGGAGGCATATCTCCCATTTCTCTGATGTGGATAGAGGAAGAGAAGGGGGTGGTTTTCTGTGGCGAAGCAGTGCGCTACCTTGCACGCAGCTGTATGATCTTGATGTACAAGCTGTAGATTAACAAAGAAAAATAAAAGGAAAAAAAACCCACGAGTAGCGACTGCTATGTGCCAGAAACACGTGAGAGAGAGAGAGGGAGAGAGAGAGGGAGAGAGAGAGAGAGAGAGAGAGAGAGGGAGGGAGGAGGAGGAGGAGGAGAAGGAGGAGGAGGAGGCAGATGGGGCATCCCTACCACTTTCCCTTCAGTCCCAGCTCCCCATGGCCATCCTCCCCCCCCCCCCCCCCATCCCCCTCCCTCTGCACAAAGCCAAGTGACTTTGCTCTCTTGCTAATTGCCTCTCTACCTGTCTCTCACTGCCTGTCTGTCTGTCTCTATGTCAGTCAGTCAGTCAGTCTGTCTGTCTGTCTCTCTCTCTCTCTTTCTCGCTCTCGCTCTCTCGCTGTGTGTGTGTGTGTGTGTGTGTGTGTGTGTGTGTGTGTGTGTGTGTGTGTGTGTGTGTGTGTATGTGTGTGTGTGTGTGTGTGTGTATGTGTGTGTGTGTGTGTGTGTGTGTGTGTGTGTGTGTCTGTCTGTCTGTCTGTCTGCCGCCCTCTCTCTCTCTCTCTCTCTCTCTCTCTCTCTCCCTCTCTCTCTCTCTCTCCCTCTCTCTCTCTCTCTCTCCCTCTCTCTCTCTCTCTCTCTCTCTCCTCTCTCTCTCCCTCTCTCTCTCTCTCTCTCTCTCTCTCTCTCTCTCTCTCTCTCTCCCCTATGAATCAAGACTTCCTCCTCAAGCGGACAGAATGCTTTTTGATTTAGACATGCGTGGCAAGAAAAAAAAAAAACGTTCGTTGAAAATTGTGTATGTTTGGATTCGGGTATGTATCGCACAATCAAGGTGTAGAGGGAATCGTCTACAATCAAAATCTGTATTGAGAGGCTAATTTCAAGCAAATGGCAAGAATGGGATTCTCATATGAGTAAGAATGAAAGGGTTAATGTCTGTAAAAAAAAAAAAAAAAAAAAAAAAAAAATTCGCGTCGTGCATGATGTAAAAACATATTAACTAATGAATTCAGACAAAAAATTGATGTATACAATAATAGGAATGAGTAGCTTTAGCTTTAGATTTCTAATATACCAGAGCATCGATTTCATCACAAAACAAACTGTAGTGCTGGTTTAAAATGTCCGCTTAATTAACCAAAACAAAAAAAAGATTCAACGCCTTCTTCCTTGCGCTGAACCCTACCAAGTGATCTGAAGCGATCAAAGCTAAGTGAATTTTCATTGTTTTATTCGTTAATGTCTCACCTGATGAAGACCTAAGAGGTCGAAACTAGTTGTGTTTCGTCTTGTGACTCGTTTGTCCACGTTCTCTGGGCGGTTCGCTAACATTTATTTAAGATTTGTTTAGATTTCCGCCTGCAGTCCTCTCGCTTTGCAACTAAAAAAAAAATAGATATTTTATCTTGCCCTGTTCTAAACATTTTACGAGCACAGCACGTTACCGTTTAAATTTTGTAAAAGAACCTAGTAAGTTTGGATTGATGTTAGCTGATAGCATCTGCGTGCTGGCCAAATTGTTAGAACTTCGTGAATTCATCTTTACATAGCGTTTACGTTGCGTTCTGTTCTGTCTCAAATGCATTGTGAAATGGATTGTTTGTGATGTCGTTGTGTATCTTCGTCAGATCTGATTACTTGTGTTTATATGCGCCCTTTCGTGAGGGCAAAGGTCTATACAGGAATAAACCTTCCGTTTTCATTTCAGTCCCTCCCTTCCTCCCTCCCTTCCTCTCTCTCTCTCTCTCTCTCTCTCTCTCTCTCTCTCTCTCTCAATGTGTGTGTGTGTGTGTGTGTGTGTGTGTGAGTGTGTGTGTGTGTGTGTGTGTGTGTGTCTCTCTCTCTCTCTCTCTCTCTCTCTCTCTCTCTCTCTCTCTCTCTCTCTCTCTCTCGTTCGTTTCAGAAATACGTTAGACTTCTTGAATAGCAATGCTTTTTTTTCAGGTACCTTAGGCGCTTGATGACCTTATTTAAAATGTTTTCGTTCTCTTCACTATCATGAATAATAGTGAAATGGGGGTTCATGATTGATGTAATCCAGCGGAAACGATTTATTACTGTGAACATGTGCGCCTGTTTGAAACAATTGTGTAAATGGTTATGTTGTTTAAAAAAATTACTTAGTCATTTTGAATGATGAAAAATTAGTAATTTTCTTTTTCTACTACATGGTTTTGAGTCCTAACATTAACGTTAACGTAATCAGCTACAAATTTATACCTTTTTTTTCGGCGCTACAAATGTTAATGTAAACCCCCTTGACATAAAGGCTACACGTAGGCCATTGTCAATAAAAACATATCTGAAGCGCCTAATGCGTCTGTCTGTCTGTCTGTCTGTCTGCCTGTCTGTGTGTGTGTGTGTGTGTGTGTGTGTGTGTGTGTGTGTGTGTGTGTGTGTGTGTGTGTGTGGCTGTGGCCTTTTCTTGAATGAATTATCGTTGTCGTTATCGTTGTCTGTCGGTCTCTCTTTCTCTCTCTCTCTCGTCTCTCTCTCTCTCTCTCTCTCTCTCTCTCTCTCTCTCGCGCGCGCGCGCGCGCGCGCGCGCGCTTCAGAAATACGTTTAAGCATAGCAGTGCTTGAGGATGTTTTGAGAAAAAGGATGGTGTAGAAGACAAACTGTATGCAGCTTTAAGAGATGTTTTTATTGACATGTGAATATTGTGACGGGGTAAATATTACTCTCGTCATTTTAAATGCCTAAGTGGTGTAAAACAAGAATATCTGTTCACGCCTCTATAGCTTATGCTTTTCATCAGTGCAACGAACTCGCACTTTGTCTGATTAAAAACGAAGAATATTTGGCGTTTGTTTCATTCCAGATGCAGTTGCATTTATGTGTTTAAATTCTATTTGCCGGTGATACCATCCTAGTTTGCTGCCTGTGTGTGTGTGTGTGGGGGGGGGGGGGGGGGGCGTGCGTGCGTGCGCGTGTGCGTCCGTGCGTGCGTGCACGCGCGACCGTGTGTGTGTTTGTGTGTGCGTGCGTGCGTGCGTGCGTGCGTATGTGCGTGTATGTGTGTGTGTGTGTGTGTGTGTGTGTGTGTGTGTGTGTGTGTGTGACGTTTTGGGTTTTTTTTTTGTTGTTGTTGGTTTCCTATCTTACATTCAGCGTTAATTGTCTTCAAAGGCTGAGCAGCAATTTTGAATGATCTATACTTTTTGTACTCCTCTCTGCTTCCAGTCTTTCTTTTGGCATGTTGTCAGCGATCTTCCCCTCTCCCCCTCCCCCACTCTCCTTCCACTCCTCCTTCCTTCCTCCCCCTCACTCCATCCTCCCACCAACCACCCTCTCAGCCCCATCTTTACCTCTACCTCGCCTAACCCCCTGTCGGGCCTCCCAGCATCCAGCAAGGAAAGTGTGTAAACGAACCACTTTTCCCTTCCACGTACAATGGGGGAACTTATCTCCCCTTCTACGGCCTCTCTACTGGGCGAATCTCAGCCAGCCACAACAAACGCACGGTCCGCATCGAGGCTGATCGTTTCGAAATCGAGGCTTTTGCACGCGCATCGGTCACGCGGTCGGTCGTCTGCTTCTTCGTCCGTCCGAAAAACTTTCGATACGTCCGCTTGCTTTTGCTGTTCGTTGTGGAACTGGAGCTCATTCATAGCAAGAGAACTCACTGGCTGACAAGAACTTTTTTTTTTTTTTTTTCGAATTCGACGCCGGGAGTTCCCGTGAACGTACTAGCGGCACGTAGGAGGTAAGACAATAGTAATTAATATCTCGTTCACTTAATCAAATCGAATCTGACCGAAATGATTGTAGGTAGATCTGTCGTTGTTGATGCTGGGTCTTTTCTCTATCGTCGTCTTTTTTTCCCTACGTTTTTTTTTTTTTATTCGCTTTTTGGAAAGAAATTTTCTATCAATCACGATCCGGTATCGCAGACTCGATACTTCTTTTGCTACAGATGAAGCAGAGGAGAATTGGAGGAGGGAGAGAGCTGTGTTGAACGGGGGAGGGGGGGGGGGAGCAGTATGGGTAGGAAGACCGGAGAAGTGGGGCTGGAGGGCGGAGGGGTGGGAGACTGAGGTGGGGGGGGGGGGGGGGGAGGCGGAGACGGGTAGGAGAGGGGAGCATAGGTGAACATTTCCGGCAAGGTGAGCCAGAGTTTGCTGCTGATGCTTTTGAAGCTACAGCCAAGAAAATCTCGGTGACTTTGAGGTTGGGGGGGGGGGGGGGGGTGGAGCCCACTGGTACAGAAACAGGGACAGTTGTGGTGGCACAGATCCCCCGACTGATCCGATAAGATCTTCTTCTTCACTCCTTCCTCCTCCTCCCTTCCACCTTCCCTCCAGCTTCCCCGCCACCCCTACCCCCAACCCCCAAACTGCTGTCTCCACCCCTCGTGTTCAATCTTCTTCCCCTTCCCCTTTTCTGTACTGTTTCCCCGCCCTATTTAATCGCATTTGTTTCTTCCATCAGCGTTGTTGACAAGCACAGTGCAGTTTGGGATTGTTTATGTCTTAGTCTCCCTCTTGTTGTTGACAAGATAAGTTATAGTTATAGGGATCGTTTCTCGTTTAGTCGTCATGTGATTGTTGACAAATCAGGCGCAGTTTGTTGGATCTGTGTTCATTAATTTTAGTTTTATTGTCTTGTCTTGCTGACCAAGAAAACAGCTGTTCGTTGGATTTGTTTATCATTTAGTCAGCTTGCTGTTGTTTGACAAGGAAACTGCAATTTTTTGCATTGTCATTTGCCAATGAACTGCGGGTTTTGTGTTCTTTTGTTTGTTTGTTTGTTTGTTTTGTTTGTTCGTTTTGTTTTTCAATACTTTATCATCTTGTCATCTTGTCGTTGTTGACAAGGAAACTGCAGTTTACTGGAATTGTTTATAATTTGATCATCTTGCCGTTGAATCGTGAAGTACACTTGTTATCTTATTATTCTCACTAACCACCAAAAAACAGATTAATATAATTGTTTATATCTCAGTCACCTCCTTGTCATTATTGACTGGTGAAGTGCGGTTTATCACGAACCTTTAGCAGTTTGTCACGTTGCCATGGTCGACATGTAGCCTAAAGTTGTCGTGTTTGTTTGTCTTTTCTACTTTCCTTGACGTTAATGACATTTAAAGTACATTTTATTAGGAATGTTCATTACTTCACCATCTTTTCGTTGTTGACGAATAAAGTACGCCACTGGAATTGTGTATCTTTCTCCCATTTCCTTATCGTCGTTAATAAGTAAAAGATTACTTTTTAGGGAATGCTCTTTTTATTTCTGACTAGTATAGTTTATTCGAATTGTTTTATAATTTAATTTATCTCTTTATCATTGTTGACAGATAAAGAACAGTTTGTTGGGAACATTTGTCATTTGGCTGTCCTCTTGTAAATTATAGTTTATTGGCCTTGTTTCTTCATTCAATTCGATCGCTTCCTTGTTTTTGACGAGCAAAATACAGTTTATAGGGATTCTTTACTATTGTTGGTCAGCTTCTCATAGTTGTTAACGTATACAGTGTATTTTGTTGGGATTGTTCATAATTTAGATATTTCCTTGTCGTTGCTGAAAAGAACAATACGGTTTTGTGTGTGTGTGTGTGTGTGTGCGTGTGTGTGTGTGTGTGTGTGTGTGTGTGTGTGTGTGTGTGTGTGTGTGTGTGTGTGTGTTGTTTGTTTGACATTTAATCACCTCCTTGTCGTTGGCGTCAAGCGCAAGAGATTTCGGTTGTTTATGATTTACTGATCTCTTGATGGTTCTTGGCAAGTGAAGAAAAGTACGGTTCATTGGAACTGCTGTTCAGCTGTGTAGTTTGTTCATCGAAATAAAAGAAATGTTTGCTGGATTAACAAAATCGGTCATAATGAAAGTAGCAGTTCTGAGTGTCTTAGATTGCCTGCTTTGTAAAACAGACGATAAACTGGTCTCCCTTCTAGCATTGCTTGATCTCAGTGCTGCTTTTGATACTCTTGACCACTCTATCCTACTCAAGAGACTCAAGGTTACTTTTGGATTTGACGATATGGTTCTCAAATGGTTCACATCATACCTTTCTGACAGGACACAGACGGTAATCGTTAATGGTGCTAAATTATCCCCTTCTCCTGTTCTGTATGGTGTTCCCCAGGGCTCTGTCCTTGGACCAGTTCTTTTTACCCTTTATTCTCAGCCCTTATCTGACGTTATTTCTGCCCATGGCTGTGACTTCCACAAGTTCGCAGATGACACTGAACTCTCTAAGAGCGCAACCACCAGCGATTTTCAAGGTGCTCAATCAGATATTACCGCATGTTTTAGGGACGTAAAAGTCTGGATGACCAGCAACAAACTCAAGCTGAATAGTGACAAAACTGAGATCATGGCTGTTGGTACCTCCTCTCGTGTCAAGATGGTTAAAGCTGAGTCGGCAGAAATTGATGGTGTTGTTTTACCTTTCAAAGAGTCGGTGAAATATTTAGGTGTCAGCATTGATCAAACGCTCTCTATGCAGAACCAAATATCTAATGTTTGTCGTGCATGCTTCCTGGAATTGCGACGTATTGCTTCTATCCGGTCTTACCTCTCCACACAGGCAACAATCAGACTCATCACCGCCATGGTAATGTCCCGACTAGACTACTGTAACTCTGTGTTAGCAGGACTTCCTTCAGAACAGCTTGCACGATTACAAAGGGTG
>CM065730.1:23521342-23528842 GCA_033310375.1 Conus canariensis | reverse complement strand
AATCCCAAAATCTTTATTTTGCTGGGTACACAAATCTCTCTCTCTCTCTCTCTCTCTCTCTCTCTCTCTCTCTCTCTCTCTCTCTCTCTCTCTCTCTTGCCTCCCCCCTCTCACTCCCCTCTGCCTCCCTAGCCCTCCTTCCCTTCGTCTCCCTACCCCCCCCCCCCCCCGCCCCCCTCTTTCTAATGTGATTTTTGCCACAAAAAAATGACATGCGCTCACATTTTCCAATATCAGTTGAACTCAACGTTGTGGCGCTATGGCTACCACTGCATGTGACCTGGATTAGAATTTTATGCATGGCTTGCAGCGACTCTTTTACCTGCCCCTTGAAGACATGATCACCATCCATGAAGACAATGTCATGATCATCATTCTTCTCGTCACCATGGATAGCTAGCTAGCTAGCTCCTTGTGTTTCTGTGACGGACCGCTTCGGCAGAGAGAAATTTTCTCTCTGCACCTTTTAGGTCTTCGCGTACGCGGAACAGACGAGATGGGTTGTTGATTTGTCTTGGGTGGTATGTTGTGTTGTATTCATCCTGGGCTACGTGGGTCTGCTGCCCCTGAGGTTTCCACAATCCTTGCACAGCGTAGGATGGTGTCAGGAGGGAGACAGAGAGAGAAAGATGGGGGGAGAGAGAGATAGAGATAGAGGAAGGGAGAGAGAGGGAGGGGAGGAGAGAGAGAGAGAGAGGAAGGGAGGGAGAGAGAGAGAGGGAGGGAGAGAGAGGGGGACGGAGGGAGGGAGAGAGAGAGACTGAGACAGAGGGAAAGAGAGAGGGGGGGGGTTACAGGGGAAAAAAAACACACACACGGACGCGCGCGCGCGCGCTCACGCACGCACGCACGCACGCACACACAACACACACACACACACACACACACACACACAACACACACACACACACACACACACACACACACACACACACACACACACACACACACACATACACACACACGGCCCGGCACGGGGAGAGAGAGAGGGGGGGGGGAGAGGAAGGAAGGGAGAAAGAAGAGAGAGAGAGTTGTTTATCCAGAGAGAGAGAGAGAGAGCGAGAGAGAGAGAGAGAAAGAGAGAGAGAGAGAGAGAGAGAGTCAGACAGACAGACAGACAGAGTTGTTTTCATCGGTTGTTATTGAGGCAGATCCTGGTTGCCAAGGCGGAGAACGCATCATTCTCTTCATCCTAAGTCCTGGTCTCAGTCCCTGTTTAAAACAGCCCGGTTCCAGGAGATATTTCTCCGTGGAGTTGGCGTCGGTGCAGCCTTCCAACTCATTCCAAACTCTTTGCTGTGAATCTTCTTGAATAAACCAAGGTCCTTTGCGCGAACTTATGCATGAAAGAAAACAATCTATTGTTTGCACGTTGACTGCCATTCGATTCTTCTGGGAAGACTAGGTCATCGTGTGCGCGTGGAATGAATTATTCCCAACCCCAACCCTCATCTCCACCCCTTGATGACAGGCTGAAAAAGGAAAAAGAAAGAAAGAAAGAAAGAAATTACGAAAAAGAAGCTGAAGAAGAAGCAGGAGGAGGAGGAGGAGGTAAAGAAGGAGAAGAAAATGAAAAAGAAAGAAAGAAAGAAAGAAGAATGAATGAAATAAAACAAAGGAATATGAAAATAGATCAAACTTAAACAAAATATATATAGAGAGAGAGACACAGAGAGAGACAGAAGAGAGAGACAGAGAGAGAGAGAGAGAGGGAGAGAGAGAGAGAAAGAAAGAATAACGCACACGTACGTCATTACCGCCTCACGCATGCTCTCTCTCTCTCTCTCTCTCTCTCTCTCTCTCTCTCTCTCTCTCTCTCTCTCTCACACACACACACACACACACACACACACATACACACGCGCACACACACACACACACACACACACACACACACACACACACACACACACACACACACACACACACACATAAAGTAGTAGTTCTTTCTCCTCGCACCTGTTGATA
Organism: Conus canariensis; assembly: GCA_033310375.1. Classification (NCBI taxonomy): domain Eukaryota; kingdom Metazoa; phylum Mollusca; class Gastropoda; order Neogastropoda; family Conidae; genus Conus; species Conus canariensis. The sequence goes on along the minus strand of CM065730.1, from coordinate 23,526,874 downwards.
GCTGTGAAGATCACAAGAAGTTCGTTAAGAAACTCCTTAGCTTCCCCAGCACGCTAATCACACGGCGCTGTTCTGAGTGTCTGCTGGTGTAATTGAAATTTTTATCTGAAATTAAAGAAAACAAAAATCCAGAAAATGCACGCTAACAATTCATGTTCTTGTAAATGCTTGTTCTCTCTCTCTCTCTCTCTCTCTCTCTCTCTCTCTCTCTCTCTCTCTCTCTCTCTCTCTCTCTCTCTCTCTCTCAGTGTGGGGCTGTGGCCTTAAACTGAATAAACCATTCGCGTTCGCATTCTCTCTCTCTCTCTCTCTCTCTCTCTCTCTCTCTCTCTCTCTCTCTCTCTCTCTCTCTCTCTCTCTCTCTCTCTCTCCAAATGACAAAACAGTGAAACAGCTTGCTGTGTATTCGTACATAGGATTTAAACGAAGAAATTCTGTCGTGTCTTAGTTTGGTAACCTTCCCGATTGGTACTGGATTATGCAAGGTTATCTTGCGTGTTTCCCCCTTTCTAAGAGGCCAAGGTGTTTATGAATAATTTTTTTTTTCTTCTTGTCTTGTCTAGTCGTCGTCATCCTCTCTCTCTCTGTCTCTCTCTCTCTGTCTCTCTGTCTCTGTCTGTCTGTCTGTCTGTCTGTCTGTCTGACTGTCTGTCTGTCTGTCTGTCTGTCTGTCTGTCTGTCTCTCTCTCTCTCTCTCTCTCTCTCTCTCTCTCTCTCTCTCTCTCTCTCTCTGCCTCGTCTTGTCATGTTTCTCACTGGCATGTTCACGCCGCTCTCCCCTTCAAACACGATTTCTCTCCGTTTTCCTTTCCAACAAGGATTTCTATACAGACCTGCGAAATAAATACGCAAGCTAACAGATTTATCGTCACAAAGAAAAGTCAATGAACTGTTGTGTTGGCTATAGTTCTTACCACACAGGGATAGTATTTCCAGCTTACACGAAAAACACTATCGTATTATTCACAGCGTACACTGTAAGCAGCACTGTAGTGCTCTTGGTACGGTAGTATTTATAGTGTTTTACATCGGCTCCCCAGCACTCAGCACACCCGGAGCCATTCGCTGGTTGCCCCATCACCAGCAGGTACCCATAGGAAGTTGTCGGATTCAAATCGTCATGCGTGAACCCACTCACCAGGGAAGACGCTGCTCTGCGGCAGAGTCACTTCGACCACAACCAGTAAATTAATTAAGCTTGCGCTGCTGACATCTGAAATCGCTTTGTCAGTGGACCTGACGAAGGTTCCATTTCGAGGAAAGAAACCTTGATTTTGAGGAAAGCCTCGAAGACACGTGTCTTTATTTGAAAAAAGATTAAGAGAGTGTAAACGAACAAACCTTTTCTTTTAACAGGAAAGGCTTTGAGAGTGTAAGATAACGAAAAAGGCCCAGAGAAAAGGCAAGGGGAAAGCATGCTCTCCAAAGAAGCCTTTGAACAAAAGACTTTGAGAGTGTATGCTAACAAAAAAAAAGATTTTTGTGTGACGTTTTGGAGAGTGCATCTTTTTTTTTCTTGAACGAAAGGGTGGAGAGTATAGGCTAACGACAGAAACCGTTCAGTTGAGGAAAGCCTTGGAGATGTTAGGCTTGTTAAAAAAAGCCTTTGTGTCAAAAAAGACTTCCAAGAATGTGAGAATGAAATCCAGCATAAAGAAGCCTTTATTGTGATGAAAGCAAGGCTTGGAGAGTGTAGATTATCCAAGAAGGCATAGAGAGTAGGTTTATGAAAGAAGCCGTTGGTTCGTGGAAAACTTTGGGGGCGGGGGAGGGAGAGTGAGAGAGAGGAGAAAGAGAGACACACACACACACACACACAGACATGCCCCAAAGTAAATGCATAATTGAAGTCAAAATTAAAGAAAAGTTAACTCTGCATGCAAAATCACGAGAAGAAAAAGTATGCAGTATACAAGCATGATTACCACAGCATGAATGCCCGAAAATGCAATGAAACAGAAATTGATACCAGACTTTTTTTTTTTCTTTTACCATGTACCCCTGGTTGTTTAATTAATTATGAACCAAATCCTGAACATGCTAGACTTTAGCCTGGTGGTGTACAGACGCGCTGTCTTGTGGTATTTCGCCCTTTCTGTCTAGAACTGTTGATTTGTTTTGACCATTTTGTCCACGTTGATTCCAGTAAGACATGTCTTGATGTCTTTGTGTTTGATTTACGATGACACGACGGGGAGCTGGGTTTTCATTGCTAATAGTGGGGAAGAATGTGAGGTTAGGAATTGTGCTGAAAAATGAAATAATCGAGGAAGCAAGAGAGGTAGAGGTGGTGGGGGGTGGGTGGAGTGGAGGTGTTCTTCAGGTTTAGAAAGACTTCGAATGAAAGGAGGAAAACAGAATGAATGAAAGAGGGGAGGAAAAGAGTCATCCGAAATTGCTGTATTGTTCATGTTGAGGATGAAGTAAACAAGAACAGGGATAGAGAGACAAAACAAAATGAAACAAAACAAAACGAAACAACGACAACAACAAAATGACTGGCACATCACACACAGCAGTAGCAAAAAGGCAGTTGCTTGTTCAGGATTGATTTGGTGCCAAAAGCCCTCTTGAGATCAGAAAGGAGGAGGAGAACAAATACGGTCGACTGTGTTTAGTCTTGTCGGTGAAAGCCAGTTGTGGAGAAGAAGGATATATATCCCAAGATAAATGAAACATATCCCTTCCTTCAAGGTGCACAGCCAGAGGCTTGTAGCAGGACCATCGAAGTTAACGTCCAGGTACTTAGCGGAACTCTGAAGGCTCACTCTCCAGAGCTTAGCACGTGACTAACATGGGGACAGAAGTGGTGCCAAGCTCGAGAGCGTCCTTCTTGGAGAGGGAACCAAAGCAAGACACTAGGGGTTCATAATGGATGGCTAACCTAGAAACCACAGAGTAATCGCCCGTGAAGAGGTCTGGTGCCGGTCATTCCAGGGGAGTTTTCACCCCACACTTTCAACGTGCATCAGTTATCACTACACACAAAGAAAAAGAAAAAAAAGATGACGCTACGTCTGCGCAGCTAGGAGATAATTTTGTTCGGTCGACATAATTTTGTTCGGTCGACATTTAATAAACAGTATTTCCTATAGATCTTGTCGCAATTTCACTTACAGATGAAAAGCAGACAAGACAACAAGAAAGTCTCACATAAGCCCTCTGTTAAAGACATACCCACAAACTTCTGCGATGGATGCCTGTACACTGATGCATGAAGTTATCACAGTATCAATTACATCAGGGTATTCAATGAAAAAATCTAAACATCATAAATTAAAAAAAGAACTGAGAAACAATAGCAAGCGTAATGGAATGGGAGGTATGTACCACGGAGATCAGGGAAAGGATACATTCATGTGGGTGAATGTAAACGTGTGGGAAACAGTTTATACCTGCACAAAATCAGGAACAACTGGGATACAACTCTGAATAATACGTAAGCTTCCATACGGATACCGTCCAGTTCTGAACAAGACAAGAAAAGATAATGAAACAGCTATCATTATCAACAGATAAACAGTTTCTTAGACATACATCTGCGATGATCAGAAAGGCAGTTGAAAGACGTTAAAAAGGTCAAGTTAGAACTCAAATTAAGTAAAACAGCTGTGGACAGAATCACAATTCTGATATTTACTCGTAAGCTATGCGAAGCAATGCCAAATAGTATGGTAACGAAAGCAGGTTTGATCTTGTGGAATGTTTTCTGACAGCAGTCAGTCACCCTTGAAGAAGTCAGAAGTCAGTCACCCTCGTATGGTTTCACTCCAAACATACTTTCACGTGCATCAGGTATTTCAGTCACGAAGACGGTTTTGGCTTCTCCTACACCGCTAGAAGATAACGCTGTTCGGATGACTACGTTTGTTTGTTTTTTTGTTGTTGTTTTTTTTTTCTCTCCTACTCTCCTGTGTGTCTCGTTGAACCCTGCAGGCACGAAGAGGGGCCCGAGAGTAGGATTAATTTATGACCCGTTCGCAATCGTGCGTAATTACCTCTGCAGGAGTTTCAGGCCTCAAGGTGCAGTGGAAAGAGGCGTCACAATACGAGCGCCGCCTGCGCGAAGTTGAATAACTCTCTTGCCTGCTGCAAGTGTTATCACAACCAGTTACTGGCCCTAATCCAGCTGCGTCGGAGCCTCTCCGTGCAGCTTGGTTTCTTCCACTGCCTCTGGAAAGCACTTGCCTTTTCGAAATTTTCTCTGCAAGTGACTCCAATGCTACTTTCTTCTTCAAGACTCTTTCGGGCGATGAGTATTGCTGTTTGTTTGAAGTCGTAGGTAGCATTATTGCCCTGAGAGAGAGAGAGAAAAAAAAGAAGAAAATTAACGTCGTTTGTTTTGAAACTAACACACTGCTGAGATACGATTCATGTTGATACATTTTTTGTTTCTTTTTTTTTTTTCCCCAAAGTTTATCTATTTTGAGTGAGGGAGGAGTTCCGTGTGAGAGAAGTTTCAGAAACGGACTGTTTGTGAATTAACGAACATTATTGGACGGATGAGCGTCACTGCGTGTGGTCTGAATACTTCCATTCAAAGTATCCCAGTCCTTTTGAGGGTACTCCTGTAGTGACCCGTCCTGCCAAGCTGAATGAAACAAGGATCCGATATTCTGTGAGTCCTTACTACAAGACAGATGGCTGTGCTGGGTAAGTCAGCAAGTTTGTTTTGTTTGCATATGTGTTTATTTTGATCTTGCTAGTTACCGTGGTATGATCCGTGTGAATGCATTATCATGTGTCTTGGTGGGGGGGGGGGGGGGGGTGATTATAACGTACGCATGTGTATATGCACGTATGTTTGTGCGTGTGTACATGATAGATTATAAAAAGAAAGAAAAAAAAGAATTATGTTACAAAAATTAGGTAAATGATTAGTATCCCGTGAGCAATAGTTAGCACGCGTTCCGCGAAAGACCCTTAAACCTCAGTATTGTTGCCGAATGTCTATTATGGCATTTTAAAGGAGAATACTTGGCGTAGCCCACCTCCTTTCCAAAAGTCCTATCGGTGTGTACTGAACTTCTTCGTGGTTAAAAAGATAGCCCGCCGTATGCTGACCTACATTACACAAAAATTTGCAATGCGCATGTCTGCACTGCGTAGGAAAACTCACTGCGAGATGCAGGGTATGTTCACGATTTAACTTTGATACCCATGGAAGATGGTATGACAGATAGGAAGAACCATGGTAGGCCATGTGCATGCGATTACTTGTGTTGGGCATGTGGCGAATTGGGCAACCTGCCCGCTGGGGCAAGAACAGCTTGCCAAGCTGCTGAGGAATTAAGAGTTCAGCTTTATTTTCCCGATATCGGACAATCGTGGCGACTGCCCATTTCGTTTTTCGAAACTATTGTTGTGTAACATCAACATCATTTGCCTAACATACTGGAGCATACAGTTGTCTACTGTTTTGTAACACCGACATCACTTGCCTATCAGGTTGGAGCATACAGTTGTCAACTGTTTTGTAACACCGACATCACTTGCCTTTCAGATTGGAGCATACAGTTGTCAACTGTTTTG
>CM065730.1:23513842-23516342 GCA_033310375.1 Conus canariensis | reverse complement strand
CTTGCGTGTCTTGTCCTACTGGTCTTCTGTATCCTCCCTCCCCCCTCCCCCCCCCCTCCCCTTCCCATCTGTCCTTTGATCCAGATGCGTACGTACCAGAATCTATACTGATTCTTTCTCAAGATCAGCACTTCTGTTGTTTTGCGCCATGCGTCTACAGCTCAACAAACTGAACATAATTATCACATGCATGTTGCACTGTTAGAGCAACTGGTGGAGAGTGTGAGACAAAATAATTCGGCTCTGAATTTTCTTTCTTTTTTGTATGTAGTGTATTTGATGACTTTAGTATTTCAAAATGGGCCATTCGTTTCTGAGTCCGTCGACTTGCTTCTGTAAAGAATGATTAGGTAAAAATAGTAGATGGCCAAACTTCTACCGTTTATTTATCTATATTTTGTTTTGTTTTGTTTTGCGTCATTGTTCGTGTAAGTATCAGCAACTGTGAAACAGGCACCTTTCTCTATGACGAATGTTCCGTGTACTTCATGGTTTCACTTGAATCGCTTTCCTAGTTCGTTGTGAATGTTTCGTGTACTTCATGGTTTCACTTGAATCGCTTTCCTAGTTCGTTGTGAATGTTTCGTGTACTTCATGGTTTCACTTGAATCGCTTTCCTAGTTCGTTGTGAATGTTTCGTGTACTTCATGGTTTCACTTGAATCGCTTTCCTAGTTCGTTGTGAATGTTCCGTGTACTTCATGGTTTCACTTGAATCGCTTTCCTAGTTCGTTGTGAATGTTCCGTGTACTTCATGGTTTCACTTGAATCGCTTTCCTAGTTCGTTGTGAATGTTCCGTGTACTTCATGGTTTCACTTGAATCGCTTTCCTAGTTCGTTGTGAATGTTCCGTGTACTTCATGGTTTCACTTGAATCGCTTTCCTAGTTCGTTGTGAATGTTCCGTGTACTTCATGGTTTCACTTGAATCGCTTTCCTAGTTCGTTGTGAATGTTTCGTGTCATCATATGTGCTGTGCAAATTGATGTCGGAAGCCGCATTCGTGTGAAATTAGGGCCACGTACTTATTTCAACGTGGGAGCAAGACACCATCATTATGTGCTAATTGCAGGGTCAGACTCATAGTGTCAATGGTTCGGTCTGTCACGAGGGACCACATCAGGGGCTGCTACCATTTCAAAAAGAATCCACGTTCCAGAATTATGTATACACATGAAAATATCCGAACTGAAATTCAGAAACAAAGTCAAGTCACTAACCGAAAGACTGGTGTAAAACAAAAGTATCACCGACCATCATTCTGGAAAATATGAAGCAACAAAACTGACTAATTTTTTTTTAGGAATAATTATTTTTTTTATTTTTGTGTAGAAAATGTGCGCTTTTTATACTGAATCATCCTCTAGAGAAAAAAAAAATGTCGATGAAAGATCTCTTCCAGACAGGAGGCTGGTTTTGACTGAGACAGGAAAGCCTCCACCCTGTGTGTCGGCTGGTGTCTCATTACCTGGCTCACCTGCTGACTAACTGTCGCTGGCAAGGAAACGGCCATTAGGTCCTCTGACGTAAGATAGGGTACCATTAAGTGATGGTGGTTTGCTACCATTCTGTTGTTGAGTCATTCCGTACATTCTTAGTTGCCAGACTCACACGATGAGTTAGTTAGTACTGCGTCGTGTCACTCACTTTAAGATGTGTGCTGTGACGGTCGTGATGGTGGGTCGTGTGTGTGTGTGTGTGTGTGTGTGTGTGTGTGTGTGTGTGTGTGTGTGTGTCTGTCTGTCTGTCTGTCTGTCTGTCTGTCTGTGTGTGTGTGTGTGTGTGTGTGTGTGTGTGTGTGTGTGTGTGTGTGTATGTGCGTGCGTGTGTGTGTGTGTGTGTGTGTGTGTGTGTGTGTGTGTGTGTGTCTGTGTGTGTGATCATGTTCGACGGTGTTACGTTTCGGATTTCTTTTATTTGACATCTTTATGCGATTGCGCTTCATTCAAAATATTCACAATGGATATAAATCAGCCTCGTTTGAAAAATGTACATTGCAGGAGATTGCGCTTTCTTCGCAAAATTGACTTTTATTATGAGTACACTCGATTCAAAATACTGACCGTGGATAGAAGTACGCTGCCTCCGTTTTATTCGAAATATTGACCAATTCGAGACAAGCACGGATCATTCAAAATATCTTCTATGAATATAAGTACACATTAATCAAAATAAGGACCCTTGTTTTCGACATTGTGTCTTATGTTATATGTACAATTTATTGTGAACTGTGATACGAGTACGCTTTATGGTAAATGTTGACCTTTGGTATAAGTACGTCTTACCGGAAATTTTGACCGGTGGTACTAGAACGCATTATTCGAAATATTGACACTGGACATAAATAAGTCCTGTTGAAAATATTGACCTTGGATGTAATGACGCTGTATTGGAATTATTGACCTTGGATATTCGTAAGATTTACTGGAAATGTTTACCTGTGATATAAGTATCCCTTCTTTAAGATACTGAAATTGGATACAACAACGCTTCATTCGTAAT
>CM065730.1:23476342-23483842 GCA_033310375.1 Conus canariensis | reverse complement strand
CACAACACACACCTTACCTGCCCTCCAGGCAAACGATCCTTACCACTGCGACAAAGATCAGTAGCCTCTTTCACATGTCCCAGGAAAGGCGTGAACGAAAAGAAGAAGAAGAAGAAAAAAAAGGTCAACACGGATTGTGAGCAGACAAGAAGCGCTTTCTGTATGTACTCTCGCCCTTTAGCGAAAAATGTTAACCTTGTAACTGTTGGATATCCACGTGAATTTTGAAAAGCAAGGCACTGGACCAGAAAGTACGATGTATGAACTTCTTATTCCTAGCCTGCTTGGCTATAGTCCGTATAATCTTCCTTGTGATCAGCGAATGATCAAGAGAACTTACGTCATCTTTAAGACGAGCGGCCACTAGCCACTCACAATATCGCACATCTCATCAGTCCGGCGTCTGTCTCTACAGTTTGAACCTTACGAGGATAAAAGAATCCTTATGGATTTCCCTACCAATCCGGAGCATGTTACTATTTTTGGTGCGCGACGAGGGGGGAAAAAGGAGTTGAGGGAAGATAACTGCTGAAGACCTTTTTTTTTATCTTTAGATTGTGTTTAGCCTTTATATCCCTTAAAGAAAAATTCTTTCTATCGAAGTCGGAATTATTTCAAACGAAAAAGAAGCTTAACAAGAAACTCGAGTGATTATTTTCATTTTCGTTTTCCAGTTCTGACCCTTTGATTAATGAATATCAATACGTCAGTCAGACGACGTGATTCGTCACATTGTATAAGCTTCTCTGTGATTGGTAAAAAGGATTGTCGGCATTCGCCGGCCAGACGCAGGCATATGGATCGGTTGAACACAGGTTGAGTTACGTGGGGGTTGAAAACGTGCTCCCGACTCGGTTTGACACACTGGGTCAAGGTGTCAACAGCTGCGGAATGTGTTCGTATTGGAGTCACGTTCAAAACCTTTCTTAACCTCTCTCTCTCTCTCTCTCTCTCTCTCTCTCTCTCTCTCTCTCTCTCTCTCTCTCTGTTTTGTTGCGTGAAAAAGCATAGCCTTCGGAGAATTCCTTCTTTTGCTCCGCATTTTTGCAGCGTACAAAGTGAAGGCCTGAACATAACAAAGTGATGGCTAGTGCACCTAGGTACAGCATGTATTCATCGCATATTTTGATTTGATTAATGACGTAAGTTCCACAAAACACCTCTATCTGTAATGTTGACATTACAGATAGAGGTGATTTGTGGAACTTACGTCATTAATGGGATGTCTATAATTTGTGGTTGTGTTGACATGATAAATGCCTGTGATCTGTGGTCGTGTTGACATGAGAAATGTCTGTGATTTGTGGTCCTGTTGGCATGAGAAATGTCTGTGATTTGTGGTCCTGTTGGCATGAGAAATGCCTGTGATCTGTGGTCGTGTTGACATGAGAAATGTCTGTGATTTGTGGTCCTGTTGACATGAGACATGCCTGTGATTTGTGGTCGTGTTGGCATGATAAATGTCTGTGATTTGTGGTCCTATTGACAGGAGAAATGTCTGTGATTTGTGGTCGTGTTGGCAGGAGAAATGTCTGTGATTTGTGGTCGTGCTGACATAAGAAATATCAGTGATTTGCGTTCCTGTTCAGATGAGAAACGTCTGTAATTTGTGGTCCTGTTGACATGAGAAATGTCTGTGATTTGTGGTCCTGTAGAAATGACAAATGTCTGTGATTTGTGGTCCTGTAGACATGAGAAATGTCTGTGATCTGTGGTCGTGTTGACATGAGAAATGTCTGTGATTTGTGGTCCTGTTGACACGAGACATGCCTGTGATTTGTGGTCGTGTTGGCATGATAAATGTCTGTGATTTGTGGTCCTATTGACAGGAGAAATGTCTGTGATTTGTGGTCGTGTTGGCAGGAGAAATGTCTGTGATTTGTGGTCGTGCTGACATAAGAAATATCAGTGATTTGCGTTCCTGTTCAGATGAGAAACGTCTGTAATTTGTGGTCCTGTAGACATGAGAAATGTCTGTGATTTGTGGTCCTGTAGACATGAGAAATGTCTGTGATTTGTGGTCCTGTAGACATGAGAAATGTCTGTGATTTGTGGTCCTGTAGACATGAGAAATGTCTGTGATTTGTGGTCCTGTAGACATGAGAAATGTCTGTGATTTGTGGTCCTGTTGACATGAGAAAAAAAAGAAATGGCGGGGATGGGGGTGAAGGGGTGGCATTGCGCCTGTTCTAATTTAGTAAAGCTCACAGGACAGCTCCAACCAAGTCTTCATGATGAGAGTGTACACTGTGTCTGCATACTGTATCCTCGCCCACCTCGTCCTCACACATAGACACACATTGAAGAGGACAGAACCGAACTGTCTTTTGATACAACAGATCTTTTCTCTCGACTCCTTTTTGTTTTCAAAATATGTGTGATGTATCTTTCTTGAGTGTGTTGTGTGCTATGTTTTGCTGTGTCGTGTTATGGCGTGTGTGTGTGTGTGTGTGTGTGTGTGGAGAGAGAGAGAGAGAGAGAGAGAGAGAGAGGAGAGAGAGAGAGAGGAGAGTACATTTTTTTCTAGCCTTTAAACATACGGCACACTTTTTCTCTGAGAGAGAGAGAGAGAGAAGAGAGAGAGAGAGAGAGAGAGAGAGAGAGAGAATCCCCCTCTCCTACCTTTTTTTTTTTTTTTTTTTTTTTTAACCATGTGAACAAACTGAGCACTTTTTTTCTGCAGTGTAATGTGTCCCTTTGTTAGTATCATTACCTCTATCCAGAAAATGACATGCTTTCTCCGGCGTCTATCGATCTGTCTGTTTATATGTTTGTTTGTTTGTCTCTCTGTCAGCATGACTGCGCAAAAACAACTGAAACCGATTTTAACGAAATGTACTAAGAAGATCGAATGTGACCCAAGAACGAAACTACAGAATTTTCTGGCGATTCCACATCAATTGATAGATCCAGGATCTATTTGAACTTGGCACTGGTCTACGCTTTCCCGAATGCTAATCCTTTTGTTTCTGTATTGCTCTTGTTCTTCTCCTCCTTAAAATCCGCGTGGTGTTTCACTTACTCCGCAAATCTGATCTACGTAGGAATGTTATTGTTAGCTATTATGTTTCATGTATTTGTCAATAAAAAGAAAAGTAAGTTTGATTTAAAAAAAAAAAGAAAAAGAGAACTGAATGGTGTTTGGATGTCTATTGTGATATGGTTTTAACAGATGCTGTCTATCAGTAGAAGTAGTAGTAGCAGTAGTTAAAATAGCAGTAGTGGAAGTATCATCATCATCATCATCATCATCATCATCATCATCATCATTGCTATGTAAATATAAATTGGAAACAGCGACATACAGTACATAAATCGCGTACAGTGCACGATGTGGTTTCGTTCACAATACACTCCAACATAAACCAGCCAGTGTGTGTGTGTGTGTGTGTGTGTGTGTGTGTGTGTGTGTGTGTGTGTGTGTGTGTCCTCGTAAAATATCTGTTTGACACAGTCATGACATGAAGCTGTAAAACGTATGCGAACAAAACATTGTTTTGGTTGGCAAGACGGCTACAATCTTGTTGTTTTTGCGGGTTTTTTTTTTTTTTTTTTTTCTTAGCAACTGGCCCGTTACCCGGTTGGCATCAAATTACTGACGAGGTTGTTTCCCTTGAAGTCGCAATCACATATGAATTATGGAGTGTAACTGTTTTTCATTCTTTCCTTTCTTGCCTTATTACTTTCTTTCTTTTTTCCTTCTTTTTTTTCTACTTTTGTTTGTTTGTTTGTTTGTTTATTTGTGTTTTCGTTTTTAACTCGTTTCGCTAATCTTTGTGTTTTTGCTTCTTTCGTTCTTTTCCTTTCCTTTTCCTGCATGTTCTTCTTAGTTTTGGCGTACATTTGAAAATTCTATATGTATTTCTTCTTTCTTTCTCTTCTTCTCTTCCCATTCTTTGTGCATGTGTCTGTTGATTCTTCTATATCGTTTCATTTTTTTTCGTTATCATTTCTATTTTCGGTGCTTTTTTTTGTCATGTTATTTAACTCTGTTTTTACCTCTGTCTTTCGTTCTTGTCTTCGCTTCTTTGTCTATTCTTTTATATGTCTTTCTTTTCTTCGTTCTTTCCTTTCTCCCGTCTCCCTATTCTTTCTGTATTTTTTTTCTTGTCTTTTCATATGTTTTTTGTCTCAATATATATAATATATATATATATATGTTGTGTGTGTGTGTGTGTGTGTGTGTGTGTGTGTGTGTGTGTGTGTGTGTGTGTGTGTAATATATTTTCTTAATTTTATGTTCCCATTTTCTTCACCTTCAACCCCCCCCCCCCCCACACACACACACACACACATTTTTTTTTTTTTTAAGTTCAAATCTTTGCCAAATCATTATTATAATGACGGAAGAATTGTTAGCCTGCACTTGTTTTCCCCAACTAATCAATTGTTCGGTATTATATGTTTGGTCAATCAGTGGGAGATTGCATCTCTTAGGAGATCCAAATGAAGGTTGTTCTGCACAGTTCTTAGCCGCTGACAATGCTCGGGTTATTATTGACCAGCGGAGCTGACCAGCCAGACTGTTCCGTATCTTTTGATCTCCTTTGCATCCTTGAATGGGTCCTCAAGCATTGTAGGCTCAAAGATTGTCCCATACACTTTATACTGTTTGCATAATCTTTTTGGTTTTTCAGCAACTTTTTTCCTCTCCACACTTTCGTTTTGTTTCGTTTACTACCCTTGCTGGCTGCTTTGAGGGTGCTGTTGGATTCTTTTTTGAACCCTTGGTGGTGAGAACACCATAGAGTTATGGACTGTGGTGTGTCTCTATTTGACGCCAAGCGCACAAACACAAGCAGCCGTGTCTTCCTGATGAGTCCGATCCAGCGGACGAAAGACCTAAAAGCAGGCAATACCAACAGATCTGCCTTCGGGAGGAAATGCGATGGTTTCCTCATGCAGTTAGCGAAGGGTTTTCATATTTATGATATATTTTCTTAATTTTATGTTCTCATTTTGTTCACCTTAAACCCTCCCCATTTTTTAAAGTTCAAATCTTTCTAAGTCATTACTATAATGACGGAAGAATTGTTAGCCTGCACATGTTTTCCGCCACTATTTAATTGTTCGGCATTTTATATATATATATATATATATTCTCTGACTTTCTCAGTTCTATTATTTATATATATATATATATATATACACACACACAGAGATGTCTATGTATTATCTTCCTTTGTTCTTTAACCTTTTGGAGGAGGGTTGGCACTACCTCCTTTGACTCAGTAATTGTCTTTAAGCACATGCGAACCCCACATTATTATATTATGAGTAAATCTTTTTACAAGGAATGATAGAGAACTAAGATTTTACACACTCTCACAAAAGAAGATGGCAATTCGTTTTAAAATGTCATACTAGTCACACGAAATTTGGCAACAACTTCAAAAATCATCACCCCCTCCCCCCCCCCCCCCCCCCCCCCCCAAGAAAAAAAAAAAAACAGGTTAATTTGATCCGTGTCACTGTCCTTATGAATTCTGTAAGGAATCGGTTAAGCGCGCAGAGTGCGTGTGTGGCTCCAGGATTTTCCGATGACTCTGAAGTGCATTGCAACAGCGAAATCTTGCCTGGAGAGAAGGTGTGAACATGGATGTAGGATGTAGCCTGTAGGTGGGGTTACAGGACAGGCTCTTTGACTGAGTGTTACAGGACAGGCTCTCTGACTGGGTGTTACAGTACAGGCTCTTTGACTGAGCGTTACAATACAGACTCTTTGCCTGAGTGTTACAGTACAGGCTCTTGACTGAGTGTGGCAGTGCAGGCTCTTTGAGTGTTGCAATAGAGGCTCTTTGACTGGGTGTTACGGTACAGTCTGTTTGAGTGTTACAGCACAGGCCCTTTGAGTGTTACAGAACAGGCTGTTTGACTGAGTGTTACAGTACAGGTTATTTGCATGTTACAGTACAGGCTCTGTGAGTGTTACACGGTACAGGCTTTTTGAGTGTTACAATACAGGCTGTTTGACTGAGTGTTAAACACAGGCTTTTTGACTGAGAATTGCAGTACAGGCTTTTTGACTGAGTGATACAGTACAGGCTCTTTGACTGAGTGTGACAGTACAGGCTCTGTGAATGTTACACAGTACAGATTCTTTGACTGAATGTTACAGTACAGGCTCTTTGACAAGTGTCGAAAGTAGGTCAGCTGAGGAGGGCTCCGTACTAAACCCATCAGCTTTGATGACTATTCTCAGAGATATGGCCAGGAATGTTTCTCACGCCCACCCCCCACCCACCCCACCCACCCACGCCTCGGCACCTCCTCCTCCTCCTCCCCCTCCATCTCCTCCATTCTCCTCCCCGCCACCCTCTCACCCCATTCCACCCCACCGCACCCCACCCTACCCCGAGAACGAGAACGAGAACCTAATTGGCCTACCATTATTCTGCTGACTATCAGAGCAGAACAGCACGTGCGGCCTGTTCTGCCAATCAAATCGTTCGTTACAAACGGTGCAATTGACTGACTTTTCTCCACTTCCCCCTTGTTGTTTCAGACACAGGTGATGAGTAGGTGTAGGGCCAGAGATGAGAGAGGGGGGTGGGTGGGGGAAGGGGGGGAGGGGGAGGCGCAGAAAGAGAGGTTCTGTACAACACAGTACAACAGAATTCGTTACTGTACTGTATGATGTATATCAAAACAGTATAACGCGTCGCCGTGGCAGTATTATACAACACAATACAATTCAGTGTAGTGCACTGAAATACAATAAAACGTATTACAATACAATGTATTGTACTACAATACTGTATAACGCATCATAATTATATAATATATATATATAACAGTTTAAAATAGGATTTTAAAATGGAAAGGTAAAACCACCTACAAAATTGTTTCGAGCCAAGTGCTCTCCTCAGGGTATATGGTTTTACCTTTCCATTTTAAAATCCTATTTTAAACTGTTATGTCGCTCCCTACTTGGTTGAGCACTTTTGGAATTCTGAGTGGCTTTTTAAGTCTAATTATATATATATATATATATATATATATATATATATATATATATATGTGTGTGTGTGTGTGTGTGTGTGTGTGTGTGTGTGTTGTGTGTGTGTGTGTGTGTGTGTGTGTGTGTGTGTGTGTGTATAAACCTTAAAACTCCAGAGCACCACTCTCTCACTGCTGGTAGGTCCGTTTCTTGCTGTCGTGAGACTTCTTCTTCTTCTTCTTCTTCTTTTTTCTATATATATATATATATATATATTATATATATATATGCGTGTGTGTGTGTGTGTGTGTGTGTGTGTGTGTGTGTGTGTGTGTGTGTGTGTGTGTGTGTTATGTGTTACAGTCCGACACCGCACTTTGTAACGCATCATAATAGCAGAAAACAATGTACATCAGGACTTAATCACGGTTTGCAACGTGATGCAGTGCGGACAATACAACTGGAATGCATTACAATGCACTACAGTGCCTTACAGCTCTATAAGAAACCAGCACAACACAATAAAAATCTATTCCAGCGCTGTAGAAACTACTACGGTG
>CM065730.1:23458842-23471342 GCA_033310375.1 Conus canariensis | reverse complement strand
AGCGCCGATTGACCTTTTTCCTCATTGAGAGAAAAAAGGATTGGAATGCCTGGTAAAACAATGCGCTCTGTCTCTCTCTCTCGTTAAGGCTCGTTCTCCTTGTTAAGGCTATGAAGCAAAAAAACCAAAAACAAAACAACAACAACAACAAATATTTTCGCCTATCTTTTATACTCGTGGAAATAAAGGTTATAGTAATGAGTCAACTTTCTCTCTCTCTCTCTCTCTCTCTCTCTCTCTCTCTCTCTCTCTCTCTCTCTCTCTCTATCTAGCCTTTTCCCTCATCGAAAAAGGCAGAAGAAGGCCTGTTTGCTTGTGTTTACTCTCCCTCGTGAAACAAACAGGATTCTCTCTCTCTCTCTCTCTCTCTCTCTCTCTCTCTCTCTCTCTCTCTCTCTCTCTCTCTCTCTCTCTCTGAGAGTGCCAAGTCTGCCGATCATTATCTGAGACATTCCGCACGTGTGAACAGTATTGATAACGTTGACCGCCATGAACCCTTCCAAGAAGGCAGCATGATAAAATCGCTGATAACCAGAACCCCCGTCTGAAGATGGCTTATTTTTCCTTCCACCTAACTCAGTGCAGCGGCGGGGCGGAGTAATACAATTCAAAGTTTCAGAGTCTGGCAGAGTGCCAGTTCGTTATGAGCAGAAGTAAGGTCGACAACTCGTGCGTGCATCTAGACTGGTTACATAATATACGGTGTTTTCTTGTGTTCGCCTTTTTCCTTTTGCCCGGGAGGGAGTTGAATGGCGAATATTAACTCGTGAAAGCTCGTGCTTTTTTCTCTCCTTTTGTTTGTTTGTTTACTTTGTTTTATTTATTCTTGTTGTTTAATGTTTTCCTTGTACGTTTCTTTACGTTGGTTTTTTTTTTTTTTTTTTTTTTTTTTTTTTTGTCTGTTCCAGACTGTTTTGGTGTGTCTCTTCGTTTGTTGTGTTTGTATGACTGTCTCTCTGTCTGTGTTTTCTGTGAACCGTATGTGTGTGTGTGTGTGTGTGTGTGTGTGTGTGTGTGTGTGTGTGTGTGTGTGTGGCGCGCGCGCGCGCGCGCGCGCGTGTGTGTATGTGTGTGTACCTACCTGTACAATAATCTGCCCCCTGCTCAGGATACATTTATGGAAGATCTACAAGCGATTTCTTGTACTCTCTCCCAATGTTGATGATACCTTTACGGAAGATCTGCAAAGCGATTTCTTCTATTACATACATTTTCTCTTTTCTGTTTCCAGAAATACGACATGGGCACAGGGAAGAACTACACCTCAGGTAGTTCTTACGGCTACGGCGGCAGCTCCGGCTACAAACCCTCGACCACCCCTACCTACGGCCGCTCCTATAGCTACGACCCGGGGCCCAGGTACGGAGGAAGCGCCAGCGGCGGCGGGCCCAGCGGTGTTATAGTGGACAAGATCCAGAAGTTCTCTTCCATGGAGCCCAAGTACGGCTCAGGCAGCACCGACTACCGCTACCCCTCCCTGGACAGAAGCACTTTGGGCAAAGACAGGTAGGGGTGGTGAGAGAGAGAGAGAGAGAGAGGGGGGGGGAAGGAGAGACGGGGGGGGGGATGGGAGAGAGGGAGTGAGAGGGAGAGGGAGAGAAAGAGAGGGGGGGAGAGAGTAGGAGAGAGAGGGAGAGAGGAAGAGAGAGGGTGAGAGAGAGGGCGAGAGAGAGAGAGAGAGAGAGAGGGAGAGAGAGGGGTCGAGGGAAGGAGAGAGGGAGAGAGAGGGAGGGAGAGAAGAGAGGGAGGGACTGAGGAACGGGGAGATGGATAGAGGGGAAGAGGGAGAGAGAGAGAACGAGAGAGAGAGGGGAGAGAGAGAGAGAGAGGGGAGGATGGAGAGAGAGAAAAGGAGAGAGAGATGTAGGGACGGAAGGAGGGAGGGAGAGAGAGGGAGAGAGGGGTGGAAGGAAGGAGAGGGAGAGAGAGAGAGAGGGAGGGAGAGAAGAGAGGGAGGGGCGGATGGACGGGGAGATGGATAGATGGAAGAGGGAGAGAACGAGAGAGAGAGGGGGGACAGAGGGAGAGGGGAAGATGGAGAGAGAGAGATGCAGGGAGGGAAGGAGGGAGGGAGAGAGAGTGGGGGAGGGAAGAGAGGGAGGGGAGAGAGTGTGGAGAGAGACAAAGAGAGAGAGAGAATGGAAAGAGAAAGAGGGTAGTGAAAGATGGGGAGGGGGAGAGTGAGAGAGAGAGAGAGAGAAGATGGAGGGAGAAGGATAAAAAGAGAGAGGGATAGAAAGAGAGTGGAGAGAGAGCGGGAGAGAGAGAGAGGGAGAGAGAGAGAGGAGGTGGAAAAGAGAGGAATAGAGAGAAGGCGGGGAGAGACAGACAGACAAACAGACTGGCAGGCAGGCAGGCAGGCAGGCAGGCAGGCAGACAGACAGACAGACAGACAGACAGACAGACAGAGATGCTGAAAATGCAGGGGAAAATCAAGGATAACAGAAGAGGTGATGGTAGTGATGGTCTTGTAAGCAAAGGGAGAACGAAGGGATTTCTTTTTTTTTTTTTTTTTTTGGTCGCGTACGCAGGCTGATACTCTCTGCGGACACTCCCTGTATAGACAGGCAAGGATTAATCCTATCTACCCAACAAAGCGAGTGGAGTTTTGTGTGTACGACCGGTGTTGTGTGTGTGTGTGTGTGTGTGTGTGTGTGTGTGTGTGTGTGTGTGTGTGTGTGTGTGTGTGTGTGTGCTGCCATTAAGGCGGCCATACTCCAACTTCGGGGAAGAATGAAGGGAAATGATGGATGAATGAAAAAAGGGCTCATAGGCGAAATGGAAAGGAGGGAAGGAAGGGGGGGGGGGGGGGGATGAAGGGAGCTACTAAGGAAGGAGCAGGAAGGAAAGAAGAGAGGGACGGGGGGAAAGGATGGGCAGAGGAAAGAATGGAGGGACTGAAGAACAAAGAATGGAAGGACTGAAGAACAAAGAATGGAGGGACTGAAGAACAAAGAATGGAGGGACGGAATAACAAAGAATGGAGGGACAGTGGAACAAAGAATGAATGGATGGAAGAACAGATAATGGAGGGACGGAAGGACAGAGAATGGAGGGACGGAAGGACAAAGAATGGAGGGACGGAAGAACAAAGAATGGAGGGAGGGACGAAAAGAACAAAGAATGGAGGGACGGACCAGCCGCCGTGGCGAAGTGGTCAGCGTCGCGGACTCCAGGCTGGGAGGTCGTGGGTTCGAATCCCATCAGAAGTCATGTGGGTTTTTCTGCCCCGACCGGCTCCTACCCAGAGTTGAGTTGCTGCGGACTCAGTTGGGAAGACTGGGACCACACAGTCGAGTTTCATCCACTTAATGGATGCGTTTCTGAGAGTGTTGCTCAAATTTCCTGACCAACACTGCAGGTGCCTGTATCTCTCGGGCCTGGTTGACGCCGGGATATATTATAAAAGGAAGCGTAGAGAACAGCCCTGTCATGTAGTCTCAGACCGAAATGGAAATCCGTAGCATCATCTTAATCATCCTCATTCTCATCGATCAGCATAAAAAAAAAAAATGTCTCAAATTCTGTGGCCCTTCATGCCCTGCTCTCATGGTGACCTCAATTTCGATGTCCTCTCCACGTCTGTGGCCTTGGTTTGGTTCCGTCGGGGTCACCGGTATCGGCGAGTCCATGGGAGCTGTCGTTGGACGGACGTGATGGCGCCCTCCGGAGGGAGAGCTCACTCACGCCGGCTCCGCGACTAAGCAATTATTGTCGTCAGTAGGGGGCTTAGTAGGTGGTGTCCTGCGTATGTTAGATCAGAACAGGCGCCACTGAACACCACCGAAGTGACTCGGCAGCAGTGCAGTGTCTCCTCCGGTGGGTTGCCTCTTGGCGACTTGACATTGACTGCTCCCTGTGGATTGCCGGTGCCGGGGCTGCGGCGGGGCCGACCGGGCTGTGGCTGTGGACGGGGTGCCGGAATGAGCGGCGTGGGTGCACTGCCTCTGAGGTGGCGTAGAGGTTGGGACAGCAAAAAAAAAAAAAAAAAAAAAAAAAAAAAAAAAAAAAGGGTTTTCAAGCCGAAAAAGCCTGATCCCCTTTGCAGTTCGTGCTCCAACCATGTGACACGGGTCCCTCTTTGTTGCTTCTGATTGACTCAAAACTCTTAAACAATGGATAAAGAAGAAAAAGAGAGAAAAACTGCAGCAACAAAAGAATTAGAAAAAAAAATGGAGGGACGGGAGAACAAAGGATGGAGGGACAGGAGAACAAAGAATTGAGGGACAGAAGAACAAAGAATGGGGGGACGGGAGAACAAAGAATGGATGGACGGAAGAACAAAGAATGGAGGGACAGAGGAACAAAGAATGGATGGATGGAAGAACAAAGAATGGAGGGACGGAAGGACAAAGAATGGAGGGACGAAAAACAAAGAATGGAGGGACAGGAGAACAAATAATTGAGGGACAGAAGAACAAAGAGTTGAGGGACGGAAGAACAAAGAATGGAGGGACGGAAGAACAAAGAATGGAGGGACGGAAAAACAAAGAATACAGGGACAGAAAAACAAAGAATGGAGGGACAGAAGAACAAAGAATGGAGGGATGGAAGAACAAAGAATGGAGGGACGGAAGAACAAAGAATACAGGGACAGAAAAACAAAGAATGGAGGGATGGAAGAACAAAGAATGGAGGGACGGAAGAACAAAAAATGGAGGGACGGAAGGACAAAGAATGGAGAGACGGAAGAACAAAGAATGGAGAGACGGAAGAACGAAGAATGGAGGGACGGAAGAACAAAGAATATAGGGACGAAAGACAGAGAATGGAGGGACGGGAGAACAAAGAATGGAGGGACAGAGGAACAAAGAATGGAGGGACGGATGAAAAAAGAATAGAGGGACGGAAGACAAAGAATGGAGGGACAGAAGAACAAAGAATGGAGGGACGGAAGACAAAGAATGGAGGGGTGGGACAACAAAGAATGGAGGGACGGGACAACAAAGAATGGATGGACGGAAGAACAAAGAACGGAGGGACGAGATAACAAAGAGCGGATGGACATAGAAAAAAAAAATGGAGTGACGGAGCGTCGGAGGGACGGAAACCAGAGGGAAGAAAGGGGAGAACGGAGAGACAGAGAAAAGAAGGGAGAAACGGGAGAACGGAAAGACAGAAAACCAGAAGGAAGGGACAGAAGAACAAAGGGACGAAGGGACGGACTGAAGAAAAGAAAGAAGGGAGGGACAGGGAATTTGACGAAAAGAACATGAACGTGGTGGATTGGCGGACGGAGAAGAGAAGAACGAGACGGGCGAACCG
Organism: Conus canariensis; assembly: GCA_033310375.1. Classification (NCBI taxonomy): domain Eukaryota; kingdom Metazoa; phylum Mollusca; class Gastropoda; order Neogastropoda; family Conidae; genus Conus; species Conus canariensis. The sequence goes on along the minus strand of CM065730.1, from coordinate 23,466,077 downwards.
ACAAACAGAGGAAAGAAAGAAAGAAAAAGAAGGGACTGTCAAACGGACCATGAGAGAGAGTGTAGGGGGGGGGGAGAGAGAGAGAGAGAGAGAGAGAGAGAGAGAGAGAGAGGAGAGAGAGAGGGAGGAACTTATAATAAGAAGAAAGAAGAGAGAGCCAAACGGACGGAGAAAAAAAAAGGGGGGGGGGGGGGAGTGGAGGAGGCAGGGGAACGGATGGACAATAAGAGAAAGGCAAGGAGGGAGGAACAGACGAACAGAGGGAAGAATGGAAGGAGAGAGGGAAGAACGGGCAAAGGATGGATGGAAGAAAGCGACGGGGGAGATGACGAAGATAGGAGAAAAAAAAAAAAATGGGGGAGGGGGGGGGGGGGGGGTAGATAAACGGACAAAATTTGATAGAAGAGAGATCGGAACAGGCGAACAGAGGACAGAATTGAGAGACGGACGAACGGACAGACAGAGAAAAAAGAAGGGAGAAACGGGGGAATGGAAAGACAGAGAAAAGAAGGGAGAAACGGGGGAATGGAAAGACGACAGAGAAAGAAGGAGAAACGGGAGAACGGAAAGAAGAGAAAAGAAGGAGAACGGACGGAGAACAGAAGACACAGAAAGAAGAAGGGAGAAACGGAGAAAGAAAGACACAGAAAGAAAGAAGGGAGAAAACGGGAGAACAGAAAGACACAGAAAGAAAGAAGGGAGAAACGGGAGAACAGAAAGACACAGAAAGAAAGAAGGGAGAAACGGGAGAACAGAAAGACACAGAAAGAAAGAAGGGAGAAACGGGGAGAACAGAAGGAAGAAAGAGGGAAACGAAAGACACAGAAAGAAAGAAGGGAGAAACGGGAGAGAACAGAAAGACACAGAAAGAAGAAGGGAGAGAAAGGGAGGAGAACAGAAAGACACAGAAAGAAAGAAGGGAGAAACGGGAGAACAGAAAGACACAGAAAGAAAGAAGGGAGAAACGGGAGAACAGAAAGACACAGAAAGAAAGAAGGGAGAAACGGGAGAACAGAAAGACACAGAAAGAAAGAAGGAGAAGGAGAAGAGAACGGGAGGGAGAAGAACAGAAAGACACAGAAAGAAAGAAGGAGAACGGGAAACGGAAAGACACAGAAAGAAAGAAGGGAGAAACGGAGAACGAAAGACACAGAAAGAAAGAAGGGAGAAACGGGAGAACAGAAAGACACAGAAAGAAAGAAGGGAGAAACGGGAGAACGGAAAGAACAGAAAAGAGAAGAAGGGAGAAGAAGACAGAGAGAGGGGAGAACGAGAAAGAGACACAGAAAGAAAGAAGGGGAGAAACGGGAGAACAGGAAAGACACAGAAAGAAAGAAGGGAGAAAACGGGAGAGAACGAAAGACAAGAAAGAAAGAAGGGAGAAACGGGAGAACGAAAGAAAGAACAGAAAGAAGGGAGAAGAAACGGGAGAACGAAGAAGAGAAAGAAGAAGGGAGAACGGGAAAAGAAAGACAGAGAAAGAAAGAAGGGGAGAAACGGGAGAACAGAAAGACAGAGAAAGAAAGAAGGGAGAAACGGGAGAACGGAAAGACAGAGAAAGAAAGAAGGGAGAGGGAAACGGGAGAACAGAAAGACAGAGAAAAAAGAAGGGAGAAACGGAAACGGGGGAGGAGAAAACGAAAGACAGAGAAAAAGGAGAAGGGGAAGGGAAGAAAACGGAGAGAACAGAAAGACGAGAGAAAGAAAGAAGGGAGAAGAAACGGGAGAACAGAAAGACAGAGAAAGAAAGAACGGGAGAGAAACAGAGGGAGAAGGAAAGGACAGAAAGAAAGAAAGAAGGGAGAGAACGGGGAGAACAGAAAGACAGAGAAAGAAAGAAGGGAGAAACGGGAGAATGGAAAGACAGAGAAGAAAGAAGGGAGAAACGGGAAAACAGAAAGACAGAGAAAAGAAGGGAGAGAAACGGGAGAACAGAAAGACAGAGAAAAGAAGGAGAAACGGGAAACGAAAGACAGAGAAAAGAAGGGAGAAACGGGAGAACAGAAAGACAGAGAAAGAAGAAGGGGAAGAAACGGGAAAAAGAAAGAAGAGAAAGAAAGAAGGGAGAAACGGGGAGAAAAAGAAAGACAGGAGAAAAGAAGGAGAGAAACGGGAGAACAGAAAGACAGAGAAAGAAAGAAGGGAGAAACGGGGGAGAAGAAAGACAGAGAAAGAAAGAAGGGAGAAACGGGAGGAACGGAAAGACAGAGAAAAGAAGGGAGAAACGGGAGAACGGAAAGACAGAGAAAAGAAGGAGAGAAACGGAAGAACGGAAAGACAGAGAAAAGAAGGGAGAAACGGAAGAGAACAGAAAGACAGAGAAAAGAAGGAGAAACGGGAGGATGGAAAGACAGAGAAAAGAAAGGGAGAAACGGAGAGAACAGAAAGACAGAGAAAAGAAGGGAGAAACGGGAGGATGGAAAGACAGAGAAAGGAGGGGAGAACAGGGGAGGAGACAGGAAATGACGGTAGAAAGGAGAACGGAAAGATAGAAAAAAGGAAAGAGGTGAAAAACGGGAGAACGGAAAAACAGAGCAAAGAAGGGGGAAACGGGGAGAACAGAAAGACAGAGAAAAGAAGTGAGAAACGGGATGATGGAAAGACAGAAAAAAAAGTGAAAAACGAGAGAACGGAAAGACAGAGAAAAGAAGTGAAAAAGGGTGGAGAACAGAAAGACAGAAAAAAGAAGGGAGAATGAGGAGAACGGAAAGACAGAGAACAGAAGGGAGAAACAAGAGTTCGGAAAAACAGACAAAAGAAGAGAGAAACGGGAGAGAACGGAAAGACGGAAAAAAGAAGGGAGAAACGTGAGAACGGAAAGACAGAAAAAAAGAAGGGAGAAACGGGAGAACGGAAAGACAGAAAAAAAGAAGGGAGAAACGTGAGAACGGAAAGACAGAAAAAAAGAAGGGAGAAACGGGAGAATGGAAAGACAGAAAAAAAGAAGGGAGAAACGGAGAGAACGGAAAGACAGAAAAAAAGAAGGGAGAAACGAAAGAATAGCAAGACAGAAATATAGAAGGGAGAAACGGGAGAATGGAAAGACAGAACAAAAGAAGGGAGAAACGGAAAAATAGCAAGACAGAAATATAGAAGGGAGAAACGGGAGAACGGAAAGACAGAAAAAAAGAAGGGAGAAACGGGAGAACGGAAAGGCAGAAAAATAGAAGGGAGAAACGGACGGACGCTGGGCAGAAAAATGGATGAATTGAGGGCTCGCGCTGGGGCTATACAGCGTAGAGGCGCATGCCCTGGTTGGTGTACTGGGGATTCCTCAAGCTTTGCACATGGGGGTGGGAGGGGTGGGTTGCACTGGATAATACAGAAGAAGGTGCCGCAAACCAACATAGCCCAAGAGAAGGAAAACTTTGGAGTCCAAACCCGCACTGTCTGGTGTAGGTTAGCCCCGTATTAACAGGATAACCAGACAACCATGAGCTGCTCTGAAGTCGGAATGTGTCGGCTGAGGCCAGCGGGCAGACCTCCTGCAGAGTCACAAGCCACAGGAGAAGACCAGACACTAGGCATCTTACCCATTATGGCCATGCAGACGCCAGACGTGGCCCAGTCCAATTGAAGTCCAGTAGAGGCTTTGAGGACTATTGGAGTCTCTGCAGAGGACTGTGGACTTTGCCTTACTAACTGGATTGAGGATATAGCATGGCTGGGAGCGCGAAAGAAAAGAAAAGAATGAACTGAGGAATGGAAAAGAAAAGGCTGGCGATGGGTGGGGTGTGGGGGAGGGGGGGGAGGGGCTAAAGGAACGGACGGACAGAGGAAAAGAGGAAGGAACGGGAAGAAAAGGCAACATGTAAGTCGGAGACACTTGCGGGGGTTGGAACTCGCCACACCTAACTGCGGACTCGGCTCTCTACCGCTGGGCCAGCTGGGCTCCCCAGACACGTCTTGTTGTCGAGGCCTGAGATTTCTATGAAAACTGGATAGACACGAGTGATGGGTTCTAAGGGTGGGATGGGGATAGAGTCTTCATGGTCACTGTATGTGGCGGGACCTGAAGCCGAAAGAAGGAGGTAGATGGGGCAGCACGGTGGTTCGAACTCTCGGTCCCAAAAAGCTGAGCTTGTACATGATTGATCAGATTTGTGGTCTCGCTTGAAGACACCTCTCCCCATTCCCCAGCTCCCTCCTTCCTTCTATTCTCCACCTTCTCCCCTCCCTCCTCCTCCTCTCTGCACTCCCACCCTCATCTCCCCGCCCTCCAGCATGACCACTGGAATTAGCACGATATCCAGTCCCACATATATCCCTGTGGGTGAGGAATCTCATGGTCTCCTAGAACAGTGCTCTTTGGCTTTGGTGGCTGTTTGTCCTTCGCGGGTTAAGATTACCACGACTTCAGCTATCTCTGGGTGGTGGTGTGTATACGACGATGACATATCAGGCCGATCCTTGCATAGGGCTTTGGCATTTAGCATTGAAAAGAAAATCATGGTTCAAGTACATTTTCTTCTGCCGATCCCGGTACACATTGTATCCAGTGTGTTCTGTGTCGTGCAGGTACTCGTCTCTGGACCGTTACTCCAACAGGAGCGGCTACACGTCAGACTACGGCGGTGGCACCCCTTACGGGTCGTGGGATCGCTCGTCCTCCCGTTCCAACAGATCCTACGGGGCGGGCAGCAGAGAGGCATCTCCCGTGAGTTCCAGATCCTCCCGCTACGACTACAGCAGTTCGGCCTCACCCTATTCCACGTACTCCTCCTACAAGAGTGGGTCAGACGCCTCGCCTGTGCCCAAGAGAACTTACGAGCGACAGTCTTCCAGAGGCCACGAAGGCCCGGACTATTCCGGTGGACGCAGAACTTCGGTGGAGTCCAGGTACTCGGGTAGCTTACACCCTCCTCCTCCTCCTGTCCCCGCCCGACAGACTTCGACCTCGTCCAGGAGGAGGAAATCCGTGTCCGAGGAGTCCGACGACAGCGCTCCGGAAGCGGAGAAGAGGGAGGCGGTCAAGTACCTGATCTGCAGGGGCACCTCCCCTCCGCCTGACCCGGAGTCGCCCAAGCGGGAGAACAAAGCCAAGGAGAGGATCAGCGTGTCCAGGACCAAGAGGATCAAGGTTCCGGACAAGCCCCCGGAGAAGCGGTCCCGTCGGCAGACCGTGATCGAGAAGAGGCCCTTGCTGACCGACTGCGCCTCGCAGGTCAACCTGGATCAGCCTCAGAACAGGAGATCCAGACCCTCCTCCTCCACCAGTTTTGGAGGAGGAGGAGGAGGAGGAAGGGATCGAGGTGAAGGAGGAGGAGGAGGGGACAGATCCTCCACGTCCTCGCAGCCCAGCGACACGTACTACAAGTACCGGGATAAGTACGGCGTCAGCCAGCCGACAGCCAGCCCCGCCAGCCCCGCCATGTCCCGCCACAGTTCCCGCTCCACTCTGAAGGACGGCGACCGACGCAGCTACAAAGAAGACCCCGTGTCCTCTCCGCCCGCCGAACGCTCTTGGCGCCAAGCCGTGTACGGAGAGCCTCCCCCCTCCTCCTCCCGCAACAGCAGCCGCCGCAGCGGCGGCGGTCCAGCCGACGACGAGGTCAGTCTCAGCAGCAGCAAACAGCAGGAAGACGACGACGACCACAGCAGCAGCCGACACGGCCGCCGCCGGCGGGACCCTCGCACGAGCACTCCCAGCACGATCACACCCCCGCAGAGGGAAGACTACGGCAGTCCCGCCGAAGAACGGAGATCTCGGAGGTCCAGCAAGGCGCCCCCCTCCCGATCTTCGTCCCGGGAGGACGTCTTGGAGGAGAGGCCGAGTCGGAGGAAGCGGCACTCCAGTAAAGAGATCCTGGACGACGACATGAACTCCAAGCTCACGCAGGAGAACATCTCGCTCAGAGATTCCATACAGAAGGTAGGCTGAAAGTAGCGGAGGGTTCAATCAATCGTGGCGGCCTTCAGACGAAGGGGTCTGAAGAGTAAGCTGTTTAAAATGGGGTCGTTTCAAGGATGAATATCTAGCCCTCGCCTGTGTGATGTATCTACAAGGAGTTCACAGCGTTGTTTAACCCAGTTTGTCGCTTTCTTTTCACCTTTGTTTCCAAGAAGTTGCTGTTGTTGTTGTTGTTGCTGCTGCTGCTGCTGCGGCTGCTATTGTTGCTGCTGCTGTTGTTGTTGTCTTTGCTGCTGCTTTATTGTTGTTGCTGTTGTTGTTGCTGTTGTTGTTATGGTGGTTGTTGCTGCTGCTGTTGTTGTTGCCGCTGCTGCTCTTGCTGCTGCTGCTGCTGCTTTGTTGTTGTTGTTGCTGTTGTTATTGCTGTTACTGTAGCTATTGTTGTTGTTGCTGCTGCTGTTGTTGTTGTTGTTGTTGTTGCTGCTGCTGCTGTTGCTGTTGTTGTTTCTGCTGCTTTGTTGTCGTTGTTGTTGCTGCTGTTGTTTTTGTTTCTGGTGTAGTTGATGTTGTGCTTGTAGCCGTTGTTGTAGGTGGCGGTGTGTTGTTGTAGCTGCTATTGTTGTTATTGTTATGGTTATTGTTGTACTTGTAGTTGTAGTTGTTGCTTCTGTTTTACTAGTTTACTGAATGATCATATGAATGTGCAGTCGGTCTGCAATTGTTTGTTCTATGGGCTGGAGGAGGGGGAAGGGGGGGGGGCATTTCTTGCTGGTCATATTAAGGCCTTTCCCTGATCATTATCATTACATACTTGTCAAGCGGACTTTTTTGTCTTTCTCTTTCCACTTGTTTGAGTGTGTTTTGGTTTGGTTGGTTGGTTGGTTGTTTTAATTCATTGACGAATTGGTGATGTGTCTGTTTCACCAGCATATATAGTACTATATATTTCCTTTCATTTTAACAATTACCTGGCACGAGCGAATTTTTTCCCATTTACTTGGCAGAGCCGAAGTAGATGGGTGAGGGTTCTTGTTCTTCATGTTTTCGACATATACATGGTGATCATTCTGGTACATAGCTGTTCCTTTTCTATAAGGTTTATATACTTATGCTGGGGCTGTCTAGTTTGACGGTGGTCATATGCAATATTTCAACTCTCACGTAGAAAAATTGTAATTATGCATGCTGAAACTCGGAAACTAGGGCAATCGGTAGTTAATGAAAATTTCTATTTGACAACCAAAAAAAAAAAAAATCTCTGATCCAACAAACTTTATATGAGACACAAGAATGAATCGACAAGGCTTTGTTTTGCTTTGACACATCTTCTTTCACATTATCTCATTAACACACCTTTGAACATGAAGTGTAGGTAGATGACAGG
>CM065730.1:23446342-23451342 GCA_033310375.1 Conus canariensis | reverse complement strand
AGGCAGCCCGTTGTGTAAACGAGTGTGGATTGTAAAGCGCATAGAGCTTGATCTCTAGCTATATAAGTATTAATAATGATAATAATAATAACAACAACAAATAATAATATAATGATAAGATAATAATAATATATAATAATAATAATAATAATAATAATAATAATAATAATAACAATGATAATAACTTCTCAGAGACGATCTGCATGTCTGTGTAGCGTAGAACCTTCTTGTAATGACCTACATGTCTGTGTTGAGTAGAACCTTCTTGTCATGACCTACGTGTCTGTGTAGAGTAGAACCTTCTTGTAATGTCTGTGTAGAGTAGAACCTTCTTGTAATGACCTACATGTCTGTGTAGAGTAGAACCTTCTTGTCACGACCTACATGTCTGTGTAGAGTAGAACCTTCTTGTCATGACCTACATGTCTGTGTAGAGTAGAACCTTCTTGTCATGACCTACATGTCTGTGTAGAGTAGAACCTTCTTGTCATGACCTACATGTCTGTGTAGAGTAGAACCTTCTTGTAATGTCTGTGTAGAGTAGAACCTTCTTGTAATGACCTACATGTCTGTGTAGAGTAGAACCTTCTTGTAATGACCTACATGTCTGTTGTAGAGAAGAACCTTCTTGTAATGACCTACGTGTCTATTGTAGAGTAGAACCTTCTTGTAATGACCTACATGTCGTGTAGAGTAGAACCTTCTTGTCATGACCTACATGTCTGTATTGAGTAGAACCTTCTTGTAATGTCTGTGTAGAGTAGAACCTTCTTGTAATGACCTACATGTCTGTGTAGAGTAGAACCTTCTTGTCATGACCTACATGTCTCTGTAGAGAAGAACTTTCTTGTAATGACCTATATGTCTGTTGTAGAGTAGAACCTTCTTGTAATGACCTACATGTCTGTGTAGAGTAGAACCTTCTTGTCATGACCTACATGTCTGTATTGAGTAAAACCTTCTTGTAATGTCTGTGTAGAGTAGAACCTTCTTGTAATGACCTACATGTCTGTGTAGAGTAGCACCTTCTTGTCATGACCTACATGTCTGTGTAGAGAAGAACTTTCTTGTAATGACCTATATGTCTGTTGTAGAGTAGAACCTTCTTGTAATGACCTACATGTCTGTGTAAGTAGAACCTTCTTGTAATGTCTGTATAGGGTAGAACCTTCTTGTAATGACCTACATGTCTGTGTAGAGAAGAGCCTTCTTATAATGACCTACATGTCTACTGTAGAGTAGAACCTTCTTGTAATGACGTACATGTCTGTGTGTAGGGTAGAACCTTCTTGTAATGTCTGTGTAGAGTAGAACGTTCTTGTGATGACCTACATGTCTGTGAAGAGTAGAACCTTCTTGTAATGACGTACATGTCTGTTGTAGAGTAGAACCTTCTTGTAATGACCTACATGTCTGTGTTGAGTAGAACTTTCCTGTAATAGCCTGCAGGTTTGTGAGGGATAGAACTTTTCTGTAATGACCTGCAGGTTTGGGAACAGAAGAACCGCCCAGTAACAATCTGAAAGTTTGTGTACAGTAGAACCTTCAAACAACGACCAGCAGGTGTGGATTCAGGAGAACCGCCCAGTAACACTCTGCAAGTTTGTGTACAGTAGAACCTTCAAGTAACGACCTGCAGGTTTTGGTATAGGAGAACCGCCCAGGGACGATTTGCTGGTTTGCATACAGTAGAGCCTTCAACTAAAGACCCACAGGTTTGTTAAGAGGAGAAACTTCAAGACACAACCTGCAGGCTGGTTAAGAGTAGAAACTTCAAGTAACAACCTGCAGGTTTGTTAAGAGTAGAAACTTCAAGACACAACCTGCAGGTTGGTTAAGAGTAGAAACTTCAAGTAACAACCTGCAGGTTTGTTAAGAGTAGAAACACCTGCAGATGTGTGTAGAATGGAACCTCCCGGCAACGACCTGCTGGTATAATTAAAGTGGAATTTCTCAACAATGATCAACAAATCCGTATACAATTAAACCTCTCATATACGAATAGTATTTCTGTTATACAGTGGAACTCTCAGTAACGCGAGCAGGTCTGTATAAATTGGAACTTGTCACAAACGACTCTCCGATCTGTAGACATTTGAGCCTCTCTCTAGAGTGAACCTCTCTGGTAGGTCTGCAGTATGCTGTGTACCCTTTCAATAACGAAAGGCACATATTTGTACAGCGACACCTCTCAATAACGACTGACAAGTCTGTGTACAGAGTAGTATCCCAGTAACAACGAGCAGCTTTGTATATTAAGAAACTTCCAAATAATGACCAGTAGGTCCGTGTATAGTGTAACCTGTCATTGACGACAGGCAGACTATCTATAGTGAAACTTCCCAAGAATGACTGGTAGGTGTGTGTACAGTCGATTCTCTGGTGAACGATGTCATAGGTTTGTATACTGTCGAACCTCTCAGTAACGACTGAACGTGGAACCTGTCAATAATGACGGCAAGACGTCCTCAAAGAACGGGTCTGAAATGGGTGAGGTTGCGTTGCTGGTGGACTGATAAGGCAAGTCCTTTAGTGGACAACGTGAACAGCAAAATTTTACAGACATGATGAGTCTTGATGAGGAGTGTCTTGCAAGAATGTGTGTTTGTTTGCTTGTTTGTTTCCGTGCACGCGTTTACACACATGACATCGATTTAAAGTCTCATTCTATGGACTTGAAGAAGTGCTGCCAGAGTCTGCGCAGAATCCGACTCCAAGAAAATATTCTTCTCTAGATTGACTGCCTCAAATGGGAACTGAACCTAGTACACTTTGATCAAGAGAACAGTCCTTTTGTCCACTTGGCCAAGGGGACCCCAAACTATTTCTGTCTCTGTTTTCCCATGCAGACATCGCGCCAGGAAGGGACGCAGCCGGCAAGGATCCAGGGAGGACGTTTTGGACGACAGGGGAGGCAACTCTAACTGGCAGTCCGGCGGCGGAAATGACTACCGCGGTCGACCCAACCAACTTCCGGTGGAAAAGGTGTACGATGACAGCAGCGGCAAGATGGCGCCCTCCGTTTCCCAGCATTCCCTCGCTTCCGCTACCAGCACGGGTACGCTTCCGGATCTGGTGACTGACGCTGGGGCTCAGGTGAGAAGTGGTCTTCTTCTTCTTCTTTTTTCTTTATCATGATCATGATCATGATCATCTTCTTCTTCTTTCTTCTTCTTCTTCTTCTTCTTTGTATTCATCTTCTTCCCTTTTGTTCTCTTCGGCTGTTGTAAATGCTCAGAAACTCTTACACGCACGTGCATGTGTTTCTTACTCTTTCATGTACAACTGTTTGCATGATGGCTTAAGGCAGTCATTCTCCATTTTCGAAGAAGGGTATTCACCTTTCACGGAAACTCACCCAACACAGATATGAGTCACGTATCTTTTTACTAGGGTGTTTTAATGTTCTTTTTGTTGGTAAACGTGACTAATTGGGCTCAGGCACTAAGCAGATCCCCACATCTGTAAACCTGAGAAAAATCTCTTCCCTGGCTCGTCTCACGGGGAGAGAGAGAGAGAGAGAGAGAGAGAGAGAGAGAGAGAGAGAGAAGAGAGAGGCACATCATTAGAAAAGATCATCTTTCTGATCCCTAAGCCATAGAGGCAATGTTTATTTGTTTCAAAGATTTATAAGATTCTAAAAGGTAACAGTTGAATCAGGAGTCTCTCTCTCTCTCTCTCTCCTCTCTCTCTCTCTCTCTCTCTCTCTCTCTCTCTCTCTCTCTCTCTCTCAACAGCTGACAAGCATTCAGAAGTTACACACACACACACACACACACACACACACACACACACACACACACACACACACACACACACACATACACACATTTGACTAAAAACCGGCTATACCGCAGTATTAAACTGAGCTGACGCAGTCTCGTAGTCCAACATTCGTTACCCCTATTGTCACAGAAATTTAAAACCGGTCCCACGCATGTGCATTCAACAAGCCTGAACTTTTCTCTCCTTCTTTCGTGTTAACGAACGTACCTCGTAAAGTCAACAACATCCCCACCCCATTTCCTACTCCGGCCGCAAAACATACATATTACTGTTGTAAGATCCCCCCTCTCCTCTTCCCCCCCCCCCCCCCCCCCCTCATCATAACCTCTCCACCATCACCATCACACTCCATCCTCGTTAGCCTGTATTCGTGACTCCTCTAACCCTCCTTCTCCTTCCTTCCTTCCTTCCTTCCTTTTCCCTTCCCCAGGACTCTAAACAACAACAACAACAACAACAACAACAACAGCAAAAACAGCAGCAGCGTTACCAAGGTGCCAGATCGGGCTACATCAGCCGTGTCCAGGACATCGACAGCCTGCTGAAGGAAGAACGCTACCGACCTCAGGCCCAAAACATCCTGGACGCCCCAGTCCCCCCTACCTCCCATAACCCCCTCAAACCCTCCCCCGTCCAGTCCCCACCCCCTTCCTCTGCCAACCGGCCTAGCAGCTACGCTTTCGAAAACTCCTCAGCGGGTCAGGGTCATAATAAGGGTCGAGGGGGCAGCGGCGGTGGTGGTGGTGGGCCTGCCAACAATCACATGCGCCCGTTGATCGACGTGGAGGACCAGGAAGAGGAGATGGAGCACCAGCGGGCGCCGCAGCCTCTGAACGCGCCCCCGCCTTCCACACCGACGGGCAAACGGGGCAAGGTTAGTTTTAGCGGGTGTTCACAGGCGGGGTGGACACAATCCATACAATCCATCTCAGGTTATATCGCAGACCGGGAAAAATGAGCCTTTGCGGGACAGTGGGAAAGAAGGTCTGTCTAGCAGTATGCTGAAAGCTTCTGAACGACTACATCTTAAGAGGGGCCTCGAAAATGACAGTCGAAATGGCACTATCTAACAGTGAATTCGGTATTCTGCCTCTGAATTTCTTTTTGTTTGTTATTAATTAACGATAGATTTTTTTTTTGTCAGTTCTGGTTCGTAGCGAATTCACAAAAACCGATATACTGGTTTTTGATATGGTTTGGACAATAAATGCTTA
>CM065730.1:23438842-23443842 GCA_033310375.1 Conus canariensis | reverse complement strand
CTTTCACATCATCATCATCATTCTCCTTACTTTCAGATCAACATCGTCATCATTCTTCTTACTTTCACATCATCGTCATCATCATCATCATTATTGTAAATCTTATTCTAAACCAGATCTTCGCACCCCCCCCCCCACCACCATCCTCCACCCCTCCCCCCCCCCCACACCCTCTTTTACTTCCCACCCCACCCCACTTTTCTCCTGGTCCTCCCAACAGGTTCCACCATCGCCGACAGCGCAGCAGATGTGGGGTATCCTGCAAGCGAAGAAGGGCCTGGTGACCATCTCAGACTTTCTGGCACTCTGCGAGAAGCCCGTCCCACCTCGCAAGCTGATCCAGTGGGAGGAACCACGACCACGACGACAACTTCAAGAGCTTCGCCACCGCCAACGACCTGTTGGACTACCTTGGGTAGATGTGCAGAAGGTAGGGTGTGTGTGTGGAGGTGGGTGGTGGGGTGTGTGGTGGTGTGTGGTGTGTGTGTGTGTGAGTGGGTGTGTGTGGTGTGGTGTGGTGTGTGTGTGTGTGTGTGTGTGTGTGGTGTGTGTGTGTGTGTGTGTGTGTGTGTGTGTGTGTGTGTGTGTGTGTGTGTGTGTGTGTGTGTGTGTGTGTGTGTGTGTGTGTGTGTGTGTGTGTGTGTGTGTGTGTGTGTGTGTGTGTGTGTGTGTGTGTGGTGTGTGTGTGTGTGTGTGTGTGTGTGTGTGTGTGTGTGTGTGTGTGTGTGTGTGTGTGTGTGTGTGTGTGTGTAGTGTGTGTGTGTGTTGTGTGTGTGTGTGTGTGTCCTTGATCTGTATTTCTCTCTGTGTCTGTCTTCATCTTCAACATTCACTCACCCCGCCGTTCCCTCTTCCTTCCCTACATCCCTCCCACCATCCCACCTCTCTCTCTCTCTGTCTCTGTCTGTCTGTCTGTCTGTCTGTCTGTCTCTTCTCTCTCTCTCTCTCTCTCTCTCTCTCTCTCTCTCATATTGCCAGCCTGTCTGTCTATCCGTCGGTCTGTCTGTCCAGCTGTCTGTCTGTGTCTGTCTCTGTCTGTCTGTCTCTGTCTCTGTCTGTTGTCTGTCTGTCTGTCTGTCTGTCTGTCTCTCTCTCTCTCTCTCTCTCTCTCTCTCTCTCTCTCTCTCTCTCTCTCTCTCTCTCTCCCCCTTTCCCGCATTCCACGATGTGTGTGTGTATGTATGTGTGTGTGTGTGTGTGTGTGTGTGTGTGTGTGTGTGTGTGTGTGTGTGTGTGTGTGTGTGTGAGTATGTACGCATGTACGTGTACGCGCGCGCACGCATGCCTGTACGAGTACGCCCGCTGTGCTCGATCGTACGTCATCAAATACATTGACAGACCACTCACTCAACCCCGGCTGAAGCACACGACTTTGACACATCGCCACAGACAAACGACATTTAATCACCGACTACCTCACAGCACAGTCGTCCAACCACATCATAGGCACGTTCTCCCCGTTCGCCAGGCGACCTTCAGAGCAGCAGACTTTGAACCACCCCTAGCACTCAGTTATGAGTTTAGTGACGGTTATCTTCCTATTGTCCCCCCTCTGAACCTAACCACCGGCCATTATTGCTCAGAAAATGTCAGGGCGGGTCCCTAATGCTGCCATGTGTCCTCAAACCGTAGACGCACGCACGCACGCACGCACACCCTTTTGCCCCCTACACACACACACACACACACACACACACACACACACACACACACACATACATACATACATACATACATACATACACACAAACACTCACTCGCTCACGCACTCAAACACACACACACACACACACACACACACACACACACACATACGCACGCACACGCACACACACACACACACACACACACACACACAACTCACACACACGCACACACACACACACACACACACACACACACACAACACACACACACACTACACTACACTACACTACACTACACTACACTACACACACACACACACACACACACACACACACACACACACACACACACACACACCGCATGATGCTGAGAGAGAGAGAGAGAGAGAGAGAGAGAGAGAGAGAGAGAGAGAGAGAGATGAAGCTCACGAATGCAGCTGCCTCTCTGTAGAGTATCCCAGTTGCCGTATAGCTGTTCTTTTTAGGGTTGTCTGAACTGGTCGAAAATGAAGTCGTGACGGAAGCAGTCCCGGTGAAGGTCTTTGCTGGTCACAGGGACAGGATGCTCTAACCCGGAAGTTCTCATAGCCCAGCACATGTGTAGTGTAGAAACTAGAGGCTTTGTGTTCTGCAGTGATCTGTGTCTTAAAGCCTTGTGACGAAGCACGTCACAATGTTATCATAATCTTCACAGATGCTTTGTCAATGAGAAAATAATTATAGTGGACCGGCGCGCCATTGAAGTTAAAAATAGCTTCTGCCCTGCGGTATTTTCCGTTAGGGACAGACTGCCTATCGTTGACCGCATGCACGCATTCACCATCATCGGTCTAAACGACCGTAATTTTCAGCTGTCTTTCGCCTCTTTGTAACAACAGACGGCTGGGGCACGCTGTGGAAATAGGATGATGTTGCTCTTTAAACCTGCTCCGAACACACAGAATCAGTCCATGGTGTACGTCAGGGCTAGCCGCTGAAACACAGAATTCGGATTGTTTACCGAGTACGTCCGACATTTCAACAAAGGACGGGTTTTCAAAGTGATGAGTAAGTCAAAGACATTGCAGGCGAGATATTATAGGGTCTTGAATCGCTGTTAAGCGTATGAATATTTGAGCATATGAATATTTAAACAAAGGATAGCCTTAGAAACCGTACTGCGCATATATGATGCTCAAATTTTCGGCAGGCGAGTAATAATAGGAAGTAGCATTACTGTTGAGCATAGATGATGTGTAAACGAAGGACTGTCTTCGAAAGCGATGTACAAGTTAGACTTCAGATGCAGAAAACTGAGATCTGTCCTTCTGTAGAACATTTCAGTCTTTTAGATAGAAGTTAATCTTCAAAAGTGACGGAGTTTGCATGATTATTGAACGTTATCCGAGAATTACACAAAGGACGCGTTTCGAAAGAGCCGTGTAGTTCACAATATGCAAGTGGGAAACTATTAGAGTTTGCTTTCCTGTTGTTCAGAGTTGAACAATTTTACGAAAGACAAGTTTTCGAACATGACCTGTTTTCAGACTTTGCAGGCGAAAAAGATCATGAAGAATTTATATTTCTGTTGAGCATAATCAGACATTTAAACACAATAGACAGACTTCGAAATTGATGCGTAGGTCAAACTTCGCAAGTGGGAAACTAGATATTGAAACGGTCTTCAAAAGTGATGGTTGGTCAGAGACATTTTCTTTTTTTTTTTTTTTTTTTTTTGCAAGGCAGGAACTAAGACGAGTTCATATTGCTATTGAGCTTAATAAGGCAGACTTATTCAAGCCTTTCATTCCCGAACGCAGATACATCCGCGGTTCAGGGATGATGGGGAAATAATTATGGGAAACCGGAAACACATGTATGTCGGGAATGATTTCTATGTTTGATTTTTCTTTTTTCTTTTCTTTTTTTTTTCTTTTTTAAGAATTGAGCTGAGTATTCAATGAATCCAAATCAAAACGTAAAAGCATTACAGATTATAGACAGTATATCAAACTGAAAGTATAAGGGGGGCAAACACAAAGGAAAGTCTTCGACAGTGATGTGTAACCTATGTCGGACTCGCGAGCGAAGAACTGAAAGAAATTGTATTGGGCAGTTTCAGCTACGCAAACCAAGGATGGTCTCTCAAGGATGGTCTGTCAGTGGTAATTGTGAACTGCGCCAAACTCGCTGAACTGGCTGTCAAGCATAGTGAACACAGACTGCAGTCGTGGCTCGTGTACCCTAGTGTCCCCCCCTCGTGGTGGGTTTGGCTTTGCCGAACAGTATGGATTGAAGTGAAGTGAGAGACGACTGGCGTTGTGTCTGTGTCAGTCTAATAAAATCTGGACGAAAAAAGGGACAAAACTCTTGTGTGAATCGGAGTGTGAGGAATGGAGAAATCGGTTCGATACGCTCACCCTGTCATGGTTCCACGCTTCGGTGGAAAAGAGAGAACGCCCTATTGTTTCCACACATCCAAAAAGGTACGTTAATTAATTTAATGAATAACAAACAATCAAATTTTTTTTTTAATCAATGAATTAATGACTGACCCAAGTCATCAGTCGATCCTTACATCTGATGATGTATATTTGAATCAAAATTACTGTTTATGTGGATTCATTTACACAGAAACGGTTAGGAATTTCTTTCGCTCGGTTGATAGTTATACTAGGTAGCCTAAGTTAACACACACGCGCATTCGTAGAAGGCTGATTAACGAAATCTTCATGATATTGCATAGGATTTGGGGTAGCAAGGCAGAAAATGGAGAGAGAGAGAGAGAGAGAGAGAGAGAGAGAGAGAGAGAGAGAGAGAGAGAGAGAGCACATGCGCGGCCGCACGCACGCACAGACACACACACACACACACACACACACGACACACACCACACACACCACAACCACGCGCGCGCGCGTGCACTGGCGCTCGCATGTACACACATTTGCTGACTCAGAGAGAGAGAGAGAGAGAGAGAGAGAGAAGAGAGAGACGGTTCGGACTTTGCCTAGATTTGAACTCGTGCTCCCATGTAGGAAACAACGACCGGGAGAAGCTTCCTGTCAGCCGACAGTCTCTGGAATGGTGCCAACCCAGTCAGCATCCTGAAACCGCCCCCCCACCCCCCCAACCCCCCCCTCCCCCCCCCCCCCCCCCCCCCCCTTCCTGATCGACCGACACCCCAGTACACCCCCTCGACTTCGTCCCTTCCCCATTCCCTTCTCCCTCCCCCCCCCCCCCCCCCCCGACCACCCTCCCTCCCCCTCCCCTCCTTTACTTCCCGTCACTGCCGTTTTCATGTCTCCGAGAGTATGGAAGACGGGGGGGAGACGTGTGTTTTAATATAAATGAATGTGTGTGTGTGGTGTTGTC
>CM065730.1:23423842-23433842 GCA_033310375.1 Conus canariensis | reverse complement strand
ACACATGACATGTGCCCTGTGCAACTTTCACAGGAAGTCGGGCTTATGTGTGATTCATACTTTGACCGAGACAGTCTTTATTTAGGACCAAAAAAAAAAAAAAAAAAGTACCACCTGCAAAAGCAGGTGAGACACTTCCGTCGCTCTCTGCGGGTTAGCATACGGAATCAACAGTCTTTTGAACTAGTAACATACTTCTAAAAGCCTTGCACCGACGAACAAGTGACGAATATTTCTGATCACCAGACTTTGAGCATAATCGAATATATCGGCACTCTTTCGCTCTCGTCGTCACACCTCTACCCCGCCCACCACCCGGCGCAGAAATACAGCTGCGTCACACAGCGGGGTCAGGGGCTACAAATGTGTGACAGCCGCGCGGTCGAAGCGAAATCGTTCGCCCCAACATGGCGACGCTTGCATGTCGCGTCCAGTTTCTTGACGACCGAGACCCATTCGCTAACACCAACTTCCCGGAGCCTACCCGCCTCCATCGCACACTTTCATCCTCAGTGTTCCACTCGTAAATCAGATCGGGGGAGTACATCGTCTGTTAGAAGCTCCACATCGGGTAAGTTTTTTGCTTCGTCGTTTTTTTTTTCCCCAACAAGTTTTTCCTCAGTGCGTGTTCTTTCAATGGTGTTGACAGTTTTATGATCTGGCCTTCAGCAGACGACAGAACGTTCGACCTGTCGTCGTTCAAATTCCTTTGTATGGATCGGTGGGAAAGTGGATAGGATTTGATTTTTTGTTGGTCAAGTTTGAATGAATGTGTCTGGCGTTCAGATTTTAGTTTTCTGGCTTTAGAAAATTATTAGAATTTATCTTTGGACAGATACAGTGATCCATTAGAAACATTTCATTGTCAAGTTGTATTGTGTGACAATTTGGCTTTGTCGGCGATGAAGCCGGTACCCTGGTCCCATTCAACTGATGCGATGATAGTGCACTATCTGCTTAGAGCCAGGCAAAAGTCACTTTAGTGATGTAGGCTGCGGCCCAGAAAATATCATAGGTGTGAAGTTATTTAGGTGCATTTTATCAGTGTTATGCACTTACTGACAGTAAGACAGTACACACAAACAAACACACACACACACCCCACCATGCATAGTAATACACATACCTCTATATGCACATAGTGACACACACACACACACACACACATACACACACACACACACGCACGCACACACGCACACACACACACACACACACGCACACTCGAACATACACACACAAGCGCTCACACACACACACACACACACACACACACACACACACACACACACACCACCACTCTTCTCTCTCTCTCTCTCTCTCTCTCTCTCTCTCTCTCTCTCTCTCTCTCTCGCACCAGTTTCAGCTGCTCACACATATTGTTTGAAAAACATGTACACACTGTCTCTAAAATTGCACCCTTTTTCACAAAACATGTACACACTGTCTCTAAAATTACACCCTCTTTCACACTAAATATGAAATCACAGTCTTACACAATTCAGTAATACATGTGTTGTGAACGTACACACACAAACACATGTAAGCACACATTTACGTGCATACATACATGTATGTATGCCTGCAGGCTATGTTTACATTCACATGTACACTTAAAACAAAATGTGCACACATTCACATGAAGTTAGAGTAAACTTAGACACACATTTGTGCAGAACACTTCCCCCTCCTTCCACCCTTTCCCACACACACAGTTATTGTCTGTCATTTTTATTTGCAATACACTCGTGCATGTGCGCACGTGCACACATGTACACACACACACACACACACACACACACACACACACACACACGCAGCACACAGGCACACACACACACACACACACACACACACACACACACACACACACACACACACACACATATTGCTACTTCTGTCTGTCTCTCTTGCTCTCGTCTCGCTCTCTTCCTCTTCTCTCTCTCTCTCTCTCTCTTTCTGAGTTTCTCTCTTTCACACATTAAAACCCAGACACACAACACACACACACACCACACACACACACACACACACACACACACACCAAACAAAGACAACTAGAAACAAGAATGAAACACACACACACACACACACACACACACACACACACACACACACACACATGTTAAGCGAAGACCACTGGAAAGAAAAATTAAATTTTGCTCTCATTCGCAGGCACACACATGCGTTTTTGTACATGTGCATGTATGTAAGCACATTCACTGATTGAGGAATCCATACATAAGAACGTTTTGTGTTTTTGTATGAACTAACTCTAACTCAGTAACTGTATCATGAAAAGCACACGCAAGTTTATCAATTGATTACCAGTATGATATAAAAAAAATCACTGAGAACATGGATATAATAAACCCTAAGCCAAGTGAATAAAGATAGAAGCCAAAGATGATTGTCATTCACCTCAGCAGTATGCACACATACATGACTAGTGAGTAATAGAACCACACTCGATAGGCTGAGAGTGCTGATTCAATATTTGATTAGCTCAGTCAGCTGTGAAGGCCAGATACGCATACACTTGACCTGGCTGTCCAAACAAGACAGAAACCTTACTATCATACAATTGCCCAGTGTCTGAAACCTTTACAATTTTTTTAGTGTACACACTCAGGATGCATGATTGCAGTTTACTATCTCTAACATATAGGATTTCTTTTAATTTATTGACCCTGCTTAGTTAGAAAGCTATCCACCTTGCACATTATTGGTAAGTGTAAAACACACCCACTTTAAAGGTTTAAAAATAAAATCTTAGAACTTCTATTGTAGTAACTAGTATCAATGTAATTTGGAAACCAGCCATGTTACTGAATTGTGAGTGAGTCATGTCTCTTGATATGAGGACCTAAATTTGAATGCATGTTTACACGCACACACACACACACACACACACACACACACACACACACACACACACACACTCACAATCACACTCTCACACACACTCAGTCACTCACTCACACTCAGTCACTCACTCACACACACACACACACACACACACACACACACACACACACACACACACACACACACAGAATCTACCATATGGCAGATTTTTTTTTAGTGCTCCCAGTTCTCCAGGTTGGTGAGGTTTTGCCCATGGAGACTAGAATGAGATCCAACAGTACATTACCACTGAGACTGCTATAAATAACACAATAACAGAGTACTGTGAAATGGCTCTAAAGGAAGAATGCCTTGGAATTAAAAAAAGAATTCACTGTACATAGTGCTTACACTTGAATGGCAGGGACTCTGCGAGACTGTGTCCTGAAAATGAATGGCAGTAAAACTGTCCAGTGTGTAACGTGTGTGTGTGTGTGTGTGTGTGTGTGTGTGTGTGTGTGTGTGTGTGTGTGTTTTCACTGTTTGGTGTGGTAGTGGATATTACCCCTTTTCATTTCCTTTTTCTCATTCACATGGGTTGGGGGGAGGGGATGGAGAGGGGTGTGACAGGATTTGGAGGGGGGGGGGGGGGGGCGAAGTGGTGGTCCTCTTGGAAAGGGATTCAAAGGGGGGGGGGGGGGGAGGAGGAGGAGTAGGGGTTCACTTTTGAACCCGTTTCTCTCTTGAAGTTGAGTCTCTCTCTAAGGTGTAAAACAACGGAACTAGTTTAATTCAGGCCAACTGACTCTCCCTCCCTCCCTCCCTCCCTCCCTCCCTCTCCTCTCTCTCTCTCTCTCTCTCTCTCTCTCTCTCTCTCTCTCCTTCCCCCCTTCTCTCTCTCTCTCTCTCTCTCTCTCTCTCTCTCTCCGGATGTGTGAATGTGTGTATATTTTTATTTTGTGTGACAGTACATTCCCATGCATGTGTGTGTCCCGGGGGAGGGGGTGGGTGTGGGGGTAAGAACGTGAGTGAGTGCACACAACATTTATGTGCATACATGTGTTTGGGTTTTTTTGTAAGACTTAAAGTGAAACTGTAAATTTGAGAGATAAATTTACTCGTTCACTGTTGAATCTCGGAGTAACATTGAAATCATGTCGAAACCTCTTAGGCATGTACAGTACATTTCAGTATATTATACAACTAAGGTAGAATGGAGCTGTAAATGATGGAATGCTCCCATGGCACCAAAAGTCTGTTTGGCACACTTGATGATGGATTTATAAATGCCTGTAGGTATGCGAGAAGCTGAAGTCAAGGAATTTCAGTGTTAAGTACATGTATACATGCAAGTTTTGTAGCTCTCTCTCCAGTCTTTATTACTGATGAAATTGTAATCGTCGTTTCCATCAATCAGTGACTATATTTACGCTCCCCTCCTCCCACCTCCCCTAACACACACACAACACACACACACACACACACGCACGCACGCACGCACGCACGCACGCACGCACGCACGCACGCACGCACACACCACGCACACACCACACACACACACACACACACACACACGGTGCAGACACATACGCATGAACACACGTACGCACGCACGCGCGCGCACTCACTCACTCACTCACTCACTCACTCACTCACTCACTCACTCACTCACTCACTCACACACACACACACACACACACACACACACACACACACACACACACACACACACACACACGGGGTACAGCCAGACAGATCTGTTGTTAGCAGGTTAGTTTATGCAACGTTTTACTGCTTGCAGAAAATACGCTTAAAACACAGTGCCTCTTTTTCAGTGTACGTTTTACACGTGCGTATCCTGTGAAGTGAGAGAACTGTACCTGACTCGTCATTAAGCCTTGATTAATGAAATATTCACTACCTGTATGCAAAACGGGTTTTGGACCTTCGCCAAAAGCCGCCAATGCACCGTATACTTTTGCCCTAACGGAGAACGTCACAAGCAAACAGGGGGTGGGGTACGGGGCGCGGGGAGGGAGAGAGAGAGAGAGAGAGAGAGAGAGAGAGAGAGAGAGTAGTTTATTGAAAGTGCTCTGAGCAAGTACAGGTAGTCCTGTTAACATCCCATAGTTGTTCTTGTGGACAGCAATGATTTGGGGCATTGATGGTGGTCCGTCGATCGCTTACGATTGACGGACGTAGCCCCTCCACCCCCCCCCCCCCCCCCCCCCCCCCCCCCCCCCCCCCCCCCCCAACACACACACACACACACACACACACACACACACACACACACACACACATATACATACCACCACGCCTTCCCCTCTCCCTCTCTCACGCCAGATATTATCCCATGAAAGCGACAGGCATGAGAAGAAAGTTTACCAAGTGAAATCGGCTGTTTACTTTACGCAGAGTATTAGAATTCTCAGGTTAGACATTCAGTATGGTCTAGGAGAAGGAAGAAGGGTAAGGGAAAGAATTGTTTTTTTTTTTTTTTTTTTTTTTTTTTTTTTTTGGGGGGGGGGGGGG
The DNA here is from genome assembly GCA_033310375.1 of Conus canariensis. Classification (NCBI taxonomy): domain Eukaryota; kingdom Metazoa; phylum Mollusca; class Gastropoda; order Neogastropoda; family Conidae; genus Conus; species Conus canariensis. The sequence continues at coordinate 23,428,460 of CM065730.1, read as the reverse complement.
GTGGATGAGGAGGGGAAGGGAGTATGATTAGATTTCTGTCGGGAAAGGAGGTGTCAAGAGCTGGCTGTTCAATAGTGCATGTGTGTTTGTAGCACGCATTATGTTTGTAAATAATACCCATATTCCTTTTTTTTCTTCATATTTTTGGATTTTAAGAAAGACAGAACATAGAGACAGGCAGGCAGGCAGGCACGCGCGCGCGCGCGCCACACACACACACACACACACACACACAACACACAACACACACACACACACAACACACACACACACACACAAATACACACACAACACAAACACACACACACACACACACACACACACACACACACACACACACACACACACACACACACACGTGGCAGTTGCTTCAAAGTTTGAAGCACTAATTCAAAGCAGAAGAATCATACTATAAAGTTTGCTGCTTACTTGAGGTTTTGCAATTTCATGTCGTATTTTCTTTTCGACTTCGTGCATCTGTCTGTCTGTCTCTGTTGTCTGTCTGTCTGTCTGTCTCTCTCTCTCTCTCTCTCTCTCTCTCTTCTCTCTCTCTCTCATCCTCCTCTCAACTCATACGTACACACAGACACACATACACTCAGCACCTCTTTCCCCCTCTCTCTCTCGATCTCTCTGTCACACACACACACACACACACGCGCGCGCGCGCGCGCGCGCGCGCGCGCACGCACGCACACTCACATTCACAGAGACGTGCTCAAACACTTGCATCTTTCTTCATCGTTTTTGTGTTTGCGTGCGTGCGTGCGTGCGTTGTAAGTAATTCGTTTAGGACACTCAACTTGCGTGATGGAAAATATTGCTTGCAACGGTAAAATTCTGTCAGGTCGTCGCCTGTGGGTTTAAACGATGTCTTATAATGCTCCGTTTATAATTTATGTAAACTATATGGGCGTCAAGCCGTGCTCCCACTGCCCAACTTTATCCTGTGCTAAACGCACAACCATCCACGACGCCACACTCCACTCTGTCTGTCTGTCTGTCTCTGTCTGTCTGTCTGTCTCTCTCTCTCTCTCTCTGTCTTTCTCTCTCAGTCTCTGTCAGTCTCTCTGTCTCTGTCTCTGTCTCTGTCTCTCTCCTCTCTCTCTCTCTCCTCTCTCTCTCTCTCTCACCGTAATCTGTCTCTCTCTCTGTCTCTCTCTCTCTCTCTCTCTCTCTCTCTCTCTCTCTGTGCCTGTCTTCTCTCTCTCTCTCTTCTCTCTCTCCTCTCTCTCTCTCTCTCTCTCCTCTCTCTCTCTCTCTCTCTCTCTCTCTACACGAGTGTAATTCGCAGTTTAGTTCTTTATGTATATAAAGCTTTCCGGTTAAGAGAAACATTGCTTTCTTGATTGACTGCATTTTGTAATTGTAAGGACTCGTGATACTGCTGCCTTTATGATATTTTTCTTGTAATATTGTTATAGCCTCTTTCATATGGGGCTATGGCCTTAAATGATTAAATCTAATCTGAATCTGAATCTCTTCTCTCTCTCTCTCTCTCTCTCTCTCTCTCTCTCTCTCTCTCTCACACACACACACACACACACACACACACACACACACACACACACACACACACACGTGCACACACACACACACACACACACACACACACACACACACACACAACACACACACCACACACACACACACACACACACACACACAGAGGCACGATGGGCTGTGTTACGCATGGTAACTAACATCACAGGATGTCTTCTTATCGGTCCTAAATGTAGTCAAAAGATAAACCTGACAGGGGCGGGGGTGTCTTAGTCCTAATAAGTTGTTGCACCTCGGATCTTTTTAGCCAGCCTACCGTCTCTCTCTCTCTCTCTCTCTCTCTCTCTCTCTCTCTCTCTCTCTCTCTCTCTCTCTCTCTCTCTCTCTTTCGCGCGCGCGCGCGTGCTGATTGTCGTAGTTTTAAGCCAGTGTAACTGCAAGGGTATCTCACTGCATTTGAAACGCGCCAACTGTTTTGAAATCAACGGTTGATGATAGGAATTTTTAGCAGAGTAGAACTTTTGAAACACTGCGATAGTCTGACAAAATATAAGAGTTTGTTGGTGGTTCGTGGTACCATACATGCATTGGTAGTCGTGTTGTGAATGTGTTTTTGTTTTTCTTTTCTTACTGATTTTCTTCTTGTTGTTGTTCTTTTGACGAGCACCAACTGTGTTCCAGTTAGAAGGAAAAAAACAACAACAAAAAACATGCCTCTACCTTACAGGAGCCGTGGTTACTACGATGCGATTTTCGCGCATGTAAGTTCTACCCGTATATAATTTGAAAGACTTGCATGAGACTAATTTTTTCTTCCAGTTCCTTTTTTTAATTCGAATATTTTATGCATATATATTCATTTTCTTATTTGCATTTTTTTTCTTTCTCTCTCGATCATACTTTGTAAAAAAAAAAAAGAAAAAAAAAAGGGAAGAATAGAAATCTCTTGTGTCACATCAAACAGGTCTGACGACTATGAATTATGCAGGACCCAAGACCTGTAGGTTTATGAAGAGAATTGGGATGTCGTTTCATTTGTTTGATTGCTTATTGTTGTTGATGGTGTGTGCGTGTGCGTGTGTGTGTGTGTGTGTGTGTGTGTGTGTGTGTGTGTGTGTGTGTGTGTGTGTGTGTGTTCCAAAGCTTCCAGATACTCGTCAGTTAACTGTAATGTACGATTTTTTGTGTTTATGAAATGTGGTTGTCCTATCGCCAAAACCAAAAGGAATGAGGACTTTGTGTATTTCCACTTTTTTTTTTTTTTAATCAAACGCTTCCTCAAAATCTCTTGACACTAATAAACGAGGAAGATTTACTTTTTTCTAAATAGTGTATAATGTCGTATAATTGTGTGTGTGTGTGTGTGGGGGGGGGGGGGGGGGGGGGGGGGGAGGGGGGGGGTGGGCACGTGTGTGTGTGTGTGTGTGTGTGTGTGTGTGTGTGTGTGTTCTCGTTTTCCTCCATTTTTCTTCTTCCTTTTTTGTTTCCTGTTTTTTGCTTGTTTTTTTAATTCTGTTTGTTTGTAACCGAGCGTGACATCGCTAGATCTGCATACCTGAACAGTCATTTTGATGTTAAGTGACAAGGATAGATAGAAGGAGATCAAGAGAATTATCGTATTAAAGTTTGACATTGACATTTGCCATCTTGGAAGAGGCAGGTGTTCCCAACAGTCGTCACCAGCATTCCCGGAGTGGAGAAGAGAGGAATACAGTCAGACACCCAAAGGAAGGCCCTGGCCATGGAGTACATCTGCAACCAATATCTCCAGGAAGACTGGACCCATGTCTTCACAGATGGCTCCGCCACAGAGGCAACGAGGGATGGTGGAGCTGGAATCTTCCTCCGATACAAAGACGGAGATGAAGAAATTGCAATTCCAACAGGAAAATACTCCACCAACTTCCGAGCTGAGCGAGAAGCCCTCTGTGAGGCAGCCACAACAGTCTTGCAGAACTCCAAAAGAACAACAGGGCAGGTGGTGGTCTTCTCTGACGCTCTCTCCGTGCTCCAAGCCCTCAAGAACTCCCGCTGCAAAGAACAGAACCATATCACTTCAGCCCTTGTTGCCCTGAGTGCCAGAGTGGAGAAAGTGGTGATACAATGGGTACCAGCACACTGTGGCATCAGAGGCAACGAAAAAGCGGACATTCTGGCAAAAGATGGTGCACAGAAGGAGCAGGCCAACAACCTGGTGTCATACGATGAAATTAAGACAATCATCAAGGCACAACAAGGAATAAAATGGCGCCTCCTGCATCCCAAATACAACCCAGAAGACACATACCATTTGCTGGGACGACGGGAACAGGTCAAGATCTTCCGCCTGAGGACTGACATAATCGCCTGCTCCACCACATGCACACAAAATTTGGCATTGGGACAGAGTGGAGAGTGCCCTTGTAGTGAGGGACCAATGACAACTGACCACATCCTTCAAGTCTGTACGACGTATGCAGCATCCAGGAGAAAGTACTGGCCAACACCGACAGCAGTGGAAGCCAAGCTGTATGGCACCCTGGAGGAGCTGCGACGGACGGCAGCCTTCATCGAGGACACCGGCTGCTCATCTAACGGGATGCGAACGAGGAAGAAGAAGAAGTATTAAAGTTTAAGCATGACGATGCTGCAATCAACGGGAAGGTTAAGAAATAATTCAACGGCGCATGATTGAATCGGATGGTCGTTATTAAATAGTTGGATTCACATTTAACGTCGCTGGCATGCCCACCTCGGCGATGCCCATGGAACGGGTCGTTAAAACCACCAGAATCACTACAGCGCCTTAATTAAGGACATGAACAGTTTCAGCTCGCAGGGAACGGCTTCAAAGTGTTTGACAGATATGCAAGTCGACGATCAGTTGAGAGAGACAGACAGACAGGGAGACAGAGAGAGAGAGAGAGAGGGGAGGGGGGCGGGGGGAGGCGACGTCAGCTGAAAGGGAAAGAGTAAGACTTTTGCTTTAATTTCGTTTTATTCTGAAAGCCAGAGGACATGCTTTTACCACCACTGACCGAACCATTCAGAGGGTTCAGACACAGGCGCGCACGAAAGGAACATGTAGACAAGACTAAAATGCTCGGATCAACCAAGACTGTAATAATTGGCTGGG
>CM065730.1:23413842-23416342 GCA_033310375.1 Conus canariensis | reverse complement strand
CGTTTCCTCTCTTCTTCCTTCTCTGTCTGTTTCCTCCTCCCGTTCCTCTCTTCTTCCTTCTCTGTCTGTTTCCTCCTCCCGTTCCTCTCTTCTTCCTTCTCTGTCTGTTTCCTCCTCCCGTTCCTCTCTTCTTCCTTCTCTGTCTGTTTCCTCCCCCCGTTCCTCTCTTCTTCCTTCTCTGTCTGTTTCCTCCTCCCGTTCCTCTCTTCTTCCTTCTCTGTCTGTTTCCTCCTCCCGTTCCTCTCTTCTTCCTTCTCTGTCCTTTCCTCCTCCCGTTCCTCTCTCTTCCTTCTCTGTTTCCTCCTCCCGTTCTCTCTTCTTCCTTCTCTGTCTGTTTCCTCCTCCCGTTCCTCTCTTCTTCCTTCTCTGTCTGTTTCCTCCTCCCGTTCCTCTCTTCTTCCTTCTCTGTCTGTTTCCTCCTCCCGTTCCTCTCTTCTTCCTTCTCTGTCTTTTCCTCCTCCCGTTCCTCTCTTCTTCCTTCTCTGTCTGTTTCCTCCTCCCTTCCTCTCTTCTTCCTTCTCTGTCTGTTTCCTCCTCCCGTTCCTCTCTTCTTCCTTCTCTGTCTGTTTCCCTCCCGTTCTCTCTTCTTCCTTCTCTGTCCTTTCTCCTCCGTTCCTCTCTTCTTCCTTCTCTGTCCTTTCCATCCTCCCGTTCCTCTCTTCTTCCTTTCTGTCTGTTTCCTTCCCGTTCCTCTCTTCTTCCTTCTCTGTCCTTTCCATCCTCCCGTTCCTCTCTTCTTCCTTCTCTGTCCTTTCCATCCTCCCGTTCCTCTCTTCTTCCTTCTCTGTCTGTTTCCTCCTCCCGTTCCTCTCTTCTTCCTTCTTGTCTGTTTCCTCCTCCGTTCCTCTCTTCTTCCTCTCTGTCCTTTCCATCCTCCCGTTCTCTCTTCTTCCTTCTCTGTCTGTTTCCTCCTCCCGTTCCTCTCTTCTTCCTTGTCTGTCTGTTTCCTCCTCCCGTTCCTCTCTTCTTCCTTCTCTGTCTGTTTCCTCCTCCCGTTCCTCTCTTCTTCCTTCTTCTGTCTGTTTCCTCCCCCCGTTCCTCTCTTCTTCCTTCTCTGTCCTTTCCATCCTCCCGTTCCTCTCTTCTTCCTTCTCTGTTTCCTCCTCCCGTTCCTCTCTTCTTCCTTCTCTGTTTCCTCCTCCCGTTCCTCTCTTCTTCCTTCTCTGTCTGTTTCCTCCCCCGTTCCTCTCTTCTTCCTTCTCTGTCCTTTCCATCCTCCCGTTCCTCTCTTCTTCCTTCTCTGTTTCCTCCTCCCGTTCCTCTCTTCTTCCTTCTCTGTTTCCTCCTCCCGTTCTTCTCTTCTTCCTTCTCTGTCTGTTTCCTCCTCCCGTTCCTCTCTTCTTCCTTCTCTGTCTGTTTCCTCCTCCCGTTCCCCTCTTCTTCCTTCTCTGTCTGTTTCCTCCTCCCGTTCCTCTCTTCTTCCTTCTCTGTCTGTTTCCTCCTCCCGTTCCTCTCTTCTTCCTTCTCTGTCTGTTTCCTCCTCCCGTTCCTCTCTTCTTCCTTCTCTGTCTGTTTCCTCCTCCCGTTCCTCTCTTCTTCCTTCTCTGTCTGTTTCCTCCTCCCGTTCCTCTCTTCTTCCTTCTCTGTCTGTTTCCTCCTCCCGTTCCTCTCTTCTTCCTTCTCTGTCTGTTTCCTCCTCCCGTTCCTCTCTTCTTCCTTCTCTGTCTGTTTCCTCCTCCCGTTCCTCTCTTCTTCCTTCTCTGTCTGTTTCCTCCTCCCCGTTCCTCTCTTCTTCCTTCTCTGTCCTTTCCATCCTCCCGTTCCTCTCTTCTTCCTTCTCTTTTTCCTCCTCCCGTTCCTCTCTTCTTCCTTGTCTGTCTTTTTCCTTCTCCCGTTCCTCTCTTCTCCGCCTCTGTGCTTCTCTGGTTCCTCCCCCTGTCTCTGTTCCTCTCTCTTCTCTTTCCGTTCTTCTTCCTTCCGTTCTTCTCTTCTCCTCTCCCGTCGTTCCACTCTTCTCCCGCCTCCCCCGCGTTCCTTCTCTTGTCGCTCACTCCGTTCCCCCTTCTCATTCTCTTCGGGTGAGAAGGGGGTTGTATGGGGGTGGGGCGGTTGGCGATGAGGGTGGGTACAAGGGGACGGGGGGATTGTGTACCGATTTGATTTTTTAAAAAGTAAAGGGGGAAAAAAAAAAAGAAAACAGAAAAAGCCGATAAAAGTGGCGGACAAGCAGCTAGCCGAAGCAGAAATTTCACAGGCCGATCTGAAAGTGCGTGTCGGTTTTCTTTATACCGCTTCTCAATTGGAAAATCTTTTCTTCTTCTTTTTCTTTCTTTCTTTCTTTCTTTCTTCTTCTTCTTCTTCTTCTTCTTCTTCTTCTTCTTCTTCTTCTTCTTCTTCTTCTTCTTCCTCCTCTTCTTCTTTTTCTTCTTCTTCTTTTTCTTCTTCTTCTTCTTCTTCTTCTTCTTCTCCACTCCCCTCCTCCTCTCTTCTTCTTCTTCTTCTTTCTTCTTCTTCTTCTTCTTCTTCTTCTTCTTCTTCTTCTTTCTTCTTCTTCTTCTTC
>CM065730.1:23336342-23396342 GCA_033310375.1 Conus canariensis | reverse complement strand
CACACACACACACACACACATACACTCACATGCACGCTCGCTCGCACACACACACACACACACACACACACACACACACACACACACACACACACACACACACACAGTTTTTCTCAAGAGTTTAGAGCGTAAGATGACACCAATACAAACTGTGCATAATGAGGCAGTTTGAAGCGATATCTAGCACACACACTCAATGCACCACAGAGCAAGGTACTGTGTCTGGGTCTGCTCAGTTTGTGCGTCAGATCATCCACAACAGAAATAAATGAACACCAAGAAAGATTGAGTGATATGTTCATCAGATCGTACGGGGGTGTTTTCCAGGTTCAGCACTGGCCAGTAATCAAATCCTGTGGTCTCCTAGGAAAACGTTGTATGCCAAAGGTCAGAGAGGGAAAAAATGACACTAAGTATCTTTGTTTGTTCAGGGAACGGTGTCAGTGCGCAGAATTTGCATCACACATCTGGCTGCTGATTTTATTGTTATTTGAGTGGGGTATATGTTGGTACTGTTCTTCTGAGTTTTGGGGGTCGTTGGTTAGCGGTCGTTTATCTTAATTTTTTAACTGTTCACAGAGGCGGTTTGCTTCAAAATATGCTGTCATTTGTAAGATGGGTTCTCTGTTCGTTTATATTTTCATGTTAGCATCAGTTGTTTTTTTTTTTTCTTGTTTGAAATTTGAGAGTTTTGTAGTTGTATTCTTGTTAAACTAATTACTTTTAATTTGTTTATGTTTTGCGCTCATTTGCTTGACATCCATTTTAATTTGCTTCACATCTGATCCATTTTTTGACAGGTTAAAATGAGCCACAGGCCCACTCTATCTTCATTTTTAAGGAGTTGCAAGCTAAAAATTGATGAGAGGTGAAGAAATGGAATTGTTTTCTCAAACTTGATTTTTAAAATCTCCTTTAAAATTCACCCTCCCCCTTATCCCCTACCCCCACCTCCCAGCCATCACAGTCAGTAGACTACATACTATAAAAGAAGATAAATCGGTGTTAAATCCGTGCCAACGCTGTTCTCACTTTCTCAAATTCTCGCCGATTACGTAACGAATGAATACTCTTCTTTTTTCTTTCCTTCTTAATCAAGTTAATGGACAGCCGCAAACTGGTATCGCTTTTGCTACACACACACACACACACACACACACACACACAACAAAAGCTGTCAACATTCAGAAAACCTGGGTGACAAAAGACTTAAGCCTCTAAGACAGCGGCTCACGTCCAGGTAAACGAGAGCTGTGTGATGTCTGCAGAGCTAATTTGGCGTGTTCCAGGCTTAGCTTCCGATGTCAGATAAAAGCCCGTGTCTTAATCTCCCGTTCGGCACTTTTGTTCTGACCTGACACAGCGCGGACTTCACGACCACTGACAAAAAAAAAAAAAAAAAAATCTTCACAGTTGTCTCCCGACAAGATCTGCTCTCCAGACGGACGTACTAGCTTAGGCAGTGTACCACAGGAAAAGCATTTTCGGAGGTGGTCCCGTGGATTTCTTGGCTGACTGAGTGCATTGTGTTTGATTGGTATGTCAACTGTATCACACTGTTCTGCTACAACCCCTCGAGTTCAGGGGAGATTGGAAGGGTTTTGTTCAAGGGTAATCGATAAGCAAGCCCTTGTTCGGAAAGGCCTTTGACTAGCACAGCAAAAAAAAAAAAGAAAGAAACCTGTGTGTGTGTGTGTGTGTGTGTGTGTGTGTGTGTGTGCGTGCGTGCGTGCGTGCGTACGTGCATGCATATGGTGATTAACAGATGGGAAGATGATGTCAAAAATCATAAATAGCTGTAACTCGAACAACTGCAAAATCCCTGCATACTTTTGTGTGTGTGTTGTGTGTGTTGCGCGCGCGTGTGCGCACGCGCATGTGTGCACATGTGTGTATGTATGTGTGTGTGCATGTATGCGGCTGCATATGTGTATGTGCATGTGTCTTTTGTGTGTGTGTGTGTGTGCATGTGCATGTCAGTACATGTTTTTGTGGACACAAAGTGGTATGTACATAAATCTGTGTGTGTGTGTTAGTGTGTGCGTGCATGCGTGTGTGCATGTGTGGTGTCTGTGTGTGTGCTTGCACACTTGTATGCGTACATTTTCATGTAATCCACATGTTTGTCGTTTACTTTAAGATCTTATTATTTAGTGTGTGTGTGCGCGCAAGTGTGTTTGTGTGTGTGTGTGCATACGCGCATGTGTTTGTGTGTGTGTGTGTGTTTAGTCGGGATAGTGAGATAGGTTCCCATCAGAGCGACAGCCGCACTGCCACAGAAAGGACCAACAAAGGCAAAGGGCATCTAAGGTTATCAGAACACTGGGTCTGCTAGACGAGCTTTGTTGGGCAGCAGTCTCAAACCGTAACGTGTGTGTGCACAAGGGAGGCGAGTAGGGGCAAAGCCTTAATAACCTCCCTTGTGGCAATGCAATGTGAGCCTCTGGTTGGGATTATCCTTTCAGCTGTAATGCGGAAAGTGTTTCTCCTCTGCCTGCCCTATGTTGGTGGGCTGATGTGCAATGTGTGTGTGTGTGTGTGTGTTGTGTGTTGTGTATGTCATGGGTCATGGGTGTTTGGGTGTGTAGCGTGCGTATGTATGACTGGTGTATGTGTATCCGTGTGTCTGAGCATGTGGAGGGGTGTATTTGGGTGTATTCATGTGTGTTGGAGGGACTCGGGTCTGTGAAAACTCTTTGTGTGTGTGTGTGTGTGTGTGTGTGTGTGTTTGCATGCTTATAAGTTTACACACACACACACACATACACACGCACACACACAACACACACTCACACACACACACCACACACACACACACACACACACACACACACCACATACACCACACACACACACACACACACACACACAGCACACACACACACACACACACACACACACACACACACACACACACACACACACAACACACACACACAGCACACAACAACACACAAACACTCAACGCAGAGCAGTCCATAATCCGGCATAGTTCTGTTCCTATTCACACCTAGTTCCCAGGCGTTTCTCCAACCTAACTGGTGTACCCCGCCCACTCCACCAAGTCAATCATATCAGTTATCAGAGACAACCAAACCACCTCCCCACCGATTTGCAAAGGGCCTGGCAGCCTAGTGGCTAAATCACCTCCGCCTAAATCACCTCCTCCTGATAAAGCAGGGGAGAGGGGAGGCGGGGAACAAGAGAGGTGTGTGTGTGTATGGGGAAAAGGGGGGGGGGGAGTTGGGGGTTATCAGCCAGATTAGCACCCACTTCAATTTTCATTCAGTGTGCGCTTTGTAACCAGGGCTCACACAAGGCCTGCTTAAGTCCATCTTTACCAGCCTGCTTACTCCTCTCCATCCCCCCACCCCCCCACCTCCCCAAACTCCCCCTCCCCCTCCACCCAGTCCATCCTTCCTTCACTCCCCTGACCAAACAGAAATTCTGAATAAGGTGTTGCGGGTAGCTTATTTTCCTCATACTTTCTGGTAATTGGCTGAGAGGAGGGAGAGAGAGAGAGAGAGAGAGAGAGAGAGAGAGGGAGAGATTAAAGGGAAGGGTAGAGGAGAAGTTGAAGGGAGGGGGAGGGGTGGAGTTCAGACAAGAGAACAAACGTGAATATGATAGGGGTGCCTGAAACGAAGAAGAGAGATTTAGTATAAGGGGTTTTTTTTTGTTTTTTTTTTGTTCCTTTTTTTTCTGTAGGTGTCTATGTTGAAAGGGCACTTTAAGGCTTTTCTTTCTTTCTCCCCACCCCATATCCACCCCCCACCCACCCCCAGCCCTTTTTTATCACATATATTTGAAGGCAGTGGGGTGGGAGGATGGGTGGTGGGAATGGTAGTAAAAAATTGTGGTTCAGATTACATGCAGAAATTAAGTTTGTGAAGAATGTGGAACGTGAGCTGGAGAAGTGTGTGTGTGTGTGTGTGTGTATGTGTGTGTGTGCGCACGTGTCTGTGTGTATATGTGTGTAAGTGTGTGTGTGTGTGTATGAATGTGTGTGTGGTCTGTGTGTATGTATGTGTGTGTAAGTGTGTTGTGTGGTGTGTGTTTGTGTGTGTGTGTGTGTGTGTGTGTGTGTGCGCGCGCGCACATAGTTAATGTGCAGTGATGGATCAGTGACCTGTGAAGAAAGTGTTAGAGAGAGAGAGAGCACATGCACAAGAGAGAGAGAGAGAAAGAGAGAGAGAGCGAGCTTGGGCATGGGGCGTGCAAGATATTTTCATGGGCTTTAAGCGCAGAAGAAAACGAGACTGTTGTGAATGAAATGGATACCCACGTGAACCAAGCTATAGCAGGATAAAACTCCTGACTGGATAGAATGGGACGTTTGGGGGGGGGGGGGGGGGGGGGGGGAGCGGCAAGGGAGGGAGGGTAAAGAATGTTAGTTGGTTTCAAAATTAGTTTGACAGTAGGCGCTACATTCTGTCACTACCTAGTCTGCAATCCACTACTGTAATGTAATGTAATGTAGTGTGTGTCTGTGTGTGTGTGTAAAAGACATGCACATGGAAGAAGAAAGGTGGCAGAGTGGTTAAGACGTTGGCCTGCCAATCCAACGTGTGAGAAGTGCGTGGGTTCGAGCCCTGCCTTTCTCGCCCTTTCTTTCCCAGTTTGAATGACAAATCGAACTGAACGTCAAGTCCATCGGATGGGGACTATAAGCGAGTCGGACCCGTGTGCCTTCCTGGCCCCTGCACATGTTAAAGAACCCACGGCAGTTGAAAATCGAAAAGAGCAGGGGGTTCCCCGCTGCCCTGGCAAAATTGATGAAAATTGAAGATAGCCACCTGGTATTTCTTACCAAGCCACAAAAATTGTCACTTACTGTTGTTGTGTGCCGTCGTGTGCTGGTGGAAATGGAGGACACGAATAAAATATCGTATCCATCCTATGTGAGAAACTGGAGGAATAAATGAGATAAATGAAAATGAGTGACTGATATTTGAATGGTACGGGAAACGACTGAATGAGCGCCAGTAGGCTGCTCTTCGGCCGGCTCTACCTGGGTAGGCAGCCCGTTGAGTGAGTGATAGATAGATAATGTTGCTTATAGCCCAGCCGACTTGAGTGAGTGAGGTAGTGTGTTTATTGTAAAGCGCTTAGAGCTTGGTCTGTGACCGAGGAGAGGCGCTATATAAATATCCAATATAATAATAATAATAATAATGTACATACACACACACACACACACATACACATGCACATAATTATGTCAAAGTGTATACATAAATACTTTGAAATATGTTTTTTTTCTTTCCCATTTGATCTTATTTTATTTCATCTAGGAAAAAAAGCTGAATAAATAAATGAGCTTCATGCAGAAGTGTTGCATTTAACCAAGTGCTACATATTACAGAATATTTAGCACACATGCGCACACATGCACACACACACACACACACACACACACACACACACACACACACACACACACACACACACACATGCGTGCACGCACACACACGTGCATGCACACACACGCCAAAACACACACACACACACACACACACACACGGTCACACACACAAAGTTGAACATTCACATGCAGACAAGCATGCATGCTCACAATACATCACACACGCGCACACACACACACACACACATCACCACACACACACACACACACACACACACACACACACACACACACACACAAAGTTGAACACACATATACACATGCACACAAGCATGCATGCTCACAACACACACACACACACATGCACGCTCTCGTGTGCACACGCCTACATGCACACATACACTTACATGCACACATGATTGCATAAACCACACACACACACACACACACACACACACACACACACACACGGGCGCGCATGCAAACAAGTGTTCTGATATGCTCACAAACACCCTTTACCCCAAGGCATCCATCTCTCCACACACAATATACAAACAACTAACACTTTAAAAAGTGATGCATTTGACAGATGATTCATTGCATACACACATATCCATATAGACAGATCAATACAAATCCCCCCCACCCCCCATCTGTCTGTCTGTCTGTCTGTCTGTCTTCTCTCTCTCTCTCTCTCTCTCTCTCTCTCTCTCTCTCTCTCTCTCTCTCTCTGTGCTATGTCCTCTACTCACACACACACACACACACAACACACACACACACACACACACACACACACACACACCACACACACACACACTCACTCACTCACTCACTCACTCACTCACATACACACACACACACACGAACACACACATGCACACACACATACACACACACACACATGCACACACACACACACACACACACACACACACACACACACACACACACACACACACACAGCACACACACACACACACACACACACACACACACACGCACACACACAGCTGTTGCACCGCCAAGTGATGCATTTATCCACAACATGTGGGAGGACAATACTACTAACAGGTGCACAGCTGGGCTGTATATATGACTCAGCGTCATGCCCTATTCCTGGCCCATCGACGTTGAGTTAAACAGAGAGAAGATATCCTCAAAGTAAGGTTGCATGAAGCCAGGGTGTTGGGTCATTAAACATCTGCATCCCATTATTCTGATATGCTTGTACTGTGCACAATAAGGACAGCGTTATTCCAGTGTGGGGCTTATCAAAAGCCACCACATTTTGTATAAAGCATTTTATTTAGACGTAATGAGATATAAAAAGGTAGATTTCAGAATTGTGTTAAAGCTTTTTGGACTGATGTTATATTTCAGATGTTTTTTTGTTTAAGTCAGACTAGATTTCAGATATTCTTGTTAATCCTCTTGAACTGTAGATTTAATCAAATTTTAAATGGAATAATAGTGAACTGCTAAGAAAACGTAGACAAATGAATCACAAGACAAAACAACCTCCAAGGTCTTGTTCATGCAAGATACAAAACACTCAGGACAACAAAAATGTAGACATTTCACACTGATTGTCAAGATTCCTGTTTCAAGCTTAATGGATTAAGTGAACATGTCAAGTATAGTGTTCCTGTTCTGAAAATACATGTGAGTACTTCTTACAATCATGTTACTGGAAAATACTAATTCAAGAACATTCAAAACAAACAAACCAAATAACAACAAAAGCAACAACAACAATAAACAAAGAAAGAAACAAACAAGCAAACAAACCTTGTGTTTATCTTCACGATTTGTTTGATAGTGTACGTTTCACATTTACGACAAATATTGGTTTGATGAATGTGTTTATCTACTCACTCACAATATTATGTTGTTTTATTTTTTTTTGTTCCAGAAAAACTTTTGAACTCTTCTGGGAGAGAACTCAGAAGGGCACTCTTTTCATTGAAGCAGATTTTCCAGGTCAGTGTACATTTGTTTCATGGTTCGATGGTTTTCCTATATTCAGTGATATGTATGTGTAGCTGAGTGTGCATGTATGTATGCACATCTGTGCACATGTAGGTATGTGTTGCAGGATGTGCGTGTATGTATGCACATTTGTGCATATGTATGAGTTTGTGCCTGTTTGTGGCTACATGAAAATTTTCTTTTGTGTTCATGTATCTTTCTTTTTTACATTTTTCTTTTTCTTTTTTGTCTTTCTGTCGGAACGCATATAAACGTAAGTTTTTAATTTGACAGATGTCTTACAGCTTTCTGTCTGTCTATTGTTGTTGTTTATCTGTAGATGTGTGATGTGTGAGTTGAAGAGTGATCGCCTTGGACGGACTGTGTTGTGCAGGACGACAAAGATTTGGTGCATGAGTTTGTCAACAACGATGGGCTGGACTGTCTCATCAAGGTCGGGGCGGAGGCCGACCAGAATTACCAGAACTACATCCTCAGAGGTCAGCAGCTGGGGTTAACTCTTTGTATCCTATGCCTGACCAGCAGTTGGGCGTCAGTTTCTGTTCACTCAGTAAAAGTCGAGGGGATGGGATGGGGGGGGGGGGGGGGGGGGGGTTGTTCCACCATGAATACAAGGTGAGTTGGTGATTGACACAGCCCTGACAAACCGTGTAAACTTTTTAGATGGAAGTTTGAAGAAAAGTTCATGGGTAGTCAGTTTTTATGCTCTTTATTCTGACCAAAATGGTAGCATTTCATATTTAGCAGGTATTAAGCATTTCACTCTGACCGTAGATGTATCTACAGTACAAGGATCATGGGGAAAAGAGGCGAAACCAGAAACACATGCATGTCAGTAGTGATTTTTTAATACGTGACTTTTTAGTTTTAAGAGAATTGAACTGAGAATTCAATAAACTCAGATCAAAACTTAAAGCATAACACATTATAGGCAGACAGCGTGTAAAACTGAAAGGTCTGAAAAATTACAATTAAGTCAAGAAAGCCAAAGGGTTTAAACAAAGTGGAGAATGATTCAGACTGTGATTTTGATTTAAAGAACGTTTGTCAAAGGGGCATGGTCAGGGTTTGAATGTATTCAAAGAATGTATGAAGAACCTGTGAAAGGAGAGGTTCAAACCACTCCAACATCTGTTCTGGAGAGGTACAAAGCTAGGAAGGGAAGGTCGCCCATACTGCAGTTCTGAAAGGGTTAAACTTAAGTTGTGGAAGGGGGTGTACTTGTCCGCAAGCTTGTTTATGTGGACTGAGATTTGCCCAGGCACGTTTGTTCACAACAAGTTTATAGGACCTGGAAGCGCGTGACACACAAGTACGTAGAGATGTACATAGACATCGTGTATGCATTCATAATGCGTGTGAACACACAAGTATGAACACACATATGTACGAGCACATGCACGCTTACACAATACTGTCTCACACACACACACACACACACACACACACACACACACACGTGCGCGCACTCTCAGATACACATACAGACACGCATACACATACGCACAACACACACACACGCGCGTGCACACACACACACACACACACACACACACACACACACACACACACACACACACACACACATGCGTGCACACACACACACACACACACACACACACTCTCTCTCTCTCTCTCTCTCTCTCTCTCTCTCTCTGTCTCTCTCTCTCTCTGTCTCTCTCTCTCTCTCTCACAAATGTACACGCGCGCGCACACACACAACACACGCACGTACGCACGCACGCACACTCTTTCACTCTCTCTCTCTCTCTCTCTCTCTCTCTCTCTCTCTCTCTCTCTCTCTCTCTCTCTCTCTCTCTCACACACACACACACACACATACACACACACACACACACACACACACACACACACACACACAATGGATGCTTCCATACTACTCTCCCCGTCTTACCCACCAATACTTATACTTCATGTGTTGCTTATAAAATCATTTCTCTAGCATGTGTTGACAATATTGTGTGGAAATATCTGCACCTTCAAACTTCCTCCCCACCCCCATCCCCTCCCTTCCCACCCTAAAGGAAAAAAACAAAAAAAGAAAGGATAGCATTTTGTGGGAGTGTGTTGCGTATGTATGCATGTTCGTATATGTATATGTCATGGGTTCCCACCTAACTTGTGACTGTGTGACTGTGTGCAGCCCTTGGGCAGGTTATGCTGTATGTGGATGGGATGGAAGGAGTCATCCGTCACAACGCCACAATACAGTGGCTCTACACGCTTCTGGCATCCAAGGTAGTGAGCCGGCCTGCTGAAGAAAATGAAAATAAAAACTCGAGCAAGCCATGGTGACATGAAGTCTGGACTTTTGCCATTGTTGATTACGGAAAGAAGGAAAAAAGAAAGGGAGGGCTTGTCGCCTGGTAAAAACAAGACTGTATGAACTGTGTCACGTTTACTAACTTCCATCAACCTTTACAACAGTGAAAACAAAATGGTCGGATGAATAGTTGATTGAAAAAGAAATGAACCCTTCATCTTTTCTTTCCCATTCAAGACTTGGAACACTATTCATAACCCCTCTCTGTCTCTTCCCTCCCTCCCTCTCAAAGCTTGTTTTAATAGTATTTAGTGCCGATTTTTATGTTTTAGTATTTTGTAGAGCTTCTTCTTTTGTTTTGAAGAGCGTCTCCATGTTTATAGCATCTCCGTGTGATGCGTTATGAAATTGTACTCATGTTTGTCTTTATCTCTGTGCACCCCAGTTCCATCTGTTTTACTCTCTCTTTCTTTCTGCTCTGCCCAGCCTCCTCCTCCTTCATCATGCCCTCACCCCTTTTGCAGGTGCCATTAGTCTGTAATATTTACCATGGATTGCCTCTGTTCTTCAGCATTGACCTTGTTGCTTCCCCATTATCCTTCTTTGAATGTTTACGATTGAGGTCCTGTGTTCTTTAGTGTTAGTCTTGTTGCTTCCCCATATTTGCGTAAGAATGAAATAATCCTCCATCGATCCTTCAAAACTTGAGTCATTCAAACGACGGATGGTGGGGGGGGGGGGGGGGGGGGTATAAGTATGGACAACAAAGGAAACTTTTTTTTTTTTTTAATCTGTTAAAATGGGGTGAGGCTTTACTGAGAGGTCAGTCTTACACAAAGTTTCATAGACATTCTGAAAGCATCAGTTGTTACCATTTGACAGGGTCGACTGGTGATCAAGACGGCCCTCAAGCTTCTGTTGGTGTTCGTGGAGTACACCGAGTCCAATGCCATGCAGCTGTTACGTGCCATCAACACGGTGGACGCTCGTCGTGGTCTGAAACCCTGGGCCAACATCATGACCATCCTCAGTGAGAAGGATGGTGCTGATTCTGAACTGCTGGTCTACGCCATGACTCTTGTCAACAAGGTGAGGCACTGGATGAACATGAACATCAGGCAGGCATCTTTTTTTTCCTCCTGTTGTTCCTTGTGTTCTAAAAAACTGAAGAAAAAAAAAACTGAAAAGGAATGAAGATATAAAAAAGAACCTGACCTGCTACATAAAAATCTGTTGAGTTTTCTAGATTTCTTGTCCAGAAAAGTAATGAATAAACCAATTTTGATTTCTTGTGATCTTCCACGCTAGCATAGCATTTCCTCCTTGAGAGGTATCTGACCTGATCATGTGGCTCTATAAAAGAATTTATGGAGAGGTATCTGACCTGATCATGTGGCTCTATAAAAGAATTTATGGAGAGGTATCTGACCTGATCATGTGGCTCTATAAAAGAATTTATGGAGAGGTATCTGACCTGATCATGTGGCTCTATAAAAGAATTTATGGAGAGGTATCTGACCTGATCATGTGGCTCTATAAAAGAATTTATGGAGAGGTATCTGACCTGATCATGTGGCTCTATAAAAGAATTTATGGAGAGGTATCTGACCTGATCATGTGGCTCTATAAAAGCAATTATGGAGGGGCCTAGTGCCGGAGTTGGTGTTTACTAAAAGTAGCGGTGGTTTCACAAAAGCATCTGTCTGTAAGCCAGTTTTGTTTGTCCTTACACGAGCACACACCTGGCTGTGAACAGGACCACCTGATCACCTCAGTTCACTCGGTCAAAGTGTAGGTGCTGCTGGCTCCTTTTTTTTTTCTCTCGAACAAGATGGTCTTCCTTTCTTTAATGGGGCTCATCTGTTGTTTAGCTGTATCCACCCTCCATCTTTTCTTCATGACAAATTGTGAAAGACACATTTGATGATTGACTCTTTTAAAGACAGTAGAACCACTCAGGGATGACCTTCCAGAATCCTTCACTGCAGGGTGCTTTCACTTGAATTTGAAAACAGATGTCAACAAAATGCTGGGTCTTAACACAGCATAGCCTCTGTATAACCCATTCTGGATTGAAATGTAGAGTCACCCATGACAAACTAGTCAGTAATGGACGAATAATTTCTGACTGGTGGATTAAGAGATAAAGGATTAACACAGACTGGCAGAAGAATATTTTTAAAATGCGAGTTGTTTTCGATAGCGATCTCAGTGGGGAAGATTTTTATGGGGTGATTTTAGTGACTAGCAAATGGTAAGGTAATCTTGTTTATAGCCCAGTTGACCACAAAGGACCATGTCAAGGTTGTCACTGCATTGAAGTCGACCCACAAGTCATTCAAAAGAAAAACAAAGAAAGAAAACAAAAACCCTCGTTCACACAACCCTTTGAAATACACCTTCTGAAAACACACTGGAAATCTTTTCTGAAAATCTTTCTTCTGTATAGTCTTAGATCCAATGAAAAATGTTGATCTCTTTCAGAGAAATGGAAAAAAAAAATGTTCCAGGGGAGAAAAAGAAAGTATGTAAATGGAAGTGTGAATTTCGAGGGTCTTTACTGCACTGCAAGATTTCTCTCTGTTTGCTTGTAAGCAGATGTATCAGTGCCTGGATGTCTTGATGCTTGCACAGGTCATGAACGCCATCCCAGAGCAGGACGCATTCTACGATGTGGCCGACGCGCTTGAAGAGCAAGGCATGGACCACATCACGCAACGCCACATGGATCGTCAGGGTGCTGACCTCGACCTTCTGACACAGTTCCAGATCTATGAGGTGAGGGTCAGGACTGTGAGAGCCGTAGTTCAGAGGAGATGGGAGGTTGAAATCTGTCGTTTTTATGACTAGGCGGGCATCCATTCCTGCACCAGCGTCCTGAGGAAATGGCAGGGGTCCCGCTCTAGCATTTGAAAAGGGGTTTTTATTTCATATCTCTAGCCAATATTGGGGGAGAAAGGTGAGAAGAGGGAAGAGGGATACGGACGGAAGGAAGGAGGAGGAAAAGTTGGGGGGGGGGGGGTACAGGGGTGGAAGAGAACTGGAGAAAATTGGAGGAGGACTGGGGGGGGGGGGGGGAGTGGGGTGGTGTTTATTCCACAGTTGTTTCAATTTGTTTTGGAGAGGTTGACGAGGGGGTTAGGGGTGGGGGTTGCTCAAGGAATAGTGCAGTATTTTTCCACAAGAATAAGATAATGTATAAATGTTTGATATGTGTTGGCAAGCACATACCAACATTTTGTTTCCCATAAAATAGATGTAAGGCCCATATTGACTGGCTGGTGAGCAATTTCTTTCTGATACACAGAGATCAAGGGAAGCAACTTGCTGCTCTGAAATAAAGTAAAGATAGAACATCCAAAATTGTTTTTCCAATGATGATGTGACTTTTTCTTTTGGACTCATATACCTTGAGAGCTTAGGGATGCACTAAACCAGTACAGAGTGCAGACACAGGTATACAAAAGGAGGAAAACGAGAAAGCAAAACTGAGAAACAAAACCCCAAACCAAACCAAACCAAAAAAAAAAAAAAAAAAAATCCTATACTAGTTAGAAATGACACAGTAAAATATTGTCATTGGGGTCCCAAGCCACTCAGTCTCCCCACCCCCCTCCCCTCCCCACTTCTTTTTTTGTTTGTTTGTTCTAGAACTTCAACATTTTTCTTTTCTTGTATACCTTTTCTTCCTTGTTCTTCACCTTTTCCTCCCATTTTCATGTGGTATACAGGCTATGTTTCATCATGTTGTGTGTTACTGAATAATGGATATTGTCATTGGGGTCCCAAGCCACTTGGTCTTGCATACAGAAGGAAAACTTATTGTTGAATGTGTCTCATTTGTAACCCTCTAGTAAACTTTGAACGCATTTGAAGCATTGTAGTGATTTGGATGCATGTTTTTTACAGTATTTGTAAGTTATGATAAGACTTGATGTCACCAGAGAAAGCTTCGTACTCATTTAGACCTAACAGTGCTTCCTTACCTGTGATCTGGATATGTCAAGATCATGGTGGGACTTCAGTTAGCCTTTTCTTCATTAAGAACAAGGTAATGTAGCAGGACACTTATCTGGAAGTTATCTTTAGTTGTATTTGAATCTGTCCACACCCTTTCACAGTTTACCTGTACATGATTTTTTTTTAAAGTTTCAGTGCATGGTATGTAATCTTTGGTACTAGAGGTGAAATGCAGAATAGACCTTCCTTTTGCCACCCCCTTCCCACATAACCATTTCATCTAATGGAAAGGGCTAATGGCACCAGGTCAGCAACTGGTACAGACCTTTTTGCAACAATTCTTAGGAAACCTTTGGTAAATCATTCTCAGTGATGTACTGTATTTTGTTTTATTTGGATTTGTTTTGCTTTATTTCATTTGACGTGGGCAGTTAACTACAGACAGATTGTAACAGTCAAGTCATTCTGTAGAAACAGTGGTGATTTACTACCTGTGTACAAGATCTGTTTACACTCTGTTGAATGGACCTCTTTGGCCAGCTCGGAACTTGGCCGTTTCATGTAAGCATATGAATTCATGCAGTAACCCAGCATTTATTTTTCTCACAATAACGGAATGGAAACATCTGTGTGTCACAGAGTGCCCTGAAACATGAAGATGGTGAAGACTTCTCCGAAATACCGCAGCTAGAAAACCTGAGGTGAGAGAAGGGACTATGGATGGCGGGTATTATTAAGGGCAAATGAATCTTACTTTTATCAAGTGTGTGTGTGAAAGATTTGTAAATGATTTGGGGATTTTGGAAGTGTTCAGACTTGTAGTTTACAGGAAATGATGGACAGCAAGAAAAAAGAATAAATGAAGAACTGTAAAAAGAAGAAAAGATACTGTCTCACTAGATTTGTTTTCTCTCTTTAGGCAACAAGGGAAGGTGTAGTGCCGAATAGAACTTTTTTTTTTCTTTTTTTTTTAGGCCTCTCGTTGGCATTGCTCCCTTATTTTTCATGTCAACTACTCCCTAAACATATCCACATCCAAGGTTACCCTGTTGTAATGCCAGCACCTGCAGACTCTAATGAGCTGTGACTAATGAACCATCTGCTAAAGGAGAGAATATAAGTTAGAGAAGACAGGAGAAAGCATCATGGTCATCAATACTGACTGACTGAGGTCTCTTAATGGAGGAGGGATGGTGGTTTATAACTGTATGAACATCGTTATCTGCACCAGCATCCATGAGAGTTGTTGGTATCATGAGGTTTCTTTGGAGGTTGTAGGTTCGAATGCCAGCAGAGGCATATTTGTGTGTGTGTGTGTGTGTGTGTGTGTGTGTGTGTGTGTGTGTGTGTGTATGTGATCCTTATTTTCTGTCCTTGCAGGCTCCTGCTCAGACTACAGTGTGCTATAAGCTGAAATAAAAACACTGGAACCACAGAGTCAAGTTTCATTGGCCTAGCAGGTGCATAAATATGTGATGTTAACTCAGTGCATATTTTTTCCACGTAGGAGTGTGGAAGAGATTAATCACAATATACATTCTTCTCCTCACAGGCAAATCCCCTGGATGAGATGGAATGAGAGGGGCACAGGCTTAAAACAATACAGTAAATGCAGTACATGTACTCGGCAGGCAAATCCCCAGGATGAAAGCCGAAGGAGAGGTGCGGAAAAGCAAGCGCCACCCCAAAATGAACCGGCCCCGGAGCACACCAGTCATGCCCCCTATGCCCGAAGAGTCGCCAGCAGAACAGTTTCAACGTAGACGACGGGAACACATTGAGTGAGAGCAGTGTTTCTGCTGCACGAATATATGTAGAGTAATCATGTTGAATGTGAATGATGTTTTTGATGCATGCATTTCTAATAAGCAGATTAAGTGAAAGTGATGTTTTAGCTACACACGCCATCTTTATTTTTTGTTTTTTGTGTGTGTGGTTTTTTTTTTTCTTTTGAACTTTTATTGACAGCAAAAATGACTCGCAGGCAAAAATAACAACCAGGCCCAAGATCAGATCATACCTTCGGTCTGGCTTTAGCAGATGTTTGTGTAACCTTCCCCAGTGAAACGATTTTCAGAGCACAAGCTGGCTGCAGCGGTCTTGTCAGAATCACAGTGATGATAATGTTGCCCCCATTCATCAGGGTCACATCTTGAACAAAGTCACTCTAGTGGAGCCACGCCATTCTGGTACTTAGAACAGTCTCTTTGACTTGGAACAGAAGTGCTGTGGTACTTAGAAGGCAGTCTCTGTGGTATCCTGAATAGAGTCGCTCTGATAACTGGAATCATGCCACTAAGTTCACTCTGGCGGTTGGAACATATCACTTTGATGTTCAGAAAAAATCCTCTCTGTAACCCAGAACAAAAACACAACAAACCAGTTTGCAGGTTCGGACAACTGACAATTGGTTGGTTTACTGAGAGTTACACATTCGATTCCTGGAAGGGATAACACTGGATAAACAAGTCTGACAATGGATACAGCATATTAACAGAACTGATGGATTTTATCCTTTTGAAGTAGACTTCTTGAATGCATATGTGTAATTTTTGCTGATCATGATGATCAGGGTAGTTCAAAGGTGTGAAGTGTTTGCAAGGTAAAACTAATTATGAGTATTTGTATACATGTTTAATACTAATTAAGTGAGTGGCATGAAACATTTTCAGAAAAAAAAATGAACAGAAAACCAACAGACAGATGTAAAGGTGTCTGTTAACAAAAAGATGTAAATGTATCTGTTTACAAAAAGATGTAAAGGGTATCTATATCTGAAAGTTATAGATAAGAACTGTTTTCCTCTTGGAATGAAAATGGAATGGTATTGTATGCTGAAAAAAAAGCGTTTGATATCATGTTGTATTTAAGTACTGATTTTTGTTTCAAAATACTGAAAAGCTATACCATGAATACTGAATAGTTATCACAAGTGTAAAACAGGTCTGGAAATACACGAACATAAAAAAGAAAAAAAAAAGGATAATGGCTTCTCTTTCTTTCTCCATCTCTTCCAGCCCTGATATGAATTTTTTTGGTTGGCTTGTCTATAAGCCAGATGAACTGAATTAAAATTGGATCTCTGTCTCTCACACACAAAACACAAACACACACACACACACACACACACAACACACACACCACACACACACACACACACACACCACACACACACACACACACACAACACAACATTTCTCTCTCCTGGCAGCCATCCTGTCTCTCTGTCTTTCGCATTTCCATTCTACCTGTCTCAGTGTCCATTTCCCTCCTTCACTGAAACAATTTCTGTGGATCACAGAAACTCCACTCTTCCTGAAGAGGAGCAAGTGTTTGAGAAGGGGAGACGACCGTTGTCAGGGAAGTTCCAGAATGGATCATCGCCACCCAGTCGTAAGTGACCAGACTGCATTGTCTTTGACCCAGTTGATACTGTGTGATGTGTAGATGTATGTGGCATTTTTTTTTTCTTCTTTTTAGGAAAACTTAACCTATTGATCAAGAACAAACAGCATCAGAATAACTAGTGTGCTACTGTTGTATTCTTTTTTTTTTTTATGAGGTGTGAGATGGGGAGGGGAGAGTGTGGCAGTGGAGGGATAGGGATTGCCAAATCTTAAAGATGTGGATTTATGCAAACGGATGATAGGAAACTGAAATGATGTTATTCTAAGGGGTGTTATTAAGGATGGTGTCTGCTTCTGTCAGTATTGGTAGTTGATCTGTGTTTCTGTTTTGCTGTGATGTTTCTTCAGTGATATTATTGGCTGCGTTTGGAGAGATGAGCTTTGCTTGTGATGCTGTGTGCTTTGTTGTACCATATCACAGTGAAACCTCTCACTGAAAGACATTTCCAGTTGATTCCTCCTTGGAAAGACTTGGTTTTCTATAACATAGTGTTTTTTTCTCTTTGTTTGTAAAAGAAAAGTAGATTTATTCACATTTAAGTCTCCCTCCCACGTAAGACCGCAGTTTCCTAAGGATTACTGGAGGTCACTTTTGAGAGGTGCCACTGTTCCGCGTTTGATTTGATGGGATGAATGTGTTGTTTGGGCCAGGCATCACATGTTCTGGTCCATGCAGTGACAACAATTCATTTTGAAATGTGGAGTTTTATTGCCTGTTTTTTCTTGCTTTCTTTGGGGGGGGGGGGGGGTTTGATTTGCTGTTGACTCTACTTCAAGGGCACATTTAATCACAAACATTAATCATGACCATCTTTAAACCATTTAAAAAAGAATATTGGTACTGTAATTTATAGACTACACCTCCCTTGATTTGAAAGAGTAAGCCTGTTTCATCCATAAACAAAGTGCTGTGTTGGAATTTCTTGCTCTGCTCTTTGGTAAAATTATACTTGGTATGTTGGCCTAGTGGCTAACGCTTCTACCTAGTAAGTGAGGAGATCCTTGATTTAAGTCTCCAGTGATCTTTTCTTTTTCCCCCTTTCTACACTAGATCTTTTGCTGTGGGATGGATGTTAGTTTTTCAGTTTGAAGGATAATCCTATATGGGGCATACATGCTGCGCTTACAAAAATACTTTTGACAAGAAAAAAACTGTTTCTTGCAAAATTTTGTATAGAGATTTGTTGTGTCAGGTAAACAAGTGTATTTACAGACGACCAAAAAAGAAAACAAACAAAAAAGAAAAAAAACAACAACAACAACATACACACATGGCAGCAGGTCCTGGCAAAGGTTTGATTTCAAATTGCAAAATTTCTTACAGCAAGAACATAACACAGTGCTTTCATTATGCACGTTTCGTTTGGTGCTTGTGCTCATTAGACCCAGACTAATCATCAGATTTTTTTTACATGTAGTATGAACTGAATTGTATTCTTTTTCTTTTAAACCAATACTGATTTGAGAATCTTTCACATGCAGTGGAAAGGAAACGGAGTCAGCTGTGCCTATCTTTTTCTCTGTCTCAGTCTTTTTGTGTGTATGTGTGAACAATGCATTTGTATTGGCTAAAGAGTGTGGCTTCAGACTTTATTGGGTTAACCGACTGGTTGTGCATTGAACTGATGTTTGTGCTGTTGGCAGCTTCTCTTTGTTCTCTTTAATTTTGTGGCAGCGTGTTTGATATTGTTTCATTAGCTTGCCCACAGCTAAATAAAAGTTGCAGCTGTGTAAACAAGAAAACAACCAACAATTGAACAAACAAAAAAAGGACGCTAATAAATCCAACAGCATTATTGCATTGTTGTATCCACAAGTGTGTTGGTGATCAATTTTGGAACGTGTAAGAATTCAGAATGCATTCAATAAATCGAACATCTTGTGTTATGCTCCCGTGTCTTACATTCGTCCTTGTATATAGCTTAACAGACTTAAAAAAAAAACCAACTGTGGTTTTCTTGAAGAGGTGAATGTGTAACAACAGCTTTAAAGTACAGATGTTGGTAAGAAAAACTAACTGCAAGCTTTGTGTTCTCCATTCTCATGTGATGGATGTGCATGGTTACCCAGGCTCTCTGGATGTGGACGACGACACCACATCTGTGTCGATGGTAGAAGAGTCCAGCACTGCTGCTGGTGAAGACGAGTATAACACATGCACAGAGGAAGAAATGTCTATACTGTGTGAAGATGGTAAAGGGTGACAACTCACCATCACTTTTGCACTTTTCCAGACTTCTCTACCCTTGACTAACTAACCAGTCCTTCGGCAGACTAGTGTGCCGTCCTTTGTCTTCACAAAGTACTTGTTTTCTTGATATGATCATGGAAGAGTCCTGCGTCTGCAGAAGTTTACAACATGTATTCCATGACATGAAGTGACCTAATGTTGACCACCTTCATTGCCTGTGGTTTGCTAACATTGCATAGCATAGACGAGAGCTTTCTCTTAAGATGCGGATGGATGCAAGATGAAGGAAATTATGAGGTATGATTTATCAGTTTTCTTGACGTCACAAAGATATGGGTCACAGTGTTTTAATCAAATGAGGTTTCAACATGTGTATAACTCACTGTGTGATTATTAGCCCATATAGATGTAATGATCCAGCTTTGCACAGTGATAACAGTTCAAAAAGATTAGAACACCTCAGCTACATTATTGTATGGGAAGGGGTTTTTTTTTTCCAGCAATTTTGCAGTGTCTGGAGTCTGCTGGACTGGATTTTCTTTATTTTTTTTAAACAACACACTAAACATGATTTTATGCCTTAGGTTCACAAAATACTTAATATGCTGTTGCTGGACATGGAATCAGCTGTTCAACTGTATGTGTGATGGAATTGAAAATGATTGAACTTATCTATTGGATGTGGACTACAAGACTATTGGTTAAGTACTGAGGTTTGAGAGTTTTGACTTAGCTTTGCCAGTGTGTTTCCAAGTGTGTGTGTGTTCGTGTGATTTGTTTTTGATAACGGCTTCAGATGTTCTCTTGAGTTTGTTGTGTGCTGTGATTTTGAGTGCAAAATGTTGGTTGTTTGTCCTGTTTTGCACTAACCAGCATGACTTGATGCTTTTTCTCTTTCCTCCAACAACGTTGTTTGGATCTTCGCCTGACCTCAACCTACGCCTGCCCTCGACCTCTGACAACCATCGTGTTGGGTTTAACCTGACCTGGCGTGGTCCTTTGACCCCACTCCCAACCCCTGGACCAAATCAGAAGGTGGTAAAGTACGTGGTGAGCGCAGAACGCGTGTAGCACGGCAGCGTTCGTTTATCAAAGAACAAGAACTGAACAGTGCCTTGCAGCGGCCCCCAGAGGCTGACCCGCCCGTGGTGGAGCCGATCTCCAGATCCTCAGCCTCCAGTCTCTCTTCGTCTCCGTCAGGGACTCTTAGTAGTGCTAGCTCCGTGCCTCTGCAGGCGTCTGTGTCACCACGCTTAGAGAAGCATGTCCCCCCTCCTCCCACTTCCTCTTCCCCGAGTCCCAGCTGTGCGAGTGATTTAGAATCTTCAGGTGAGAAATAGCGTGTGTGTGTGTTAATCAGTAGTGTCCTTGTGTCTTGGTAATTAACAGTGGCTGTGTGTGTGTGGTTGTTCTTTTTTTATAATTAACAATGAGTTTGTTGGTGTGAGCTTATGCAGTGATTTTTGGAAATGCTACATTCACTGCTTTTGTTCACTTCATTTTGGGAAACATTTTGGTCCTAACTATATACAGTTTGGGTGCAGGTGTGTTTTTATGTTTCTAGTTAGTTGGTGATTTTCAGCAGGGGAAAAAATGTATTGTTTTGTATGGATAGTTAAGCAGGCTATTTTGGGTGAGGACAGTTGCCACAGCTCAGTTCATAACTGTCTATACTCTGATCAGAAGTACGTAAGAAGTTCATGTCGATTTGAGAAACTGGAGTGCCAGTTGTGTATATGGTCAGCAGATAAGAATCAAAGGGAGAGAGGGATAGTGTGGAGCAAAAGAGAGAAATGCAGAGAGAGAAGAGAGAGGTGGTCAAAGAAAGACTGAGACCACATGTTTTGAGAAGAAATTAAAAAAAAAGAAAAGAGAGAGGCAAGGGGTAGGAAGGTTGATATTACTCCAGGTTATGAAGGCTCTGTCTTTCTGTGTCTGTCTCTCGCTCTCTCTCTTGCTCTTTCCCTCTCTCTCTCTCTCTCTCTCTCTCTCTCTGTCTGTCTGTCAGTTTCTCTGTCTTTGTGTCTGTCTCTCTGTCTCTGTCTCTGTATCTCTCTCTGTCTCTCACTCTCTGTATGTCTCAGTGTGTTAAGTTGTATGCATGCGGACCCCCTTGCCTGAATGGCTTGTTAAGCTGAAGGCAATAAAATCCTCAAAGCATCAAACATCTCTGTCTCTCTCTGTCTCTGTCTCTCTCTCTCTCTTTCTCTATCTGTCTGTCTGTCTCTCTCTCTCTATCTCTCTCTCTCTCTCTCTCTCTCTCTCTCTCTCTGATCTTCACCTGGCTCTGCCTTCTTTTTGACTTCTTCCCCTCCTGTAAGCAGTTGGTTCCTTGGCAGAAAATGGTTCTGGTATTAGAAATGCTGCTTAGCTAGCAGTAATGTTTACATCCAGGGATTGAAACACTATTTTCAAGTCGGTGTATGATGCTGGTATTGAATGTCTGCAATGATTCAAGGATGAAGTGGGCACTAACGGTGATCAGCTGTTGCATTAAATCAGCACAGAGCTATTCGGTTTAATAGCAATTGTAATTTCATCATTGAAGATTACATTCTTTCATTTGTTCACATTCCAATGAAGTTTGTCCTCAGCAGTGCTGTGGCCTGTATTCTTTCTGTTCTCCTCATGCAGCATTAGTGTCTTCACAAGAGGAGTGCTTTGAATTCCCATTTCCGTGATTTCCCTTGATGATCTTGTCACTCATTCCAACAGAAGTTCAGTATGAACTTCAAAAGATATCAGAAACTGTCGCTGTCCTGCCTTGTGTTTCCATAATGAATGTTTTTGGGCTTTTACTTCTAGTATTGGTTTCTACTGTTTTTCTTTCACTGTATGGCTTGTACACTTTCCCTACAGTTGACCAATACACCCCAAGCATTTTCGACACATCACACTCCCAAAGCTCCTTATTGATAGCTGATTTATTTTTTTCATCTCATCTGTAAGCTGTTCGTGCGTTGATACCGTCCTTGCCCTAAATGGACTGACAACCTTCAGACTACTGTTTATGAATGTGTTTCTCCTTTACACACACAAAAAAACACCTGACACCGATGTCACTGTCTGTGGGCATCCAACTCGGTAATAAATCTGAAACATTTAATCCACAGTGTGGTGGAGACTATCACTTCAGAAAACATAACCTTTTTGGAGAAAAAAATTCTGTTGTTTACCTGTATATAGTTCTACATCTAGTTAAAGTTCTTGTTAGCTGAAAATGAGTGCTACATTAGAAAATTTGTTTAGTATATCTTTTCTGCAATTTATGGCCGTAAAATCTCAGTACTTGTTTTTATAATATATCTTTTCTGCAATTGATGGCTGTAAAACTTCAGTATTTTTTTTTAATATCTCTTTTGCAAATTATGGCTACAAAATCTCAGTAGTTTTTTTTTTCTTTTAAAAGATATCTTTTCTGCAGTTTGTAGACATGAAACCTCAGCACATTTAAAACAAATTTTTTTTCAGAGGGTCTATCACAGGGCAAAGGTCCACCCCAGCCATACAATGAGTCTGGCTATCACAGTTTTGCGGAGGCAACCCTTGACCCCAACTCCTTCGAAGCAAGACAGAATGCCCTCAACAGTCCCCATGCTAGTCCCAGGAAGCCGGGAGATGAGGACGGCTCTGCCTTGTCCAGCAACCAACGGTGGGCCCAGTACAAGCAGAAAGATCAGGACAGATTCGAACCTGAACCCCAGCAGAACCATCGGCCACCAGCCATGGATGGGTTTTCTCCGCGCATGGGTCGGGCCTCTCCGCGGATGGACCAGATTAAGGAGGAGGGCTCAAGCACACCTCATAAATCCCAGGTTTGTACATAATGGACTTAACAGCTAATTGCTTAACTTCTGAATATATATGAAACCAGATCACTTCATGCTTCTGATCACTTAACTGCTGAAAAGACAAGAAGCCAGATCACCATCATGCTGAATTAAAGAACAGTAATGTATTTCGCCTTACTCATGGACGTGAAATTAACTGAACCGAATCTGCGGTAGAGTGCTAGAGCACAGGCAGGAAACCAGCGCAAGTACTAGCGCTACGTGGAATATCGACCTTTGATGTATGTCTCATCTTCTTCTATTGATAATTGATTCGTTCACTATCTAATCTTAAAAAAATCACTTTAATCACTGTTCTTCTTTAAGAAAAAAAAAAGGTTATTATAACTAGATTTTACTTTTTACTATTTAGTTGAACCACACGAGATTTGACACTGATTTTTGCTGTGATCTCCTGGTTCTGTGGTTGGCTGTCAACAGAAGGAAAAGCTGAACATTGAGGGCTCAGTGCTGGATGCTGTGAAGAACTTCGCTTCCCAGAAGGAGGAGCGCCCTGACCTCCCCATCAAGATGGGACCCAGCGGGGACAGCAGTGGACTCATCAGTGCTGCCAAAGAGGGACTTAGTCAGTCCAGTAAACCGGAACCCCCGCGGGAAGCTCGGCCCCCTCCTCCAGAGCTGGAGAAGAAGACGGAAAGCGACATGCAGTGGGAGAGGATTCAGCGGCGCCTGAAACGCCAGCTGAAAATCAAGGACATGGACTTCACAGACCTGTTGGACGAGGACGACACAGACGTGTTCGCCCCGCCCAGCTTGAACTTTGACATGATGGGCGGCATGGTCCCGCCCCCACCTCCTCCTCCAGGGATGGCCCCTCCTCCTCCTCCACCCATGGGAGGCGCCCCCCCTCCTCCCCCTCCCGCGCCTGGTCCTCCACCACCCCCTCCGTCTTTTGGTGGATTGCCGCCTCCATCCAACCTCCCACCCCCTCCTGGTGCTAACCTGCCCAAGAAAAAGAAGACTGTGAAACTTCACTGGCGTGCCTTGCAGAATGTGGAGCAGCCCCATCCGTCCACGAAAGGTGAAACAGTGTGGAAGGAACTCATCCCTGTCAAGCTGGACTTGGAAAAACTGGAGCACCTGTTTGAGACACGAACCAATGAAACCAAGCAGAAGGTCAGTTTTTTCTGCCCCGTTTTTTTTCTTTCCTGATTGATGTTCTATG
This sequence comes from Conus canariensis, assembly GCA_033310375.1. Taxonomy (NCBI): domain Eukaryota; kingdom Metazoa; phylum Mollusca; class Gastropoda; order Neogastropoda; family Conidae; genus Conus; species Conus canariensis. Next base: position 23,372,127 of record CM065730.1, on the reverse strand, counting down.
TTACGGTTTGCATTTATGAAAGAAATTGTATATGTGTGGGTTCATTAAGGAAATGATACGTGTGCTTCATAGCTGTGGGGAAAAAAAGTTAATGGCGTGGATTTTGATGTGGAAGAAACTGTATCTTATTAACATACTTTTTGTAATGTCAGCTTGAGGTATAAATGCTAAAAGTTGAAAATTGTATAATAACGTACATTTTTCAAACCTTTGGAAGTGAATGATCAGAAGAAGGGATTTTGTAAACAAGAAAATTTGGATTGTTGAGCATGTTATATTTGAAGGTAAATACTTTGTTTCAAGTTTAAACAAAGAATCCAGGTTTTAGAAGCTCTGAAGGAGATCTACTCAGGTCATTTGTACAAGAATTATTTTGACGAATGTTTTCTTTCGTCTTTTTAGTTCATTACATTTGAAGATCAATGTGTCAGTTGTAACTTGACCTGTTGCCTAATTAACAAATATTTCGTTAAGATGTACATGTATCTACTGTATAGCATTGCTGTTGTTTAATCATGGTGTTGTTGTTATGCTGTTGTAGTGGGATGATAATGCTGACATTTACTGTTCAGGTGGTGCAGGCTTGGGTTTTCTTCTCTTTTTCCTCTCTCCCCCTCTTTATCTCCTGCTAGATTTCCAAGCTTTAATCATCTGTTTTCTTTCTCTTCTGCGGTGTGACTTTGCCTCCTTGATCGTGGGTTTCTTGAAGTGGCAAAAATGTATCGTTTTAATATTTTTTTTTACAACTTGGGTATTCAGGAGTGGGTGTTTTATTCATTTATGATTTATATGCAAACCTTATTCTTTAGCTTTGGTTTTTAGTTTTTATTAGCTTTTTTTGTAGTTCACTTTGTAATCCTAGAAATTGAATTTATGTGACAGAGGTCAGGGGTTTGGATTTTATATATATTTACATACATAGCTGTGGCTTGGCTATATATATATTGGCTCTGATGGTAAGGAGGGGGGGGGGACAAAATTATTACACTTTTTGAAAAAATGGTGATGAAACTTTAATCAGCTTTTATGGTAAACTGGGAATTCAGGAAAGTAAGATCAGTGAATATCTTGATAATTGAAGAGACAGATCATAGATGGGGGTGGGGGGGGGGGGATGGGAAATTGTAAAGAGAGGGTGAAAAGGAAGAATTCCATTTCCGGGTTTTCATAATAGAAACCATTCATGCCACATGTAGAAATGAAGAATTGAGATTGAATTTTTTGCTTTGGGTATGGGAAAAAAATTAATGAAAACGAGAATTCAGTCTTTACATCAGAGTATGCCCCACAGACTGGCATGTAAACCAAAATGAATACAGATCTTTGTAGACTCCCTGATGTTTTAATTATTTTCAGGTCAGCAAGATTAGTTTGTTTGGTTTTTTTTTTTTTTTTTGCTTTTTTTTTTTTAGTGATCATAGAAAATACAACTGGGGAGTGTATTTAGACTAACTGTAAAATAATTCATTTTGAGGCACATACACTCTCACTCATGAGCATGCACACACAAACACACACACACATACACACACACACACACACACACACACACACACACTCTCTCTCCTCTCTCTCTCTATCTCTCTCTCTCTCTTTCTCTCTCTCTCAATTTCTCCAACACGTAGAACGCTGTAAGACAATTCAAAATCATTTTTCAAAGAGCAGGACAGAGCTTCAAATGGTCCGCCTTTTGATAAAAATATTCAGCTGAAAAAGAATACCAGTGTTATGCTGAAGAAGAAAAAACCATGAGAAAGACCTGATTAAAATGAATGCCACTTTTGTATGTTCTTATTTCTAGTGATATTTCATTGTGCGCAGAAATAACCAGAAATGGAAAAATGACCCTTTTAGTTTTGGGAATCATTGCTGGCCAGATCGATTGTTAACAGTCTGAGCAAATTTTGACAGTTCCAGAGTAAAAAACTGTTGGAGGTGGGGGTGGATGGAAGCAGTCGTGAAGGAGAGATCAGGGAAGCATTTGAGAAAGATTACAATGCTGGGACTTGCAGTGTGTGTGCAAAGCCAGAAGGACATAAATTACAAGTCAAAAAGTCATGTAGCTTTTGAGAATTTGACCGTCACGTGATGTGAAAATGGAACACTACCAAGCAATGTGAAGTGTAAAAGGGAATTGTTCGGCTTGCATGTAAAGCACATTCACAATTTTATGTGTTAAAAGAAAAATAAAGGCCATGCTCTTTGTGTGTGTGTGTGTGTGTGTGTGTGTGTGTGTGTGTCGTGTGTGTGTGTATGTGTGTGTGTGTTGTGTGTGTGTGTGTGTGTGTGTGTGTGTGTGTGTGTTGAGTGGATTTATGTATGTGTGTGTGTATACTTGTGTGTTTGTGTGTATGTTTGAACGTACTTGCTCTGTCTGTCTGTTAGGGTCTCAAAATTATGCCTAGAATACCCCAATTGCACAGTTTTTAAAACCAGTTTTCAAAGAAAATTTTGGCCGGGGGAGGGGGAACATCCCGTAACTCCAGAGAGTGGCATCAAGCGCTTGTGGCTCATCCTTTTTTTTTTTCTTTTTTAAAAAAATTTTTTGGACCATTTTAAGCTCTGACAAGGATAAGAAAGAATTTCTAAAGGAAAAAAAAAAACCTTTAATGATTTGTACTGTCTTGCTGTTGGCTTCATGATTGATTGTTGAAATGTTGCCAGTAGACTCTTGTATTGCCTGATAGAGGTGCTGTGCGGGTGGCTGCAGGTGTTGACGTTGCAGTCTTCACTACTTGCTCTCTGCCACAGCCAATGTCGCTCACTGTTGTTTCAAATGTCTGCTTTGTTTTTGTTTTTTTTTCTCTCTTTTTGTCTCTTTCCATGCTGTTGACTATGACCAACACGTGACCGGTGCCTAACTTGCATGTGATGTTGTTCGCAACATCCTAATCTTTCAGGAAGTGGTAAGAAATGTGTCGTCGCTTGTAACGTTTGTGTTGTGCTGGAAGAAAGAGTATGGGAACAGGGGGGGGGGGGGGGGGGGGGGGGAGAGAAAAGAGGGGGATTTGGGAGACAGTGAAAGAGGGGAGAAGGGGAAAGGGTAGCGGGAGATTGTCAGTATTTGGGCTTGGATCTTACGTGTCAGTGATGTGCACCTGTTTAGATATAGTGAATGCACGGTTGGAATTGTATAGTTTTATGTACCATTGTAATTAGTGTAGATGGTGATCAACATTGCAGCAACCTTTTCAACAGTGCTGTATTTATGACTATGAAAAAGAAATGCACAAAGCAAGGCTGTCAGCTTTTGAGTGGTTTCTGTTTTGATGTAGAGACACTCTCATTGGCTTTTGTTTTCTTTTTGTTTTTGTTTTTTGTTCACTCTGTGCAAGGAAAGGTTGAGGATGAGGGTGTAGTCTTGCTCTCCCTCTATCCATCCATGGTAGCATGCTTAAACAGCTGCTGCCAGGCACAGCAGCAGGTTTCAAAGTGTACATGGAGTCACAGAAGCTGAGAATTCACTTCAAATTATTGGATGTAAACGAACGCCTTCCCTGTGCTTTTCCTGAAAGAGGGCCACCAATCAGAAATGCAGGGGTGCCTCTTTCGGTGTTCATTTTCTTCACAAAATATTAACTGGATTGGCTTTCACCAGTACTTTTGTCCTGAAATATCTTTTTATGTAAAGGAAAGGATTAAAACAAAGCAAAACTAAACACAGAAAGAAACACACGCACAGTAAAAAGAGGAAATTACAGTTCAGTTCGGCGGGCTCAAATCAGTGCCTGTTCATCACAGACGATGTGATTGGTGGAAAGAGAGCAGAACTGTTCAGAAGGTTATGCAAAAGAGGGGGAAGTGTTGTGGTGGTGCAGCAATATTGTGCTTGGTGGTGTGTGTTGTGGTAGAGGATGCTCGTGGGAGTTAGTGGCTGCTTAAGGTCAGTCTTTATGGCGGTCTTGCAATAACAACTGTGTAGTTGAAGACATGGTCAGACTTTGTGTGGTGGAAATGGTGTTTGAAATATATGCCAACTGTTGCTTTATAAGTTAGTGTTGTTTGTAACCATGGTGTAACTGCTTTAACATAAAGTGAAAAGACTGGACAGAGTTCTTCTGTCTGTAATGTTTAAGATGAATTGATCTGTTTCTTCTATAATGAATATCATTAAAATCTTAGTTATAAAGTCTATGTTAAATTGAACTTTGTTCATGCATACTGTACCATATGTTCTTTTCAATCATACCAGTTGTTTGTTTTTTTTTCATTGATTTTGAAGTATTTTCATTTTTCTTTTTTTTCCCTCTTTTTACCCATTCCATATGAATTTTGCTTGTGTGTTTGAACTTCAGTTTTGACACCAAACATCCTATTTTACTTGTTTGGCTTACACTTTTCTTTTAATTGTTAGAGGGCAGGGAGGGGGGGAGGTGGAATCCCCTATCTTTTTTCATTTCATATTTATTATTTTTAACTGTGTGCTTTTATTTATGAATAATAAATTCATTTTCATTCCTTTGACAAACTGCTTTGGAAAATGTGTATTTTTTATTTCTGAATTGTTATTTCTGTTCTAAGTCTGTTGTTTTGATAAGTGGTTCTTATTTTTTACTTCTTTTTTTTTTCTAATTCTGTTTTTCTCAGCCCTGTTACTCTTGGTTTGCTTGTTTTAAAACAAATCATTTGAAAACTGTGTTGATCCGTCTGCTAATTCCTCAGCTCAAAACAAAAGGCCCCACATCCATAGTTTCTGGGCCTGCCCCTCCCTCTATTCCAATCCCCTGTCCCATCTCTCACTTTCCCTCTCCTCTTAGAAGCACATTGTCCACGCATATATCTAGCTTATCCGAATTCCTGTTTTTCCAGTATGGTCCCTTGCCAATGTCTGACCTCAGAAAAGGATCTGTTTTTCCCTGTAATTTCAGTTGTTCTAGCTACTTGTGCACCCATGTTTTGCCATTCACTTTCAGTGTATCTGAGGTGGGGAAAAAAATATGGCAACACCTTGTAAACAGATTTCACATCAGACATAGGCAAAATGAACTATTCACAAGTATGTGATCATGGCATCGATGGACAAGATTTACCTAGGGGACCTGGTTCTGTGGTCTGGGGTTTAATTCCCCCTCAGACAGTGTTCCTCCTCAGACAGTGTGGTTTGAAGGTACTTTCTCATCAAAGTTACCTGAATGTATGCAAACACCAGTGCCATCCTAGTCCTTTAGGTGAGACTTTAAACCAAGGTCCCATGTAAAAACGTATGCATGAAACTCAAAAAATATTACATGAACATTAAATTCTGTGCTGCCTGTTGAAGAATAGTAGGCCAATGTGTGCCGGTAAGATGAATGACTAAGACACACAGAACACAACACAAACGCAAACACACACACACACACACACACATACACACACACATTTGTGTCATGCTAGACATCCCTGAAGACTGAATGTGGCTACCTGAATAGTGGGATTATAAATGGTTGCATATGCAAAAATATCACCAACGGTGAACTGTGAGGTCCAGCCAAAGAGCAAAAGAAGGAAAGAAAAAAGAACAATTTGCTGAGTTTTTGCTTCATCAGCCTCAATTCTTCCAGGTAAACACAAAATACACCTTAGGTGTGAAACAGCAGAGTATTGCATCTTCACCTCCCCCCCCCCCCCCCCCCCCCCCCCCTTTTTTTTTTTTCCAAAAAGAGAAGAAAAAGAAGGAAATAACTTCAGGTTTTGAGATAATGCTAACTGTGACCATCCAGCATTGTCTAAGGGCGTAGCTTTTGTGTTGATTTAGCAGACAACAAAAGTGACAAAAAGTATGTATTGTATAAACCTCTGTTCAAATGAAGGGATACTTTTGACCAAGATCTGTTACTTCTCCTGCTCTGGTAGATCTTAAGTGGTGAACTGGAGGCTGGGGTATCTGTAGAGACAATGGACCAGAGTCCTGTCATCATTCTGTACAAGTTTGTCATATGTAAAAGGAACTCAGTGGGTGATGGGTTTGTAAATGAAATCAGAATGGTGTGGAAATGTTTGAGAATTTGAAAATAAGAATTGTGTGTGAACTCTAGATTTACAGACTCCAAAGACAGTGCATATTCTTTTTTTCTTTAAGAACAAGGAATTAAAGAAAACAAAAACATGGTTAAGGCGTAGGATGCATGCAGTTTCATGCTTTTTATGTATCCCTGCTGGTTCTCAGTCTCCTTTGTTCATTTTTTTAAAGTTTCCGTTGTCTCCTTAGTTGGTGCCATATCAGCATTTGTCAGTTACTAACATTGCATGCTTCAGGAGAAAAATAAACATTACTGGAACCAGTATACTAGCTGCAGATGTTTAGGGAAAGAAGAGCTCTATCATGTAATAAACACACACACACACACACACACACACACACACACACACACACACACACACACACACACTCACTCACGTACACGTGTACACACACATACACACACACACACACACACACACACACACACACACACACACACACACACACACACACACACGCACGCACATGCTGACAAGAACACATACACACATGTGGTGTGAACACACACACACATACTCGCTAACGAATAAGTTATATGCTACTTTATATCTCTATGGCTGAGAGTCCTTTAACCTGGAGAGTGTGTATCAACAGCAAAAGGATGCCAGCGGAAAGAAGGAAATCACTGTTCTGGACACAAAACGGTCCAACGCTATCAACATCGGCCTCACTGTTCTACCTCCCCCACGAACCATTAAGGCAGCCATCTTAAAAATGGACACCTCCATTATGAACAAAGAGGGTATCGAGGTAAATTGTGTGTGTGTGTGTGAGGGAGAGAGAGAGTGTGGTGCGGGAGAGAGGAAGGGGGTGGGTAGGGTGGAATCGGAGAATGGGAATTATTTTTAAGACCGAGACGGAATAATCAGAGTAACAGAGAGTGTAGCCTGTCATTGAAAAGGTTGCCCACGTCAATCCATGACCAAGGTTTTACAGGTAATTGTAGGTAAACAGGTAGTTTAGAGTATGTTTGCAGGTCCTTTATAATGTGCTGCATGTGGACAAAAAATTAGTTACTTGGAACCAACTGGAACCATTGAAGCATCTCCTGTACTGGTATTGCTATTGGTGATCTGACGTGGATAGATTCTTAAGCTGATAAATTTGGTAATGAGAGTAAATCTGTGTACCATTATGTCTGGAGTAGAGGAGACAAGCGTTATGTGAATGTGATTTGTTGATTAATGATAGCCATTAAGAACTGAAAGCAACAGAACAGCAGTGAAGGGAACCACCGTATTCAGGGATGCTGCAGTTAAGGTGCTCAATCAGTTTGAAAATTGTTCATCTTTTAGGCAGTGGAGTGGAGAACATTATAAAAAAAAAAAAAAACTTTGCTTGTTGTTAGTGTTAACCACCTATGTCTTCAGAGCAAAGCAAAGATTTCTCCTGGTTTCTCCATGTCTTCAGAGCAAAGCAAAGATTTCTCCAGAAGAAGATTCCGAGACTGTCGGTCATGAATGGAATGTAGATTTCTGCAAGTGATTTTTTCCCCCCCTTTCATATATTCATATTTCACACATGGCTGCCTGTTTGGCATGACAACAGACGTTTTACTTTCCCGTGAATGATTCACACGGGAGGCAGTCAGTCATTTTCTCTACAATATTGGATGCGATTCCTCTGTGCAGAAAATCCTTCAGACCATGATTCCAACGGATGAGGAGAAGACCAAAATCCTGGAGGCACAGATGGCGAACCCTGACATCCCCTTGGGCACAGCTGAGCAGTTTCTCCTGACCTTGAGCTCTGTGTATGAGCTGGAGGCACGTCTTCATCTCTGGCTCTTCAAGCTGGACTATGAGACCCTGGAACAGGTCAGCAACAGTCCAGGAGATTGTGTTTGTGTGTGTGGTGTGCAATGATGTCCCTGTACATACGTTTTAATTGTCTGGTTTTATTTTTTTAGGTTTTGTTTGCAGTGTAAGGTTGTTTTTTTTTTTTTTTTTTTTTTAGGATTTGGTTGCAGTGTATGAATATAGTTTACATGCATTGTAACTTTTCAGCATGAGGAATATGTTTGAATTCATTCTCCATATGCCCGTTATGATGTTTGCCATGGCCCAGCAGTTAGAACACTGCATTCTCAGTCTTGGAGTGGCAGGTTCCATGCCTGAACAGACTCTTGTGGGTACAGTGTAGCGTGAGATTTGGTCAACACGTAGACAGACCCACCAATGGTTGACTTTCTCTTTCATGTGGTAAATAACATGCAGAAGATCAGACATGTCTGTGAAAAGATCTGCAAGATGTGTCAGTGGTCAGTAGGATTCAAGAACGGTGAACTGACCTGTAACCATGGGTCTCAAACACTGACAACATCAAGTATCAAGACATACCCATGGCCTGCATGAGGATATACAGCTCTCGAAGACAAGATGAAGGCCACCAAACATTGACCGTTTCTCAGACAGCAGTTGAAACCCTGTGAGATTGTGTCAGAGGTTAAAGCTTCCGCACATCACATTCAAACTGTGATGTACCAAAATTTAGCACAGGCAGAAATCAGATTTCCCCTATGCATTCAGCAAGCTTCAGTCCAGGGGTAGCTAACTAGTCATTTACCATTTGCTTGACCATGCACAGTTCTTTCCCATGGCCTAAAGATAGTGCAGTTTTCTCTCTCGGTGGTGTTTTGAAACCACCAGAGGTCATACACTCGCCAGACAAGACTGTGGAGTGAAGGGAGTACTCACTGCAAGAGGTGAATGAAATTGTGACGAATAATAGATCGCCATTGAACCTGTTTGTATGGCGTACGGAATTGCTTTGATGGAAAAGTTGTTCAGTTATTGCATTAATTAAGTGATGAACAATACAAACATTTTGAGGAATGCATGCCCTTTCGGAACTTTTCTTTGGGTAGATTTTAGTGGCATTGTTTTGAAAAATTGCAGAAATTTACAAGCGGAGCCCAGTGAAAATGTTAAAAGTTTTGAGTGAAGGTAAACTGTAAAAACAGGAACAGATTTGCAATTTTTGTGTAAGTCTGTTGAATTTTTTTTTAGATACGGCCAAACAGTACTTCATGAGGAACTGACATGTCCATATTTGTTGTTTACCATTGACTTTATTATGTTGTTTATGTGTCTTTCATGGCAGCCCTATGTCCAGTTGAGTGGAATGATTTGATTTACTACCTAGGGTAGGCAGACTATAAAATAAGAAAAATGTTTGTTTTTTTTTCTCAAGAGAGTGGATTTCTGTTTTCACAGGAAGTGGCAGAGCCCCTGATGGACTTGAAGAAGGGCATTGATTGTCTCCATGGCAACAAGACCTTCCGCTGTATACTGTCAGCTGTGCTGGCCATCGGCAACTTCCTCAATGGCAGTGCGGTAAGAAACTCTGTTTTCTTTGTGTGTGTGTTAGAGTGCACATCTGTGCACATAAGCTTATCGGGCATTTGCTAAGTCTTGTCCATGACTCTTCCGAACTCTGTATCTAAGCATTGATTTTGTGCAAACTAATTGCGTTCAGGTCTTTTGTCCGTACCCAGCAAAGAAGATATGGAAGACTAGCACTTCTCTGATTCCACAAGAAGAATGACAACACCTTAAGTTAGGCTGCAGGAAATATTTACTTGTTCTTTTTTTGTCGGACATTGGCAGGATTTGAACGTGCAGTGTGTGACTGCAGATTCATGCTTTACAGCCAACAGTACACAAACACAAGTTCATTTATTCATTTTATTTTGTTTTCATTTATTTGTGACGCAGGCCCGAGGCTTCAGCGTGGCCTTCCTCCAGCGTGTGCCGGAGGTGAAGGACACGGTGCACAAACACTCCCTCCTGTACCACATGTGTCACCTCATCATCGAGCAGTTTCCAGACACTTCGGATCTGTACTCCGAGATTGGCCCAGTCACACGCTGTTCTCGGGTGAGTGCCAGTGTCGTCATCTGTTTGTTACAGCAAAAACTGTCAGTAAACATCCTCCTGATGAAGTCTGCCCCCTTTTAAAGACTTGTCTTTTGACTGGTTTCTGTCAATGCTCCTTGTGAATGTGTCACTGAATGCGTCCAACCATTTGTTGGTGTTGTTGTTCTTGTGTTTTTTGCTGGGCCAAATTGCTCATAAACACTTTCTTAGGTAAATCTCACCCTATTCCCTTCCCTACCCTACCCCACAGCACCCCCATCCGTTTCTTGTTGATTAGCCAGATACCTTATGTCAAATAAATTAACAAACCAAGGTGTTTGTATAACTGACATAGTTTTCATACAGTGACCAGGCACACTTCTAGAAATGTGATGATGCGACTGTGGTCTGCATGGTCGATTTCTCCGACAGATTGACTGGGATGAGCTGACGCACAAGCTGGACAAGATGGAGTACGACTGCAAGGCCTCCTGGGATCACTTACGAGCAGTCTTAAAACACGATGGCAGCTCTGCAGATCTCAAGGGAAAGTAAGTTCTCTTCCTCACTATCTCTGCAGGTTTTCCTTCCTGTGACAATAAAATCACTGCCACACTGCCAGTTTGTGGCTCTCCCCTGCATAATCATGCACAGTGTGTTTATTTATTTTATCTGTATACAGTGTGTTTGTTTATTTTATCTATGCACAGTGTGCTTGTTTATTTCATCTGTGCACAGCATGTTTGTTTATTTCATCTATGCTCAGTATGATTATTTATTTTATCTGTGTTAAAAGTGTGTGAAACAAGCTGCAAGGTTTACTGGAAAGGTGGAAAAAATAAGTCAAACAAACTAGCACACCTCTGAGTGCAGTTTAATTCTTTTTGAATAAACAATACAAGAAAGAACACACAGGAGAAAAGAGGGAAATAAATTCATCGCTCTTTGTCTTCTTCAGCACTGACCATGACACAAAGTAAATAGAAAACAAAAAAGAAATTAAAGAAAAGAAATGGGAAAACATTCTCTCCAGAAAGGAGGCTGCCATAGTTCTGCCTGATTGAAATGTGTGAGGAGTTTTCATCGGTTGTTGCCTGCGTATATCGAGGATTGTTTGTGAATCTTCGTCAATGGAAATGAAATAGCCCACAGTCTGCCCTATTACATTATCAAAGATGAAATAGTTTGATAGGGTCCAGCATGATGAAATGAAATGATATAAAATTTTGTGATCATCTCGGACATGACAAAATTGAATGATACAACGTTTTGGGGAAAAAAAAATTCACTTTTTTGTTTCTTGTTTTCTTTTCAGAATGTCGCTGTTCTTGGCAGATGCAGCAGAGAGGATAATGTTGTTACAGATCATCCACAGACGAGTTCTGAACAGGTACATGGGAGATTTGTGAAATCTTTTTTGCGGCTTTTGTCTTGTTTTATGTGTCGCTCAAGTTTAACCAAGTTTGAATGATACAGCAAACCATTCTTTTCATTTTGACATGTTCTTTAAGCAATGCAATATTTGACCACACATCATGGAGTCTTTCTGAGAGATGACAGTAATTTAGAGAGGTTTAACACTCAAATAAACAAACAAACAAAAAAGACCTCTTTTTTTAATCCTCCGAATCTCAGCATATATGCAAAAAACATGCTGGGAATGGGAGATACAGATTGGTCCTATGATCCTATGCAAAGCTTGTGCAAAAAGATTTTAATGAATATGAAAAGATGAAAGAGAAGACCAGTGATTACCATATATGGTTATAACTGTTCTTCCATGATAACTGTTTTAATAAATACAGCGATGAATGTATGTGCTGATGTGTGTTTGTCTTTCTTTCTTTCTTTTTTTTTTTTCTCTTTGGTTAAGTCATGAAAATCGAAAACCCTTGCTTTTTGCATACGTTTTTACCAATACAAAACGTCAGTTGCAGCATTGTTACACTTAAAAACTTTTTTTTCTGTGTTGGTTTAAAATGCAACTCTGTTAGTCTTGCTCAAATTAAGAGCGAAAAAGCTTTCAGAACCCAAGAAGAGAGTAAAACAATAACCTGTAGTCTGCAAGGCTTCTCTCCCCTGACACAGGTACAACAAACTGCTGCTGTACATGGGCCTGCCGCTGCATGAAGCCAAGGAGATGCGCGTGAACCAGTACTGCAAAATTGTCAGCGAGTTTGCTCTGGAGTACCGCACCACGCGGGACAAGGTGCTGCACATGATGGAGAAGAAGGCCAACCAGAGGGAGAGGAAGAAGACGCGTGGCAAGATGATCCATGAGGTGAGAGAGGTCATTCCATCAAAATGACATGAAGAGTTTTTCATGCCGCAAAGAAAATGTTAATATGTTTTCATTTCCCAGGTAAAATTTTGGAGGCCAGGAGGGAGAGAGGCAGAGCTACATGAAAATTAAAAATTGAGTGCCGTTTTCAGAATGTTCAGAAGGATTGCTTTGGTTTTAGATGTGCTGCACAGAATGTGTACTCAAGAGTCCTACATCAGCATATCCCACCAGACAAGCTAACACGTAAGGCCCTGGCCAATTTAGCTGAATTACGACATCTTACTACCCACCCATCTCATTCATATCCCCCATCCCCTGTCCTTCTGTCCCCCTCTTCCACCCCTTGCTATGCCAAATTCACTTTCATTCTGTTACAGCAACATTCATGCATGTTTGTAGAAGTTTAAGTATGGTATGGATCATACCGGAATATCTACTCATGTGTTGGTCAGACGGAGAACTTTGCAAAGTCCAACAAGCAGGATGAGGAACTCCACAACCTGCTGAAGAACGGCTACACCAGTGCTGACGAGCGGGGCTTCCCAGGGCAGAAAAGCAGACGGAAACTAGGTGAGCGCACCGCAGAAACAGACAGTAAAATGCTCGTTCAAAGACAGGGCACCGTCCTTACACTGTGTAGTGTTCAGTATGCTCAGTACTTGAGCCACATAGAGGTTAAAATAGTTTTGAGATATGTCGGCTCATTAATATATTCATCCCATGACTCTCTTTGAAGGTGTGTCAATATGCAAAGAAAGTTCGTAAGACATAAGTGTAATGATGCTATTTTGTAACAAATAAGCGTACAGTTTAACGCTTAAGCTTGATGATACAATTCTGAACGAATAAACTCAAAGACCTGGGTTTGATGATGATATAAGACAGGAAATAAGCAAAGCTGCTGAAAAAGGAGTGATGACGGTGTTTCTCAACAGCGTTAACTTACAAGATATTAGTTTTTATGATTGTGGGAGGATATTCTTTGGATGGAGATGCTTGGTGTGTGGTGAATTTCAACAAAGCATGACTGTGATATTTGTTGTTTTCCTAATTGTGATGTCCGTTATACTTATTTTTCAGAAAAATGAATTGGTGATAGTTACATTATTTTTTTTTCTTTCTTAAGGTACTATATAATTATGTCTTAGCTAAACAGATGAGCTTTTTTAAAATGATCTTTGTATTATAATCATTATGTAGTCAATTGTAGTATGTTGAACTTTATGTATTAGATATTTGACTGTTTGTTGTGTTAAAGTATGAATGTAAATTGTGTTACTGTTGTTATTGAATTGCGTCTGCAATGTGAATGCTTTTGAAGAACAGTTTTCATTTTTAGCTGTTATTGTCAATGATCAGTGAAGTGTTTGAATCATGAGTAGATCCCTTAATTGATATTTTGTAACAAATAAGCTTAGGTTCTCTGCATGTGAAACGAGTGTGGACCGTAAAGCGCTTAGAGCTTGGTCTCTAGCCGAGGAAAAGGCGCTATATAAATATTCATAATAATGGTAATGTCAATAATAGTAATTGCTGATGATTTGCTAGTTGTCCACGACAACAAACAGAAGTAGCACAGCCCTTTGACTGTGCGCTAGAGAGGGAGGAAGAACTTTGATAGTTTATGTTTTTGTTCCCCACCCTTTCCCCTCTCAAATCAGTGTCGTCTCATCATCCGTCTTGACCACTGTTACGGCATGCACAAGTGTCCAGCCATATTTGATCACTACATCATTGTTCTTCACACAGATGCACGCTCGTTAGGCTCCTGTCGAAGCGGGCTGACGACAGACTCAGAGATGTATGACACTGGGGATGACGAAATCCTCGAGGCATGCGTGAGGACGGCGGCAGCTCCCATCAACAAACCTCATCGTGAACGCAGGCGTTCCAGAAACCACCGCAAATCATGTGAGTACGGTTGTAGAGGGTGTAGATGTCGGTGGTGTTCAGTAAAGCCCGATGTTTTGGTTCTTTTTCTTGATTTAAAGAAATTGTTTTGTTTCTCATTGTTTGGTTGAGACTAGCCTATTGTTTGTTAATGATTTATTACATGTGGGGAAAACATAAACAAAAATCAACCAAAACAAAATCTCTGTTTTCTAGATGTAGCAGTATGTATAGGGAAGCAGTATGTGTGGAGGAGGGGAGGGAAGGTACTCATACGACATAAAAGGCAAGACCAAAAAAAAATAATAATCATACACACACACACATGCACACACACACACACACACACACACACACACACACACACACACATCACATGCAGATACAAAACATGTACCTTTGAAGTGATGTTTGGACAATGTTATCAGAAATGGGAGGGAGGGGTGGTGAGTCAGGGGGCTAATCAGGTCAGGTCATCTTTGCTTTGACAGTGTTCAGTTTTGTTGGTTCAAGTCTGTGCCTGTCAGTGTCTGTTTCCTTCAGGGTGCGGTGTAAAGCAATGTGGGGCCTGTCTAGTTGTTTGAATCTCACTGTGCTGTCTGTGCTGGTAGCCTCTTTCTGACCTGCGGCTGTGGGTTTCAGCTGTGCTTTTTCTCTTTCCTTCTCTTTCGTTTTCCAATTCATGGTTGGTTTTCTTCTGTTGACACTGATGCTCTCCTTTCCTTAGCACTGCGAGGGAAAGGAGCCTACATACTGTTCTAGTTATCAGCTTCAGGGTGGTTACTTTGTTGCGTGTTCTTGTCTTGCGTGTTTGATGGTTTCTGCTTGACTCTTCGGTTGTGTTGTCATTGCTGATCTCTTCTCTCTTTCAGAAAGGAAAACGAAGCACACTCTTTGTGTCACATTTTGCTTTCTTTTAAGATGTTTTGTTGTAAAAATTCTTATTTTTAGTTCAAGGGAAGATGGATTAAGTCTGTGCTTAAATATGTATGCACATGCACATTTACTGTCAAAATAGACTTAAACACACTGTGCATTTTTTTTCTTTTAAAACTGTTGAAAGTAAAAGTCTTTTGCTTATTCCTGATTTGTTTTTCTTTATGCCTTATCTCTGTGCGGCTGTTTTAAGTCAAGATACGTGTCTTTTTCTTTCAGCTTTTTGGGATAGTGATTACTAGGTAAATCTGCCTGTTTTTGGTGTTTGTGGCGCCATGTGCGTGATTGAACGCTCGATAGATTACCGAGTTTGCATCCGCTACATGTCTTAGCTCATGTCATGTTCATGAGAAGTTTGAGCCATTGTTTTTTGACCAGTGTTCGTTGTTGTCATTGTGTAATTCAGTTTGTGTTTTACTAGCAGCTATGTTTCAGCTTGCATTGAGATTGCCTTGATTTTTTTTGTTTGTTTGTTTTGGTTTTCTTTTTTTTTTTTTTGCTCAGTGAGATGATGATCTTTGCATGAATTTGTTTCAAAATTTCAAAACTGAGGCTCTGAGATAGTTTGAAACATGGGGACAGAAATGTGTCAAATGCTTCAATAATTGAATCCAAGACTGTAAGGAAAATGTGTTCAATTTAAACAAGCTGTACATATGACAGTGTGACTTTGCATAACATGAAACTTGGGAGAAGTTAGGTATTTGTAAAGCTGTATAAATCATCGTAAGAGGAGGTCATGATAAAAGTATGTGCCCCATTACCACAACAGTAAGAGTCAAAACAGTCAGTTTTGATAGAATTATGTGAGCGTTAAACATCGCAAAATGCTTTTTCTGAAAATTATACAAACCATGACTGTAGTTTTCTTTGCAAAAGAGAGATGGCCTTATGAAGTTTGTAGGTGATCAGCCATGCAGTAGAGTCAAGGCTCAAAAGATTAGCCGAATATACGCT
The DNA here is from genome assembly GCA_033310375.1 of Conus canariensis. Classification (NCBI taxonomy): domain Eukaryota; kingdom Metazoa; phylum Mollusca; class Gastropoda; order Neogastropoda; family Conidae; genus Conus; species Conus canariensis. The sequence continues at coordinate 23,356,199 of CM065730.1, read as the reverse complement.
CAGAAGCTACTGGCAGCCACTGAAACTTGTTTATAATTCATTCTGGATGACTTAAGAAATAACTCTTAATTAACAATATGGTGGTGACATAAGCTGACTTACAAGATAACTCATAAGAGAGCAGTCCTGGTCCAGACCCTTCGACTTGTTCCATTACTTTCAGGTGGGAATCATGTTCTTATGCTTACCTCCCTTATACAGTTTCTTTCAGAAAGTTGCGTTTGCATTACAAAAATTTTGGGATCATTGCTTTTACTGTGTGAACTGGTTTTTGTGTGTTCTTCAGAACAAGACAGGTCACATGGTTGAGTTTGTGTTGGCAACCGAGTCAGAAATGGTTAACCCGTAGAGTGCCTTTAAGCCGTCAGCCGACGCCGCATTAAAAATGCTTTCCCAGTGCCTATGGGCCGTCCACTGACGTCATGCATTTTTCTTGAATTTTCATTCGTTACTATTTCTATCAACGGACTTAAATAGAGTGTGCGTAGTAAGCCTTATATGTCTGTAGTATTAAAATGATATGTAAATGACCACACGTGAGGGGAAAGCCCATTTATTCTCATCACTGACTGGATGACCAGCCAGCACTTCATCTCGCTTGCAAAGATGGCGGCGCAACCTTCGACAAGCGCAGCGACCAAATCAACGTATTTACACAGCTGAGCAGGCTCTGCTAATGATTTTTGACAAAGACAATAATCTTTTATTCAACGACTCACTTGAGCATGAAGGTGAGATGATGATAGTGATGGAATTGCCAACCGTATTCGTCAGTTATTGTGTCGGGCTGTGTGACCTCAATGTGTGTTCAGCTGACTGGTTTGCCAGCGTTGAACGAGCTCGCCTAGTGTGTACTCTGCACTGCGTGCCAGTGGTCAGTGACGTGGTAGTCAGCGTGAGAGGGGAGCGCGGCCTGCTCGCGGCGCGGCACAGGGCAGAGGGAAAGGTAGGGGAAGAGGAGCAGTGAAAGAGAGGGTTGAAGTCCAGCAAGGGGGCGTGGTGGGGAGAGGGGGGCGTGGTCGTGGACGGACCTGTCTGCATAGAGTGTGAGCGTCTTGATAGACTTCTAAACTGTTTTACTTTCATTTACAGGTGTAGTGTGACAATACAAACTTTATTTTCAACTTTTTTGCTTTGTGTTCTTGTTTGGATGTGAAGATGTAGTGGTAAATACATATACTTTTGATCGTGCAAAAAAATCGATCCAAATCTAATTGTCTAAATACTTTTTTATTATCAAAATTAAAACAAAAGAAGCCCAGATTCAAAATCTTCATTCAATTTCCTTCAAAAATCATATATATTTCATTGTTATATCTTTTGTAGTTTCTGAGCTAGAATTTTTTGTTAATTATTACCCCCAAATCATTAGATTTCCCTGGCACTGGGAAAGCCTTTGTTTGTAACATTTTCAAGCAGCGAACGGGTTAAAGCTTAATAGGTTACATAGAGACTTACATTTTAAAGGCGATGAAGATGACGCATTTGGAAAACACGAAGAAGGCCACTGTGCAAAACTAATAACATAAAACAGCGGCTTTCCTGAACATGTTTTGCAAAATAATTTCTGCAAGCGTAAGGTGTCTGGCGTCATGATTGGTCAGAAAGAGGAACAGTGCTCGTTTCTTTATTACTGAAAATTCCGAGCTGGTTGTGGGTCCTCTTGTATGTTTAGTATGTCCAGAGTAGATTATTCATTACCAATCCACTGCAAGAGTGTGCTTGAAAGTATGGCAGAAGACAGAGATGCTTTTATCCCCCTCAGAGGCATGGTCGCTGTGTTGTGCTGTTTCTTTTTTTTTTTCCTGCTCTGTGCATACGTGCTTCTGTGAGTCCTGTTGTAGAATGATAGATTTGTTAAAATGTTTCTATTCTTTACAGTAAGCGTTTATCTCAGTTAATGGAACTGTCTGTGTAATTTTTCTTTTCAGATGGTTCGTTACTTTTCTGAGCTAGCTGGAGTGTTAGGGTACACTGTACCAGTTTTGTTTTCTTCAAATTGTGTGATTATTCAAGAGTTGAAAGGTTACAGTTAATGTGATCTTGAAATATGAAAATTTTTTAGAGTACCAGGAGTAGTAGACATTATTCAGAGTTTTTTTTCTGTCATAGTTACTTAGACATTGTCTGTCTGAGTTGATTGAAATATTTATTTTTATTAGTTGTAATTACACACTGTGATAGATTTTTAGTGCTAATGTTTGCCTGATGTTTTTTTTTCAGCTTTTCATTTTTGTTGTGTTTATCAGATTGTTTACATAATTATTTACATCTTTTCCATCAAACTATGTAGCTTTAGATTTAAAAATGAGAGTGGAATGTTTTCATCTAAGGTCAATGTCTACAAAATGTGGTATTACAAGTATATGTGTTTTTCCTTCATTTTTTTTTATTGCTGAGTAGGGACTCATAACACTTTGTTTGTTGGTTGGTTGGTTTTTATTGCATCTCATCAAACTTTTGTTTTTTTTACACAGGGATCTAGCAAAAGAAGAGTGTGGGTAGCAAGAAACTTTAATGAATGTAAACAATGTTCAAAGTTGGCCAATGCATTAAATGTCCATTAACTTGATCAGTGCCCGACTATTTCTGGGTTAACATATTTTCCAGGCAACATGAGTATTTGAACATTTATGAGAATGAGTAGGAGAATTTTTGCTGGAACTGCATTACAGCGATGGCACTGTCAGAATGTCACCCCTCCAATCTAGAGATCCTACGCAGAAAACCATTTCTGATGATAACAGATCACTACTGGCCACACATGATTCCCCTCAGGCAAGTAGTGATGGACAGGAACAGAGCTCATTTATTCCCTGAAATCCATGGTAGGCAAACCCCTCTGTAGGAATCGCTTTTTGTTTTGTTTTTTGTTTAAGTAGACGTAAAGCAAAGGGAAGAAACCACGTTCTTTGATAAGCAGTGTGAAATGATGGTTTCCACTTCATGTGTATGACACATTTGTCCTGTGCTTCCTTCTCCAGCCGTGAGCAGTCTTTATTCAGATGTAGGCTGAAATAGGGACGGCTGCGGTGAACCTCATGGTACTCTTCTGTGTGGTAATGGTCCTCCCTACCCCCACCCCCCACCCTCACCCCCCACCCCCACATCAACGTTAACAGAATGTCTCCTCATTTTTTTTTCTCTCTCCCTTTTCAGAGTTGTCTGCTCATTTGCTGGCTCCTCTGACTATGTTGATCCTGTTTTAGCGGCCCCGTGAGTCCTCTCTACCTGTATGGTCATCGTGTTTTTTTAACTGCCACATCAGTTGTTTTGTTTTTTTTTATACCAATGTGTGAGTTTTGGCACGTGTGGCATTAATCACTGTTATTGGAAAGCAGGGATTGGGTTTTTTTTTTTTTCCAGTGGTGGTTTGCTGTTTGGAAAGACTAACAGTGTACCTTTTCTGTAATTTGTGGATTTAAATTACGCCCTGAAGTTTTGATGTCTTTGAAGAGAAAAGAGTAGTGATTTGACTTAATGAAGGAAAACGTTGCCAGTCTGACAGTCTGTTCTTCAAGCCCTGAGTACCTAACAGACCTCTGTTACCCAAGAGTAAGAATCAAAGTGTGTTTACTGTCAAGAATACAAATCAGTTCAGTTTAAAAGTGGAATATTAACTGATAGACAGAGGTTTGCGCAGTTTTTTTTTTCCTTAACAATTAGCTTTAGTCTCTGCATGTTTCCGTCATTTTCTCCTTTGTTTTGCTCTCTCTCTCTCTCTCTCTCTCTCTCTCTCTCTCTCTCTCTCTCTCTCTCTCTCTCTCTCCTCTCTTCGTCATTGTCTGTATGTCTGCCTTTCTTTGTCTCTCTCTCTCTGATGCATGCACACACACACACACACACACACACACACACACACACACACACACACACACACACACACTGCCTGACTGGCTTTTGCATAAACATGAAGTCAGGCATTCATCGAGTCTCTTCCATTAGACAATCTCTCACTCCCATCTCAGTTCTTGTTTTCTCACTGATTTATTTACTCGGTGTCTTGGCAGACAGGATTTGGCATGTAGGGACTAGTCAGCACTCGGTGTCAGTGACAAGTCCTCTTAACAATATGTCCTTTCGTCTGTCTGTCTGTCTGTCTCTTTCTGTCTGTCTTCTGTCTCGTCTGCTCTCTCTCTCTCTCTCTCTCCTCTCTCTCTCTCTCTCTCTCTCTCTCTCTCTCTCAGTTCCTGTCTGTGTTTCTCTCTCTCCCTCTCTCTCTCTCTCTTTCTCCCTCCCCCCCCCCCCCCAAAAAAAAAAAAAAAAATCCCTCTGTTTCCCTCTTCCTCTGTTCCATGTCATCTAATTGTACATTATGACAAGAAAGGAAAACACCCTTTGTGATCTTGTTTTATGTATGTGAAGCATAGAAGAAAGTATACGCTGTTACTTCTTCATATTGGTGTATGGGTATTGTATGTTCCTGTTTCTGCTTTTTATTTCATACTGTGCTTCATACGAAATTCCTTTCAGTATAGGGCCAGAGCTTTGCATGTAAATATAGATTATATACACTCTCTCTCTCTCTCTCTCTCTCTGGTTTCTTTCACATTCGTTTTCAGATGAGAGTGAAGTCTGTAAGACAAACAAGTTGTTAAAAAAAATTAAAAAAAAAAGCAATAGAAGGGCCCATAACATTTCAAGATTTGTTGACACATCTAGTATTGATCTATTCCACCCCTCAGAGAGGGTCATCAGATGGCAGAACCTCTGGATCATGTTGTGGATGTCTCCTGCTGTTGTGTTTGCAGTGAAAACTAAACTACCACTGCGCTTGACTTACTGGTTTTGTTTGATAGGTGTGTGTGTGTGTTATTTTTTTTTCTTTTAAAACTGTTTTGATAATGCAAGTCTTAGTTTTTTTGAAAATGTTCTCCCTTTTATTTTTTTTCTCTCTACTCAACTGTTTTGCATCCATATGTTGATGATCCATCTCTGTATAGGAATCCTCATCATCATACATCATCATCAACATGATCATTATGTCTCTCTTTCTCTCTCACTCTCTCTCTCACTGTCTGTCTGTCTGTCTGTCCTGTCTGTCTGTCTGTCTGTCTCTCTCTCTCTCTCTCTCTCTCTCTCTCTCTCCTCTCTCTGCTTGTGTCACTTGTTCTAAAATGAGATAATAAGCACTCGGTATCCTTTTTGCTACATCATCTTCTAAAGTTCGTTATGACACAAATCCTTGTCTCTTGTCTTCTTCATCATCATTATTTTTTTCTTATTTGTTTGGAGGATGTTTGTAGGGATGGAGGGAGGGTGGGTAGAGGTATTGGGTATTAATTTGTGCGACTGGTTGATGCTATGCTTCCCTTTTCCTCCATTTCGTATTACACAGTGGTGTGTCAATTTTGCTCCTCACTCCCACTCTGTGTCCGTCTCTATGTCTGTCTCTATGTCTGTCGCTCTGCTCTCTCTCTCTCCCAAATTTGTCTAAACCTCTCTCTTGTGAATATATTTATCTACATGTCTGTCTCCTTTATTTTAAAAAGAGAATATTTAGAAATCCCAGACTTTCTGTTTGTCTTTTTGTTTTATGAGTGTGTGTATTGCATGATTTCGTGACAGTTGTCTTCATTGGACGTTTTTAAAGATCTTTTCCCAGCAAAAATAGAAGAGGGCAAAAAAGGGAGTAAATGTTGTGTGTGTGTGTGTGTGTGTGTGTGTGTGTGTGTGTGTATACATGTGTGTGTGTGTGTGCTTGCATGGCAAGTGCAGTCAGCTAGGCTATGAAAAAAAACATGATTTGAAGTACTGTGTGTGAGAGCGGTGATGTGACCATAGCAGTCAGCTAGGCTGTCAACGCTGTGAATTAGTGTGTTGATCCGTGTTTTGCATGTATAGCTCTCCAGACCGCTAAGGCCTGATTATCAAGACTGAAAGCACATCAGAAAACTTAGCCATTTACAAATTACAGTGTAAAGTCAAATTACAAACCCCTAATTGATTCACAAATTGAAGAGGACTAATATAAAACCAGTTGATAATAATTTTTTTTTGTTTTACCCTTAGCCATTTACAAATTACAATGTAAAGTCAAATTACAAACCCCTAATTGATTCACAAATTGAAGAGGACTAATATAAAACAGTTGATAATATTTTTTTTGTTTTACCCTTAGCCATTTACAAATTACAATGTAAAGTCAAATTACAAACCCCTAATTGATCCACAAATTGAAGAAGACTAATATAAAACCAGTTATAATATTTTTTTTGTTTTGTATAATTCCCAAATTAGCCATTAAATTAAATGTAAAGTCAAATTACAAACCCCTAATTGATTCACAAATTGAAGAGGACTAATATAAAACCAGTTGATAATATTTCTTTTTGTTTTACCCTTAGCCATTTGCAAATTACAATGTAAAGTCAAATTACAAACCCCTAATTGATCCACAAATTGAAGAAGACTAATATAAAACCAGTTAATAATATTTTGTTTTGTTTTGCTATAATGCTTCTGTCTCGAGAATTCAGCACTAATAAATTGATAACAGTTTCAAAGTTCTGTCCACAAAAGGCATGCACATATAGAAGGTATTCACTAATGCATGCACACACAAGAACGAAACGACTCGCATTAGAGCAAACACTCAGTTCACGCACTCACACATACGTACAAACACACACACACACACACACACACACACACACACACACACACACAGAGTCCATGGGGATTTGTGTGTCAGGCAGATGAAGGGACAGTATATTGCTTCCAAAACAAAAAATGCAAGCAGACTGTAAAATGTCAGGTGAAAGAAAGCCTGTGCTCTGCTCTGCAAATAATGTAGAATGGAGCTAAAATAACATCTGTTGACTTGGAATGACTTTGGGAAAAAATTGCTTCAAAGGATGTCATTATTTACTTTTTTGTTTCTTGTTTGTTGATTTTTAATCTAGTGCTCCTCAACAAAAACTTTTCTAGAGAAAACAAACATTGGCTTAGGTCATGCATTTGTTAAAGAGCCATCTTGAGTTGGTCCTGTGTTGGACTATGACAATAAGAAAGTCACTGTGATGTTCCCAGTGTTTATCTATATACAGTCAAAAATTTATAGTCTCTATACATTTCTTTTAGTCGTTGTTTGGGATATAGTGCTAGTTATCCTTTAAGTATTCTTTACCTGCATGGATGTAGTTGCATATTTTCATCCATTCTTTTTGCTATTCATCCAAAACAATTATTCATTTTGTCTGATATTGATCTATGTAAGTTGGCATTTTGATATTCTTACCTCACCCATGTTTAGAAAGCATTTCTACTGATTTATTATTGTCTCCATTTTTGGCGCAAAGATATTGACCCCAGGAAACATGAGTGTAAGAATTCTACGCAACTTGATGCAGAAACATCGAAAGCATAGGGTTTTTCAGTGAGGCATAGTGCTGCAGTATTTGGGAGTTTATGCCATTTCCTTGTTCAAGTCATCTTGTAAAATTTGCTTTTGTAATGCTCCCTCAAGGCAGATAGAATGCATTATCCCTTTATGTACTGATTTTTTTTTTTTTTTCAAATATTACAATGAAATTGAACTGGTGAAAAATGAAGCAAGGAGTTTCATTTCTTTTTAATGCACAAAATTGTAAGCTGTGGCTTTGACCTCTGATGAAGTTCCCTGTCTGTTGTAGGGTGACTTGTTGTAAGGGTGACTAAGCCATACACATTCAGCATAGATGTAACATCAGTGCGTCTCAAATAATTATTTGAATTATACAAGTGTTAAGATTCCACATGAATTAATGTTTGTGTGATTCTCTCTCTCTCTCTCTTTGCATATGCACACACACACACACACACACACACACACACACACACACACACACACACACACACACACACACCCCTACAGACACAACTGCATAAAATGTGCCAGCGATTTGCTTGTTATTGTCTTTCTCATCCAAAAGTAAGAGACAAAAACCCAGTGCCGCCTCTAATAATCCCTGTGTATGACCGACTGTGCAGTGAGGCGGACACTGAAGACGGGACTGGAAGAAGAGGAACTGAAAGCTGTGGAAGCCTACGCGGACCGAGTGTGAATGAGGGGGCGGGGAGGAAAACGAGAGTTGAGAGCAGCGTACGTGTGACTGCCTGCCTGCGTCAGAGATGAACCTTGATGAGCGGAGTGTGCCTGCTGCGCTGCCTGTCCACTAACTCTTTTTTTTTTTTTTTTTTTTTGGAGCATACTCAGTTGTTGGTGTTTTATGCTTTGTCTTTTGTTTTGGCCGGCATCTTTCATTTTTCTTCATTTATGTACCCTGTGACTTTTGTTGAAAGGAACGCATATTATGAGTTCAGCTGTCTCTGTCCAGTTTATGTGGGTTTTTTTTTTTTTTTTTTTTTTTTTTCAGATGAAAATTTTTGTTTATTTATTCAATTTTCTGTGTGCAGCAGAAAACGTCTAGTTAATTTTTTGTTGCCACAGTTGAATACATTGCGTCCATAGATCTGATCTTCCATTCATAAAAAACAAAACAAATGATAATCTGCTCCTTTTAGAGAGACTTTAGAGACACCTGTGTCGGACATCTGTCAATGAAGCGTATGATTTTAGTTTACTGCCAGGCTGTCCACAGCATCATTACGTAACAGATAACAGTTGTTCACATTTGTGACTTTTTAGTGGAGTTTTACTTTCATATACTGGTAGTTGGACCGCTGGACATTTGTTTGTTGGGCTTTTTTTTTTTCTGATCTACATGTCTGTTTCCACTTGAACCATCATGCAGCCAGTGTCCCATGTGGAAGACTGAAAAACAGTCAGCGATCAATGACAGAAAAGATATTCAGTGGTTGGTCAGTTTTGGTTATGGCTTAAAACTACGTTATGCAGTAATATCTTGCAATTTGTTGGGTTTTTTTTGTTGTTGTTGTTTTCATTTGTACATTGGTTATTCACGCTACAGCGAACACAGATGTTTTGGCAGATGCATGTATAGGTGGTGTTTTTGTTTTTTCTTTTACCAGCTACAAGGTTGCCTTGCAGAGTTGTGGTTTTAAAGTTTTTTTCTTTATAAACTGTTTGCTGCTGATGCCTGTGATATGCTTACAACCACACAAAAGGTAACCACGTTGTGTGACAACGCTAGCAGGTTCTATAAATATGGTGTGTTACCAATGCTATTCACCAAGTAAATTCTTAATCAAACCATTTGTGTGATACACTGGCTTCTATAGAAAGCCTGGACTTTGAATCTCAGCCACTTTGGAACGCTTAGTGTGTAATCTGGATTCTGATTTCAGGTTTGGGGATTTTTTAGGGGGTCATGCATAATCATGGAAATGTAACAACTAATCATACGCACTTATTGGTGATTGAAGAGATTTTACTCCTGATTCGCACTTTTTATCAACACTAATTTGTGCTGCGTTTTCGTAGGTCTAATATGTGGTTAAATGTGTGACACATTGTGAGTTAGGTTTTCTTCTTCCTAAGATTTTTATTTTTTTAACATTGCCTGTGACCTGAATGGGGGGAGTGGGAAGGGGTCAGTTGTGTCTGTGCTGTCTTACGGACCAAGGAATCTTCATGTTTCCTCTCTGTTTGAAAATGGAATTGTATTGGTATTTCTGTAAAGAGTGAGCAGTTGTACAGAAGGCAACTTTCTGTCACGTCTTATTTTGGTTTCAGCCACAGACACAAGTGCAATAATTAAAAATCAAGTTTGATTTTGATCAATGTGTTCCTTCATTTCATTTTGTTCACTACTTTTCTTTTTTTTCCCCCTCCCCAAGTCTTGTTGCTGGCACAGTTATCTTTGACAACTCATCCTTTGATTACATGTACACACGTACTCTTTTGATACGTTGCTGATGTCTCCATGATTCATGTAAAGTGCACTTTCAGTAACGGAGCTGGGAATGATGTACCCGGCATTTATTTACAAATATGTGCATCTGTCTTGCCTAAAGTTGTATGGTGCATTCAAACAGAATGAAGCTGGTGTCAGCCACCTCTAGTCACACGAGTGTCTTTATTTCAGAGGAAGGAACTGCAAACATTAATCGTGACTTCGCATACCGGTACACATCCTCATGGTCAAGGGTGTGATGATTTAGGAAAGCATGTCTCAGTGATGTATTCCCATGCACAGTATGTACCCAAGTTTGTTTGTTTTTTTTTTTTTTGCCACAGAACAAGCTTTTGCCAGTATTATTATCAGGGCTGTTTTATCTTAAATCGCAGGTCCAATGCAGACCCAAGACTACAGTAACTGTTGTCCAAAAGAAAGAAACTGTTGGGAGAGGATCAATTGTAATATAGAGGGAGAAAAAATGGGGGTCGTGCCTGTAAACGATTTCTTGGTAAGTCAGCATGAAAACATGGACATTTTGTTAGCTGAAAACAGATCTCTCCATGAAAATAAGTCATGGAAATCCGCGCGTGTTTCGCTTCAACCTGTGAATAGAATTATTACACCAATATCTTTTGTATGTTTTGTACTCATTGAAGTGTCACTTATCTGCTTTTGTTGATGGATTTTAAATTTTTATCGTGAAACCTATTTTCTGTCGGGTTTCTTATTCGACAATACCAGATTATTTATTATATCAAAGAAAAACCAGGTTAATGAAATTGGCCTTGTTTCAAAGAATAGTGGGCGAGTATCTCTACTCAGATTGATTTGAAAGATATTGATTATGCATCTTGCAAATCCATATCCTAATGAACAAATGATAACTTGTTCTCCACTTGGGCTGTTTAACAAGTGTTATTTACTCAGTCAATCCAAGTCTTTGGTAAAATATGCTGTCTTTTGAAATGTGACTTTGTATTTTTCATTGTTCCCTGTATTTTAAGTTTACATTTGATTTTATTTTACTCACTGTACTTCGGTCTGCTGAAAAGTTTCTTGGAGGAATTGTTGGCAGATTATTTCATTTTAAAGACTGAAAAAATAAACTTTTTCCATTTTACTGGTTGGTTGTTTGCAGAGGGCTGAATTTCTCTTACAAATGCTTTCCCTCCATTATTTCATAAAACAGACTTATGACTGTTGGTCAGCATATTAAATAAATCTATCTGGTTTTGTTTTCATTGTTTTTGTATATACAATTGAAAAATACAAAAGAAGTGTCCTAATGAAGACTGTACATAGATATATGCCATATTCTGATTGTATGTGGAATGCATAATGGCAAAAACAAAATAAACAATAAGAAAATAATTTCAGTTGTGATGTTTCAGTTTGAGTTATTTCATTGGAGATATCAAACTAGAATATTAAGATGCAGCTGTGTGTGTGTGCCTGTCCATCTGTCTGTCTGCCTGTCTGCCAGTGTCTGTGTCAGTGTGTGAGAATACTATAGTCACTGTGCAGTTTATGGTCCGATCTGCACTCGCTGTATGATGGCAATGACGACAAGTGCTTGTACCTTCAGAGATTTTGTATACAGGAGATGAGTAAACCTTGCCCTTGAGGTGAGGATGATCTGAAAGACCCAGCCCCCCTACCACCCACCCCACCCCCTCCCTCCCAAAAACAAACATGATATATTTTTTTTTTTTAATAGTGCTACAAATTTTGTAACTCCTATCTATTAAGTAGTGGACAATGAGCATTCACAGCCAGTTTCTGACCATGGGTTAGCGCACGCAATTTCCTGAGGATGCACGGCTTGCTGACAATTCATGTAGAGAGCCTGCACCTGAGCATGCCCATAGAACATCACCAAGGCGTCTGTCCTCACCACTTTGTTCATGTCCTCATCATAGTAGCTGCATGTCTTCATATGCAAGATCCCTGAAATAGTGCAGCCATACAGGCAGATCTGTCCTTCATGGATACAAGGATTAGGACCGACAGTAGATCTAAAGCCCCTCAATCCAGACCCTCAACAATCATTTGTTTCAGACAAATTTTGCATCTGTCATACCATGAACGTAAGATCAATGACTCGATCGGACGTCAGATCAACATATAACAATAATAATAGTAATAATAATATGGGGAGTTATGTTGTGTGATTTCCCATTCAATGAGCGGGCTGACTTTGCTTTGCAATATAAGCCTACATGTAAAAGCTGAAATGGAATAAATGAGATCAAGGGTACATTGTAAAATGCCTAGAGCTTGGTCTCTTGCTGAGAACATGCGCTATATAAGTACTCAGAAAATGATAATGATAATAAAAAGCATGTTTATGCTTACCTAACTGTGAAAACAAAATATAAATTAACGCGGTAAGTTACTTACAGTAACACAAACCGTAAACACCTATGCGCACGAGTGTGTGCAAACACACACACACACACAAACGCGCGCGCGTGCACACACACAAACACACAAACATTCACGGATCTACAAACGACATCTTTTGGACTGGTACATCGCAGACACACACATACCAGAGATAGGCTCATGCCCATACATTGAATGAGTGAGACAGGAGCACGCACGCAGCGCACACACACACACACACACACACACACACACACACACACACACACCGCTCATGTGCGAGCGCAATTGCGCATCCACAGAGAGAGAGACAGAGATAACACTGAACATTTTTGATGAGCTATACAGCCTTGATGACATGGGGGTGCAACAATGCTACTATTCCAAGCACCTTAAGTCAGAATACTGAAAGAGAGACGAAAGACTCAAATGTTTTTTGTTTTTTTTTCTTTGAATTTTAAATCTTTGCCAAGTCATTACTAAAATGATGGAAGAATTGTTAACCTGCACTTGTTTTCCCCCACTGCTTAACTGTTCAGACTCAATGTTTTATCCCAAAGACCATAGCCCCTTGGAATGGGGATATACACTGTGATTCAAGTCGAAAATTTTATTGAACATTGTAGCGTTACCGAACACACAAAACGTTTTCAATCCAGATAAAACGAAAACATCCAATCTCAAACAAGTATATTAATAAAAACTATTGTACGTTTGAGCGTTAACAAACACACAAAGCATTTTCAATCCAGATGAAACTAAAACATCCAATCTCAAACAATTGTAAAAACTATTGCATGTTTGAGAACTTCCAAGTAATTGGTTTGAGCAGGTAATTTTTATTCAAGCATTTTTCAGCTGAGATCGGTCATGTATTTAACAACAGTCTACAGCAGAAATTAAAGCGGAGATTGTTTATTTTCACTTTTGACTCGATTTTTATTTTTCCCATCCAAATCAATAACGTACTGTCTTTCGTACTCTGTGTGTGTGCTTGTGTGGTGGTGTTTTTTTTTCATTCCTGTTTTCCCGCTGTCAGTGTTCCCATTCCAGATGAGTTTGACTTGCTAATGAATCTTTTTTTCGTCCCAGCTATATTGCGCGTGTTTTACCTCCATTCATGAACAAACCACTTCTTTGAACAAATGATTCAATTGTATTTTTAATGGCCTGAAATGAAATGGTATCATCATCCCTGAACCCATCCAAATGTACATCTGTGTTAGCTGTGTATTGTATGCTTATTGTTACTTACTCTAATGTTTGTAGTCATCGCTTCCTGTCATCATTACCCCGTGTAAATCAGCGCAAAAGACACGGTAAAATGGGACCATCGTGCCGGCATTCTCTCCCTTCCGAGTGCAGCATTGACTGTTTACGACAACAGTCAATGTTTAATCAATCAATTTGTTTATTTGTTCATGTGTTTGTTTATTTTGTAATAGAATACTGAGATTCACCTTCGTATTATTGCTCTCAGAACTAAATAATAAATTCCTAGTCTGCAAAATCGAACTTTTGTAAAACAAGGAAAACAGGAGAAAAAAAAAAGAAAAGAAAACGAAAGAAAGAAGTGCACACACACACACACACACACACACACACACACACACACACACACACACTAATAATGATAACCCCCAGATACTAGACTTTCTTTGAAGGTTTCAAAGCAGACTTTAAAGCGTGAACAATAGAGACTCTAGGGAGGGAAATGTATGTGCTGACCACCATTTTTTCAAAATGGTGGTCAGCACATACATTTCCCTCCCTAGAGTTGTAAAGGAGGCTTCAAAAAGTCTTGTAAACGTTCTGTATGCAAGTGCCAAACCATTTGGCAGCATAGTGAATTCATACCCTTGTTCTTTCCATTAGAGTCTGAAAAGTTTCCTATGATCCAGGAGTACAGTGACAATGTAGTAAGTATAGTCCTCAAGGTCAAAGGAAAGAAAGAAAGAAAGAGAAGAAAACTCGATTTCATGTGATAGTGGCATTTCAGGGAGGTAGCCAGCAAGCTTTGAGACCTTGGGTTGGAAGTCGAGTTCGCTCCCTTATTTCTCCAGTTCTCATCACTCGTTTGGTTGAAATTTTGTCATCATTTTTTTTGTTTGTTTGTTTGGTTGGTTTTTGTTTGTTTTTGTGTTCTGTGTTAGTTAGTAAGTGAGTTAGCTGTTTGTTAGTTCGTTCGTTAGTTAGTTAGTTAATTAGTTAGCTTCTTTCTTTCTTCATTTTGTCTTTTTAATTTGTTTTTCGGAATCTTAATTGTTTTACGTAGAGCAGCTTTCAGGCATCATCTTCCGTGCTGATAGATAGTTTTAACATGGTGATCACCGAGCATAGGACAGGATATTATTCAGGCTGGAAGAAGAAGTTCACGAAATACCCGAGCCCAGTCTAATACAGCATGGCGAGACACCACTAACACATTGAATCAGATCTGAATGTTGATGCAAGTTTGATAAGAAAACATGATGCAAGACAAATCAGACAAGCACACGAAAAAGAGAAAACACACACACACACACACACACACACACACACACACACACACACACACACACACACTACTTTAAATGAATTACAAAACTAAAAAAAAAAAAAAACTATGCCTTTGAATCGAAGAGAAGATTCTCCAACTCTTGTACATCTAGTGAATTATTGCATTCAAATGTTGAAGTCACTGACACATTTTAACAGAGTTGACAGAGAAGACTTTGTAAAATCTACCTTTGCTTTGACAACCGAGTGTTCACAGTTGGGGGAAGAGGGGGGGGGGGGGGATGTAGACTTTCAATTCCTGTACCCAATCATCAGTAAACTGCATATGTGCATCAAGGCTTTTGTAGCACTCGAACTGCTGCAAGGTGTATGCGCTTACACCACAGACGAGGTAACTCACGAGTCCAAGGAACTTCAGTGGTGGTATAAGACTGACATCCTTTGACCATTCTTTTCCCCTGGAATCGTATAGATCAAATCCATTCAACCACTCCAATTTTTGGTGGCAGCGAGATCTACACCCCCCATCTAACTTGTCAATGTACTTGACGTTCTCTTTCGCTGCTGGCCGTCATCGAAAAACTGGCTTCCCAACATGGAGGTTTCCGTTCGCTTCGGTAGAGACGTGACGTCATCGTTCGAAACCTATAGCATTACTATATCTTACTTCCACAATGTAGCAAGGGACAAACCCGTTACGAGCGCCCCCCCCCCCCCCACCCCCCCCACCCCCCCCCCCCCTCCATCAGCACCATGACAACCAGAACGACAGCATACGAATAATCCCAGATGGCACTCTCAGTATCGCTGACAGCGCTCTGCTCACGTCAATGATACTTTTACTAGTGTAGAACGAACCTGACACACACTACTAAACTGACTTGACACCAGCAGAACTGCCAGGTGTATAGCGACAACTCTCTCCACCAATCGCCGGCAAGTTCACAGAAATCGGCTTTTCACTTGACAAATGAAAATTAAGACACGGTTTATACAATCTAGTTTCTAGATCGGTTTCTCAGCTGTTAACTTCTCCACGTCATCTTGAAGGGCCAGAGGTCAAAAAGGAACTGTCACTTCCAGTCATTATCCCCCCCCCCCCCCCCTCCCCCTCCCATTCACCAACAATAGCAACATCTGATTGGTAGGAAGAACCGGCGGTATTTTTATTCTCCCACACACAGCCACTCTTCACTATTCAAAGCAAAACAACCCACACATGACTGCGCCCAAACCATGATATACAGATAGGGGATAGCAAAGGGACATCGGAAACCTCACCTTCTTCGCTCAGACATAACTCCTTCCCTAGAGGGATCATTTGGGAGAGACTGAGACTCAATCCACTCGCAGCTGAATGAATCACCCAAAGCCCTGCAACAACCGTATAGGCTACTACTCTATAGAACCAAACAATGTCACAGTATCTGTGCGTCTTTTCTCTGTCACTATACACAATATCATGATTATCACATTTTTTGGACCTGATTAGGATTATATTCCCCTTCCCTTTTCAATCCCGACTTCAGAAATACAGAACATGCTATTCTGAGTGCGTCTGTAATACTGTTTATGTTGTGTTGTTTGAGGGGAAACAAATCACCCAGTTCATATCCTCCGCTCACATCCCCCATCCACCCCATCCACCCCCCCCCCCCCCCCATCCACCCCCCCCCCCCTTTTTTTTTTTTTTTTTTTTTTTTTTGCTTTTTCTCTTTTTTTGTTTTTCTTCGTTCTCACAGACACACACTCAAGTTTGTGACTTTAGGAAATAAATCTAAAGCAGGACGGACCGTTTTTCGAGTTTAGTTTTTAACTTACCTACGTACCATCATCCTTAGGTGAATATACTGGGTCCAGTTTAAGACTACAGCAATCATGCAGTTGAGGAAATCTGGTATGGAAAGTTGGAGCAAACAAACACAACAACACAAACAAACAAACAAACAAAACAAACAAGCAAGCAAGCAAACAAACAAAAAGCCACTCTATGTTCAACAGAACTCAGAAGAAACACATCCGTGTTATACAGATGAACCGGCAGGCCAAAAAATTGGCATGGGTGTTCAAGAAATCGCTATCCCTTTTCCCCCTTTACCCGTCTATACCACACACACGTACAAACTCATCCCTCCAATCCCCTTCTATTTGTGTGTGTATGTGTGTGTGAGTGTGTGTGCGCGCGCGCGCGCGTGCGCGCGCGCGCGGTGTGTGTGTGTGTGTGTGTGTGTGGTGCGTGCGTGCGTGCGTGCGTGCGTTTATAAGGTGCATGTGAGACCTGTTATGGAATTTAGTCTAATATATGGAACATGGACACACAACAAATTATTACAAAACAAAGCAGAGTTGCAAACTTTGTGTCTGATGATCATGATTTCAGTTTCAGTGCCACAGCAAATCCCTTAACAATTAGAATGGATGGACTGCACCCGAGGAGCGAACGGCTAAAGATGAGAGAGTTGTACAGCCAACGCAGCGAACAAAGCAAGACAGAGGCCTACTTTTGAATAGCACCAGGCGCACAGGTGGTTGTGAGATACAGGGATCAAGAACAGCATGCTCGCGTATACTGTTCTCTCTCTCTCTCTCTCTCTCTCTCTCTCTCTCTCTCTCTCTCTCTCTCTCTCTCTCTCTCTCTCTCCCACTTTTACAGTCAGATTGAGGAATAAATAAATGCCAAAGAAGTCAGTATTTGTGGTGAATTTTGACGATTTTACGAGCGAAATCGCTAGAATTTTTTTTTTTTTTTTTTTTTTTTTAAAGTAATAACTATTCACTCGTTCAGCCTTAGGTCGCAGACAAGATGTTCATTGTGCAAAATTCGTTCCGCGTGGCCAAGCAGAAAGTTTTCTACATCTTCCTAGGTTAAGATTTTAACGGAAGAAGAAGAAAAAGACATCAGTCGTATCAAAGACTAATCTTCTAACACGTAATGACGTCTGTGTGCGTGTGTGCGTACGTGAGTGCGTGTGTGTGTGTGTGTGTGTGTGTGTGTGTGTGTGTGTGTGTGTGTGTGCGTGCTTTTCATATTTTCACGTGGCTTCTCCGCCACCCCCCCCCCCCCCCCCCCGCCCCCCCTTACAGTTCTTAACGGAATTTACGATCGTTTGACAGGGCAGGCATGTAAAAGACTAATGATTCTGCCAAAATCTGTAATAAATCTGGACTTGACATGCCAAAATCTAAAGTATACACAGCTTTTAAATTCCAACGTCAACGGTATACTTTAATTTGAAATGCCAAAGTCCATGGTGTGTCTTGATTTGGAATGCCAAAATATAAAGGATATCTTGATTTGAAATGATAAATCTTAATCTGGAACGCCAACGTCTATAAAATGTCTGGATTAAAAAGGCCGAACTCTCAATACATATGGCTTTGGAATGCCAGAGTTCATAGTAAATCTGGCTTTGGAATGCCAGAGTCTAATGGAAATCTTGATTTGAGCAGCACTGGCGTCAGAAACCATATGATCTGTTTATCGTCACTGTCATCCTGATCATGATCATCATTATTGTCACGTGCCCAGTTCCATTTCCATGTCACTCAGGCAGGTCAGACTGGGCACACGCCTGTATTCACTCCCTGAAGTGTTTCTAGAGCATGCCCCAAATCACTCACCGGGGAATGAGATTAAGAACAGCGTGGGGACTAGTTCTGGATCAGGTTCAGACTTACTCCACTTTCAAATCAGACACAGTGTGCTTTGACTGATTTATTTTGTCATTCGTGACACTTTGAGAATTTTGAAGGAGGGTGATTTTGGACCAGATGGGGAGGTCTGTTTGGATTCACTCCCCAGAGGGGAGTGGGGAGGGGGGGGGGGGCGGAGGGCGGATGAGTTCACGAGTTCAAGCACGTGCCTTTTTCAGCACCCGAGGGTGGAGATGAGGGGTGATCAGGGGCATGGAGTGACAACGGCATGCTACACTGCAGGACAGGAATGTAAGGAGTTGAAGAAAGTGGCTCAAGGGACTCTTACTCGCCTACTAACTTCACTGACAACAGCTGGCCATGGGGTGCACCGTACATGGCGTCCATTGACAGCTCAAGGTGATCAGTCCCAGCAGCGCCAGGAGAAAGGAAAACAGTTGGCTAGAGAAGGGTATCTGCTGGCTGGGAGTCATGACCTGGATGCAGCCCAGCCTCCCTTAGAGTATAACAAGTTCAGGGCCAAAACACTTTGTCCAAAGAGGAAGTGGAAGGGGGGGGGGGGGGGTGGTTGGGGGGGGGGGGGGGGGGTTTCTCCTCTGAAGACCATCTGATGTCAAGCCTCTCCACCGAGTTTTTTTGCTACTAACTCCATGTCTTTGCTCTCTCTCTATCTCCACACACACACACACACACACACACACACACACACACACACACACACACACACACACACAACAGAGAGAGAGAGAGAGAGAGAGAGAGAGAGAGAGAGAGACAAGGAACCACAGATCCCAGAGAGAGAGAGAGAGAGAGAGAGAGAGTACTCTCATGGAGCTCCCAATTATCTCAGTAATTGACAGTTTGAGGCTCAGTAATCTCACTTTTGAAGTGACAAAGAAGCGTCAGCATTTCTGGCCATCAAAGCATCACGTCCACCGCGAATTGATTCATGCGCACAGTGCACAACACTTCTGCAACAGACTTCTGCAACACAGTGTCCTTCGTTACGTGAAAAAAAAAAAGCGGCTAATGATTCACCGCAGCGCGACATTAACAACACGTTTGATGCACCAGCAAGCCTTGAATCGATGGAGAAATAATGTATTTCTACGACTCGGGTCTACATGAGGAGACATTAGAAGACATCATTCTTCGCTGACCGAGCATGCCCACTGGTAAATTAGCGTTTTCTACGACTCGGGCCGACATGAGTAGACCACATAATCACGATGCTGATGAATTAGCATTCTCTCTTTAGTGTTTCTTTACCGTCAATCACCGTCTCCTGCCGCTACCCTGAGGGAACAAAAGACCAAGACATGTTACATATCTGATCGATCGAACTGACTTACAAAAGAATTCCGGCATGATGGGAATGAAGCAGAAGAGGAATGGGTGTGGAGGGGACGGGGAGGGTTCTTGGGGAAAGGGCGCGGGGGGGGGGGGGGGGGGAAGGGGGGCACAGAGAGGGAGGTGCAAGTGGGAGAGAATGAGGGAGGGGAGAGCTAAAGGAAGA
>CM065730.1:23323842-23326342 GCA_033310375.1 Conus canariensis | reverse complement strand
CACACACAACACACCTATGTGTATGTATATATATATATATATATATATATTATATACATACATATATCCTAAAAAGTCAAATTATATATGTACATATATATATATATGTATGTATAAAAACAGTCAAAATAGATAAAAATCCAAACAAACAAGATTAAAATATCCCAAATTTTCGGCTTTATTTGCCTTCGTATATATATGTGTGTGTGTCTGTCTGTCTGTGTGAGTATGTGTGTGAGAGAGAGAGAGAGAGAGAGAGAGAGAGAGAGAGAGAGAGAGAGAGAGAGAGAGAGAGAGAGAGAGAGAGAATCAAAATTCTGAAAGTTCTTATTCTGTCTTGAGATAAATTTGAAACAGTCGTTGAAATATCTTTACTATATATCCGTATTGAATGTACGTTTCTCTTTTACATTCGAAACCATGGTTTAACAAAAAGAAATCGACTCGACTCTGCTTGAGAGGATTTGTAATAATACGCGAGGCAGTTTCCAGTAGGTTGAATTCCCTCCTCACTTAACTTCAGATTACTCCTTGTCTGCCATTGATCATGCGATAGGTACACGAAAAAACTGGTGCACGTGAAACACCCATATGGTGCCAGACCACTCCAGACAAAAAGCTGCGTAGAAGCCGGTTCTCCTTGCTAGCAGACACTTCGATGTATTGATGTGTGCACTCATCGTTTACATCGCCAACGCTTGTCAACGACTGTTTTGTTAGAATACACATCCAATAGAAACAACTAGATCAGAGCTCACGCCGGTGCACAACAGAAATATATACTGCTTTTTATTGGCGTTAGTATAAAATGTAGCAAAACCTACGCTGGTAATACGATAATCAATGTATTTGTTGGCGACAGTTATCACGTGGGGACAGAGCGATGCGTGGGAAACCCGCCAGTTTCTGGCTACGAGCATTGGTCTGGCATACACTGGTAAAATGTGCTTCAATGAAAACTTTCCTACCTCCGGAAGATCGTAGAATATATTTCACCTGTTTCTAATGTTAAGTTATTTTGGGATCAGTTTAATCTTTTCAACGTTTCAATATCTAGATTAGCTAGTTATTTGTTATGTAGTCCTATTGCATGTTTCTTGTAACTCTCTCTCTCTCTCTCTCTCTCTCTCTCTCTCTCTCTCTCTCTCTCTCTCTCTCTCTCTCCTTTCTTTCTTTCTTTTATTTTCATTGGCTTTTTTTTTTTTTTCGTTTAAATTTTTTTTGGGATGATGTTAAAAATTAACAAAGTTTTGCTGTTTTTTCATGCTAGAGGCTAAAATCATCGACATGATATAAATACTTTAAATAAAATAACCAACCAACAAACATTCGTCCTGGGGAAACGAAACTGAGTGGGATGTCAACTCATTTCTAGACAGGCGAGTGGGCGTGCAATCAGCTTCCCCTGCGTCATTCTTGAAATAAATCTGATTAATTTCCGTCTTCCCCAGCTAAGCCGGCTTAATTCTACAATCATTTCCCGTCTGCCATTGACAGGGCGCTGATGACGATGAGGATTGCGACGTCCAGGAACACGAGCAAGTCGAGCGTCTCAAGGTAAGGTCTATTTCCTCACAAAATTCGTCCAGCATTATAAGCGCCGAGGTCTGTCCTTTCTTGTCTACGGCCGAAGAGGTTGCAGTAAAATATGGTAAATGTGCTTTTGTTTGACCATCCGGCCGTCTGCGTGATTTGCTCTCGGGAAACGTCTGTGGAACATGTAACTGACCTGCTGACGATTCTCAGCTGAAAACAAAGATGTGTCTATGCCTGCCATTTATTTCTTGCCGCCATAAAAATATTCCCGAGGCTTGGCGTGTGAAATGGTTCATTCTTTTACCTGTCCACTTTAAGTTCTGTTCTCAATATAAACTCTTTGAGATGTGATTCAGTTTCTGCAGTTTGAAAGTCCCGCTGAAGAGGTGACGCCTGGGTGCTTACTCTGTTTTGTCTTAACCACTTACTGCACTTGCGCGTACGTTACATTTATTGTCTTCAATATTCACGTCATCTATGGACCGGGGAAGTCTGTCTTCTCTACCCTGCCAATCGTGACAACAGCGTAACAGTGCTCCAGAGTCAAATACGTCAAGCCTGCCTCTTCCAAGCCTGAACACTGATCGAAACAATTCAACACAATACATTGACGTTTCAGGTCTCACTGTATCTTGGAAATAAAGGCCTAATTGTGAAACAAACCGCATCCCCAATCTCCATTCCTCCACCGTTTCCCCTCCCCACACTGTTCTCAAAGGCACGGACTGATGTGTGTGACTAAAGTCCATAAGTGTGGATGGGTCGCTTTTCGAGTGGGTTTTTTTTTCATCACTCTTTTATACCATTACACGTACTTGAATATACTGGCTCCGGTTTAAGACAACGACGATCAAGCAGTTGGAGAAATCTATTATGAGAAGTTGGAACACACACACACACTCTCTCTCTCTCTCTCTCTCTCTCTCTCTCTCTCTGCTGCTGCTGCTTCATGTTTCACTGTATC
>CM065730.1:23306342-23311342 GCA_033310375.1 Conus canariensis | reverse complement strand
CGATAGACATGCTTTGTACAAAACACGTAGAGTGATACATTCTCCTCCATCTAAACAGATGACTGAGGAAAGGAAAGCTGCAAAATTCCTTCGTGAAGACCATTTTGAGACTGGAGGGGAGTCAGATTGAAAAACAGCAACGTAAGGTCAATTCACTCAAAGGAGTAGCACAACAGAACAACTACCAGGTAAGTCTTTTATGAAATCGTAATTCCGAAATCCTCGCGGACCTGATGTTCTGCAGTACAATTAATGTCTTGTTATGTACTTCATATCTCCATCATAGCGGAAAACAGCGATATATGTTCTCTCTCTCTCTCTCTCTCTCTCTCTCTCTCTCTCTCTCTCTCTCTCTCTCTCTCTCTCTCTCTCTGTGCCAATGTCTCTCTCTCTCTCTCTCTCTCTCTCTCTCTCTCTCTCTCTGTGTGCATTTTGTGTGTTATGTATGTATGTATGTATGTATGTATGTATGTATGTGTGCATGTGTGCCTATGCCCGCGCGCACGCGCACGCGCACGCGGGCGTTTGTGTGTGTGTGTGTGTGTGTGTGTGTGTGTGTGTGTGTGTGTGTGTGTGTGTGTGTGTGTGTGTGTGTGTGTGTAACACTGCACAGTAGCTTACTTGACTAGTAAATTCGAATAGCAAATAACAAGGCTATCTTCGGCGTAATTTCACGAAAACCCTTAATTACCAAGGTTCTGGGAACATACTTCCGAAAAGATAACCTTTGCTATCATTGCAATAAGAACGCATTTAAGCTATATCTAACCCATTTTCATGAGTCAGAATTATCTGTTTTCATGGTGATCATGTCTGGCCGCCAGGTCAGGTCTGAACGGAAGAAAGCGAATAAATACGACACCACAAATGGCGGCTGTTGTTTTCATGCGAAACTAGTAAGTATCAGTTCGATGTCTACAGACATTTGCTCATTTTACAAAGAAAATTGTTATCTTGAGGCTCTCGAAGCAGCTATGCTCCCAAAGATAAGACCACTTTTGATGGAGAGATAAGGTGCTGAGTGTGACAATGCTCGAGAAATTACTCTCTATCATACATTTTAGTACTCTTTCCTTCATTCCCAAATATCCTCTGGGATTGAAACACAAACTGTCAAAAACACACGTGGTAATGTGAACACCCTAATCTCTGTCCAGACGAGGCTGCTGCATAATCAGGTACAGTAGATGGTAGGAACGCTTGTATTTTAGACCTCCACTAGGGAGATTATGCTGTCATCCGCGTCTGTGGTTTTGCTTCCCTGTCATTAAACTAACGAAAAACAAACAAACAAAAACTACTGAACCACTTTTACCAGAACTTACCAGCAGCCGTGGCGAAGTGCTTAGCGTCGCGGACTCCCGGGTGGGAGGTCGTGGGTTCGATTCCCATCACAGTCATGTGGGATTTTTCTGCCCCGACCGTCTCCTACCCAGAATTGAGTTTGCTACGGACTCAGTTGGGAAGACTGGGACCACACAGTCGAGTGTCATTGACTGAATGGATGCGTCTCCGAGAGTGTTACTCAAATTTCCTGACCAACACTGCAGGTGTCTGTATCTCTCGGGCCTGGTTGACGCCGGGATATATTATGAAAGGAAGCGTAGAGTATAGCCCTGCCACGCAGTCTCAGACCGGAATGGAAATCCTTAGCATCATCTTCATCATCCTCTTTTTCATCGATCAGCATTAAGAAGAAAAAAAAATTGCCAGGACTTGCTGGAAAGATGGAATGTGGCGGGGAGACAAAGCAAGTGTGTTCTGTGTTCTGCAAGTGTATTCTTCAAGTGTATTCTGTATTCTGCAAGTGTATTCTGTATTCTGCAAGTGTAGTCTTGTGTGGATCCGTGGTGGTGATCAAGATCAAAACAGAGACTCGGGATTCCGTCCACAAAATTAATTCAAAACTCTGGAAACGATTTTGACAAACTTGGTTTAAAAAAAAGATAGAGAAAAGTAATGTGGCCAGAAGACGAATCCATGTAACTTTGGAGCGGATTTCAATCAAAGGGGAGTAACCATGACCCGTTTGATCTGTGTGGAGGTCTGTGCTCTCCGGAAAGTAGTCCCGGTTATGTTCTAAGACGTTCTATACTTCTGGGCGAAAGAAGTTCAGTGGCAGTCTACATATAAACTCCACGTAGAGCAGTCGAAATTTTTTTTTTTTTCGGGCCTCTTTTCGTGCAACGTCTGTCTCATTCCTTTCTTTTCTTTTTTTTCTTTCGCATTCCACAGTTGAACGAGAGGGTAATCGTCCTGTTGATTATGGGTAATCGTCCTGCTGATTGTGGCCTTCTGATGGGTGAAGGTGGAAGTGGAAATGATAGCCTTCAAGTTCCACCGTTTCACCACTATACAGTTAGAAAGTGAAAAGGAAGCTGGCAATGCACTTTGGGAAAAAGGGAGGTTAGAGGGAGCTGACAGTACACTTGGGGAAAAGGGGAGGTTAGATGGAGCTGGCAGTACACTTTGGGAAAAGGGGAGGTTAGAGGGAGCTGGCATTACACTTGGGGAAAAGGGGAGGTTAGAGGGAGCTGGCAGTACACTATGGGAAAAGGGGAGGTTAGAGGGAGCTGGCAGTACACTTGGGGAAAAGGGGAGGTTAGAGGGAGCTGGCATTACACTTGGGGAAAAGGGGAGGTTAGAGGGAGCTGGCATTACACTTGGGGAAAAGGGGAGGTTAGAGGGAGCTGGCAGTACACTTTGGGAAAAGGGGAGGTTAGAGGGAGCTGGCAGTACACGTGGGGAAAAGGGGAGGTTAGAGGGAGCTGGCAGTACACTATGGGAAAAGGGGAGGTTAGAGGGAGCTGGCAGTACACTATGGGAAAAGGGGAGGTTAGAGGGAGCTGGCAGTACACTTGGGGAAAAGGGGAGGTTAGAGGGAGCTGGCAGTGCACTTGGGGAAAAGGGGAGGTTAGAGGGAGCTGGCATTACACTTGGGGAAAAGGGGAGGTTAGAGGGAGCTGGCATTACACTTGGGGAAAAGGGGAGGTTAGAGGGAGCTGGCATTACACTATGGGAAAAGGGGAGGTTAGAGGGAGCTGGCAGTACACTATGGGAAAAGGGGAGGTTAGAGGGAGCTGGCAGTACACTATGGGAAAAGGGGAGGTTAGAGGGAGCTGGCAGTACACTATGGGAAAAGGGGAGGTTTGAGGGAGCTGGCAGTTCACTTGGGGAAAAGGGGAGGTTAGAGGGAGCTGGCAGTACACTTGGGGAAAAGGGGAGGTTAGAGGGAGCTGGCATTACACTTGGGGAAAAGGGGAGGTTAGAGGGAGCTGGCAGTACACTTTGGCAGTACACTTGGGGAAAAGGGGAGGTTAGAGGGAGCTGGCATTACACTTGGGGAAAAGGGGAGGTTAGAGGGAGCTGGCAGTACACTATGGGAAAAGGGGAGGTTAGAGGGAGCTGGCAGTACACTTTGGGAAAAGGGGAGGTTAGAGGGAGCTGGCAGTACACTATGGGAAAAGGGGAGGTTAGAGGGAGCTGGCAGTACACTGTGGGAAAAGGGGAGGTTAGAGGGCCACCTTCGGATCGAGTCAGCTGCCATTTCGAAACCGCTTTTGTTTCGGCTCTGTGGAAAGAGATAATTCTCCTTTTTTGATATTGCACTTTCCCTTACCCCCCCCCCCTCCCCCCTCCGACACACACACACACGCACCCCATAGCTACCGGTTACGAGGTTGCTTTTTTATCCGAGCAACAAAAGAGCTTCTCCTTGTCTTGAAGACATAGTGAAAGCAGTTTTGTCTGGAACGAACTTCGTTCAATTCACGAGACCTCTGTTGTCATGTCATCACGAGATAGTACAGAATGACCAACGAGCGCTGGTTATGGACACTGTCGTCCGTAAGCTAACATGAAGTAATGAAAATATCAGGATCTTGATTTGTTTGGTCATCGTTATTCTCAACTCAATGCAGTGTTCTGGAACTTTAAACATCCATCGGTCACAACACATACCTTTTACACTGTCCCAGTGCCATCAGTTCTCTTAATCCTCATAAAATTGTTGATTACATTTCATGATGAGGTAATTGTAATTTGTTGCGGGCGACGCATATATGAGGTTCATAAAATTTAGGAAGCACAACGCACTCACTTCGATTTATTCATACATAGCAATTGCCGCAAACACACACACTTTTATAAGGCTGAACAATTAAGTAGTGGGAAATACAAGTGCTAGCTAACAATTTTTCCGTCATTTTAATAATTATTTGGCCAAGACTTGTTCTTAGAGAAAATGAAAACAGAGATTGTAGATAAAGAAAATGGGAACAAAAAATTTTAGAAAATTGCATCGTAAATACCTTCTCTAGCTCATGAACGAACCGTCATAATTCAACTAGAAAGCAGATTTTGTTATACTGCCTGCTTCTAGGTTTTTCTACCGCTATCCCGAACTCATCAGGAAAACACGGCTTATTGTGTCTGTTCTCTTGGCGTTAAACAGAGACATACCACAGTCCATAATTCTGTGGTGTTCTCACCACCAAGGGTTCAAAAAAGAATCCAACAGCACCCCCAAAGCAGCCAGCGAAGGGTAGTAAATGAAACAAAACGAACGTGTAAAGAGGACAAAAGTTGCTGAAAAACTAAAAGCATTATGCAAACAGTATAAAATGTAGGGGACAATCTTTGAGCCTATGCTCGAGGATCCATTCAATGATGCAAGGGAGATCAAAAGATATGGAACAGTCTGAGTGGTCAGCTCTGCTGTTCAATAACCCAAGCATTGTCAGCGGCTAACGAATTGTGCAGAACAACCTTTACTTGGATCTCCTAGGAGATGCAATCTCCCACTGATTGACCAAGCAATATAAGGCTGAACAATGAAGTAGTGGGAGAAAGCAAGTGCAGGCTAACAATTCTTCCGTCGTTATAGTAATGGTTTGGCAAATGATTTGAACTTATATAAAAAAAAATAATGATTAAAAAAAAAGGGGGAGTGTGTGTGTGTGTGTGTGTGGGGGGGGGGGGGGGGTTGAAGATGAAGAAAA
>CM065730.1:23263842-23301342 GCA_033310375.1 Conus canariensis | reverse complement strand
GCCTCCACCCCACAACCTGCCTCACCCACAACCTGCATCCACCCCACAACCTGCCTGCCTCCACCCCACAACTTGCTCCACCCTTAACCTGCCTCCACCCCACAACCTGCCTCCAGCCCCACCACTGCCTCCACCCACAACCTACCTCCACCCCACAACCTGCCTCCACCCCACAACCTGCCTCCACCCTACAACCTGCCTCCACCCTACAACCTGCCACCAGCCCACAACCTGCCTCCACCCCACAACTGTCTCCACCCCACAACCTGCCTCCACCCCACACCTGCCTCTACCCAACAACCTGCCTCCACCCCCAACCTGCCTCTACCCCACAACCTGCCTCCACCCACAACCTGCCTCCACCCACAACCTGCCTCACCCCACAACCTGCCTGCACCCCACAACCTGCCTCCACCCCACAACCTGCCTCCACCCTACAACCTGCCTGCACCCCACAACCTGCATCCACCCCACAACCTGCCTCCACCCCACAACCTGCCTCCACCCCACAACCTGCATCCACCCCACAACCTGCATCCACCCCACAACCTGCCTCCACCCCACCACCTGCCTCCAATACACAACCTGCCTCCACCCCACAACCTGCATCCACCCCACCACCTGCCTCCACCCCACAACCTGCCTCCACCCCACAACCTGCATCCACCCCACCACCTGCCTCCACCCCACAACCTGCCTCCAGTACACAACCTGCCTCCGCCTTGCCGCTGACTGAAAAAGGGGTCTGAAGAGGAGCGGTCGTACTGAATGATGCCTCTCGTTTCTTCATGAAAGAATCTGATCATTTGCCAAAACTTTGGGGGGAGATCAATTCATCCGGAGAGGCAGACAACCCCTCCGCCTCTCCCCCCCCCTTCCATCCTCCACCACCTCTTCCCCCCTTGCTCCTGCTGGCAGGTCGGTGAAGACTATTATATTTAGGGCCTACAACGTCTGTCTCTGCTCTCGGCAGTTCTCCTACCGCCGCTGTGGATAGTTCACAATGTCAGTGCTGTTGATGTCATAGTCGGCAGCCACGTTTTTTTTTTTTTTTTCTTTGTTTTGTTGTTGTTGTTGTTGTCGTTGTTTTACATCGTCAGTCTCCTGATGATGACTGCCATTTCTTTGTTTTGTTGTTGTTGTTGTTGTTGTTGTTGTTGTTGTTTTACATCGTCAGTCTCCTGATGATGACTGCCATTTCTTTGTTTTGTTGTTGTTGTTGTTGTTGTTATTTTACATCGTCAGTCTCCTGATGATGACTGCCATTTCTTTGTTTGTTTGTTGTTGTTGTGTTGTTTTACATCGTCAGTCTCCTGATGATGCTGCCATTTCTTTGTTTGTTTGTTGTTGTTGTTGTTGTTTTACATCGTCAGTCTCCTGATGATACTGCCATTTTTTGTTTGTTTGTTGTTGTTGTTGTTGTTTTACATCGTCAGTCTCCTGATGATGACTGCCATTTCTTTGTTTTGTTGTTTGTTGTTGTTTTACATCGTCATCTCCTGATGTGACTGCATTTCTTTGTTTGTTTGTTTGTTGTTGTTGTTTTGTGTTACATCGTCAGTCTCCTGTGATGACTGCCATTTCTTTGTTTGTTTGTTTTTGTTGTTGTTGTTTTACATCGTCAGTCTCTGATGATGACTGCCATTTCTTTGTTTGTTTGTTGTTGTTTTGTTGTTTTACATCGTCAGTCTCCTGATGATGACTGCATTTCTTTGTTTTGTTTGTTGTTGTTGTTGTTGTTTTACATCGTCAGTCTCCTGATGATGACTGCCATTTCTTCTTGTTTGTTTTGTGTTTGTTGTTTGTTTTACATCGTCAGTTCCTGTGTATGACTGCCATTTCTTTGTTGTTTTTGTTTGTTGTTGTTGTTGTTGTTTTACATCGTCAGTCTCCTGATGATGACTGCATTTCTTTGTTGTTTTGTTGTTTGTTGTTGTTGTTTTACATCGTCAGTCTCCTGATGATGACTGCCATTTTCTTTGTTTGTTTGTTGTTGTTGTTTTTGTTTTAATGTCAGTTCCTGTTGCTTGCCTTTTGTTTGTTGTTGTGTGTTGTTGTTGTTGTTTTACTCGTCGTCCCTGTGATGATGTATTTCTTGTTTGTTTGTTGTTGTTTCGTTGTTTTATCGTCGTCTTCCTGATGATGACTGCATTCTTTGTTTGTTGTTTTGTTTGTGTGTTTTACATGTCAGTTCTTGTCTGCCATTTCTTGTTTGTTTTTGTTGTTGTTTGTTGTTTTTGTTGTCTTGTTAACTGCCATTCTATTGCTTGTTTTTTTGTTGTTGTTGTTGTTGTTTTCTGTCAGTCTCCTGATGATGACTGCCATTTCTTTGTTTGTTTGTTGTTTGTTGTTGTTGTTTTACATGTCGTCTCCTGATGATGACTGCCATTCTGTTGTGTTGTTGTTGTTTGTTGTTGTTTTACATCGTCAGTCTCCTGATGATGCGCATTTCTTTGTTCATTTTTTGTTGTTTGTTGTTTACTGTCGTTCTATGCAGCTCCATTTCTTGTTGTTTTGCTTGTTTGTTTGTTTATGTGTTCTGTTGACTGCCATTTCTTTGTTTATTGTGTTTCTTTGTTTGTTTTGTTGTTCTGTGTGTTTTACATCGTCGTTTGTTGTGTCTTTCTTTGTTTGTTTGTTGTTTGTTCTGTTTATGCGCAGTTCTTATGTACTGTTTTTTGTTTTTTGTTGTTGTTGTTTTACATCGTCAGTCTCCTGATGATGACTGCCATTTCTTTGTTTGTTGTTGTTGTTGTTGTTGTTTTACATCGTCAGTTCCTGATGATGACTGCCATTTCTTTGTTTGTTTGTTGTTGTTGTTGTTTTTTACATCGTCAGTCTCCTGATGATGACTGCCATTTCTTGTTTGTTTTGTTGTTGTGTTTTTTTATCGTCAGTCTCCTGATGATGTGCCTTTCTTTGTTTGTTTGTTTTGTTGTTGATGTTTACTCTCATTCCTATGTTATGCCATTCTTTGTTGTTTTTTTGTTGTTTTGTTGTTGTTACATGTCGTCTCTGTTGATGTAGCTTTCTTTGTTTTATGTTGTTTGTTGTTGTGTTTTACATCGTAGTCGTCCTGATGATGACTGCCATTTCTGTTTTTTTGTTTGTTGTTGTTGTTTTTGTTTTACATCGTCAGTCTCCTGATGATGATTTTTTGTTGTTTTGTGTTTACCCTTTTTGTTTGTTGTTTGTTGTTGTTGTTGTTTACATCGTCGTCTCCTGATGATGACTGCCATTCTGTTGTTTGTTGTTGTGTTGTTGTTGTTTTTACATCTCAGTCTCCTTGATGATGCATTTTTGTTTGTTGTTTTGTTGTTGTGTTGTTTTCTATGTCAGTCTCCTGATGATGACTGCCATTTTTGTTTGTTTGTTGTTGTTGTTTTTTCATGTGTTCTGATTGACTGCCATTTCTTGTTTAGTTTGTTTCTGTTGATGTTTTTTGTTACATGTCGTTCTATGATGTCATTTTTTGTTTGTTGTTGTTGTTTGTTGTTTTTCATCGTCAGTCTCTGATAGACTGCCATTCTGTGTTGTTGTTGTTGTTGTTGTTGTTTTACATCGTCAGTCTCCTGATGATGACTGCCATTTCTTTGTTTGTTTGTTGTTTGTTGGTTGTTGTTTTACATCGTCAGTCTCCTGATGATGACTGCCATTTCTTTGTTTGTTTGTTGTTGTTGTGTTGTTTTACATCGTCAGTCTCCTGATGATGACTGCCATTTCTTTGTTTGTTGTTGTTTTGTTGTTTGTTTTACATCGTCATCTCTGATGATGACTGCCATTTCTTGTTTGTTTGTTGTTGTTGTTGTTGTTTTACATCGTCAGTCTCTGATGATGACTGCCATTTCTTTGTTTGTTTGTTGTTGTGTTGTTGTTTTACTCGTCGTCTCCTGATGATGACTGCCATTTCTTTGTTGTTTGTTGTTGTTGTTGTTGTTTTACATCGTCATCTCCTGATGATGACTGCCATTCTTTGTTGTTTGTTGTTGTTGTTGTTGTTTTACATCGCATCCCGGAGACTGCCATCTTTGTGTTTGTTGTGTGTGTTTTACATCGCACTCGAGATGATGCATTTCTTGTTGTTGTTTGTTTACATCGCATTCTGATGAATGCATTCTTTGTTTGTTGTTGTTTTACACGCATCCCTGATGAGATGCATTCTTTGTTGTTGTTGTGTTGTTGTTTTACATCGTCGTCTCCTAGAGACGCCATTCTGTTGTTGTTGTTGTTTTACACGCAGCCTGATATGACTGCATTTCTTTGTTTGTTGTGTTTTTGTTACTCGTCGTCCTGATGGTGCCATTCTTTGGTGTTGTGTGTTTTACAGTCATCTTGAGATGACTGCATTCTTGTTGTTTGTGTTGTTGTTTGTTTACCGTCATCTCTTGCTTTGTGTTTTTTTGTATTTACACGCAGCTTGAGAGACGCATCTTGTGTTTGTTTTGTTACATCGCACCGGAGATATTCTGTTGTGTTTATTCTTTCTTTTTTGTTTGTTGTTGTTTTACATGTCATTCCGTGTGATGCCATTTGTTTGTTGGTTGTTGTGTTGTTTACATCGTCGTCTCCTGGAGCTGCATTTCTTTGTTTTTTGTTGTTGTGTTTAACGTCAGTCTCTGATGATGACTGCCATTCTTTGTTGTTTGTGTTGTCGTTGTTTAATCGTCACTCTGATATGACTGCCATTTTGTTTTTTTTTGTTGTTGTTGTGTGTTTTACATCGTCGTCTCCTGTGATGCTGCCATTTCTTGTTTTTTTTTTTGTTGTTTACTCGTAGTCTCTGATATGATGCCATTTCTTGTTTGTTGTTGTTGTTGTCGTTTTTACATCGTTTCTGATGATGATGCCTTCTTTGTTTTTTTGTGTTGTTGTTTACATCGCAGTCTATGAGCTGCCATTTTTTTTGTTGTTGTTGTTGTGTTGTTACATCGTCATCTCTGAAACTGCCATTTCTTTGTTTGTTGTTGTTGTTTTACATCGTCAGTTCTGTATGTCCATTCTGTTTGTTTGTGTTGTGTTGTTTTACTGAGTCTCTGATGATGCCATTTTGTTTTTGTGTGTTTGTTGTTTATCGCAGTCTGAGGACTGCATTTTGTTTTGTTTGGGTTGTTTACATGTCATCTCTGATGATGACGCCATTTCTTGTTTTTGTTGTGTTGTTTTTGTTTTCTCGCATTCCTGATGGACTGCATTCTTTTTGTTGTTTTGTTGTGTTGTTTAATCGTCATCCTGATAATGCCATTTCTTTTTGTTTGTTTTGTTTTGTTTTACACTCAGTTCTGATTGACGCATTTTTTTTGTTTGTTGTTGGTTTTGTTTTTTCATTCGGTGGATCTTAGATATTTTTTTTTTGTTGTTTTTTTTTTACTCGTCATCCCTGAGAACTGCCATTCTTTGTTGTTGTTGTTGTGTTGTTGTTACATCGTCTCTGTGATGCATTTCTTTGTTTTTGTTGTTGTGTGTTTTTTACATCGTATCCTATGGACTGCATTTCTTTTTTGTTTGTGTTGTGTTGTTGTTTACTCGCATCCTTGAGACTCCATTTCTTTGTTTGTTTGTTGTTGTTGTTGTTGTTTTACATCGTCAGTCTCCTGATGATGACTGCCATTTCTTTGTTTGTTTGTTGTTGTTGTTGTTTGTTTTACATCGTCAGTCTCCTGATGATGACTGCCATTTCTTTGTTTGTTTTGTTGTTGTTGTTGTTGTTTTACATCGTCAGTCTCCTGATGATGACTGCCATTTCTTTGTTTGTTGTGTTGTTGTTGTTGTTGTTTTACATCGTCAGTCTCCTGATGATGACTGCCATTTCTTTGTTTGTTTGTTGTTGTTGTCTGTTGTTTTACATCGTCATCTCCTGATGATGACTGCCATTTCTTTGTTGTTGTTGTTGTTGTTGTTGTTGTTTTACATCGTCAGTCTCCTGATGATGACTGCCATTTCTTTGTTTGTTTGTTGTTGTTGTTGTGTTGTTTTACATCGTCAGTCTCCTGATGATGACTGCCATTTCTTTGTTTTGTTGTTGTTGTTGTTGTTTTACATCGTCAGTTCCTGATGATGACTGCCATTTCTTTGTTTGTTGTTGTTGTTGTTGTTTTACATCGTCAGTCTCCTGATGATGACTGCCATTTCTTTGTTTGTTGTTGTTGTTGTTGTTTTACATCGTCAGTCTCCTGATGATGACTGCCATTTCTTTGTTTGTTGTTGTTGTTGTTGTTTTACATCGTCAGTCTCCTGATGATGACTGCCATTTCTTTGTTTGTTGTTGTTGTTTTGTTGTTTTACATCGTCAGTCTCCTGATGATGACTGCCATTTCTTTGTTTGTTGTTGTTGTTGTTGTTTTACATCGTCAGTCTCCTGATGATGACTGCCATTTTGAAAGTAGTCTTTTGAAATTTTTCTTAAAAAGTCCGTTAGTTTCGAAATCTGAACAATACATACTTATCGAAGATTCAGACTTGTGTATTTCTAACTAAGCGTCACTTTATACTCGGTTTTGTGGCTTTATTCATGTAGTGGTTGAAGAACTTTTTTTCTGCAATAATTATTGAACAAACAACGGCAAAAACGACACGGGGGAAAAAAAATTGAGAGGTTAAGGAGGAAGGAGGACGATGGGCATTCAACTTCCACACTCATCACACAAGTCGGTCTCACGCATGCAGGTTTGTATATTACTATGTTCAGATCTATAAGCAGTCGGGACAGATCGTGACGAACGAGAATAATTCACAAATTGAATCTAGGCCTACGCTCTCTTTTGTACTTTATACTTGTGCATTTTCGAGTTTGTATCATTCAAGAATCGAATGGCCCTGTGGCAGGCCAGTTTCGCTTAAACTGTGTAGGCCTACATGTTCTGTTCTTTTCTTTTTTTTTTTTTCTTTTTTTTTTTAAATAAAAAGCCATGTAACTTTCTGAATTAGATCTCTCTTTAAGCAGTCCATCCACGATTCGTATGTGTAGAAATTCGCAACTGAATTCATAAAAAATGTAAGCTGTGTCTTTCTGTGTATTTTGTTTTATGCCGGGTAATAACAGTGTCCTGGATCGTGATTCCCCTACATCATGATAGAATGACCATTTAGTGATATGCTGCTCGCGGATCAGCCCTAGAAATCAGGATTTTTCCTTATAAGCCTTTTTGTCTAGTACTTCGAATAGGCCTATTTGACTGGCCATATCTATCTTTTAGTAGCCGACCCAGAAATTGTACAAGTCAAACAACACAAATCGACTATCCATAGCAAATCGACTATCCACAGAATCAGAAAAAAAGCTGTTTCGTAAGTTTAAATTGCAAAGATTCATGTTAAGCAAAGGCATCAAAAACAGTGTCCGACCTTTTTAGTTGTTTAGCTAGCCGACAGTTCCGAATCACTTGCTGCGATATGTTTCGTGCTGTTACGATGAATCTTGGCACTTTTTCTGAAACAACTGAGCCGGTCATGGTTTCCAGCCAGCAAAGGTTTCTTGAAGCCTCCACCGCAATTAAGTAACGTCATTCGCATAGATGTCTTGTCAATGTTTTTCTATTCTCTTTTTTTTAAATCAAGTTTTCTTCTTCCTCCTCCTCCTCCTCCTCCTCTTCTTCTTTCTTCTCTTCTTCTCTTCTTCTTCTTCTTCTTCTTCTTCTTTCTGGTCCAGTATTCTGCTCACCTCTCATCATCGCGGATGCATGAATTATGACTCCTGAAAGAGGTAGTTATGATGCACGGACACCCCGGTGTCTCAATGACGAGTTTGCAAGCACTCTGGTAACACTGATCGTACCGTATACCTTCAATCGGCTGCTTTTTTTTATGTCGCAAAATGCCGGAAAACAGGAAATGTACTGCCTTTAATTGCCTCCGTGGGGGATTCAGGGCGCTCCTTCAATACAAACAACTTCCCTACCTTCAGGAAGTTCTTTGCTAATGACTTCCTGTTTTGTTTCATCCTTTTAGATTCTGCCTTGTACTCCCAGTTCTTATAGAACAGAGAGTACTTTACGATGGGAACGAAGAAATACTGTGTGTGTGTGTGTGTGTGTGTGTGTTGCGTGGTGCGTGCGTGCGTGCGTGCGTGCGTGGTGCGTGCGTGTGTGTGTGTGTGTGTGTGTGTGTGTGTGTGTGTGTGTGTCCGTCCGTGGTCAAAATGTGTTCCACTCGCTCCAGACAAAACTGCTGGACCGATCTTTCTGAAACTTTATAGATATGTTCATTATGGGTCACGGATGATGCCCGATGTTTTATTTTTTCCAGGATAGCCGTTACTAACGGCTATAAATGGTAAATTTGTGATGCACAGTTTAAGCAATAAGGGTTTATAAACTTAAATGTAACCAAATTCTGTAAGCTTTTCGGTAGTATAGTAGTTAGTATCCCTGCCTGTCACGTGGGAGACCGGGGTTCATTTCCCGGCCCGCCGGGGGGAGCAGCATATTTTTTTTCTGTTCTCTTACATACAAAATTTCTACCACCAAAAGGGGAGAAAGTGCTATAGTGACTGATTTATATATTTTTTTCTTTTTTTGTACAACTTTACTGGAAGTACGTTTATATGCTTGCATCTTGTTTTTTTTAATAACTGTTCAGTACTGTCACCTGCTGGGTTTGTTGTTGGTGTTGTTCTTGTTTTTTGTTTTGTTTTCTGCCTTCCTTTTTTTGCTTGAGGACATTTTTTTTTTATCTGGTCACAATTCATGACATTCCGACTTTTCTGTTATGATCTGGCCACTAGATAGTAAAAGGTCTATACCTTGTACAGAGTGGACGCTAGCTGTACCTTACGCAGAGTTCGTTTGCCCGTAGGGGCTTTTATGTGTACTTGTTAGAATTACATGTATTTATTATTTTGTTTTTCTATCCGGGACTTACGAATAAGCCGGAATGGTTGGCACTGTCTGCACGGTGTTGTCTTTTGTTGTAAGGATATCAACAGTTAAAGATACCATGTCAATATTTTTTGTTGTTGTTTGTTGCTATTTCAGGATGTAACTATTTTGTACGACGTGACTCCCCATCCCCCATGACTGCCATAATTGACTATCTTCACTGTTCACGGCTCATAAGGGGTCTATGGACGTCCTCTGTCTTGCGACTCCTTAGCTAATGTCATCACAGCGTTAATACCACTCAAAATCGTAGTTGTCGTTTGAAGTTAATCATCCTCTGGTGTATATCATTTATTTATTTATCTGTCTATCTGTCTATCAATTTATTTATTTATTGACGATGATGATGATGATGATGATGATGATGATGATGATGATGATGATGATGATGATGACGACGACGATCGTGAACCTAGTAATTATAAACTTTAGAAGATAGAGGTTAAAAGATCCGTTGTCAGCCCATCAAAGGAGCACACACACATACACACTCGCGCACGCACCACACACACACACACACACACACACACACACACACACACACACACACACACACACACACACACACATATATATATATATTTATATATATTATATATATATTTATATATATATATATATATATATATATAATATATAACCATCAAACGAGCGGAAACACACACACACAACACACACACACACACACACACACACACACACACACACACAACACACCGAAAACAACGCGTTTCGACTTCCATGTCTTCTTCTTTAAGCTAACCCGTTCGCGTAATCACTACCCCATGAGATCGACGACGCAGACGACGCAGGCGACAAGTCCCATCCCACCCCACCCCACCCTACCCCACCCCACCCCACCCCAACCCACCCCTTCCCTCTTCCGGTCCGCCATTCTGGTGGGCGTAAGACAAAAGACGGGGCATTCTGTAGCCGCGCGCGCGCGCGCACACACACACGCAAGCCTCTCTACCATGCCACCGTGAGAGTCCGCGAAGAATGACGGAGAGGGTGGTTTCAAACTTCGGATGTGTCTAGTGTTGAAAGGATGTTCATCGTCTTCACAACGGTGGATCAATACGGAGAGTTTGTGTGGGTATATGTAAGTAAGTATATGTGCGGTGTGCGTGTCCATCACTTGACAAAGGCGATTTGTGAACAAGAAAGGACTCGTTTGTCTAGGGGCCAAACAAGGCAAGGTTAAGAAGAAAAAAAAAACCCAAGATACGCGTAGGGAAGGAAGAAGAAATGAAGAGAATAGAAAAGAAATGTGTTTAACAATTAAAGCTTAGAATGTGACGGATGAGTTACAAAAAAAAAAAGAGACAATTGAGAGATGAGGAAATGTAAATCTGACAAGAAAAGAAAAAAAAAAAAAGTGTCAAACAAGGAGAGAAATTTTTTTTTTTAAGATACAAAACGACAGAAAACTGCTGGACAATTAAGAAAAGAAACAGAAGTGTCGAAGAGAGAAAGAAAGAGAAATCTAAAAATTAAACGGAAGAGCCGAGTGGTTTGAGATTGAATGGTAGTTAAAAGTATTGAATAGTTAAAGAAAAAAGACGGTACAAAAAAAAAAAAAACAAACAAACGAAAAGACAGCTGAAGAATGTGAAAAAGAAGACAAGAAGGCAAAGACAGAGAAAGATGACACAAGAGACAAAAACACTGTAGAATTAAAGAAAAAGAAAAAGAGCGAGAAAAAAAAAGAGTCAAGAAGATATTCGACATAACAGTGTAGAAGGGATAAAGAAGGACAGACAAGTGTACTGAAAAATTAGAAGAAGGCAAGAAGGGATGGGTGGGTGTGTGTGTGTGTGTGTGTGGGGGGGGGGGGGGGATTAGAGAAATAATAGCGAGAACAGAGTCGAAGAGTTAAGGAAGATAGAATAACGTTGGCGAGTTGGAGAGAGAGAGAGAGAGAGAGAGAGAGAGAGAGAGAGAGAGAGAGAGAGAGGAGAGAGAGAGAAGAGAAGTACAGAGAGAGACAGACAGACAGACAGACAGACAGACAGACTGACAGACAGAACTGAAGAAGTACAAAGTGTTGAAGAATCAAAGATTAAAAAAAAAAGCACTGAAATGTTATAGAATAAAATGTACTGAAGATTAAGACAAAGGAGAGAGAGAGAGAGAGAGAGAGAGAGAGAGAGAGAGAGAGAGAGAGAGATTTGAAAGGTGTAAAAGGATAAGACTGAACAGACAAACGAGACGAGAAAGAAGAAGAAGAAGAAGAAGAAGAAGAAGAAAAGAAGAAGAGAAGAAGAGAAGAAGAGAGAGAGAGAGAGAGAGAGAGAGAGAGAGAGAGAGAGAGAGAGAGAGAGAGAGAGAGAGAGAAGGTAAGCGGGAAAATATCATTGGAAAAAAAGGAAGAAAGGAACAGAAATAAAAAGGGAGAAGCAAATGAAAGCAGCATAATAAAACAAAAACAAACAAACAAACAAACAAAAAAAAAACGAACGCTGGAAAAAGGAAAACAACAAAATGACGCAAGATAAAGAAAATCATCAAGGATTGAAAAAAAAAAAAGGCATAGAAAGAAAAGACCTCATTATGCGGTCATCAAGAAAACTTGGCACAAAGATAAGAGAGAAGAAAAGAGACGAAAAAAGACAGGTAAGAAACTGATTGGAGATCGAACAAAAAGAAGAGAATGCAATGGTTGTGCTTCAGTAGCTCACGTGAGTATCAATGTTACGTACGTGTGTGTGTAAGTGTGTGGTGTGTGTGGGGGGGGGGGGGGGGGGGGGGGAAGGGGGGCATGCATGCGTGCTTGCGTGCCTGCGTGCCTGCGTGCTTGCGTGTGCGCGCGTACGTGCGTGCGTGCGTGTGCGTACTTGTGTGTACGTGTGTGTGTGTGTGTGTGTGTGTGTGTGTGTGTGTGTGTGTGTGTGTGTGTGTGTTCTACTTTTTCTGTTTTGTCTCATTGTTTGTTTGTTTCTTGTTGCTGCTGGGAGCAGCGACCTTAGGACCACAAAAGGAAGAATCTGGGGAGAGCTCGACAGTAGGTCTTTGAAGAAGAAACCACTCTCAGGCAAGTGTTTCGGCCCTGAACTCCTCACAGTCTGAGAGGGCCGGGGAGCATCCAGGTCATGACTCCTAGATACTCTTCTGCTCTCTCGTCTGCTGTCCGGGATTCTAAACAGCAGGGTTTGGATGGGCGGACGTCTTCAGACGTTGCCTTTTAGACAGGTGTCTTACCCACATTACTTTAAGACACTTTAAGCCGGATATGTCAGACCTGAAGAAGTTCACGTTTGTTTCTTCTCGACAAGGTCCGGTTGAGCCTCTGCCATTGCCTGTAGGATTCTGGTCTTCTTACCAAAACTTGCGAGCTGTTTTATGAGATCATCGACTAATGACCGTGTACCCACCCTAGCTTCAACTTCTGTAGCGAGGACTTTGGTCTGGAAACTAGATTCCCTCAAGCTACCCGCTAGACTGGCATACTTGTCAGTCTTGTTGTCGTGATTTATCCCGTTCAGCTTTCTTATGGCACTGTGAGTCCAAACAGAAACAAATCATGCCTGAGTGGAGCACAATACCCGTTATCATGCCACTCCTGCTGACGATCTCTAGATAGTTTACCCATTCTGGAAAGCCCGCTGTGCACTTCCAGTCATCCACTCCATCCGGTGGACCCCGTTTCCACGCTGTTAGTGTCACCGGGACCAGGCTGCTTCCAATTCAGTAGTGGGGCGACCATCCCCAACTCGGCGGGTCCCCGGGTGGCGGATAGGGGAATGGCCCTCAGATATGGGGGTTAGCTGCGATATAAGTCAGGCTTGCCTGGCAGAATAAGCAGTCCCGGACCAACTGGCGATGTTCCTATCAGGACGGGGTGGGTCAACAGGTGGCACTGTTGTCCTCACTGAAATACCCCATGTGTCCTATGACGGGCTCATCATGCGGTCAAGAGGCGCGGTATAACCTCTAGCCCCGGGGTGGGATCCCCGGAGAAACAATCCCCCCTGTGCTCACAGGGCAGGACGCACGGGCCATGAGCTAAGGGTGAGGCACCCCGAAAGAAAACTCCAGCTGAAGACGGAGGTATCGGGCCACTGGCGCAGCTTAAACCACGATACCACGCATA
The DNA here is from genome assembly GCA_033310375.1 of Conus canariensis. Lineage (NCBI taxonomy): Eukaryota > Metazoa > Mollusca > Gastropoda > Neogastropoda > Conidae > Conus > Conus canariensis. Next base: position 23,288,376 of record CM065730.1, on the reverse strand, counting down.
TACGCCTCCATGATGATGCAGTCCACAGAATTTCGATGTGGCGCTCGACCTTCGGAGACCCGCCGGGGAGGTCGGGAGCCGGGCCCTATGCCTCAAAGGGGCCCACCCCAAGCGGTCGGTGGTCAGACAAAGAAATTCTGCATGTCAATGCGACGAAGAAGGAGACCTCATCCTCCTGCTAATGCCAAGCAAACGGTACCACCCAGAATGCTCAACATTCTCCAGTGGAATGCAGAAGGGGTGCATAAAAAGAAACTTGGCTTGGCAGAAAGGATGCATCAAGAAAATATTGATATCGCATGTGTCCAAGAGACACATTTGACCGTAAACCATCGCTTTCAAGTGAGGGGTTACGAGACCATCAGGTTGGACCGTGAGGAAAGAAACAAAGGAGGGGTGCTTATCTTGGTGCGGAATTCCATCGCCGCACAAGAACTCAAGATCAACACCAATCAACAGGCAGAGATCCAAGGTATTGATATAGTCCTTAAGGAACGCAACATCAGGATCTACAATGTCTATTGCCCTCAAGATCGTGATCTTTCCCTCACATACATGAACATCCCAGACAACAACTGCGTGGTGGTGGGTGATTTTAACAGTCACTCAGAGAGATGGGGCTATGAGGAGACGGACAAGAGAGGCGAAGAAGTTGAGGATTGGGAGATTGACACACATCTTCATCTCATTAATCAAGAAGATGATGAACCCACCTTTTACTCTAGACGCTGGATGACCACATCAACACCAGATCTAGCGTTCGCCACCAACGACCTGTTCGTCAGGACCACAAGAACAGTCCTCAACCAGCTTGGAGGAAGTGACCACAAGCCCGTCAAACTCTCTATCAACCTCAACTTACAGTGTCCACAAGCAAAGTGTTTTCCCCGCTGGAATTACAGAAAGGCGGACTGGACTCTCTTCGAGACCCTCACTGATACACACACAAAGCCAATCAACATCAGGCAGAAGGACTCAAACAAGATGGTTCGAGACTTCACAAAGGCCGTCTTGAAAGCTGCTACAGAATCCATCCCAAGAGGAGCACGTAAAGATTACAAGCCCTACTGGACGGAGGAACTCCAGAATCTGGAAGATGCTGTTACGGAAGCCAGGGACAGAGCAGAAAAGCAGCCATCACTGGAGAATAACATAGCGCTGAAGGAAGTAACTGCCAGATACAAGCTGTCCTGCGCACAAGCTGCAAGAAAAAGCTGGCAAGAGAAAAACTGAAAGCCTAAATCTCGACAGGGATGGCAGCAAGCTGTGGAAACTGGCTAGAACCCTCTGTAATGAAACAACAAGTCACACCACTATAACAATACAAGAGAATGGAAATTACCTCTCTGGAAAGAAAGCAGCAGACCACTTCATAGACGTCTATGAAAACATCAGCAATCTGGAAGTCCCTCCTGAACATAGAGCTGCAGTGCACAGGGCCCAAGGTGAACTTCATGAGGAAGAGCCCCAAGAGGAAGTCATGACCACAGCTTTCACAGAGAAAGAGCTGGAGGAAGCGTTGCAGAGCCTCAACCTGAAGAAGTCACCTGGACCAGACGGAATCACAAATGAAATGATTCTGCATCTTGGGATGAAGAGCAAGGCAGTCCTTCTAAAAATCTTTAACTCCAGCTGGAAGACAGGATCAGTACCACAGTGTTGGAGGGAAGCAGACATGATCCCCATTCACAAAAAGGGAAAGGACAAGTCGAAGGCTGACAGCTACAGACCCATCAGCCTTACAAGCTGCTTAGGGAAGCTGATGGAGAGACTTGTCAACACAAGGCTTGTCTGGCACCTTGAGGAGCATCAGCTGCTGAGCCCTGAACAGGCAGGCTTCCGCCAACACAGATCAACAGAAGACCAGATCACATTCATCACGCAAAGCATTGAGGACGCTTTCCAAGAAAAGAAGAACACGCTTGCTGTCTGGATTGACATGGAGAAGGCGTTCGACAAAGTCTGGAAGGACGGACTTAGGCTCAAACTACGGCGATGTGGTGTGTCTGGGGGGATGTACACCTGGATCAGCCAGTACCTACACAATCGCCAAGCCCGAGTCAAGATTCAGGGCCAGAAAAGCAAGAAGAAGGTGCTGAGACAGGGAGTACCACAAGGAGGAGTCCTTTCGCCAACGTTGTTCCTCATCTTCATAGATGACATCGTCAGAGAACTGCCAAAAGGGGTCAGAGGAGCGATCTACGCAGATGACCTGGTGCTTTGGTGCTCTGAAGAGTACACCACCACAGCACAGGTACGCCTCCAGACTGCGCTCAACAAGATCAGCGACTGGACCAAGGAATGGCTTGTCTCTGTCAACTCAAGCAAAACAACCTACACAGTCTTCAGCCTATCCAGCAAGAAGCAAGAGGCGAAGCTGACACTGAACAATCAAAGGCTTGCAGAGGAACCCACACCTACCTACCTGGGAGTGACCTTTGATCGCAGGCTCACTTGGAAACAGCAGATCACCAGATGCTGTAGCAAGGCCAAGTTGAGACTGGCGATCATGAGGAAACTTGCGGGGACGAACTGGGGGGCTGACGAACGTATCCTGAAGAGACTCTATACAGGGAGAGTCCGACCTGTAGTTGAGTACGGGACATCAGCATGGGCATCAGCTGCAAAGTCTAACCTCAACCACCTCAATAAGATACAGAACCAAGCTCAGCGTGTCATAATTGGCGCCATGAGATCCACCCCAATCCTGAAGATGGAAGAGACCACTGGGCTACAGTCATTAGAGGACAGAAGGGACACAAAGATCCTCATCCAAGCAGCAAAATTCAAACGCCTTGAAAACCATCCAATGAACAACAGAATGAGCAGACCCACCAAGAGCCGGTTGAAAAGAGGCAGCTTCATCTGCCAGTCAAGACGCCTTGAAAGACAAAGCCCAGTCTTGATGGAACACGAAGCAAAGCCTATCCCGGCAAATGTCACCCACCCATCTTGGAAGAGGCAGGTGTTCCCAACAGTCGTCACCAGCATTCCCGGAGTGGAGAAGAGAGGAATACAGTCAGACACCCAAAGGAAGGCCCTGGCCATGGAGTACATCTGCAACCAATATCCCCAGGAAGACTGGACCCATGTCTTCACAGATGGCTCCGCCACAGAGGCAACGAGGGATGGTGGAGCTGGAATCTTCCTTCGATACAAAGACGGAGATGAAGAAATTGCAATTCCAACAGGAAAATACTCCACCAACTTCCGAGCTGAGCGAGAAGCCCTCTGTGAGGCAGCCACAACAGTCTTGCAGAACTCCAAAAGAACAACAGGGCAGGTGGTGGTCTTCTCTGACGCTCTCTCCGTGCTCCAAGCCCTCAAGAACTCCCGCTGCAAAGAACAGAACCATATCACTTCAGCCCTTGTTGCCCTGAGTGCCAGAGTGGAGAAAGTGGTGATACAATGGGTACCAGCACACTGTGGCATCAGAGGCAACGAAAAAGCGGACATTCTGGCAAAAGATGGTGCACAGAAGGAGCAGGCCAACAACCTGGTGTCATACGATGAAATTAAGACAATCATCAAGGCACAACAAGGAATAAAATGGCGCCTCCTGCATCCCAAATACAACCCAGAAGACACATACCATTTGCTGGGACGACGGGAACAGGTCAAGATCTTCCGCCTGAGGACTGGACACAATCGCCTGCTCCACCACATGCACACAAAATTTGGCATTGGACAGAGTGGAGAGTGCCCTTGTAGTGAGGGACCAATGACAACTGACCACATCCTTCAAGTCTGTACGACGTATGCAGCATCCAGGAGAAAGTACTGGCCAACACCGACAGCAGTGGAAGCCAAGCTGTATGGCACCCTGGAGGAGCTGCGACGGACGGCAGCCTTCATCGAGGACACCGGGCTGCTCATCTAACGGGATGGCGAACGAGGAAGAAGAAGAAGCTGTTAGTGTCACAGATGTTACATTTCATGATTTGTGGCCTCTAGCCGTTGTAGAAATTCGATGTTATGGCCTCTGGTGGTGTAGGCTTTTCTCTGGATGGACAAACCGCATGTGTAATGTGTTTAAGATTTTGGTTGTGTCTCTGTGTGTACTGTACCTTCCATGGGTTAGCGCTGCTTTGTGTGAACTCAGGACACGTTCCACTGTTTGCCATGAGAGGACTGACAAAAAACGTCGTCTAATTTTGCCCATTCCTCCGGGTTTGAATTTCAGGGCAAGAGATCATACACAGGTCTGAGGATGAAGCTGATCCTGAGTGATGGCATGTACCATACGTCGTTCTGGCTGAGACTTCTTCGGAGTGCCTTTTCCCACGAAGTATCTACAGCCTCTGTGGACCTTGCTGGACTGCCTTCTGGGTTTTCTTGGCGTCCTCTTCTTTCTTCAACTCCTATATTGCCGTATCTCTCTTTGTTATCCCTTTTGCCTCTGAACACCACTTCATTTTTGTTGACCCCAGCTTCTGTTTGTTGGTTTACGTGTATCTCGGTATTTCCCTGATCTTATGGTTTTACTTTGCCATGTTCACTGCCTCCAAAAGTGTCCGTGTTCTGCCAGTCTTTACCTTGGTCAGGATTGATCTCAGAACCTTGTTTCCGGAGGTCTCAAACATGGTTTGTGATCTTACTTTGCCTACTTTATACTCCTCCAGGAAGGAATTAAGGGACAGCTTCAGCTTTGCTTTGCGGCTGTAGAACGCAGTCGTGAGACCAGGTAGGACATCAAGCAATGTCCTTGTGTACTTACTGATTTTGGCCTCCATTGATTTCACTGTGCTAAAGCTGATATCGTATATCAGTAGAAGCCAGAGGAGTGTCGGGATCAGAGGAACCTGCAGACACCAAACAGCGTGTTTGCCGGGGAGGACACAGAGCTTTGTTATCTGCAGGCTTTCTTCTGCCACTGACTTGGTTTCATGTGCCCTCTTTGTGTCTGTGAAGGAGTCATCATTCCACCTTCCAACGCACTTCACTGGTTCTTCCATCACTGATGGAACGGCTTCGTCGGCTACAGTGATCCATACTCTTTTAACTATTTTTCATTTCCTCAGGGAGAGGCTTTCGTGACTTCTTTGATTGAACCTGCACCACGCCATGATGTTTTCAAGATTACCTTCAATGCCAGCTCAGAGTATTGGAGAAGTTATACAACCCATTCTTATGCCAACTTCTAGATTGATCTAGCAGTCGTTACTTCAGGATCACACAGACACAGACACACACACACACACACACGCACGCACGCACGCACGCAATCACGCACGCACGCACGCACACACACACATACACACAAACACACGCACGCACGCACGCACGCACGCACGCACAAACACACACACACACACACACACACACATACACACACACACACACACACACACACACACACACACACGCACGTACGCACGCACACACACACACACACACACACACACACACACACACACACACACACAACACACACACACACACAACGTAGAAACTATGGCAGATATTGTAGAAGAACTACCCCACCCCTAAAATTCAAATGTTTATACATTTTAAAGTGGAAATCGTAAACCAATGTTTCCTTGAAATTTATCAAGCATTTTGGACACTCAGGTACTGAACCATCATTCTCCTTGAACGGATAGAAACTGCCTTTGTGAATTTAACTGAGCGTGCGTGTTAATATGAGAGAGAGAGAGAGAGAGAGAGAGAGAGAGAGAGAGAGAGAGAGAGAGAGAGAGAGAGAGAGAGAGAGATCCTGCTTTCTTTCTGGATTTCATCTTTTTATTAGATTATAATCATCATCCAATTTGCTTCTTTTGAATCTCCTCAAGTAAGCCCTCTCTCCCCCGCGTGAGTGAGTGAATGTGTGTGTGTGCGTGTGTGTGTGTGTGTGTGTGTGTGTGTGTGTGTGTGTGTGTGTGTGTGTGTGTGTGTGTTATATTCAGTTATAGCAAGTGTGTTCTAGTGTGTGTGTTATCATATTCAGTTCGAGCAAGCCATATCCCTCCTCCTTTATCCCGATGCAGATCGCAATTCCTATCTAACCCAGGGCGTCTCTCTCTCTCTCATGTGTGTGTACATTTACCGCATTGCTGGTTTCAACTTCATTATCTATACTTTTTTTATCAGATTTTTTTTTTAATTCAGTATTAACACTTCTCAATGTTGGTATACCATCACAATCTTTCATTCTGAATGATGATAAAAGTCCACAAAAGAACAGGTTTTCACGTAGACCGGTTAATATCAGGCATCCGAAGAAAAGCAACTGTAAAACGAACAACAAACCGTTTCCATCTATTTTGGAGTCGGCCTGGGTGCCACGTGAGCTTAGTGGCCGACCGAGCGTTTGTGTTCACACTCAGGGGATGTGGGTTTGAATCCCGTTGACTCTCAACGCAAAACAGCGGCCATTTTCAGCTGCCCGTGTTGACCTGTTATCGTTTTGGTGGTGTTTGAGGTAGCGTTAGATGTCTTACACCTTCTTCCTTCGTAACCCTATGCCTCGCCCTCACTATTCTGGCATAGTTTTCGCGTCTGCTTTATCATCGTAGACTTCACGTGGACGTTAAGTTAAACTTTAAACTATTACTAGCCACCCACTAGAAGAACAAGAACTTCTTAGACCATAAACTCTGTTTTCCCCCGAACTATTCTCGGCAATGTTCCTCGCTGCATCTGTCACTGGATAGAAACCAAACCGTTTTATTTCAAAGTTGTTGTGGACATGTCATTTTCATGCTGATCACGTTTGACCTGGAGTGGAGTGGAGTGGAGTGGTGAGATTAACGTCCTATCAGTCGGATGCTTCTTAAGGGCATGTTCCCGGTGCCCGGAGAGGTCCCTGGACAGTTGTAAAGGAAAGGGTGGTGGTGTTCTGCTCAGGGCTGGTGTGGTGTGAGGTATATGTTCACTTCGCTGGAGTTGAAGTGGTTCCATCCGTCGTGGTGCTCTCTTGCAGTCTTCTTCCGCTCACCCAGACTAACGTTCTTCCCAGGGTTACCGTATATGGGGTCCACCCAGTGGAGTCAGTTCGGGCAGAGCCCCTCCTGTTGACCTGTCTCCTGGGTGATGTGGTGGCCGAAGCCAATCGTCAGTACCAGTGCAAGGGAGTGGGTCCTTGGACAGAGTCCTTGACCTTATGGGGCCTCCCGTGTACCCGCGCGGGTGGGAGGTGGGTGGGTCGCTATCCTTCGGGTCCTTTTCGTTTCGTTGCTTGCCGACCGGGTTCAGGAGCGCACTCTTTGGTCTCTCAACTCGCCGGTAAGCGCACTCTGCGAGCTCTTCCTTGTCTAAACCCCTCGTGTCGTCTTGTTCAAACCATGCCATCTCGAGGTCACCTCGCAGACGGATCTTGCACACAAGATGCTCTGCTTACTCATGTGACATACCGGTGTAGTATGACACTATACCAATGATTTTCGTTTGGGGTTGCTGGTTATACCTGAGGATCTCCACCTGTTTCTTGTGTCTCTCAAGCTTCTCATTCTGAGCGTGTAAGAGCGTCCGAAGCTCTGCCATCTGCTCTGTCAGTTCTTTGAGTTCTCTATCCTGTACTAAAAGTACGGTGCGAGTGCTGGCTTCAGTCCCAAACTGGGGCGGATCGAGCTGCATGGAGGACTCGGGTTCTGTCTCTGTTCGGGTCTCAGACTCAGTCGGTATCTGAGGCTGTGTGGCAGTCTGGGGACCAGTGCCACACTCTTTTTTTTGGTTCGTCTAGGTTTGGGAATAGGGCGCACGCTGTAGACCGTTTTGCTACGGCTGCAGCGTAGCTTCTGTGTGGAGTGTCTGGTCTCCACACTTCGCTGGCAGGTGCGTAAGAGGGCTCCATCTTTGGTCGGTCAGCCTTTGCTTCTTTGGCTTTGTTGGCCAGATCCGGCTTGGCTTGCTGGAAGAATTAAGCACGTGGCATGTAACTCTCTGCCCTCAGCTTGTTCGCCATTGACTAGCTTTTCGAACAGGGCAGTGATGGTAGGTAGCGGCATGCTCACCTGTGCAGTGGGCGCAGCGCCCGAACGCTGGACGTGCACTTTCTGTGGTTGTCCCTTCTGGCCACATGTAGAACAGGTCTCCTGCTTGCTTCTGCAGTCTCTGGTGATGTGGCCAATTTTGTTGCACTTGTCGCAGCGCCTCACCTTGGCTACACAGGGGGTCACGTCAAATTCTTTTCTTGCTGATCAACGTCAACTAGGGGAGTGTGGTGGCTACAATGATCACTTTGAAGGCCCGGGATAGCGCGCCATCCGTAAAGTCAGTCTCATGACCTATCCGATTTTGAAGTCCGAACTTCCGTTCGGGTCCATGATGAGCTCAACACGCTGTAGAAACTCATCGTTTGTGACATGGAAGGGAATACCGCACACGCCGCCCTCCACAATTTGGACGGAGACGCTGTTGCGCACTGCAACATTCTTCAGCTTGATCACTCTCAGCGGTCGGGTCTGCTGAAGATGGTTTCTCACAGCCAACTACCATACGGTTCGGTACTAGTGGTCTGATGGAACGAACTATTCCACCACCTCTTTCAGGAGGTCAGCAAGGGACCGGAGTGCAGCCTTTCCTGCTGTACTGTCATGAATAGGGCAGTGGCTAGGCTTTCCGAATCTGCACCCCTGGTGGGGAAGGGGGGCGTGAAGGGGGGGGGGGGGGGGGCAGTGCTGCGATCATCACTCTTTTCTTTTTCTTTTTCCCTGTGTTCTGTGGAGAGCTGCGCACAGATTTCACACCTGTCACCCTTTAGGGTTCTTGCCTCAGATTCGTTAGAGAGCGGTTACCACCAGTCTCCGTTTCAGTCGCCCATGTTGGAGCTGTTCGCGTGAACTGTTCCAGCCTTCTCTCTTCTCGTTTTTTTTTTTTTTTTTTTTTTTTTTTGTGGCGCGGCACTCTCCACACCTTCGGCGTGTTCTCGCAGGTCCCCTAAGACTGTCACGAGAAACCAGGTTGAAGATTTGCTCGCCGCTCTTTTCCTTTCACTGAGGTCTGTGACACCAGCACTGGGTGCCACTTTCCGCACTGACTAGATCGGCCCCTTTCTCTCGGGAGGGTATCTCCATCGCACTGCTTGTGTCATGGCAAAGCCACCCTTGCTCTCTGTCTGTCCGTCTATCTGTCTGTCTGTCTATGTCTGCCTCCCTCCCTCCCTCCCTCTCTCTCTCTCTCTCTCTCTCTCTCTCTCTCTGTCTTCCCAGGCATAGGCACAAGACTGTATTCACTGATTTTGAAAAAAAGAATTTATTCTCTCTCTCTCTCTCTGTCTTTCTCTCTCTCCCTCTCTCTCTCTCTCTCTCGTAAGACCACGCAGTCTTACTGCCCTCCTTTCCCTCCTCTCTTTCCCTCCCTGTCCTTCGCACAGAACAGTTTGCCTTCTGTGTGGGTCAGAGCAGCCCTCACGCAGGGCAGTCCAACTACTTGCAATCCCACGCTCTCTCTCTCTCTCTCTCTCTCTCTCTCTCTCTCTCTCTCTCTCTCTCTCTCTCTCTCTTCTGGGGCTGAGTCTGTGAAGCTTCCACTCTGTCCTCTCCTTCTCTAGCCTCTATAGTGGTCACACCTCTCTCGCTGTGTTGCTGGAGTTGTCGAATCTCAGGGACAGAATGCAGCTTCTCGCTGGGATAAAATGCTGCTGACGTTTGACTTAAGTTGTGTGTTCTTTATGTACGACTATGGGGGCCCCTACACTAATAGCAGCACCGTATTCTTACAGCAGTCCAAAATATACAGCATTTTGCGTTTTATTTTCGGCACTTTAGCCAAATTAATCACAGATATGTGTATTGAATTAATTCACTGATTACGACAGAATCCACCGCAAAGAAAGGATATGTAAAAAGAAAATATGATTTGTGCAATGAAACACAGTAATGCCCCCCCCCCCCCCTCCCATGACTGAATGCATTCCTCAATATCATGTGCTTCACGCGCGTTCAATGAGAACCGGGGCAGTGCCTTTGTCCACGCACTTCCCCTGGTCACTATCAGAGAGAGAGAGAGAGAGAGAGAGAGAGAGAGAGAGAGAGAGAGAGAGAGAGAGAGAGAGAGAGACAGGCAGACAAACAGAGACAGAGACAGAGAGACTACAAGCCAGTCACTACGGTAAACAGCATCTTTCTGTGCAGTGGAATTTTGCTGAAGGCGCGCGCTTGGCCTAACTGGAAACTGACTCTCTGACGAACAAACACGTGCTATGCGCGCGGCTGTGGGAAAAATAGAATGAGTAGGCTGCATCCGCAAGGGAGTGTGCGTTTCTGTTAGCTTCAGCTCAGCTGTTAATGTAAGGGGGCCCACATACGTCCATTGTGAGTGTCCCATGGCAGAGGTCCACTAGTGTTAGGCTTAACAAAAGGTGTAACGGGGCCAGCAAACAGTCACTTCTGTCTCTCGGAAGTTGGGGGTTCCATCGGGAGTACTGTCTTTCAACACAAACACGATAAAGGGTTAAATGTCCTCTGATGACCGCTGTCGGTTTTGACTTATGTTCTGACCCGCTTTTGTTGGCTGGTTGATCTGTCTGTCCGTCTGTCTGTCAGTCTGTTTGCTGTCTGTCTGTTTGTCTGTCTGGAATTACCGAATCAATTTCAACAAATTTTGGGGGAATGGAAAGATGGGATATAAGCCCGAGGAAGAATCTACCGATATCTTGGAGCGGATTCGTGATGCGGATCCAGGGCGGATCCAAGGGCGGATCCAGGACCCGTCCAATCGCGGTGGAGGTCGGCGTTCTCCCGAACGTCCTTTTAGGTGGTTCTGTGAACTGAGCGCAAATAATTATTGCTGGCCGCGTCTGGTCGTTTCCATTTCTTCTGATTTTATTTTCTCAGCTCGATGGTATTTTTTGTGTGGTTCTTTTTATGACATTAAGACTTGAATAATTCAGATGAGAGCAAAGTTATCACGAGTGTTGCGTGGACTCGCAAGCCAGTTAGTAATCAATCTGATTCCATATGTATAGAAGTCGCCGAGTCAATAAGACGTCTGCCCAAAAAGAGAAGAGTCTCTCTCTCTCTCTCTCTCTCTCTCTCTCTCTCTCTCTCTCTCTCTCTCTCTCTCTCTCTCTCTCTCTCATATTGAAAGAAGCTATTATCTCTTCCTATTTCCCCCTCTCTCTCTGGTTTTGAAAGAAAAACTTATTCTCCCCTCTTATCTCCATTTCCCTCCCTCTCCCCCCCCTCTCTCTCCATCCTACATTATTTAGACTTATATTGCTTATGTCTTTTAAAGCGTGGAGATATCGGCAAGCGGTTTGCTGTTTACTTATATAAAGCATTCAAAAGTCGATCTGAATATTGCTCTCAACCTTGTTGTTTATTTACTTATATAAAGCATTAACAATTCGGTCTGAATATTGCTCTTAGTCTTGTTGTTCATTTACTTATATAAAGCATTCAAAAGTCGATCTGAATATTGCTCTTAGTCTTGTTGTTCATTTACTTATGTAAAGCATTCAAAAGTCGATCTGAATATTGCTCTTAGTCTTGTTGTTCATTTACTTATGTAAAGCATTCAAAAGTCGATCTGAATATTAGTCTTAGTCTTGTTGTTCATTTACTTATGTAAAGCATTCAAAAGTCGATCTGAATATTGCTCTTAGCCTTGTTGCTCATTTACTTATGTAAAGCATTCAAAAGTCGATCTGAATATTGCTCTTAGCCTTGTTGTCATTTACTTATGTAAAACATTCAAAAGTCGGTCTGAATATTGCTCTTAGCCTTGTTGTTCATTTACTTATATAAAGCATTCAAAGGTCGGTGTCTAAATATTGCACTTAGCCTTGTTGTTCATTTACTGACATAAAGCATTCACAAGTCGATCTGAATATTGCCTTGTTGTTCACTTTACCATGTTTGTTGTTGTTGTTGTTGTTGTTGTTGTTGTTGTTGTTGTTTTGATGGTGAACACTTTCCGTGTCTGTACTTCATGTTGTTTATGCATCCTTTCAACAGGGGCCATGGCCTTATTGACTTGATCATCCGTCTCTCTGTCTCTCTCTGTCTATGTCTGTCTCTCTCTGTTCTCTTTCTCTCTCTGTTCTCTTTTCTCCTCTCTCTCTCTCTCTCTCTCTCTCTCTCTCTCTCTCTCTCTCCCTCTCTCTCTCTCTCTCTGGATTTTGAGAAAATTTATTTCCTCTCTCTCTCTCTCTCTCTTCTCTTCTCTCTCTCTCTTCTCTCTCTCTTCTCTCTCTCTCTCTCCCTTCTGCTCTGTCTGGTCATTGTTTACTCTCTGTCTCTCTGTCTCTGCTGTTTCTGTATATGTCTCTCTGTCTCTCTCGTCTCTGTCTGTCTGTCTGTGTCTTGTCTTTTCTCTCTGTCTCTGCGTCTCTCTGTTTCTCTCTCTCTCTCTCTCTCTCTCTCTCTCTCTCTCTCTCTCTCTCTCTCTCGCAAGAAGCATTGTTATGTGGGAAAACAAAGTAGCAAGTGCTTCAACGTTCATAACAAGCAGAGAGATTGGGCGATGAAACGATTTATCTGGTAAAGCCTGAATTAAAGGTGAAGGTGCGAAGATGGAAAATCCATTCAGTTATCAGTCCATTCAGGTGGCCAGCTTAAAAAAAATCACACGAAACAGAGTGATCTTTAGAACATTTATGTATGTATGAGTCTATAAATGCAGCCTGAAAACAAAACATCTGTCTAAGATCAAGATTACCGTCGTTCGTCTTCGTCTTCATCATCATCATCCATATATCATCATCATCATCATCATCTATCATCATCATTATCGTCGTCGTCGTCATCATCATCATCAACATCGTTGTCGTCGTCATTATCATCATCTACATCATCATCATTATTATCATCATCATTACTATTATAATTATCATTAATATTGTTATTGTTAATGTTATGATCATTATCATTATTATCATTATTATCATCTTCAACACCACCACCACCATCATCATCTGTTTGATATAACTAAATTGAAAGTTATCAGTCTGTATAGCAATGTGTTGAACGTCATTCCTTTTACTGCGGATCGGGGAGGAGTATCGTGAACTAAGGATGAAACTTGCGAAAGTTTCCGTGTTCAAAACCTTGCCGGACAGGGTCGTATGGGAACATAAGGTGGAACGGAGCTTCTGATGATGGGAGCAGCAATGAAAATATAAACCTAGCCACTAACAGGTCTCAGGTGACATCCTGAGATTTTGACTACTTGTTAGAGAGAGAGAGAGAGAGAGAGAGAGAGAGAGAGAGAGAGAGAGAGAGAGAGAGAATGTGTGTGTGTGTGTGTATGTGTGTGTGTGTGTCGTGTATGTGTGTGTGTGTGCGCGCGCGCGCGCGCGCGCTGCGCGTGTGTGTGTGTGTGTGGTTGTGCGTGCGTGTGTGTGTCTGTGTGTCTGTGTGTGTTTGCGTGTGTGTTCGTGTGTTGTGTTCGTATTGTTGTTGTTGTTGTTGTTGTTGTTGTTGTTTGTTGTGTGGTGTGTGTGTGTGTGTGTGTGTGTGTTGTGTGTGTGTGTGTGTGTGTGCGCGCGCGCGCGCGCGCGTGTATATATGTGTGTGTGTGAAAAGGGACACATTGTTTGAGATATTCCCTTTTCCTCAATGATCTCACTTGAACTGAATTACATAAAACATACTCCATAGGACATTTCCTTCGGCATATGTATTGAAGGAAACTGAACTCAGCACTAAAATAAAACTATATTCTTTCGCTTATCAAACCGAAATCGAACACTACTACAATACAGGCCTTTCCCCCAGCGTGCAGTTCCTATCAGCTTGTCCTGAGGCTACTCGTCCGCGGAGACTCCGCACTTCTGCCGAGTCGCTACGATGGTGTTCAGTGACGTTTGTTCCGACCCAACCTATGCAAAACACTACTTACTGTGCTCCCCGCCCGTCACCCACCTCCAGCCTACTGACGTTGATTCTTGGCCACAGAATGCCATGTCCAGCATACTGACGTTGATTCTTGGCCACAGAATGCCATGTCCAGCCTACTGACGTTGATTCTTGGCCACAGAATGCCATGTCCAGCTACTGACGTTGATTCTTGGCCACAGAATGCCATGTCCAGCCTACTGACGTTGATTCTTGGCCACAGAATGAGCGTGAGTGAACCTTTAGAGAGTGCCGCACGTCTGTCCAACCAAGCCCCCCCCCCCCCCTCCCCCAGCCCCCGCACCCTTCCCGCCCCTCTCCATATTATTATTGTGAAAACTTACATAGCGTCTATCCTCGGCTAGAGACCAAGCTTTAAGCGCTTTACAATCCGCACTCCGTTTACACACAACGGGCTGCCTACCTGGGTAGTGCCGGACTGAAGAGCTGCCAGCTGGCGCTTCATTCGGTCGTTTCCCGTGTCGTACAGTCAATATCGTTCACTCAGTTTCCTTACTTCCTTCGTTCTTTCCATTTCTCACGCATGGTGCATGCTATGTGTAACGTGTCATCCATACCAGCGGCCAAACTGGCCTTCTATTCCGAAAGTTGGTAATGGGATTTTATGTGTGTGCAAGATGTTATGCGTGCGTTTACACACGGAACCTCGGTTTATAGTCTCATTCGAAGGACTGTGTGGGAAATGGAGTCAGAAACAATGTTAACTCCGAGGGAGAAAACCCCTTGTACTGAAACGGCCCGGCGGAGATTCGAACCCGCAACCCCAGGATCACCAAGACTACAAGTCCGGCGCTCTACCACCGAGCTATTCTGGCCCCCCATATACCACCAGCTACCCGCCTCGCCCACCCCACCCGACGAATTGGCCAATAATGCCATCTTTGACACGCACTCACGGAAGGCTGGGAAATGGAGACCAATGGAAGCCGAGGTCAGTGGGGGGACAGGGGAATCAATGGCTCCAGAGTCTCTCTTCTTCTAAGTCATTTTTCTGCTGGTGTATTGACACACCGAACATCCTCCATTCCCCGTTGATTCACACACACACACACACACACACACACACACACACACACACACACACACACACACACACACACATACACACACACCACGCACGCACGCACGCACGCACGCACGCACGCACGCACGCACGCACACACATCCACACACTGGTACACACACACACACACACACACACACACACACATACATACAACACACACGCGCGCGGCGCGCGTGCACACATACACATACAGACAAACGGACACTCAGGCACACGTGCACTCTTAATAGATAAGTAACTAAGTGAATAGATGAATAAATACACACACACACACACACACACACACACACACACACACACACACACAGACACACACACACAGTCACACACACAGACATAGACACACGCACACACACACCACACACACACACACACACACACACACACACACACACACACACACACACGCACGCACACACCACTAACTCACTCACATACACATGTAGACATTATCGCCTATCAACCTCCGCTTGAAATCACAAAATAGTCTATCATTCTTAATTTTTGTGTGTCTAGAGAATCATCGATCTCTTTGTATCACCCACTTCATATTTTCCATCTGAAGTCAATTTGTCAAATCCATATCTTTAACCATAAAGCAACGCCGATCAATTTGTCATTGTCTTCGTTTTACCCACTTGAAATCATTGATCAGTCTGTCACTTGTTATTCCATACCCGTCCGACATCATCGATCAGTTTGTCAGATATAAATCTTTACCTGTCCAAAAACATCGATCGATTTGTAACGTCCACCTCTTCATTAATTTAAATAATCACTTCCTCTCTTCGTCCACGTGAAAGAATCGATCAGTTCGTTACTTCCGTTTCCTTGTCCATCTAAAAACATCGATCAGTATATCACCTACTCTGTGACCATCTAAAATCATCGATCAGTTTGTCATTTTCATCTCGGTCCGCATTTTTTTTAATCTCTTCTCCCATCTGAAACCACCGAATAAGTTTGTGATTTCCATCTCTTTAGCCATCTGAAACCACCGATAAGTTTGTAATGTTTGTATTTTTACCCATCTGTAATCATCGATCAGTTTGTCACTTCCATTTTGCTATCCATGTGAAATCATCGATAAGTTTGTCACTTCCATTTCGCTGTCTATGTGGAATCATTGATCAGTTTGTTACTTCCCTCTCTTTATCCATCTAACATCACTGATCAGTTTATCATGTTCATCTATTCATCCATCTGAAAAAAATTGTCCCTTCCATCTCGTTATCCATCAGAAAGTATTGCTGTTTTTTATCATTCAGTTTCCTCATTCATCTGAAATCATCAATCAGTTTGTCATTTGCATCTCCGTGGGCACCTGATGTCAATTAATCTGTCATTTCTACCTGTTCATCCATGTAAAATCATTGATCAGTTTGCCGTTTCCATCCCCTAAGCCCTTTGAAACGAAAGATCAATTTGTCATTTCCATGTGACTCGTCTTAAATGACCGATGCATTCGGTACCTCCATCTCTTCACCCTTCTGAAACCAACTATCATTTTGTCATTTTCATCTTTCAAACCTGAATCACCGGTCATTTTGTCATTTTCATCTCTTCACCTATCTTGAATCATTCATCAATTTGTCTTTTCCATATCTTTAACCATTTGAAACCATCCATCAGTTATCGTTGCCATTTCTTTGCCCATAAGAAACCACCGACCGGTTTGTCATTTCCATTTCTTTAGCCATCTTAAATCATCCATCAGCTTGTCATTTTCATCTTTTTCCATCTCTAAATCACCCATCAGGTTGTCGTTTCCATCTCTACCTGTGTGAAATCATCCACCAGTTTGCCATTTCCATCTCTAAGCCCATCTGGAACCATCGATCAGTTTGTCACTCCCAGGTCTTTACCGATCTCAAATCATTGTTTTTTTTTCCAACCATCTGAAAGCATTGATCAATATATCACTTTCCATCTCTTTGTCCATCTTATAGATAATCATCAATCCACATATCATACCCATCTATTTGCACATCTAAAATCGCCGACGAATTTGTCATTTCCCTCTCTTCACCCATCTGAAACTACCGATCAATTTGTCATTTCCCTCTCTTCACCCATCTGAAACTACCGATCAATTTGTCATTTCCCTCTCTTTACCCATCTGAAACTACTGATCAATTTGTCATTTCCGTGTCTCCACCCAGGTCAAATCACCGTTCGATCTTTCATTTCTGTCTGTTTTTCGATGTCAAGTCTTCAATCAATTTGTCGTTTGCAATCCTTCGCTCATCTGAAATCATCAGTCAGTCTGTCATTTTCATGTTTTAAAACCATCGATCAGTTCCTCATTTCCACTTTTAACCTGTCTGATACAATTGATCAGTTTGTCATACCTTTCACATACCTGAAATCATACTTTATTTTGTCATTTCCATCTCTTCATGAATCTGAAACCTTCATCAGTCTGTGACTTCTATTTCTTCATTAATCTGAAATTATCGATCAGTGTCCTACTTCCATTTCTTCATCCATCTGAAGTTATTGATCTGTTTGTCACTCCCCTTTCTTCATTTATCTAAAACGACTGTTCAATTTGTCGTTCCGTCTCTTCTGAACAGTTTATACTCTGCACAGACTTGTTATAAATATGGATAAAAGCGTTACAGTTTTCCGTAAAGATGGTTATTTGACTGCATGTGAGAGATGGGTTTAAGGTACATCAAAAATATCAGTTGTAAACGCACATAAGTATCTGGGTATATATTTTTTCCATGAAACTTGGCTTTACTTTTGCATGTCAAGACATTGTGAGCAGGGGCAAACGCGTCGTTATGAGCATGTAGAATGTTTTGTACAAGTTTAGAAATAGTTCAGCTGAATCATATTTCAAGTTATTTGATGCAGAATTTCAGTCCAGTATGGTGCACAGATTTGAGCGTTTGAAACGGGTCATGAAATTGAAAAATTGCACTGTTTTACCATGAAACGATTTTTGTGTGTGGACAGACCTACCCCGAATGATTTAGTCTACGGAAGATTTCCCATTTACATTAATTCACATTTCAAGTGCATTAAATACTGGCTCAAAGTAATTCATATGCATTACGACAGACTGCCTGCACAAGCATACAAACCTCTGTATGACAGATGCTGGAGGTCCGGTAAAGTTACTAGGACAACGAAAATTCGAAAATGTTGATTCAGTTATGGTTTTTCGTTTGTGAGGTTAAATCAAGGTGTGGGTTGTGTCCCAAGTTGGTTTTTTTTTTCTTTTGGGCGTGTTTTAAACAACGTATGTTAGACTGTAGATGGCAAGATCGGGATTGTCATATCTAAAGCATTGACAATTTCTCTATGTACAGAGAATTTAAATCAATAATTTAACAGAACCATACATAGGAATAGAAATGAGCAGATATATAAAATGTGCTTTAACAAAGTTTAGGTTAGATGTCTGTGACATATCAGTGCATAGTTTAAGGTATAAGAAAGATAACAGGTCTTTGTTGTGCCGTATGAGTGGGTTCAGTGTAGAGGATGAAGTTCACTTTGTTTTATGTTGCCCAGTACTTCATGATTTAAGAGCAAAATTAATATGTCCCTGCCAAGTATTATAGTTGGCCACCATTTAGTCTTACTTTTGTCATCAAGAGATCAAGGTGCTATGAATAATTTTTCTATGCATCTGTACATGTCGTTTAAACGGAGGAACAGTATGATATGATGCTACTGTATTTCAATTATAAACACCAGGCATATTTTATGTTCATTTCTTTTCCTCCGAAGTGCGTGAAAAGTTTTCTGTTAGTTATGCTTGTTTTCGCTTCAGATGGGGCTGGGGCTTTAAAAAAATTAAATATCGTTTTCGTTATCGTTTTACATATATAATATATATATATATATATATACACACAAACACACACAAACACACATAGAAACACGCACCCACACACACACACACACACACAACACACACACACACACACACACACGACACAGACAGACAGACAGAGACAGACAGACAGACAGACTGATGACGACTGACAGACAGGCAAAACGACTGACTACTAACACACACACACACACACACACACACACACACACACACACACACACAATATATAAGAGAGAGAGAGAGAGAGAGAGGGAGAAGGGAGAGAGAGAGAGGAGAGAGAGGGGGGGAAGAGAGAGAGAGAGAAAAGAGAAAGAGAGAGACAGAGAGAGACAGAGACAGAGAAACAGACAGAGACAGACAGAGACAGACAGACAGAGAGAAAGAGTGTCTAAAGTCACAGCAGAAATTACACAACGGTCCAGTACCGATTTTCCAAAAAGAGCGAAACCAATATTCTCTCAAAGCACTCTGGCAACATTTACTTCCAAAACAATGGAAAGCCCGTGGATTGCTCTTGAGAAGAATCCTATGTCTGTTAGACTTTCTTTAGTCTTCCACACTGAAAAATGGGAACTTGAAATATCCTGTGATCTTTTTTGAAAGGGACAAAACATGAATATCATAGATCGCCATGTAAGTGTTCTCATGAAGAAAAATACCCAAATCATATGAAAGTATGTGCAAACGGATCGGTAGTAGATGAGCGGGTGGGATCGGCATATCTTGTATCCGATTTGAATATCAAAAAAAATATTCTCACTCTGGGGCGACTATTTGCATTTACAGCAATTTTAACGGCTTTACATCATGTCATCAGCTATCTTTTGATTTTTTTTTCTGTGTCAGTGATTTAAGCTTTAGAATGATTAAAACTACAGACAATATCAGAAACAGTAATTGAAATAAGTTACCAAATCCATACATTTATGTTAAAAGGCATTGAAATAACTGTTTGCTGGATACCTTCTCAATGTTGTCTTCGTCTTTTTTTTTAATGTTGGTTTTATCGTTATGACAAAGCCTAGGGCGAAGTTGTCTTCAGAATCTGATTAAATGCTTCCCTATCCTTACAAGATAAGGTTTTTTTTTGGTAGAATCACATGCGTGTAGGCAGTTGCAAAGCTTCCTCAGGAAATTTGATAATGATAAAACAAACTTTGAAATGAACACAAGTAAAAGTAATATCCTATTTAAAGAGAAAACAACTTTTCCTACTATAATGATGGAACGTTGACACTTTCTAACCACAACACCTAGAATGTCTTTTGTATATGTGAACAGCGTGTAACACCTGATCCCATTTTTTTTTCATGTTTTACAGCTAAAGAAATCCTTCCAGATCTGTCAGCACACATTGTACAAAACGTTTTAAGGTCAACAACACGAAGGAATGAATTTTGTTTTCGCTCATCTACGTTCGACCAGATTTCCCTTTTAGTTCTTTTCATTTAGCAAATGTTCTATCATAAAGCTGCACCACTCTGCTATAGATCTGTTGAATCCTCCTGTCCTCAGTGTCTGACTGATCAGCTGTACTTCTGTACCCATCCTGTGAACTCCGTTCTTCTGATACTCGTCTCTTCCACATTCCCTTTGTTCCTCTTGAAACTTTGATAAAGATCCTTTTGCCTAGTAGGCCCCTTTTTTTCCCCCACATTCCAGTCTCCCACATCAACTCAGATACTCAGCCACTCTGTCTTCTTTTAATAAAACTTGAAAATTTTCTTTTCCCATCTGATTGATATGATATACAAATGTGTGCTGGCGCTGTTTTCGAGAGTATGACATGTGTTTGTGTGCCTGTGCTAATCTTTCCATTACTGTCATTATTTCTTTTCTTTTTTTTTTTTTTTTTTTTGCATAAGTAGGTGAGAGGACGAAGCTGGGTGGTGTTACGTGTGGATGTGGAGCGAGCTTGACATTGTGAGGTGCGTTTTGTTTGTTTGCTTGTTTGTTTGTTTGTTTGTTTCTTGGTATTACCTCTTATTCTAGTTTATTTGGCTTCTGATTTGGTGTGTGTTCTTGTGTACTGTTATAGCCTGGGGCATTCAGTTGATCAGGCGCATGAATGTTCTTAATGATAATAATAAGAACAATGATAATGATGACAATGGTGAGGAGGAGGAGGAGGAGAGGGATGATGATGATGATGAGGAGGAGGAGGAGGAGGAGAATGATGATGATACTAATAATAATGATAGTAACAACAACAACAACAGCAACGATGATAATAATAATAATGATAAGGATAACAATAATGATAGTAATAATAATAATAATAATAATTATTATTATTATTATTATTATTATTAATTATTATTATTATAATAATGACAAGAATGATAATAATAATAATAACAACAACAACAACAACAACAAAACAACAACAATAATAATAATGATAATACAATAATAACAATGGTCATGATGACGACGATGATGATGATACATGTCCCGTGAACGGATATACATGGATGAACTTGACAGCACGTCTCTGCCCCCTTGGTATGTATAACATTGTTCACTTTCTTATAAGCTGTAACTGGACTCAGAACCATACGAAGTTAAGGTTCAGTGTTGCTGATGAGCTAACACAATGTAAGTCAACAACACTCAGGTTGGAACGTAAGCGCAAATACACAATCCTCGATATGCACACTTAAATTAAGTGAACTCGCCCCTCCTTTCTCGCCTTCGACTTAGCCTCCCCCTCCCCCTTCATCTCACTCCATCTGTTAGCTCATACTTTCTCGTGATCCAGGGTTTTCTCGCACTTTGTGAGAAAGCGTGAGGGAGGGGGAGTGTGGGGGGGGGGGGGGTGGGGTGGAGGGGCGGGGGCGCTCCGCTACGCTTTCTCACATTTTACGAGAAACTACGAGATTGCGTGAAAGCTTGGCCGTCCCTCTGTCACGCTCGTTCGTAACAGCAAGGAAAGCGTGGGCAGTCTATGCTAAACTTTCTCGCAATGTGTATGAAAGCGTAGGTAGCCCCCTTCATTTTCATTAAAACATTCCTCTTTCAAAAAAAAAAAAAATCTAAGTTGGTTTCTTGTCTGCTCCCAGAGAGAGAGAGAGAGAGAGAGAGAGAGAGAGAGAGTTAGCTATTTCTATGTCAAATTTGATGTGGGGACTTGAAGAGCCCGTGTGATTGAATTGTAGGTGGAACATAGCAATGTTTTTAACCTGCATTCTTGCCTCCCCCATCTTGTCCCCCAACACCCTGATGTTATGTAATATGCGTGACGTCATGTGAGATGGGTGATGTTGTGTGATGTATCTGATGTCCTGTGATATGGGTGATGTCATGTGATGTGTCTGATGTGTCAGATGGGTGATGGTGTGTGGTTGTGTCTGAATCGTGTGATATGGGTGATGTCATGTGATGTGTCTGATGTGTGAGATGGGCGATGCTGTGTGATTGTGTCTGAATCATGTGATATGGGTGATGTTATGTGATGTGTCTGATGTGGTGTGGTGTGTGGTGCCGTGATGTGTTTGATGTGTGATATAGGTGATGTTGTGTGGTATGTCTCAGGTAGTGTGACATATGTAATGTCGTTTGTCACATGTGATGTCGAGTGATGTGTGTGATGTTTAGATATTTACATTCACCCTCTTATCAAATTTAGAAGTTCTAATCATAAATTACCAATTGAAGTAGATCGTCGATTTGCTATTCGAAAAGAAGAAAGAACTTGTAATAAATGTGACATGTCTGCAATAGGTGATGAATTTCATTTTGACATGGAATGTTCATCATACGTTAATTTGCGCAACACGTACTTGCCAAAAGGCAAAAAAGGGTGTGATTTTGAGTGTAATGTTTTATGTCGTTAAATGTATGAGATGTGACATGTATGATGTTGTATGATATATGTGATTTGTAATGCAGTGGAATACGTATGATGTGTGTTATGTGCGATGTCATGTAATGTAGCAGAGGTATATAA
The DNA here is from genome assembly GCA_033310375.1 of Conus canariensis. NCBI lineage: Eukaryota > Metazoa > Mollusca > Gastropoda > Neogastropoda > Conidae > Conus > Conus canariensis. The sequence continues at coordinate 23,265,709 of CM065730.1, read as the reverse complement.
GCATGGAGGAGACACCCTCATTCAGAAGCTTGAGGAGCTATTCACATCCTGCTGGAATGAAGGCGTAGTGCCACAGGACATGCGCGATGCAGTGATTGTCTCCCTCTATAAGAACAAGGGTTCTAAATCAGATTGCTCCAACTACAGAGGCGTCACACTGCTCTCCATTGCTGGCAAGATCCTCGCCCGGGTTCTTCTGGACAGGCTCGTCCCATCCATTGCTGAGGTAAACCTCCCGGAGAGCCAGCGCAGCTTCAGAGCAAATAGAGAAACAGCTGACATGATCTTCGTGCTGAGGCAGATCCAAGAGAAGTGCAGAGAACAGAATATGAATCTATTTGCAGCATTTATAGATCTCACGAAAACCTTCGACACAGTCAGCAGAGATGGCCTATGGAAAATAATGACCAAACTGGGACGCCCCCCAAAGTTCCCTGCAATGCTACAACAACTCCATGAAGGACAAATGGGTCAAATCAAGTGCAATGGTGATTACTCCGAAGAATTCCCAATCAGCAATGGAGTGAAGCAAGGCTGCGTATTAGCCCCTACACTCTTCGCGATCTTCTTCAGCATGATGCTGAGAGAAGCAACGGAGGATTTAGACGAGGGGATTTATATCAGATTTAGGACCGACGGCAGCGTATTCAATTTACGAAGGCTTATGGCCCACACGAAGACCTCAGAAGAAGCTATCCTGGACCTGCTCTTTGCAGATGACTGCGCCCTCCTGGCGCACACAGAAGAAGCTCTGCAGGTCATCGTAGACCGCTTTTCACAGGCAGCCAAGGCATTCGGTCTGACTATAAGTCTGAAGAAAACTGAAGTCCTCCACCAAAAAGCACCAGGAACCGCGCACACTGCTCCCCACATAAGCATTGATGGCCATCCCCTTAACACGGTAGAGCATTTCACCTACCTGGGCAGCGTCATATCGAACGACGCTACGGTGACCAAAGATGTGGACAACCGCCTTTCAAAGGCAAGCAGTGCATTTGGCCGCCTCCAAAACAGAGTATGGAAAAAACACTCCTTGCGACTCTCCACAAAGATGCAAGTCTACCGAGCTGCTGTACTGTCCACACTGCTATACGGATCAGAGGCATGGGTGCTGTACCGGAAACAAATAAAGCAGCTGGAGCAGTTCCATCAGAGATGCCTCCGGTCCATCATGGGCATCAAGTGGAAGGACTATGTCACGAACATAGAAGTCCTAGAAAGAGCTCAACTGCAAAGCATCGAGTCAATGCTCATGCTAAAACAACTTCGCTGTACTTCGCTGGGCAGGGCACATCACCCGGATGCCTGACACTCGCATGCCAAAAGCAGTATTCTATGGGGAGTTGGTCCAAGGCAAACGCAATACAGGCGCACCACAGGAAAGATTCAAGGACCAACTGAAGAAGCAACTATCCCAAGCGGACATCAACCCCAAGACTTGGGAGCAGTCGGCATCAGACAGAGGCAGCTGGAGAGCTTCAACGCTCAGGGGAACCCAACACTTCAAGGAAACGAGACGTCAGTACATACAGGAGAAGAGAAGGAGAAGGAAAGACCCAGGTCCGCAGCCCAACAACGCAGGCCAGATCTACACTTGCCCACAATGCCACAGATCCTGTAGATCACAAATTGGACTAATTAGTCATCAAAGGGCGTGCTGCCCATCCCTGGCGGGAACTTCCCACTAATCTTCGCAAGCGAAGAACTAGCCATCATGTAACATGCCTGATATACCATGACATGAATAATGCTGTGTCTAATTGGTTTGTGATGTCGTGTAATAGGCGTGGGGTGGTATTCAGTTAAATTTGATGTCACGTGTGTGTGTGTGTGTGTGTGTGTGTGTGTGTGTGTGTGTGTGTGTGTG
>CM065730.1:23253842-23256342 GCA_033310375.1 Conus canariensis | reverse complement strand
ATAGTGTGTGATACAGGTTATTTTAATGACGAATGCCTGGAAACAGAGTTCCTGTATGAAACAGGCGTTTGAATAATGATTTCAGGATATGAAAGGTACTGCACTGAGTGGATCTTTTGATAACTGATTTATTGAGAGGGAGAACAGTTGTGTGAAACGGATGTTTCGATAACTGATTGAATGAGACGTAGAAAAAAATTGTGTGTATTGGCAATTTCAGTGACTGATTTCAGGAAAACAGATACTGTGTTAAACGAGTCTTTTGATGAGTGATTCACGGAGAGACAAAGAAACTGTGTGAACCGGCAATTTAATGACTGATTCCAGGAGATAGAAGGATAATGTATGAAACAGGTGATTTAATAATTGATTGCTGGAGAGACAGAGACATTGTGCAAAACGGGTGTTTTAATGATTGATTCCTGGAAAAACAGAAATAGTGTGTGAAACGGGTATTTTCACAACTGAATGCTAGAAAAAAAAATGATGGTAAAAAGGCAAGGTAGATAACTGATTTTGTGGCATGTGAAATAGTTTTTTCAGTGATCATTCAGCAGTGGTTGAAACTGGTATCTTAATAACGGATTTCATGAAATAGAGGTGCTGTGCAAAGCGGACATTTTCAAACCTGATTCATGGAGAGACAGAGATACTGTGTAAAACGGATTCTTCGCGGCCTGATTTCCGGAGAAATGGAGTCTGCATTACAGTGAGATTTAATAAAAAGCGTCTTTTGATGGCAGACACATCGTGAGCAACCGAACAACCTCTAGAACTTATCATCAATTGAAATACAGAAATATTGTAATTCTGGTAGGAACAGACATGAATGTATACAATGAGTACTCTTAGAACCGATTCCGAAAGACAGAGAAACTGTGATAAGTGGCCTCTTGCAGAAACGGCTTCTGCAAAATAAGAAGAAGAAGAACAACAACAACAACAAGAACAAGAACAAGAAAGACGACGACGAAACTACCACTGAAATCTATAGCACATTTTTTTTAGCTCTGCTGCAAGAACCTCTTCGAATTAGAACCCACATCCAGAGAGGCGGAGATACCCGATTCGAAAACGATATTCTCAAAGAACTGACTGTCAGGAGAGACAGACAGAGACTCTCGTTCAAACTATCATTATCCCAGCGTCTGCCCGCCCTAGTCGTCATCATGACAGAGGTATTCACCACAGGGCCCCACCAGTGCGGGGACTACGACCCCCGCATCATGAACGCGGGGCCCGGTCCCATCCCCGCCGATGACCTGGCCTTCTACTGCACCCTCCGCAACATCTTCGGCGTCGTCGCCTCTCTGATCGCCATCCTGGGGGTGGTAGGGAACGTCATCTCGCTCGTCATCTTGCCCAAGGCCGGCGGCGCCAAGTCGGCTATTGTGTTCTTGCAGAGTCTGGGGTGTACGACACGGCGTTTCTCATCACGGTGCTGTTGTTGAAGACCCTGCCGTCCATCTCCGTCCTGGGGCATTTTGGGGTGGTGATCTCCAACGCGCTGTCACCGGGTCTCTTCCCTTTGATGTACATCGCCCACATAGGCGCCATCTACAGCACCATCTGCATTTCCACGGAGCGGTGAGTGACTCCGTGTGTGTGTGTGTGTGTGTGTGTGTGTGTGTGTGTGTGTGTGTGTGTGTGTGTGTGTGTGTGGTGCGTGCGTGCATCTATCTATCTATCTGTCTATCTATCTATCTATCTATCTATCTACTATCTATCTATCTATCTATGTGTGTGTGTGTGTATGTGTGTGTGTCTGTGTGTGTATGTGTGTGTGCGTGTGTGTGTGTGTGTGTGTGTGGGGTGTGTGTGTGTGTGTGTGTGTGTGTGTGTGTGTGTGTGTGTGCGCAGTGTTATACAGATTGAAAATAGATTGCTGCAGACTTGTTTTGTCAATAGTATGAAAAAAACGACAAATAAAGTACTTTCCATCGTTAGGCTGTTCCGCTCCAAGCAAAATTACAGAGAAATTAATTCCGACTGGAGGAGAGCACCCCCATTTCAACTGTGCCCGTTGAGGAGGTCAGCTTCAAGACACCGTGATGTACGGAATCACCGAAGTGTAAGAGAAACGAGCCCATTACGTTCTGCATCTGTCCCACAGTTTCTGATAAGAGGATTCATTTCAGCTCTTCTTCTAACTTTGCTTGTTCTTGGGGTTTGTGTTCACCTACTCCTTTACGGGGGACTGGGGCACAATAAAGAATTAGACACAGACATTGGCTTTCTCCCTTGCGGGTTCTAGGTATTATTTCACTGACGGAGTCGTGAGATGAAGTAGCTGAGGGAAGGAAAAGGAACAGGAAGATGGCGGCAGACACGTAGCTCCAATCCATCCAGAATGAAGGCAAGAGTGACGGATGGGTTTTTCTTGTCATGGGACAGGTTACTGACAACGTCGCTCACCAGTTGAGTTATGTCCGCCTGGCGGAATCCAGTCTCATCCTGTGTCCCCGAGGACACGTCACGTTTCTCCTCATAACCACATTTC
>CM065730.1:23191342-23236342 GCA_033310375.1 Conus canariensis | reverse complement strand
TGGAAATCATTAGGAATTGACTCTAAATGTTCTGATCTTTACTGTCTTTGCACTTTATTAGAAACGGTTCTAATCTGTATTTCATACCTAACCATAGCACATAAATATATAATAAACCTTGTTTCAAACAATGCCAAAACGTCTTGGATAAATCACCAAACTTTCTTTCTACAACGTAACGTAGCTTCTTTGCAGCTCTGATTTTTATTTCACTTTTTTTTTTTTTTATTTAATTTTTTTCAACCATCTTTGTTGGAAATATTTTTGTTGTGTATCCATCGTTGATTTGCATCATGAATGTACCTATATTCATGTATTAGTAATAATAATACCACGAATAATAATAATATAATAATAATAATAATAATAATAAAGTATAATAACAATACATCTGTCTTCTAAATGAGTTTTGTTTACAATCTGTTACATGTGTCCATTTTTTTCTTTTTTGATCTGATTTTGTCTTGAAAGTCAACGGAATATATTACAAATTCTCCCAGAATGGTTAACGTCCTTCTGTTTTGTGTAATTTTGTTTTTGCTATTTTTTGTTTGTTTGTCTTTTTTAATAATGAATGCCTAACATCGTCATTGAGATTCTCATACTGAAACTGACTTGACAAACAAGTTTAAAAATTCCTCTTCTTCTTCCTCTATGACAATGATATTAATAGTAGTAATGATAATAAGAATTGGAACAGGAATGATAATATAATAATAATAATATTGTTTTTGGAAAAATAAGAAAATGGAGTGAGAAGGAATGTTAACTCCGAGGTCAAAATCCCTCTGTATCGAAAATCCCTGACGGAGGAGATTCGAACCTACGAACCACAAGATCACCAGGATTACGAGTCCGACGGAGCTGTTCCGGCTCCCTCTGTGTGAATATCGGTTTCTTCTTGCCGTTTAAATTGCATGAAAACCTCACCTCTTCTTCGCATGTTAAAAATGGCATTAGGAAACTGTTGAATAGTTGCGGAATTATATTAAATTTTATATTCATGAACTTCCTCCCCTGAAAACTTGCATTGCCCTGTTACTGTGCCTGGAGGAATGTCCTTGGGTGGATTTAAATTTTCAGTTTTGGAGGAAAATTGCACCAGAATATTTGTAGCCTACCGGGTTAAAGACGAGAGAGCTCAACGTGATTGACTTCATTTGTAAAATTTTATTTGGGGTTCACATTTCTTGAGTCAGTTGGTTAGTGCGTGCTGACGCGCTTACAATCAATACCCGCGTGGAGAGAGAGAGAGAGAGAGAGAGAGAGAGAGGAGAGAGAGAGAGAGGAGAGAGAGAGAGAGAGAGAGAGAATAATTTAAATCGTCAGTTTCTGGCCCATTGACACAATAGGGAAGATGGACGGCGATTGGGGGGGGGGGGGGGGGGGGAGGGGGAGGGGGGAGGGGGGGGGGGCAGGAGCGGATATTGAAGCTAAAATTTTACGAATAATCTTTCATACGATAATAATGGACGTTTATCACGCCATGGAATTCAGATGTGGACATTTGAATTAAGTGGATACGACAAACCAGTTTTGTCACTCATGACTAAGGTCACCAAGGGGAATGCGCAGAAATTATCTTGCACACACACACACCGCGCCACACACACACACACACACACACACACACACACACACACACACACACACACACACACACACACACACACACACACACACACTGATTCAAAATCAGTATTATATGCTATCAAAGGTCAAAATACCAAGACACGGGTTGAAATGACACCGAAATCAAGCACTTAATACATCACTTAGCAAGCAAAGATATCAGTGTTACTTTTTATTGGATTCCATCTCACTGTGGAATTGTCTCTTAATGAACAGGTAGATCAAGCAGCCAAGAATGCAGCACGCAATGCTGCAGGGACAATTAAACTTAATGTTAAGCTAGACCTACATGGATATTATAAATACTTTGACAAGTTAGCAAAGAATAATTTTGTTGACAAGTTGAAGACCTTAGATATACAATATTCACACAATTGTGTAAAAGCTTGTGATACACTGCATTCGGATATAATAATTAAGCGTTTAGGTCAAATGAAATCCAGATCAATTACGTCTTTGATGTTTAAGATTCGTCTAAATGCTCTCAAAACAAAATTTTGTAAAGATATTATTTGTGTTTGTGGGAGTCAAATTTCTACGAATCATCTGCTTCTGCACTGTCCTGCCATCAAAGCTCAAATGCTCAAAAATGGAGGCACTGCGCTCAACCATCGAAATCCAATAACATTACAGAAAATAGTTAATGACCTTGATCTTCTTAATTTGTTTTCAGAAACTTTGCATTCTAGTTCTGTTGGTATTTTTCTTTGATAGTTGTTGGTAATGTTGAGATCATTTGTGTTTGTAGAATCCAAAACTTAAGTATGGCATTGATGTTACATTTACTCAAAAACACTCAACACTTAAAAGATTATCTCACATGCATTTATTTATTTTATTATTTTTATTTTTGTTGTTGTCTAATGTCACTTGAGGGTGAAGAGACGTAAATTAAAGTACTACTACTACTACTACTACTACTACTACTACTACTACTACTACTACTACTACTACAACACAGACAACAGACAGACAGACAGACAGAGACAGACAAAAATACAGACAGGCAGGCAGGCAGATAAGACAGGGACACACACACACACACAACACACACACACACACACACCACACACACACACACACACACCACACACACCACACACACACCACAGAGAAAGAACAGAGAGAAGAGAGAGAGAGAGAGAGAGAGAGAGAGAGAGAGAGAAATGAATGAAAAATGAAATTACTGAATGAATGGTTTATTGAGATAAGCTTACAAAGCCCATTCTCAAGGGAAATTGGGGCGGGGCTGTTTATAAGATAACTGTCAAAGAATAAATACAAAGGATGCATCTTAGAACAAAACAACATCGCTATGAGGAAACCAGACGCGGAAGAAATGTAACACCAACACGACTGTCAATGCAGCTAGAAACAAGTTCATCCACAGTCATTTCGGTGTGTAACAGCTGTGCTGTCGATGGAAGTCGCCTTAACGTGGTCCCTGTGAGAAACAGTGAGGGCTGTCCATGTTTCTTTTCATTTCCTGTAGATATGTCAAAATATCACTGATTGTCACACTGTCTGAAGGATCACTCTGTGGCTGCTTCAGCTGAGAAATGTCTTCAGGATCGCCTGTCCACTCAGTATCAAGATCACCCCCATTTGCTTCGGCATCTTCAGTTTTATGCTGCCTGGCAGTCTCGTTAGTAACAGGCGTCGGGTCATGCTCACATACCACGTCACAGAACTCAGCATAGTCTTGATCAACACAAGGCTCGGCACAGTCTTGACCAACACAAGGCTCGACTAGCCCGATGTCCAACACGGGGGCTTCTTGGTGTGTCATTGTCACAGACCGTTTGTCACTGATGTTGTATTCCTGTTGGATGTCACTGTGCCGTGTATCTGGCGCAGACTGGGACACGGAGGGAGGGGAGGGGTGCGGTTATACAGAAAAATGTCACCGCTGGCAGTTTGGTTGTTGTCAGCTGTGTCGACATAAAAAAAAAGGCTCGGTGGCGTCGGGAAAAAACAAATCCAACGGAGAATATGAACGCTCGCTTATCTTTTTCTGCTGTCTTGCTCTGTGGGCCTCTGCTCTGTGTTTGTCCCTGTTTACTTGTGGACGGCCATTTCCGTCCTTAAACCGCACTGTGGTTGTCCGTTCGAGTCGCAGGGGGGCTGGTCGGTAATCGTCGTTAAGCGGAGAATGACGATTGCTTCTTTACCACGGCCCTCATTTCCCAACGAGGACAGTAGCATCTCCTGTAGCGCAGCATTGAGTGTAGCTTCCAGAGTACAAGGCAGACCTTGAACAGGCACGTTGAACGATTTACAGGTGATATTGGCAGAAAGTTACCGGAGCAGCTTGAAACACATTTTGCTGGGAGCCAGACAAGCCACTCACACACACACACACACACACACACACACACACACACACACACACACACACACACACACACACACAAGAGAGAGAGAGAGAGAGAGGGAAGCACTCGCTGTGACGATTCAGGGCCTCTTCCGATGAATGGGAAAATGGTTGCTCTATTCAAACCGTGTCCCTCTTTTTCAGCTGATGCGATGCCAAACTTATGAAAACCGCCATTTTCTCGGGGCAAAAGTGCACGGGATGACAAGTCGTCGGACCCGGTTGGCAGTGTTTGTTGAACATTTACTTACGTCGATAAAAAAATACACATACAGAAAAAAGGGGAAAGCAACAAGAGGAATCTGTTATAAAAACGCAGTTACAGAACATGATCAACACAATACTACAGTACAATGCAATCTTTTACAGTACAGTACAATCCAACGCAACGCAGCTTAGTACAGGACCGTGATCGACAATACAAATCGTTATAACGCAGTACAATTATGATACAAGTTGAGTAGAGTACAACACGACTCAATATTACACAATACAACACACAGTAATACCATACAATAGATATATTACCTACAATATTCGTCAGACGGGATCTGCTCGGTATCGGCATCGTTATGGAAGCCCGGGAGGTCAGGTTTAGATTTCTACAACGCATCAAGGTTCCTGGGCGAGGAAGGGGGTGAAGGAGTTGAGGGGGTGGGGGCGGGGACGTAGGGAGGGATGAAAAGGGCCAGCCCATCCACAATAGCCCAGCCCAGCCCATGTCGTGGCTTCACTATACAACATGGCCACAGGACCTTCCTTACGACGCACCAGGCACAGTGCTGTATTCAGGTTGTCACAATGACCGCATATTTGATCGGCAGATTCGTGGAGCTATGGGCACCGTGCTGGACTAATACTTCGTCAACGTCTCAGGATCAGTGGCTGCAAGCGACACAAATATCACACCTGCGAGAGAGAGAGAGAGAGAGAGAGAGAGAGAGAGAGAGAGAGAGAGAGAGAGAGAGAGAGAGAGACGGACAGACAGACAGACAAATAGACAAACAGACAGACATCAAACACAGACAGACAGACAAGCATCAGACAGACACAGCGTGGAATGGGTGACCGGCAGAGAGAGGAAGAGAGAGAGAGAGAGGAGAGAGAGAGAGAGAGAGAGAGAGAGAGAGAGAGAGAGAGAGAGAGAGAGAGAGAGAGATTGCATTAAATCAAAAAGAATACCAAATGAAGCTTTAAATGAAACAATGGCATCTCTTTTCCGCCTGAATAATCAAAGCATCCAGCTTTTGCCCTCAGTCACTGCAAGGAAGAAAAAAAAAAGATAGAATGTTAAATAAGAAGCAGAAAGTAATCAACCAAAGTACACGCCGCAGGGGAGACAATCAAAGATAGATCATCCCGAAGGGAGATAGGGCAAAAGAATCACTACCTTTACTCACCTTTCACTCTGCATATAATTACATGTTTGCCGTAGAAAATACGACGACAAAATAATGATTTTGAGAGAGAGAGAGAGAGAGAGGAGAGAGAGAGAGAGAGAGAGACAGGGGAGGGAGAGAGAGAGACACACACACAGACAGAGAGAGAGACAGAGAGAGAGAGAGAGAGAGAGAGAGAGAGAGAGAGAGAGAATCAAACGCAGCAGCAAAGGAAGTTTCAAGTGGAGCAAACTCTTGTCTCTTCTTCCTGAACAATCAAAGCAATCAGCTTTCACCCACCCTCGCTACCATCCCGCAGGACCAAACCGCAAGAAAAAAAAAAGAAAAAGAATGTGAGTGAAAACGAATAGAATAATCAACTTAAAAGTATACGTTGCAGGGGACACAACTAACGACAGATTACCCCCAAAGGGACATAAGTCAAATACATCACTTCATGCACTCACCTTTCATGCTGCACATAATCACATGTCTGCTGTGGAAAAAAACGATAACATTTTGAGAGAGAGAGAGAGAGAGAGAGAGAGAGAGAGAGAGAGAGAGAGAGAGAGAGATTTTATTCATAAAGGCCACAGCCCCATGAGAGAGAGAGAGAGAGAGAGAGAGAGAGAGAGAGAGAGAGAGAGAGATTTTATCCATAAAGGCCATGGCCCCATTAGAGAGAGAGAGAGAGAGAGAGAGAGAGAGAGAGAGAGAGAGAGAAGAGAGAGAGAGAGAGAGAGAATTTAATGGTCAAAAGTCATCAGACTCGTAACATTGTCATCAATAACAGTCACTATACAATCCGAACACAGTTTGCATGGACTCCGAGAATAATACACATTCTCTGTTTCATTTGAACAGTCACAAACAGACAAGGTATAGACATTGTCCGACTCGAAAGAAGTTGTGCTTTCCGCTCCACCTACCCCTCCCCATCACACACATGTACTCTGTGCATCATCCCTAGCCTCCCCAACCCCCCCCCCCCCCCCCCCCTGTCCTCCATCCTCCACCACACGCGTGCTACCCCCCCCCCGCTCCCTCCCCCTCCCCCCCCCCCCCCCCCCCCCCCCTCCTCCCCCCCCCCGCCTACCCCCTGCCCTTCCCGCCCCCCCCCCCCCCCCGCTCCTCAGTCCACCCCTAGTCCATATATTTGACTTCCGCCAGCGGCCTACGACAAACATAGGATTGTCGACACAGTCTAGACGTCAAAGTCCAGTCCTAGAGAGAGAGAGAGAGAGAGAGAGAGAGAGAGGAGAGAGAGAGAGAGAGAGAGAGAGGAGAGAGAACGGAGGAACGAACGAATTTTATTTTAAGAGGGTAGTGGATCAAGCATGAATACTTTTTTTACATCCAGCCCTCTGGGCAAGAAAAAAAAATCGATATATAGTAAAAATCAAATCAAACAAATACATGAAAAAATGCAACAATTCCTTGCATGGGAACCTTTGACAAAAAAGAAGAAAGAAGAAAAAGAAACTAATGACCACCACCACCACCACCACCACCAACAACAACAACAACAACAACGAAAAAAAATGATCAGGGCAAGAGGGGGGAGTGATGAATGGAGAGAGAGAGAGAGAGAGAGAGAGAGAGAGAGAGAGAGGAGAGAGAGAGAGAGAGAGAGAGAGAGAGAAACCGACCGACGGCGGACCGACCGACTGGCGAAAGAAAGGCAGAGATAAAGGAAGAGAAAGACAATGAAGCAGACATGGAGAAACACCTACAAAAAATCTTTGAAAAAACACATTAGTGGCACAGGATGATCACTGCAATTTGCGTAGAATTGAGTCAACTTCGAACACCACGTATTTGTTAAATTGAATCTGAATTGAGAATTATCAATACATTTTCGGGTATAGTGCAGTCAAATCTGAGACATTCATAAGATATTTTTGAAAATTAGACTTGAAGTTTTTAAAGTTTGATTGATTTTTAAGTTCTTGAGGAATATGGTTCCATAGCCAACCTCCGGAATACGCCAGACTAGACTTGTATAGATTAATCATGGCAAACGGGAGGTTTATTTTATGTGAATGTCGATAGTCGTTAAAAGTGAACATATTTGTTAGAGAAAGTGGAGCATTTTCATGGAGTACCTTATGCATAAAGAGTCCCTTATTGTATAGAAGTTTGGCTTTAAATGGGAGAATACCTGATTGCTTATAGTCTGAATCTACCAGTGAGGATGGTTGACCTAATGTTACTTTGACAGCTCTTTTGTGAAGGCTAATTAGTGGTTTGAGTGAATTCTTGCTCGCTGAGTCCCAAAGTGTTGAGGCACAGTCGATAATAGGCTGAATATAAGAGTGAAAAAAAGTTTTCTTGCATGCAAATTTAAGAAGTTCTTAATCCTTTTTAGAAGATGTAGTTTTTTTGCAATGTTTCTAGATAAAGACTCTAAGTGTTTTGACCAAATTAGATAATTATCTATTATTATTCCTAAGACTTTGTGACTGGATACTTCTTCGATGGTTTCATTAGAAATGCAAAGTACTGGTAGATGCTAGCTTAGAGTTTGACGTTTCTGTCTAGTAGACATCATTATGAATTTATTTTTTTGAGGATGGATAGCCATGTGATTAAATCGTGTCCATTTAACCAAAAGATTGATGTTTTCTTGGATGTCACTGCAAACCTGTTGGGCATCAGAATTACTTGTGTCTAAAGTTGTATCATCAGCGAACATTTCGCTGTTTATTTTCAAGTACAATGGCAGATCATTGATGTAAAATGAAAACAATAGAGGACCTAATACTGACCCTTGTGGGACACCAAATTTGTTGGGAAGAAAATTAGATTTGTATGTGTTTACGGACACAATTTGTTGTCGGTTGGACAGAAAAGATGAAATCAGTTTCAGTGTTTTGTATGATAGCTTATACAAAGTTAGTTTTCTGAGTAAAAGTTCATGATTTATTATGTCGAAGGCTTTTGCGAAATCTACAAAGAGAATTCCTGAAAATTGTTTGTAGTTCATGTTTAATAGCCATCTATCTATTAGTCTAGTTAGCACTGTGTGGCACGAATGGTTTTCTCTGAACCCTGACTGATTTGGGTGGATTAAATCGTATTTTACTGCATGGGAATGGAGACATTTATTGATGTGGAGTTCTAATGGCTTAGGAGGAGAGAGAGAGAGAGAGAGAGAGAGAGAGAGAGAGAGAGAGAGAGAGAGAGAGAGAGAGAGAGAGAGAGAGAGAGAGAGAGTCTCAAACGAAAAGTTGAAGACAAATCCTTCTGCCTCTTTCATGTTTTTTTTGTTTTGTTTTCGTTCCCTGCTCCTCTTCCCAACCCCCCACCCCCACATTCTCCTCTTTGTTTTCAAAAATTGAAAAGGGTTTCTGTTTGTCACGACTACTCTTACAAGACAATTATTCTTAACAATTTATGTGTTTTCTTTGTTCATTTGTTTTGATATCAAATTGTGTTGAACTTTGCGAGAGAACCCCCTTTTTCATTGTTTCTGTTTCTTTTTTCCTTTCATTTCCCTTGTCTTTTCCCTATGCTTGCTTTCATTCTAGTTGGAACGGTTAATCTCTCTCTCTCTCTCTCTCTCTCTCTCTCTCTCTCTCTCTCTCTCTCTCTCTCTCTCTCTTCTCTCTCTGACTTTTCATTCGCTGAAGGAGAACTATGCATTTTAATTCTATTTTATTTTTCACTTTGGTGCTGCTGCTGCTGCTGCTGCTGTTGCTGCTATTAATGTTGTTGTTATTGTTGTTGCTGCTGCTGTTTTTGTTGTTGCTGCCGCTGTTGTTGTTTTCCTCTCCCTTCTTTTCTCTTTGTGCTCTACTTCTTTTTTTTTTTCACGCGTTGGAAACACCCACTGTCCACTTATATGCTCTTTAACAACTTTAACTCCAATTTCTTTCTGTTACATGTTATATCACTTCTTTCTTCTTTACATCTTTTTCATATTCCTCTCTGCTTTGTTGGGAAGGATCACTCATGATCTTTTCTCTTCCAGCCTCCTTCTTTCACGTGCATGCTCTCTTCTTTTCTGTATTCATTTCTGTTTGTGTCAGTCCATTCTCATGCTCCACTCACCATCTCATATCTTCCGCTGTGCCCCTCTCTTCCCTTTTTACCCCTTCTCTCTCTCTCTCTCTCTCTCTCTCTCTCTCTCTCTCTCTCTCTCTCTCTCTCTCTCTCTCTCTCTCTCTCTCTCTGTCCGCCCTTCTTTCTATCTGGCTGTCTGTTTATCTATCTGTCTGTCTGTCTGTCTCTCTGTCTGATTGTCTGTATGTCAGCCCTCAGACTCAGCCTGTCTGTCTGTCTGTCTGTCTGTCTCTCTGTCTGATTGTCTGTCTGTCAGCCTATCAGCCTCTCTGTCTGTCTGCCTGTTTCTCTGTCTGTCTGTCTCTATATCTCTGTCTGTCTGTTTTTCTCTCTCTCTCTCTCTCTCTCTCTCTCTCTCTCTCTCTCTCTCTCTCATGCTGTATTCATGCAATGAATTAATATGCATGAGTAATGTAAATATGACAGCTCACCTGTTGTTACCACCTTGCCCCCCTTTCCGCCCTTCCCCTTCCCTCCTTCTTCCTTTCCCCACTTCTTGCTCCCCATGTGATGTACTCTGCTTTGTACATTATGCTTTATGTTTCAGTAATATGCTAATACGCCTCTATCGTATTGCATAATTGTATGACATATGTTCGAGGACAAAGTCGAGAATGGGAGCATTTTTTACTTTTACAGTCTGAACCCCCTGAACAAGGCAGTAAAGCCGAACATTTTGGACGTTTTCAACCAGTTTGTTTAAATCTTGATCCATATATTTTGTATGCTTAACATGGCACTCTGTCCTCATCCATTCGCGTTGTGTTCCCCCATCCACACGATGATTTTTAAAAAAAACTGATTAAGATCTTGCGCATGGATGGGGACAGATTGCCATACAAAGCACACAAAATATTTCAAAGTTTTAGATTGCGTGGTAATAAAGCTTTCATGTTGGGTATTCGTACGTTTTGCTCGACAATGGGTATGGGTTTTAGTGGATATTCAAGATGCTGGAAATGTAAAAAATATTTTAGAACCTAACAAAGGTGAATTTATAACAGACTGCCGAAATGGTTGGAAGAGCCTTTGATTTCAGTTTAATTGTCATAGTATTGCATTCCCTATAGCATTGGCTATGGGTTCTTTCAAAAAGATTTCTGTTACTGTTACCATTTCTCTCTCTCTCTCTCTCTCTCTCTCTCTCTCTCTCTCTCTCTCTCTCTCTCTCTCTCCATCCTTTCTCTGTCTTTGTCTTTCCCTTATTTCATGTCCTTGACAAGTCTCCTTTAGCACCTTCTTTCCCCTCTTTTTTTTCTTTCTGCCAAGACGTCAGTGAACAGCACTTTCAGACTCCTCCTCATAGCTGGTTTTGCATGGCACTCCTCGCAGGGAGACACTAAAGCGTGGCGTGTGAACTAACAAAATAGACAGGAAAGGAAAACAATGATGGCTTCTGATCAGGTGCGAGCAAAATGAGTTCCTGAGAACGTGCCTTCTTCCATGTCATCTAGGAAGACTTTATGGAGCAACAGACTAAAATAGATGATATTATCTCTCTCGGAATCAGTTCTAGACAGCGTCATTACAATTGTTTGGTTCTTTGATCTTCTTCTTCTTCCTCGTTCGCCATCCCGTTAGATGAGCAGCCCGGTGTCCTCGATGAAGGCTGCCGTCCGTCGCAGTTCCTCCAGGGTGCCGTACAGCTTGGCTTCCACTGCTGTCGGCGTTGGCCAGTACTTTCTCCTGGATGCTGCATACGTCGTACAGACTTGAAGGATGTGGTCGGTTGTCATTGGTCCCTCACCACAAGGGCACTCTCCACTCTGTCCAATGCCAAATTTTGTGTGCATGTGGTGGAGCAGGCGATTGTGTCCAGTCCTCAGGCGGAAGATCTTGACCTGTTCCCGTCGTCCCAAAGCGATAAAGCGTTTGGATACGACGGAGCTGATTGTTTTTGAGTTACACTCATGTGGTTGGGTTTTAATGGCTTGAAAACTCTCTGTCCTCTGGACTGTCCCTATTGCCATAGGATATGGTTTTGACTCTTTTCGACCTTCAAATGTTTATCGCTCTTTAAAGAACTCAGTAATAGTTTTTTTTAAACACTTAAAAACTTTAAAACTGGATACTAACTTTGGCTGTTTAATTGCTAATAACTTTAACTACGTTTGTAGATGTTAGGTTTTTGTTGGACAATTTCTCTATTTATAACTTCCTAAAGGTTCTCAGAATGTCTCTAAAGAAATACATCAAAGCACATGTTCTTGTCGTTCACCAAGGGAAGACATGTCAAATACCACATTATGCATTGCCTACCGTGTTTTATCTATCTGACAGTAGGCTGTCTTTGTCTAGCCCTGTCTGAATTCGAGACAGTGTAGTAAGTTCTTGACGTATTAACAAAGGTGTTGTGTTACTGTACTTTTTCGAGGGGAGAAGGAGGAAGGGCTCATGGATTGAGAGGGTGAGGTGGGGATGTACACGAGAGGGTGGATGGGAGTGGAGGGAGCTTTAAATTCCAAGCTTTCATAGCGGTCGTAGGGATTCCTCATGGTAAATTACGTGGTGATAATTCACGCCAGTTTCAGTTTTAAGTTTGATTACAGACAACCACTTACTCTAGATCCTTTCACGGCTGTCGACACGTAAAGGAAGACAAATCTGAGAGAGAGCAACAGAGGGGAAAATAGCTAACAGAGAAATTCCAGAAAGTGGAATTCAATTATAACAGAGAGAGAGAGAGAGAGAGAGAGAGAGAGAGAGAGAGAGAGAGAGAGAGAGAGAGAGATTACTATCAGATGATTTTTGCAAATACATTTTATTGTGGAAAGCGACAAAGACAAAGGGAAGTCGCTAACAGACTGTGTCCAGAAGCTTAGAGTGACAACATTGTTAACACAGCTTTTCAAGAAGGTGGGGGTACAGAGGGTACTTGTACAGAGGGAGAGCAACAGAAAGAGGAAAATCACGAACAGTGAATTCCGGGAAGATCGGGTAATAACTTATACTGAGGGAGAGTGAAAAGGGAAAAATAAGCGACAAAATATTCCAGGTGACTATACATAAAAGGGGAAATAACTGACAGAGAATTTCCGGGAGGGAATACAATTTGGCAAAGAGGGATAAAAAAAAAAAAACAACAACTTATTAACAGAGATTTTGAAAAGGTGGGGATACAATTCATACTGAAAGAGAGCAAAATAAAAGGGGTGGAGATGACAGTTGCTAATAGAAGACTACAAGGAGGTAATGCAGTTTATACAAGAAGACCCTGATACATACTCCCGGAGAAAACAATCACTCCAGTGACAATAACATATCAAGTAATTATGTATACCTAGAGTATTTTTCACCGGAAGACCATTAACTCTGGTAACCGCATTCATTTCCCCGCTTTTCTGTTGTGTTATTTCATCTATTCTCGTGTTTTTAAAAACATTTTCATGATGTAAGCCAGATGATAATGCCCATGAAACTATCTTTCTCCGGCAAGGCGGTTAACTGCTATGAAATAAAAATAAAACCTTAAATCCAGTTCTTCGAGCCCTCGCATTTTGCGTTTTTTTTTTTTTTTTTTTCCAGCCCACCAGTCAAGACAGGGGGCAGCGGGTGCTATGTGCAAGGTGATAGGAAGGACATGGGTCGAAAATAGAAACGTTCCTAATTAAACGTGAGATGAATGGGATCTTGGAAGCACGCCTTCTGTATAGTCTGTTTGGGGAAGACATGATAAAGAAGCAGACCAATATTGATGGTGTTTTATCTGCTGTAAGTTAATCGGAAATGAAATGAGGCAGGGAACAGTAAACGATAAACAGTAAACAAGTTGGGTATTTTTTGCTCCCATAAGAAAACCTAACACAGAGTAACTTTTATTCAAGACTGGCACAGCCTTTTAAACTTTATTCAAGTTTAAAAGGCTGTGCCAGTCTTGAATAAAAGTTACTCTGTGTTAGGTTTTCTTATGGGAGCAAAAAATACCCAACTTGTTTACTGTTTGCTGTAAGTTAATCTAAACGACTTGGTGTAGGCCTTGCTTTTTCATCCACATTTAAGAGAAGAAGTTGATTTTAATAATTCATTATATTTTTTGTTTATGTTTTTTTCCCCTCTCGATAACCAAGAATGTTAAGGTTTCAATTCATTCAGTTTCTTCGAAGCAGTGTTTAATGTTACAAATTCGAAACAGAACGGAAATTTCTTCCTCAGATGAAAGGATAAAGCTACATTAGCTAATGGCCATATAGATTCGAGGTAATTAAGGCATGAAATTATGGAAGGTATATCCTAACCTTCTGTTTCTGGAACATTTACCTTCCATGTCTGAATCAGGTACATTAGGAAGAGACTCTAGGGAAAGCTTGACAGCAGGTCTTCAGAGAAGAAACCCCGCAAGGTTTTGGCCTTAACTAAAAAAAACACACACAAAAACAAACAAACAAAAAAAACCCACTTATCTGAGGGTTTTTTTTTTTATCTGAAGACCTTCTGCTGTCAAGCTCTCCCTAGATTTTCTGACTTCTTAATTAGGTACCAATTTACGGCTGTGGAGACAGAGAGGGTTTTAATCCGTACAAAGTAAACCCCACGAGAGGTTCGAACTGAGGACTTTCAGCTTCGTTACCAAAATGCTCTAACCACTTGAATGTGAGCCTCTGTTTTCAGATAGCAACCAAGTTTGGACTTGTTAACAATCCTCAGAAACCCAGAACTCGTGCAATGAAGACGGCCAGGCTTCTCCTCGATGAATCTAAATGGTATATGGTGCTAACGGGAAGAGCTTTTGGGAATTCTTCAATTGGATTGGAATGACTACTGGACTGTGCTGACTGCAGGAAGGATAGAAGTAGGGGTAGGGGTGGGATGGAGCGTGTTTTGAAGTGGTCTGGAGCTTGTTAAGACCTTAGGTGGAAAGTCTTAAGGATCTGTATAGCACCAAAAAAAAAAAAAAAAAAAGTTCAAATAATTATGTCACCTGACGTTCACGTTAATTTGTGTGATATTTCTCTATCCCTGTCTGTCTTTCAATCTCTTTGTATTTTTTTCCACTGTGTGTGTGTGTGTGTGTGTGTGTGTGTGTGTGTGTGTGTGTGTGTGTGTGTATGTGTGTGTGTGTGTGTGTGTGTGTGTGTGTGTGTGTGTGTGTGTGTGTGGAGGGGGAGGTGTATGTGTGTCCACGTCTGTCTGTCCATTTGTCTGTCTGTCTGTCTGTCCATCTGTATGTCTGTGTGCCTCTCTCTCTTTATTTATCTATGTGAGTGTATGTGCTCGATCATTCGTGTGTGTGTGTGTGTGTGTGTGTGTGTGTGTGTGTGTGTGTGTGTGTGTGTGTGTGTGTGTGTGTGTGTGTGTGTGTGTGTGTGTGCGCGCGCGCGTGTGTGTGTGTGTGTGTGTGTGTGTGTGTGTGTGTGTGAGGGAAGGTGGTGTACATGTGTCCACGTCTGTCCATCCATCTGTCTGTCTGTCTTTGTCTGTCTGTCCAACTGTCCGTCTGTTTGTCTGCCTCTTTCTCTGTGTCTCGCTCTCTCTGTGCGTCTTTGTTTGTCTGTCTGTCTCTCCCCCCTCCTCTCTCTCTCTCTCTCGCTCTTTGTGTGGGTGTGTTGGTGCGACAGAATGTGTGTGTGTGTGTGTGAGAGAGAGAGAGAGAGAGAGAGAGAGAGGAAGAGACAGACATACAGACAGACAGACAGAGAAACAGACAGACAAACAAACAAAGACGGAGAGATAAACGGGGGTAGGGCAGGGGCAGAGAAGACAAATGACGCTCTCAGGCAGAAAGTCAATGCACATTGCCGACAGACAAGGAGCTCCCCACGCTCTAATCCGACAGCCGACAGTCTCCCTGGTACTGGCGTGTGTCTTGCCATGACTGCCATTCCGTCTCTGCCGTTCCAAGACCGTCCTGTACGATCCCACAGAGGGAGGGTGGACGCTCCAGAGACTCATCCATCCTTGAGGTCGTTGATGGACAACAGAAATGACTGAATTGTTTATCCCTGCCGCGTTGCCCATGATTGAGTATTGAGGGCCGTGATGATCCCTGGCTATCCAATGGTAGGTCATCTGACTCCTACGATGTACTGTCACGGGCCAGTGGTGATGACAGCATCACCAGGAAGAACTCAGTTGCTAGAGCGCTGGACTTGTGATCATGGTGATCCTGGGGTTGCGGGTTCGAATCCCCGCCGGGCCGTTTTGGTCCATAGGGGTTTCCCCCTCGAAGTCAACATTGGTTCAGACTCCACTCTTCAGAGATATGTTAAGGCACATGCTGATCTCGTTCACGACGGGAAGACTTGTCAAAGATCACACATGTGCTACCTACCATGTAACTAGAAAGCCTGGTTATTACCTGTCTGACACCGGGCTGTCTATTTCTAGACATGTCTGAAATACAGAAAAAATTAGTTACTTCTTGACATATTAAAGACGGTTACGCGAACTGTTCTGATTTTTAGATGGGGTGGTGGTGGGGACATGGGAGAAAATGGGGAAGGTAGAGAAGGGGCAGCACGAGCTTTAAATTGTACGTTTCCATTGTATTCACAGTAATTTCTATAAACGAATCACGTTCCAGCAGTGCAGGCCAGTTATCAGTTTTCTGTCGAAGGAGGTGGGAATGGGGGTGAGAGAAAAGAGTGAAGATAGATGGTTGGAGGAAGAGGCAGCTTTACATTTCGAGATTTCATCGCTGCCTTAGGCATTTAGTAAGGTGAATTACGTGTTGGCAATTCAGGCCAATTATCAGTTTTAAGTTTAATTACGAGCCATCCAACCACAATGTGTCCTTTCAGGGTTGTAGAGACACGAAGAAAGATCAACCTTGTGACAACAAAATGACATGATACCTGGTCGGCTTGGTTGCGTTGGACTCCCGAGTTTGCTGTCAGATGTTGTGGGTTTGAATCTCTTTGGCACCTAGCATGAAACATGGTCAGTTTTGTTACCCATCTTAAGCGTTATCATTCTGGTGGAGAGAGAGAGAGCGAGAGAGAGAGAGAGAGAGAGAGAGAGAGACAGACAGACAGACAGACAGACAGACAGACAGACAGACAGACAGACAGACAGGACAGAGAGAAGACAGAGAGAGAGAGAGAGAGAGAGAGAGAGAGAGAGAGAGGGGGGGGCAAAGAATGGGAAATTACTCACAGATGATTTCCAGAAGGTGGGGTACAATTCATATTGAGTGGGGTACAGTTCATACGGGTGTGGCCCAACCTCCCTAGAGTGTCAGGAGATAAGGGCCGAAACACTTGACTTGAAGGGGGCTTCTCTTCTGAGGACTCTCTGCTGCCACGCTCTCCACGTGTTTCTTTCTACTGAGTGAGAGCTACAGAAAGGAGGAAATTAATTACGAACAAATGATTTCTGGAAGTTGGGACACAGTTCCTACTGAGAGAGAGAGAGAGAGAGAGAGGAGAGAGAGAGAGAGAGAGAGAGAGAGAGAGAGAGAGAGAGAGAGGACAGATAGAGGAAATGACTGACAGAGAATTACCAGAATGTGGCGATGCGTATAAGCAGACTCTGCAAGCATACACACGAAGAGAAATTCACACAGAGACCAACAACGAGTCAAGTGATTATGTAAAGTTCGAGAGTTTTCTTCTTTTTTTTTTTCTGCTGGAAGATCATTACCTCTGGTCCAACACATGTATCCCATTGCGTTCGTCCCCCTCCCCCTCTTCTATGTTTAATTTCATTTAACATCGTGGCTTTTTTTATGTTTTTGTGACTACAGGCATACCATCTTGATAAAAGTGTCTTATTCCGGCATGGTGGATGACTGCTACGAAATAAAATTAAAAAAAAAAACCCAACCTTAAACCCATTCTTTAAACCATTGTTGTTTTTTTTAACCCCATCATATGGGATAGGAGGAAGCTGAAGCCACCAGTCAGGTGATAGAAAGGACAGTGGACGAAAATACAAAAGGTTTTCCGATTAAACGTGAGGGGAATGTGATCTTGAGAGCGCATCTTTTATATGGCTTGTTGGATGAAGACATTACATAGCAGCAGACCAAAGTTGATGGTGTTGTATCATCGGGGGGAGGGGGGGGGGATTATCTTCTGAGACCACGCCTTCTTTGATATCATCTAGAAAGACATTACAAATAAACAGACCAAAATAGATGATATTTTGGCCTCTCAGAGTCAATCTGGGGCAGCTTCATCACAGTTTGCTAAGTTCTTCATTTAAACGTTCTGATAAAGAGTTGATGACAATGAACTACGCTCGTGTGGTTGGCTTCATATGGGTTGAAAATCCTCTTTGTCCACTCAGCTGTCCCTGTATTACCTTTAGGCTAGAATTCGTGCCATGAAGAAGGCCAGCCTTGTCCTTGGTGACTCTCAGTGGTATACTATGTCGATGGGAAGAACTTCTCAGAAGTTTTAAATTGGACTGGAACGACTACTGAAGTGTGCTGACTGCAGGATGGATAGGGGTAGGGGTAGGGATGGTGGGTGTTCTGAAGTGGTCTGGCGATTGTTAAGAAGCTAGGATAGATTTTAAAGGAATAGTGTGGCATCAAATTTTACATCGAATGTAATACTTGCTGGTCATGTTTTCTTGTGTAATATCTCTCTGTTCCCATTTCTCTGTCTATCGGTGTGTCTGTCTGGTCTGTCTGTCTTTCTGCCTGTCTGCCACTGTGTGTGTGTGTGTGTGTGTGTGTGTGTGTGTGTGTGTGTGTGTGTGTGTGTGTGTGTGTGTGTGTGTTGCGTGTGTGTGTGCGTGTTTGCGCACCATTACACACACACACACACACACACACACACACACACACACACACACACACACACACACACACATAGACAGAGAGATACAGACAGACCGACAGTGGCAGACAGGCGCGCACGCACGCACGCACGCATACACACGCACACACATGGAGGACATTAACGTGTTCAAATAAATAATATATCAAGACGTAAAATAACCATCCAAAATGCACAAAAAGAAAGAACTCAAAGCATGCGTTCAAGACTGGAAAAAAAACAGCACAGATAGTGGATAAATGTACATGAGTCATTTTAATGAATGTGGTAAAAGTGATGCAGCTTGTGCGGTAGTTTGTGTAGTACCGAAATAGGTATGTTTTAGTCCTCTCTTAAACGCTGCCTTTGATTCAATATGATGAATCGTTTTTGTTTGTGAGCTCCATTGCTGTTGGGCATTGAACGAAGGGCACGTTCTCCGGGTGTGTTTGAGCGGGTCTTTGGAATGCACAAAGCGAGATGATCTTTGAATTAACGGAGATGTCTGGATGGTGAATAGGCAGACAGGAGATTGGAAATGTAACTAGAGAAGACTCTGAAGAGAAACTGTGGAAAAAAACAGGGATAACTTGTATTAGATGCGTGTACACTGTTACAGATATCATGAACATCCCCCCCCCCCCCCCCCCCCCGACTCGTCTTAATTTTTCAGCTGCTTGACAGAACTTAACCAGCTAAAAAAAAAAAAAAGCTTTATTGTGCATCCTGCAAATAGTTGAAATGCTTCTTAATAATCCCTCTTATTACTCCCTAAACTTTGTATGCTCAGTCTCAAGCAGTTTCTCAGTACGGAGCTGGGCGATGGTGTTTGAAAAGTCTGTTGTGCACACAGCAAAAATAGGCATACATGTGTTTTCTTATAGAATTTTTTTAGGAGTTCACGTTACAATATTACATGATCCTATTTGTAAACACGCGGATCAATATCCTACTGAATTACAGTCACATACATACGACGTGAAAAAAAAAACTGACAGAAGATCATGTTTGTGAATGGAGACAGGCTGTCATATTAAGCATACAAAATGTTAAAGGGATTTGAATTGCAAAGCAACAGAATTTGAATGTAAAGTTTTCGTATCTTTTTTTCATCTAAAATGGATATGGATTGTAATGGATGCATGAACATGTTGAACATGTAAATGTTTTCCTAGAACTTCAAGAAAGATTGATTGGAAACAGTTTGCAGAATTCAGTGGAGCACAGTTTGATTGACATGTTATGCATCCCATTTAAATGGGGGCATTTAATCAATTTTCGTTACTGGTTCCCACTTTTTGTCTTCACCGTCGTTTCTCTGTCTTTGTCTTTCTCTTATTTCTTGTCTTTGACAGGGCTCCTTTCGCTACTTCTTTATATCATTCTCTTTATTTTTCATATTTCCTTTCAGCTATGACGTCACCAGAAAGCACTTTCAGTCTCCTCTTCATTGCCTGTGTTGTCCGGCACTCCAGTCTGGGAGACCACTATGTGTGGCGTGTGAATTGACTGAAGGGACAGTCTGGGAGACCACTAAGTGTGGCGTGTGGACTGACTGAAGGGACAGTCTGGGAGACCACTATGTGTGGCGTGTGGACTGACTGAAGGGACAGTCTGGGAGACCACTATGTGTGGCGTGTGGACTGACTGAAGGGACAGTCTGGGAGACCACTATGTGTGGCGTGTGGACTGACTGAAGGGACAGTCTGGGAGACCACTATGTGTGGCGTGTGGACTGACTGAAGGGACAGTCTGGGAGACCACTATGTGTGGCGTGTGGATTGACTGAAGGGACAGTCTGGGAGACCACTATGTGTGGCGTGTGGACTGACTGAAGGGACAGTCTGGGAGACCACTATGTGTGGCGTGTGGATTGACTGAAGGGACAGTCTGGGAGACCACTATGTGTGGCGTGTGGATTGACTGAAAGGACAGTCTGGGAGACCACTAAGTGTGGCGTGTGAATTGACTGAAGGGACAGGGAAGGGAAATTTAGGATGGTTTCTGATCAGGCGTGAGCAGAATGAGACCCTGAGAGGATGTCTTCGTTCATGTCCTCTGGGAAGACAGTGTGGAGCAACAAACCAAAATGATGTTATGATTTCTCGCAGAATCAATTCGGGGCAGCTTCATTGCAATCTTTAAGTTCTTCGTTACAACATTTGGCATAGAGATTCAGTTCGTGTGGTTGGGTTTCTCATGGTTTCAAAAGTCTATGTCGGCTCAACTTCACTGATTGTCATTAGGGGTTTGACCCTTTTCAACCTTCATACGGTTGGGTTTTTTTTTCGCTAATGAAAGAACTCTTTAATGGTTAAAGACAGAATGTTATCATAAGCTGGTATTAACTTTTGCCTCGTAATTGCTATCAACTTTAGCTATGTTTTTAGGTGTTAGGTTTTTACTCGACAAATGATTGTTTTTTATTTCCTTAATGTTTCGCAGAATGTCTCTTCAGAGATACATGTCAAAGCACGCGCTAACGTTCTTCACTAGGTGAAGACATGCCAAATGCCCCATGCTTACTAACTGTTATGTGTTATCTATCTGAGGGCAGGCTGTCTCTTTCTGGACCTGTCTGAAATCTAGACTGTCTTGTAACTTCTTCGCGTATGAAAAAAGTGTATGACTGTTTTTGTTTAAGTATTTATTTATTTATTTACTGATTTATTCATTCATTTTTGTGGAGGAATAAGGGAGTGGTTATGAGGCGAAGGGTGGGATGGAGACGGAAAATGGACGGTGGAAGGGGATGGCGGTAACTTTAAACTCCAAGCTATCATCGCTGTCATAGTGATTTCTTAAGGTGAATCACGTGTTAGCAATTCACGTCAGTTACCAGTTTCAAATTTCGTTACAGGCCAACTGACTACACTGGATCATATTAGGACTGTCCAGACACAAAAAAGACAAACCCTATCACGACAACATGATGCCTGGTCGGCTCAGTCGGTTAGGGCACCGAGTTTACCATCTGGTGCTAGGGGTTCGAATCTCACTAGCACCTGGCATTACACATTGCCATTTTGGCTCCCATCTTAAGGCGTGGTTGTTTTGATGGTGTTGTGCAGTGTAACCCCCCCCCCTCCACCACCACCACCACCCCCACTCCCATGCCTTTCATTTTCCCAGTTCTCTTGGAATGGTTATTCCTGTCGGCCCCAAGGTGGGTGTTGGCGTTAAAAAACCTTAATGAAATCACCAAACATGGAAACACGAACGAGGACAGCAACATACATGTGTTGTCGCATACTACCACTTCTGACACGATGGCTGAACTTTTGACGCCATTAAGTGAAATAAAACTAAGCCGAGCTAAATGTGCCATCCATTCTCATTAATGTCTAACCCTTGAAAAAGAACTTCTGGGGAAAAAAACTGACAGAAAAACATAAAGGTGTCACTCTAGTCACACGTAAAATACGTATACACACATACCTTTCTCTAGCAGAATTTACTGTCTTTCAGTGGCCAGATAAGAAAGGGAAAAAATCTGATCTGTTAGAGAGAGAGAGACAGAGAGAAAGAGAGAGAGAGAGAGAGAGAGAGAGAGAGAGAGAGAGAGGAGAGAGAGAGAGAGAGAGAGAGCGGGGGCGGGGGGTCTTACAGCATTTTCAGAACAAATACGACGAGTGAGTCAAAAACGCAGTAAAAAGAATGACGGGGTGTTAAAACAAAGCGGAGACTCTGAGAAAGAGAGCTACTGGAAGGGAACATCACAAACGCAGAGTATTAAGAAGGTTGGATGCTGTTCATATTGAGAGAGAGAGAGAGAGAGAGAGAGAGAGAGAGAGAGAGAGAGAGAGAGAGAGAGAGAGAGAGAGAGAGGATTACAAACTGAGAATCTACAGAAGTCAGAACACAATTTATTCTCAGAGAGAGAGAGAGAGAGAGAGAGAGAGAGAGAGAGAGAGAGAGAGAGAGAGAGAGAGAGAGAGAGAGAGAGAGAGAGAGATGAGGGAGGGAGGGAGAGAGGGAAGGAGGAAAATTGCCGAGAGGAGAATTTTCAGAAAGTGGGATACAGATTCTACTGGCAGACCCTGTAGCATATCCATGAAAAGAGATTCACACCAGCATATGTATTCAACTGTATTCTTTTTCCCCTCTTCTATTTCTTTTTATATTTCATTTATCATCGTGGCTTTTTAAGTTTTTGAAACTATAGGCAGACCGTATGACGATGAAATATTGTGTTATTCTTGCAAGGTGGTTGACCGCTATGACATAAAGCAAAAATCTTCAACACAGTTCTTCGAGCAATCGTTTTTCTGTTGTTTTTTTTTGATCCCATCATTCAAGATATGGACAGCAGGAGCCACGTGTAAGCTGATACAAAGGACAGTAGACGAAAATAGGAAAGGCTCCCCATTAAACGTGAGGGGAATTGGATCTTGAGAGCGCGTCTTCTGTGAACCTGGTTTGATGAAGATATTATAGAGCAGGAAACCAACATTGATGATGTTTTATCTCCTGGAAGGTAATTTAGATTACTTTGTCTAGGCTTAGGCGGTTTTTTTTTCTTAAAGGTTAAGGCTTAAATGTCTGCCTGTACAAGAAGAACAGTTTTGTTTGTCTTGGTAGCCAGGCGTTGACCGAGATTTCGATTTATTTCACATCAGGCAAAGCAGTGTGTGATATTACAATGGTAATACAAAACAAAGTTTCTTCCTCAGATTTAAAGTTAAGGTCACATTGGTTAATGGCCTTAGGAGAAGCAACCTTTTAGATGTTCACGGTAATTACGGAACGGCATTATAGAGGGTGGATTTCATTCCTGTCCATCTGCTGCTTTAACCGTCCCTGTACAGAATCAAGTGCCAGTTTACTGTTTGGTTTCAAGCCGTACAAATTAACTCCCGTATGCATTTCGAATTCAAACTATCGTCTTTGCTACCGAGTGCTCTAATCACTTGGATGCGGGCTCTTTTACTCAGACGAATCCAAACTACTCAGGCAAAGTTAGGACTTATTGTAAATCTTCAAGAAGCCAGAATTCGTGCGATGAAGATGTCTGGTCTTGTCCTCTGTGAATTATAACGGTATATGGTGTTGACGGGAAGAAGAATTCTTAAATTGGACTGGGATGACTACTGGAGCGTGCTGACATCAGGAAGGATAGGGGTGGGGGTGGGGGGGAGGGAGGGGGGATGAAGGGAGTTTTGAACTGGCCTGCCGCTTTTTAAGAAGCTAGGGGAAAGTTTGAAGGCCTTACTTGACAGCAAATTGCAATGATATTTACTTCTGTAAATCTGTCTCTTCCTACTTGTCGACTGTCATATCCTCTCTCTCTCTCTCTCTCCTCTCTCTCTCTCTCTCTCTCTTCTCTCTTCTCTCTCTCTCTTTCTCTCTCTCTCTCTCTCTCTCTCTCTCTCTCTCTCTCTCTCTCTCTTTCTGCATGCGTGTGCTTGCGTGCTTGCATGTTGTGTGTGTGTGTGTGTGTGTGTGTGTGTGTGTGTCTGTCTGTCTGTCTGTCTGTCTGTCTGTCTGTCTGTCTGTCTGTCTGTCTGACAATATTACGCCTGCGACCATGAAGGAAATATTCGCTAGAAGCGCATAAAACGGTTTGGGGTATAAATGAAGGAATGAAACCCATCTGGGAAATCGAGGAGCTGTCGGCCCACGCCTTATGCAGTGGTGCCCTGTAGTCTTAAAGCGATAGGCCACAGGTGATGATAAATAGTAGGGGCAGTGCTTGAGTGGGGGTGGGATGAGAGCAGGACAAGCAGGTCATGGCAAAAAGCATACACAAGAAAATGCCACATGATCCTAATTGTGGACATACAGGTCATTATCCAACTGATGTAAAGTAATATACATATGATGTGATTAAATCTGATGAAAGATTGTGTATATGGATGGGGACAAACTGCCATGTAAAGTGAACAACGTTATTGGGCCTTGAACTGAGAAGTGATAGAATATGGGCATTAAGTATTCGTAATATTTTTTAATTCGAAAATGGGTATGAATTTAAATAGATTAATAAAAAAAAAATTGAAAATGTAAAAAAAAAAATTATACAATTTCAACACAAGTTGACTGGTGCAAGATTGCAGAATTAGGTGGAAAAGCTTTTGGTTTCAGTTTGACTGAGATGTTATTACATCCCCTTTCAAAGTGGACATGGTCTATACTCAACAAACAGCCAAGTTTTCTATAGAACTTCAACAAAGGTTGATTGGTGACAGATTGCAGGTTTAGTGGAAAGCGTTTTGGTTTCAGTTTGACTGAGATGTTATTATATCCCACTTTAACAGCGGACATGGTCTCTCCTCAAGAAAGATCCGACACTATTCCGGTTTTTTTTTCTTCTCACCATCCTTTCTCTGTCTTTGTGTTTTCCTTATTTCCTGTCCCTGGAAAAGCCCCTTTTACCAGTTCTTTGCACTCTTCTCTTCTTTCTTCCATATTATTGTCAGCCACGACCTCAGTGAACAGCCCTTTCAGTCTTCTCCTCATTGCTGGTTTTGTCCGGAACTCCCGACAGGGGGACACTAAGCCTGGCGTGCGAGCTAACAGAAGGGACAGGGAGAGAAAATAATGATGGTTTCTCATCAGGCGTGAGAAGAATGAGATCCTGAGAGCGTGTCTTTTTTCATGCCGTCTAGGAAGTTTTGACGGAGCACCAGACCAAAAGAAATGTCATTATCCCTCCCAGAATCAATTTGGGGAGGCTTCATTACAATGTTTTTTAAGTTCTTCAATAAAGCGTTTGGCTAAGGAACTGATAGCTGTGAGTTACTCTCGTGTGGTTTGATTTTTGTGGCCTGAAAACTCTGTCCACGCAACTGTCATTATTGCCGTTAGGCAATGGGGTTTTGATCCTCTTGAACCTTCATGTTTTTTCCACTCATGAAAGAAATCTGTAGTGGTTAAAAACGCTGATTATAAGTTGGTGGTTAACGTTAGCTGCTTTAATTGTTATCAACTTTTACTGTGTTTTTTTTGTGTGTTAAATTTCTACTGGACAAAGAGGTTCCTTAGAAAGTGTCTTTAGAAATGTATCAAAGCACACATGCCAAGGAATAAATGTCAAAGATCACATGTACACTACCAACCATACAACTAGAAAGCCTGATACTATTTGAGAGCAGGCTGTCTGAGGCCTGTACGTGTCTGAAATCTAGACATTGTAATAACTTCTTGACATATAAAAGCGTGTGGCGTAATTGTTTTGACTTTTAGAGGGGGTGGAAGGGATGGTGGGTGGAGGGAAGGAAAGGTGGAATGTGGAAGGGGTAGGGGGATTTTCGAATTCCAAGCTTTCATGGCTGTGATAGGGATTTCTTAAAATGAATCGCGCGTCAACCATTCAGGCCAATGATCAGTTTTAAGTTTAATTACAGGCCAGCCACCCGCACTGGTTCCTTTCAGGGAGGTCGGCATACAAAGAAAGACACACTGTGTCACGACAACATGATGCATGGTTAGCTCGCTTGGTCAAGGCACCGAGTCTGCTGCGTGGTGCAACGGGTTCCAATCTCCTGCACCATGACCTTTTCCCCTCCCCTCCCATCTTAACAGGCAATTGTTCTGGAGATATGTGTGTAGTGTTGAACTCTCTTCCTTCTTCCCACACGTCTGGAATTGTTTTCCCTGTCTCCTATATCACTGTAGATGAGTGTGGATACTAAACGTTAATGAAATTATCTTATACGAAAAAAAAAAAAACCCAGAATGAACAAGGACAGCAACATTCATGTGTTATCACTCACTACAACTTACAATGTGATGGCTGCATTTTTGCTAAGATTTGTGTAGATTTCCGCCTGCAGTCGCCTCACTTTGCTATTAAATCAGATAAAACTGAACCATGCTAAGGGCTCCACCATTCCCCTTAATGTCTTACCCTTGAAAAGAACTTGTGGGGGACAGCACACAGAAAAACATAAAGCTGTCACACTGGTAATACACATAAAAGACATATAGACCCCCCCTCCCCCCGCAGAATGCACAGCTCTTTTCCACTCTTGGCAGAGATTGCCATCTTTCTATCCTGTGGGCATTTAAGATCATAGAAATCTGATATGCAATAAACAGGAGAGAGAGAGAGAGAGAGAGAGAGAGAGAGAGAGAGAGAGAGAGAGAGAGAGAGAGAGAGAGAGAGAGAGAGATCTTCAACAAAGGTTGACTGGTGAAAGATTGCAGAATCTGGTGGAAAAGCTTTTGATTTCAGTGTGACTTAGATGCTATTCTACCCCCTTTAACAGTGGAAATGGTCTCTATTCAATAAAGATCCGACACCACCTCCTTTTTTTCTCACCAACCTTTCTCTGTCTCTGTGTTTTCCTTATTTCATGTCCCTATCAAAGCTCCTTTTACCACTTATTTCCACTCTTCTCTTCTTTCTTCCATATTTTTGTCCGCCACGACGTCAGTGAACAGCCCTTTCAGTCTTCTCCTCATTGTTGGTTTTGTCTGGCGCTCCAGACAGGGGCACACTAAGTGTGGCGTGTGAGCTAACAGAAGAGACAGGGACGAAAAATAATGGTGGTTCCAGATCAGGCGTGAGGAGAAAGAGATCCTTGGAACGTGTCATTTTCCATGTCATCTGGGAAGTCTTGACGGAGCGAGAGACCAAAACAAATGTTATTATCCCTCCCAGAATCAATTTGGGGAGGCTTCATTACAAGGTTGTTTTTTTTAAGTTCTTCATCAACGCGTTTGGCTATGGAACTGATAGCTGTCAGTTACCGCCGTGTGGTTGGGTTTTTGTGGCCTGAAAACTGTCCACGCGGCTGTCATTATTGCCGTTAGGCAATGGGGTTTTGATCCTCTTGAACCTTCATGTTTTTTCACTCATGAAAGAAATATGTAGTGGTTTAAAAAAAACCTTATCATAAGTTGGTGGCTAACGTTGGCTGCTTAATTGCTATCGACTTTGACTGTGTTTAAAAACACAGTAAAAGTTGACAGCAACTAAGCACCTAAAGGTGTTACATTTTTACTGGACAACTTATCTTTTCTCAACTTCTGATAGGTTCCTCAGAATGTGTCTTTAGAAATGTATCAAAGCACACATGCCAAGGAATGAATGTCAAAGATCACATGTACACTACCTACCATGCAACTAGAAAGCTTGGTATTATTTGAGAGCAGGTTGTCTATGTCTAGACGTGTCTGAAATCTAGACAGTGTAGTAACTTCTTGACATACAAAAGCGTGTTGCGTGACTGCTCTGACTTTCAGAGGGGGTGGAAGGGATGGTGGGTGGAGGGAAGGAAAGGTGGAATGTGGAAGGGGTGGAGGCTTTCATGGCTGTGACAAGGATTTCTTAAGAGGAATCGCGTGCCAACAATTCAGGCCAATGATCAGTTTTAAGTTTAATTACAGGCTAGCCACACACACTGGTTCCTTTCAGGGAGGTCGACATACAAAGAAAGACAAACTGTGTCACGACAACATGATGCATGGTTAGCTCGCTTGGTCAGGGCACCGAGCTGGATGTCAGATGCTACGGGTTCCAATCTCTGGCACCTGGCATAAAGCATGACCTTTTCCCCTCCCATCTTCACAAGTTATTGTTCTGGTGGTATGGTGTGGTGTTAAACTCCCCTCCTGTCCCCCACTCTCCTGGGTTGGTATTCCCTGTGTAATATGTCACTGTAGATGAGGTTGGATACTAAATGTTCATGAAATTATCCAACGCGAAAACAAAAATGTACAAGAACAGCAACATTTATGTATTAACACTCATTACAACTTATAACTTTTGATATAATTAAGTCGGATAAAACTAACCCGTGCAAAGGGCTCTAGCCTTTCCCCTTAACGTTTAAGAATTTGTGGGGGTGGGTGGGGGGGGGGGAAGCACAGAGAAAAACACAAAGGTGTCACACGAGTAATGCGCATGACACACACATAGACACATACCCCTGCAGAAAGCACAAATTTTTCACTCTTAGCAGAATTTGCCGCATTTCTATCCTGTGGGCAGTTAAGTAGAGAATAAAAATCTGACATGTTATAAACAGGACAGAGAGCGAAGAGATGCCCCAAAGCATTTTCAGGACAGAGAAAGCATGTGGATCATAATCGCAGAAAAAAGGGAGACAGAGAGGGCGATGAAGCAAAGCAGAGTTTCAGGGAGAAAAGAGCTACAGAAAAAAAGGAATATTACCAACGACAATTTTGTAGAGAGTGGGATACAATTTATATTGACAGAGAGGCAACGATGGGAAAACTGCCAGCAGATGAATTCGAGACATGGGGATACAATTTATACTAGAGAGAGAGAGAGAGAGAGAGAGAGAGAGAGAGAGAGAGAGAGAGAGAGTGCGTGCGTGCGTGGTGTGTGTGTGTGTGTGTGTGTGTGTGTGTGTGTGTGTGTGTGTGTGTGTGTGTGTGTGTGTGGCGCATTATTGTACAGAGAGAGAGAGAGAGAGAGAGAGAGAGAGAGAGAGAGAAGAGAGAGAGAGATTACAAACAGAGAATTTCTACAAGTTGGGAAGACACAAACTATACTGAAAGAGATGGACAGAATGAGGGAAATTACTGACCGAAAATTTCCAGAAGGTGGGGAGACAGTTTACATTAGCAGACTCTGCAGCATACGCACGAAAGAGAAACTCACACCAGAAACAACAAACATGTCAATAATTATGTACAATTTGAGTGTCTCCGCTGGAAGAGCATTAACTCTGGTCCAACATGTGCCATTCAACTGTTTTCATTTTCCCCTCTTCTATTCTTTTCATTCGTTTATTGACGTGGCTTTTTTCATGTTTTTGTTGCTGTAGGCAGACCATATGACGATGACACCGTCTTATTTCAGCTAGGTTGTAACGTTCATCCCTCCCTCCCTCTCTCCCTCCCTCCTCCTCTCTCCTTCTCTCTCTCTCTCTCTCTCTCTCTCTCTCTTCAGTGCCATCACTCGAGACAGGGAAAAAATGGGAGTCAGGCATAAAGTGATAGAAAGGCCAACGGATGAAAATAGGAAAGGTTCCTAATTAAACGTGAACGGAATCGGATCTTGAGAGCGCGTCTTCAGTAAACCTAGTTTAATGAAGACATTAAACAGCAGCAGTCCAAAATTGATGGTATTTTATCTCCTGTGTCGTGATTATGGTGATAGTGGCGAGAGCGTCTTCAGTAAGTCTGGTTTGATGAAGACATTAAACAGCAGCAGACCAAAATTAATGATGCTTTTCTCCTGTGTGGTGGTGGTGGTGGTTGTGGTGGCGGCGGTGGTGGTGGTGGTAGTAATTTAAACTGCTTAGTCTAGGCGTAGCTTTTTTTGCATAAAGATTAAAAATAATATTTTTCTGCCTTTACCAGAAGAGGAACTGAAGCTTGTTCTTGTATTCTCAATAACCAAACGTTTGTTAAGATTATAGTTTAATAACAGTACGTAAAATTACAAAAGTGATACAGTACAAAGTTTCTTTCTCGGGTTCAAAGTTAAAGTCAATGGGCATAAAAGCAGTAAATTATAAGATCTCTCTCTCTCTCTCTCTCTCTCTCTGCTGTCTGTCTGTCTGTCTGTCTGTCTGTCTGTCTTCTCTCTCTCTCTCTCTCTCTCTCTCTCTCTCTCTCTCTCTCTCTCTCTCTCTCTGTCTGTGTGTGGATGCGTGCGTGCACGTGTGCAGGTGTGCAAGTGCGCGTGAATATGTGAGTGTGTGCGTGTGCGTGCGTGTGTGTGCGCGCATCTGTCTGTCTGTCTGTGTCTCTTTCCCTGTCTGTCTGTGTATCTGTCTGTCTCTCTGTATATATATATATATATATATATATATATATATATGTGTGTGTGTGTGTGTGTGTGTGTGTGTGTGTGTGTGTGTGTGTGTGTGTGTGTGGTGTGAAAATGAGTGTGTACGCACAAGTGTGTATGTGTCTGTGTGTGTGCGTGCACGCATGCCCGCGCGCGTGTGTGCGTGTGCAAGGGAGTGAGTGAGTGAGTGAGTGAGTGAGTGAGTGAGTGAGTATGTGTGTGTGTGTGTGTGTGTGTGTGTGTGTGTGTGTGTGTGTGTGTGTGTGTGTGCATTATTGTGTACACACACACACACACACACACACACACACACACACACACACACACACACACACAGAGGGAGAGGGAGGGAGAGAGGGAGAGGAGACTAATGACACTTCAAGGTACAGAATCAGTACACACTGCCGACAGAACCTCTGCACGCTTGTACCCGTAGGCCATAAGCTTCCCCACCACTGGCCTGGCCATGTCTTTCAGTCCAAGACCAAGACCATCCTGAACGATACTGCGAAACCAGGGTGGACGTCCCAAAGGCTCACTGACTCCTGAAGGTCGAGGATGGACAACATGAAGCACTGGAGCGGTGATCTGTAGCCTGTTGCACATCACTAAAGGCTACTCTTCATTGAACGAACATAGGTTCGCGGATCTAGTTCACCAAGTTACGACGGACCACAGTTTCTCTCTTGACTGAAGACCACTACGATCTGGTTCGCAGAGTTGCGATGAACTAGGAGCTGATTCTTAATGGAAGTTCGAACGATGTTTTCTTAAGGGAAGAAACACAGCTGGTTCACTGATGCTCGACTGTGGCATATATTATTCGGCTTACTGAACACGGAACTGTTAAATTGTCTCTGAAGTCGATTTTACCCATCGCTTTGTCCAATGTTTGATTAAAAGCTCGACTTACCGAATGTGTTTTTACGAATCCAGAATGGAAATTTAGGTCAACCCACCACAAACTGATTTTAGTTATCGGAGGGCTGACCAAAATTGATTTCCATCATTCGAGACCTTTCATGTGATTACTTCCCTTTGCGCGAACCCAAACAGTTTGCAGGACATGTTGAACAATACTTTTTTTAAAATCTGGTTTAGCGTAGTTTACGATCCTCACCGACCTTGGTTGCAAACCAAAAGGTCGGGCAATTAAGATCAAAGACATGACCGCCGAGGTTAAAAACTAGACGAGTTTCCGATCTAAAAATTTCATTCAATTAAGAACAGCCATAAGTACAGAGGGTTGTGAGGTTCCTTGACTCTCCATTGGCCAGTCATTGCAACCTGAGCTACTGTCACACGCCAATGGTGATGAGAGCATCACCCATCTGACCGTGAAGAAAAACGTTCGCCGGAACCGTATAAATCTGTTCAGTGTATCAATCAGGGAATATCATCAGTTCGGGAAATCGAGAAGTCGGGCTACATGGAATGCAGGGGTGTCACGTATAGTTTTGAAACAGGAGGTCAGACAAGATGGGATGTATACAGGGTGGTGGGGTGGTTAGAGGTGAAATCTATGTGCAGGATATGGAGAAAAAAAGGCACAGATTATGGTGATAGAGCAATGTTGGACCCTCGACATCCAGTAAACAAGACTATCGCTTTTAAGACACAACATGCAAATACTCACTTAAATGTGAAAAAAACAAAAATCAACATTCCAAGTCATGAGAAATAGTTAAGCCCAAAGAGTCAAATAACATACAAATCGTGCATCATAAACACGCAAAACATCAATACGTTCAAATGAAACAATACATCAATATATGAATTAACTGATTCAAAACGGACTAAGAGAGAGAGAGAGAGAGAGAGAGAGAGAGAGAGAGAGAGAGAGAGAGAGAGAGAGAGAGAGAGGACGACCTAAAGCATCTATTCAAAACTGGAATAAAAACACCAAGGACAGTGTATGAATGTCAGTGAGTGATTATATAGGTACCTATGCATTAATAAATGAAGCAAAAGCAATGAGTCTGACGTGTTTATTTCTTTTGTGTAGCTCTGATACAGATACGTTTTGAACGCTTTCTTAAATGCAGCATTGGATTTGCTATGGCGAATAGTCTTTGATAGTGAGTTCCATTGTCTTGGAGCAGTGAATGAAAATGGATGTTCTCAAAATATCTTTGAGCGGGTCTTAGGAATGCAGACAGTAAGGTGATCTGTGAATGAACGGAGAGGTCGAGATGATGAGTAGGCAGGCAGAAAATTTGAAATGTAAAGCGGAGAAGACAGCAGACGAATAGCTTGTTTCAAGTGCACCTAAACTGTTACAGTTATCGTGGGATTTCTTTTACTGTTCGTTTTTTGTTTTTCAGCTACTTGGAAGGACAGAACCGTAAAGCATGTTTTACAGGGTGTCGGGCAACATTTTTACATGCTTAGTAATGAATCTTGAATATAATTCCCAAAACTTGTTGACGCTCACATTTAACCGATTCCTCAGTACATTACTGAGATGTGGTGTTTGGAAAAATCTGTTGTTCGGATAGGAAAAGTACACATATACATACATCACTCCACAGACATCGTTTGGAAATAATGTTAAAATACCGCACGATCCTGTTGGTGGACACTCAGATCATTATCATACACAGTGATATAGACACAATACATTTTTAAAAAATCATGCAAAATTTTGCGTATGGATTTGGACGGATTGCTACCCAAAGCCTACAGGATGTTGCTGGGCTTTGATTTGGGGGCAACAGAATTTGGGCTTTAGATTTTCATAATTTCATGAATGGGCATGGATTGTAATGGAAAAATCAAAATGTTAGAAATGTAAATGTTTCTTAGAGCTCTGACAAAATTTAAATGATGATCGATCGCAGAACTGGACGGACAAACTTTTGGTTTCAGTTTGAATGACATGATAGTGCACTCCCTTTAGAAGCAGCCATGGCCTCTGCTTAATATGTTTCCGATACTGTTTCCGTTTCTCTTCTTCCATCTTTTCTCTGACTTTTTCTTATTTCTTGTAGTTGACAAAGCTCCTTTAACCTCTCTCTTCCTCTCTGGTTTTCTTCTTCCTCCTGTATTTCCTTTAAGCAACGATGTCAGCGAACAGCCCTCCCAGTCGTCTCCCCACAGCAGGTTTTGTCTGGCAAGCCACACAAGGGGAGACAAAGTGTGGCGTGAAAAGTAATGGAAGGTAGAGGGAAGGAAAATGAGGAGGGCTTCAGATCAAGCATGAGGGGAAAATATATTCAGACACCGTGTCTTCTTCAATGTCATCTTGGAAAACACTACGAAGCAACAGACCGAAAGTAGATGATATTATCCCTGTCAGAGTCAATTTGGGGGCAGCTTCATGACATTTTGTTAAGTTCTTCGATTAAACGGTCGGCTACAAAGTTGATGATGGTGAGTTACGCTCGTGTGGCTGGGCTTTTAGGGTTTGAAATCCCTACTTGTCCACTCAACCGTCTCTATTGCGTCTCTACTGCCACTCAACCGTCTCTATTGCCATGGCTATGGACTTTTGACCCTTTCAATCTTTATATATATTCTTTTTCACTTATGACTATAATAGTGGAAAAAAAACTTACACTGGCGATTAGCTTTGGCTACTTATTACATAAAGTTTAAGGGTGTTTGAGTGCTGTAATTTTAGGGATTACACGATAAATTGTCTTTTTCTCTACTTCTGGAAGGTTCCTAAGAATGTCTCTTCAGAAATGTGGCAAACCACATGTTAATTTCGTTCACCACGGGAAGAAATGTCAAATGTCATATGTGCTCTACTTAACATGTTAATGGGACGACCCAAGTATTATCTCTCCAAGAGTAGGCTGCCTCTGTGTCTTGACCTGTCTGAAATCTAGAAAAAGTAGTTATAATAATAATAATAATGATTTCTTATATAGCGCTTAATCAAACGAATTTCTCTAAGCGCTTTACAAAGTCATACTACATTCACCCTTCTCATATACAATAATACACCTTACACCCAACTACAAATACTATTACTACAATAACTAACAAATCCTAATCCTACCAATGTGACATTCACTTATTCTTCAAATATCACTACAAAAACTTAATCCTATAACGTTCAATCATACAACAAATACTTATAATAGAGAACATACACATACGCTACATTTGAAAAGGCCCAGACGGCCGTGAGTTAGGTTGTACCCCCCCCCCCCCCCCCCCTCTCCCACAGCATTGACTAATTATGAGAAAATTACCTCTTGACGTATAAAAAAAATGTTGTGTGGCTGTTTTGATTTTTTTTTTTTTTGAGGGAAAAGGGAGGTGGCGGAGTGGATGGGGGGGGGGGGGGGGAAGAAAAGATAGGGGGTGGAGGGAGGCAGAAGCAGCTTTATGTTTCAAAATTTCATCGCTGTCTTAAGGGTTTATTAAGGTGAATTACTTGTTGGCAATTCAGGTCAATCATCAGTTTTGAGTTACATTACAGGCCAGCCAACCACATGAATCCTTACAGGGCAGTCCACACACACAAAAAAAGACAAATCCAGTCACCAACAGCTGCCGTGGCGAAGTGGTTAGCGTCACGACGCCCCGGCTGGGAGGTCACAGGTGCGTTCGCTATCAGACCCATTTATTTGTGAGATTTTTCTGCCCCGACCGGCTCCTATCTAAGATTGAGTTTGCTATAGGCGCAACTAAAAAGACCTGGACCACACACAGGAATTTCATCCACTTAATGGAGGCGCCTATGAGAGTGTTGCTCAATTTTCCAGACCAACCCTGCAGGCTTCTCTCGAATCTGACTGACGCTGGCAAATATTGTGAAAGTAAGCGTAGAGTACAGCCCTGTTATGCGGTCTCAGACCAGAAAGGAAATCCGTAACATCATCTTCCTTATCATCATCATCATCAATCAGCATTAAAAAAAAACAAAGTCTCAAATTCTGTTGTCATTCATATTCTACTTAGTTTCGACTGCCTTTCAAGGTCTCTGGCCCTGGTTTCACTCTGTCGGGGTCGCCGGCATCAGCAAATTCACGGGGACTGTTGTTGGACGGACCTGGCGGCGCTCCCCGGAGGAAGAACTTACTCACGCTGGCTGCACGACAAAGCAAGTATCGCCTTCAGTGTGGGGCTTAATAGGTGGTGTCCTGTTTATCAGGAGTGACACCAGGCACCACCAAGCGTCACCAAAGTAACTCGGCAGCAGCGCCGTGTCTCTTCTAGCGGGTTGCCTTATGACGACTTGACATTGACTGCTCCATATGAATTGCCGGTTTCGGGGGTGTAGCGCAATGGGCCGAGCTGCGGTTGTAGACGAGGGATTGGAATGAGCGGCTTGGATGCGCTGCCACTGGCTGACTGCTGTGAAATCAAAAGAAAACCTTAATCCCAGTTCTTTGAGCCATCGTTTTCTGTTTTTCTTTTAAATCGAATAATCCGAAACAGGGGGTAGCGGGAGCTATGTGCAAGGTTATAGAAAGGATAGTGGATGAAAATAGCAATGGTTTCCGATTGAATTTAACGTGAAGTGGTTCTTGAGAGCGTATTTTCTGTCAGTTTGTTTGCCGAAGACATCATCAAGCACCAAACCAAAATCGATGGTGTTATATCTCCCGGAGGTTAATCTTAAGTCTTGGTCTAGGCCTATTTTTTCCACTAAAACTAAAGTTTTAATCTTTTTGTATTCCCTAGAAGAGGAGCTTTAGTGTTTTCTTCTCTTTGATGCTCGGTAGTCAAGCGTTTGTTAAGATTTCCATTGATTTACATTCGCCGTAGCAATGTGTGAGACAGAATGTAAGTTTATTTCTCAGATTTATAGTTAAAGTCACATAGGTTATTAATGTCCTTAGGAACAGTGAACGTTTGCAGGTCATGTTAATTAAGGCACAGCATTCCGGTAGGTGAAACTCAGGTCTCTTCTTTCACCGCTTTAATCTTTCCCGAACAGAATCAGGTACCAAATTACTCCTGAGGAGACAGAGTGTTTTTAACCGTACAAATTAAACCTCATGAGAGCTTCGAACTCAGGACAATCAGCTTTGCTACCCAACACTTTAGCCACTTGAATGTAAGCCTCTCCTTTCAGACAGCATCCAAACTAGTTAGACAAAGTTTGGATTTGTTCTGAGTCTTCATGAAGCCAGAATTCGTGCAATGAAGATGGCCAGTTTTGTCCTCTGTGAATCTCATTGATATACGACGCCGGCAGGAGGAACTTTGGGGAATTCTTTAATTGGACGGGAATGACTGCTGGAGTGTGCTGACTGCAGGAGGGGTAGGGGAGGGAACGGCTGGTGGGTGGACGAAAGTGGTCCGCAGCTTGTAGAGGAAGCTAGGGACAAAGTTTGAAGGATCACTGTGACGTCAAATTGGACATCGAAAATGGTACCTGATGGTGACGTTAACTTGTGTGGTATGTCTCCCGCCCTTGTTTAATTGGCTGTCTTCACTACCCGTTCCTTTCTCTCTCTCTCTCTCTCTCTCTCTCTCTCTCTCTCTCTCTCTCTCTTCTCTCTCTCTCTTCTCCTCTCTCTCTCTCTCTCTCCGTGTGTGCGTGCATACGCGCCCACGTGTGTGTGTGTGTGTGTGTGTGTGTGTGTGTGTGTGTGTGTGTGTGTGTGTGTGTGTGTGTGTGTGAGTATACGCGCTTGCGCGTCTGTCTGTCTGTCTGTCTGTCTTCTCTCTCTCTCTCTCTCTCTCTCTCTCTCTCTCTCTCTCTATCTATCTATCTATCTATCTATCTATCTCGCATTCTCGACAATCCGATGGACGATTTGCTCGTAAGTTCCCCCCCCCCCCCTCCCCGAATTTGTTCATTGATTCCATATAACTCAACACAGGCGGATGGTATTCCTCAAACATCCACAATTATTCCGTTGTTATTCGCTTTTAAAGACGTATAAACTAAGCTGCCATTACACAACAACATATTGTCAATAAAAACACAAAATCATAGACACAGGAAAAACAAAAGCAACAACGCACAGACAATTCCCTTCCTATGCAACTTATAAACAGACATCAAAAGGAAACCCAGACATACATGTATTCTTAAAACAATAAACCCAAATACATCAAAGTAACAAGATTCTAAGACGCATGTGCTCACGCATGGATAAGTTAACAAACCCCAAGACATCAAGCCCCAACCTACATTATGAAGTCCTAAACTCCTAAAGCCACGACCCCACAAACATAAAGCCACAAACATCAAAACATGAAGACCTCAAGTCCCCAAACAGAAAGCCACAAACGCCAGAATAAAGACCAGCCCCCCAAAGCATAAAGTTTAACAAACAAAGAAACAAACAAACAAAGTCCTAAACTTTAAATCATAACGCCACCACCCCTACCCCCAAACATGAGCCTTAAACTCAATTTCTAGACAGACAAAGGGATAGGCAGGTAAGTAAATATAGATAGATAGATAGATAGATAGATAGATAGATAGATAGATAGATAGGTGGATAGATAGATAGACAGACAGACAGACAGACATACAGATAGATAGATAAATAGATAGACAGATAGACATAGGTGGATAGATAGATAGACAGACAGACAGACATACAGATAGATAGATAAATAGATAGACAGATAGACATATAGACATACAGGTAGGCATACCACAGTTTAAAGATGTCATGGCCTTAACCATCTAAATTCAAAGTTTTAAGGATCGCACTCAGAAAATTCAGTGACTGAGAAAATATTAAGCATAATAATGGCAACTTTGCAAGAGGACCCATGGGAGCAGTTAGCTTACAACCTCACTTGGAACAGAAACTGTCTTATGATTCGTTTTGCCCTTTTCTGTTGAATGTTTCATCTCAGGGTTATCATTTTCTTATTTTAAAAAATCAGTCAAGTTACGTACACAAATCACAACGTACATGGTTACAGCTCATATAGGAAAATGTCCATGTATAATCAGATCTTTCTTGCACACACACAAAAGAAGATAAAAAAAATAGACATAAAAAGAAACAGAAAGAATGCAAGAGTTAAAGGAGAGAGAAAGAGACACTTTGACACTTTAATGTCATTGACTTACAGTCCTAATGACATAGGTGATGCGTCATTTTCATTTTTAACACAAAAAGAATGATCAGCCTTATGATTGAGTAATGTTGCAAACGAGCAAACAAAGTTACTAACATAAAACAAAAAGTATAACGAAAACCATCTTTCTAAACGAAAGTGACACTTTTTGAAAAAATGGCCACCCAAGGCTACTATAAATTGTTTTAACAATATCAAAATTCAACATACTAAGGTTCTTATATTTGTATCAGTTACTTTCTTCATATATACATGTATACGACATTCTCTCACTCACTCTCTCTCTCTCTCTCTCTCTCACTCTCTCTCTCTCTTCTCTCTCTCTCCATCCCTCTCTCTCTCATTACTACCTTACCATAGCACTCCTAGCAGAAATGATTGTTTTGTATCTAAGATTCCAGGCTTCCGAAATGAATTTGGCCAACAAATTCAGAATAATGTCATCTTCTGATAAAAGCAGAGAAAACAAATCTTTTCTTACCACAATGTCTTTTTCAAAAAATGGACACTTTTTTCTCAGGTTGTCATAGGCTTTACAGTAGAAAATGAAGTGAATCTCATCATCAACAATGGAATTACACAGAGGGCAAGGTGAGAGAGAAAGAGAGAGAGCAAGAGAGAAAGAGAGAGAGCAAGAGAGAGAGAGAGAGAGAGGAGAGAGGAGAGAGAGAGAAAGAGAAAGCAGCCACGTGACCATCACTACTTCCTGTCTTCTTTCTACTACCCCATTCTAGACCGACCGCCCACCCACCCCCACCCCCCACCCCCCACCCCCGTCCCTGTCTCCGACCCTCATCCTCAATCACCCAGAGTACTATGGTCTCAAGATTTTAAGAGCAGAAGTGAAGGATTCTGCCTGTAGTATCAATATTCCGTGGTCTCATTACGGCTACAAGAACCAGACAGAATCTTGTCGTGGTGAATGTTGTCTTACCAGCTCAGGCCTTCCATCCGTCAGTCTGGGGACTTCTCTATCAGGACACATTGCAAGGAGGCTGTCGTGAAAGGATTCTCCGGACAGTGTCTGCCTGTCAATGAAGCTCTCTCTTCTTGTCCGTGTTGATCCCTGTCTCCAGCCTCTTGTAATGAAAGGTGAATGGTCTGGTTTCTCTCTGTCTCTGTAACCGTTCATCAGCTAGCGAGGAAGAAAAAAAAAAAGAAAAAGAAAAGTAGTCCACGTGGTCCAATCGTCTAGGAGCACTTAGCCAGGTGATCAAACGTATGGGAGGTGGGGGGGGGGGGGGGGGATGTTATAGAAGAAAACAGATATCTCAAGCGTTTGTTTAATTTCTTTCGTTCTTTCTTGTGTCTCTTCTCATTTGATTTTCATTTTTTCCTTTTCTCTTTCGCGGTCCTATGTTCTATAATCCGCTCTGTCGAAGATGGAGAGGTTACTTCTACCCCCCTCCCCTGTCTTCACTGTTTCATATTCCTTGTCCACTTTGTTAAATAGGGGCCGCAACATCCCCGACTTTTTTTTTTCTTAACTGTTCCGTGCCCACTCTTCCGCAAGGTGAAGTAAGACTTGTTTTGTGCGCGCCCTCTCATGTTCCATGCACGCTTTGCCAGAGAAGTAGGGGGAATACACTTTTTCTGCTCGACGTTCCGTGCCCGCTCTACAACCTTAAAAGAAAAATTACTCTTCCACCGAACGAAAGAGACAAACAAATTACAAGACAAAACACGACGCGTTTCGACCTCTCTAGTCTTCTTCAGGCAAGACAAGCAACGTTCAAAACAATGAAAAGAAAACATGTGTTAGATCTGCATTGCCGTAATCTTATTTGGGGAACTTATTTGAATTTCGTCTCGTTTACAGTAACGCTGCAGACAGCGTCATTTTTCCACACTTAAGCATTGTCTACCACAGAACAAAATGGCCACCACTCAAGTTTATTTCCACACATGACCCCAAGGGAAGAGGGGCTGGGGTGGTTGGGGAGGATGAGCAAGGGGATGGGGAAGAGAGGGGGGTTATACATGTGAACCAATGCAGGAGGGCAGCTGTCGACTGTGATTCAGGATTATAGGCATGGAGAGATACCATGGTCGAGGGGGAAAACAGAATCCACCGTTAACAGAGAGTAATCGGTTTATACGATCTTTGGATGTCAGGACGAGCAACTGGTATGTACTTAGCTTTCATGTCTACTACAGGTTTGATGTATGTGTTTGTGTGTGTGTGTGTGTGTGTGTGTGTGTGTGTGTGTGTGTGTGTGTGTGTGTGTGTGTGTGTGCACGCGTGCGCGCGCGTGCACGCATGCACATGTGTGTATGTTTGTAAATGTGAGGGGGAGAGAGAGAGAGAGAGAGAGAGAGAGAGAGAGAGAGAGAGAGAGAGAGAGAGTACGTGTACATGCATGTGCATGTGTGTGTATGTATGTGTGCATGCATGTGTACGTGCGTGCATGTAAGCGTGTGTGAATGCGTTCATGCCTGCATGTAATGATGGTGATGGTGATGATGATGAGACCGAATAAGTCAC
Organism: Conus canariensis; assembly: GCA_033310375.1. Lineage (NCBI taxonomy): Eukaryota > Metazoa > Mollusca > Gastropoda > Neogastropoda > Conidae > Conus > Conus canariensis. Next base: position 23,195,985 of record CM065730.1, on the reverse strand, counting down.
CATGATAAAACGACTAAAACACAATAGATGGTGTATAGGAACTGGCTATCCTGTATTTGCTTCAGAATGAACGAGGGAAGGGGGAGGGGGGGGGGGGCTGACTAAAAAGCATCATGGAGCTCTATCACACCACTGGGAATGAATTGTTTTACAACGTTGTCTTCAGACAGCATTCGAGCTGTTACATTTCTTTTTACCGCCTTCCAAGGAAAGTTCTGTTTGCACATTTACTTCACATTAAGGTTGCTTAAAGTTGCCACAACTCATTCAATAGATTTTCCTAGAGCTTTTAGGTCTTATACCAAAGCAATAACAAAAGATCCCGACCAATCATGATCCATCATAATGTTTCTGAGAATGAAAAATGCTTATAAGAAAAAATGAACGAAACAGAAACAAAAGCAAAACACAGATACAAGATTCTAGATAACAATGAGAGAACATGAACAGAGACAACCTGGAAAAAAAATCATTTATTTTCAATTTTACGCATAGTATGTGTAATTGTGATTATGATTTTCTAAAGTAAACGTACTGTATTGAAATTCAATAACCACAGCAGTACATTCTGTAGACGATTCTGTCATAACTGAACAATTGCTGTGACAGATAATATAAACACGAAAGACCCTGGGTTACAACCTGTGTAGTTAGATATAAGTACTGTGTTAATAATTCACTGCATTATGCTATCTGAGTGTAACCATCCCCTCCCATTCTGTCACAATTATATCCTCATCTCCCACCATCACAAAAAGACAAATTAAATCAAAATTTTAATTTCCAGCTAAGAAACTGAAAAAAAACAAAACAAATATGTATCATGCCATCTTTAGTTCACATATACATATTGTCACTCTGGGCCTAACACAATAACGTGTGCACTTATGAATAGTAAGAAGAAAATTAATTACTGCCCAAATGTTTAGTCTACTTTTGTGTCATGTACTCCAAAAGGAATTAGTCTAGCACAGCCTTTGCAATTTGTTCTTTCAGTTTTGGATCCATGACAGATGTCCTGTCTGAATTTCATTCCAGCATTTCAAGACATGATCATATTCAGTCCAGCCCCAAAACTCTTATCAAGACTGAACAACATTTCAATAGAAATACCTGTTACCGTATTATATGTATATCCGACCCCTCTCTCTTATCTCCTCCTTATACCCACACCCATCCCCTTCCCCTTCCGTAGCCACTAGTGGCCAAAAGAAAAAAGGTTTGGAGCCCATTTCATGCAGGCACCCTTTTAATAAATGCTCGCATCTTTTGTAAGGTGAGAAGATTTCATGGCGAATGCCATGTGATGCTCCCAATGAAAAATGTTCGTATACAATTCGAGGGTTTGCGTGACATTAGACATAAGCGCTCTGCAGAAGACTCCATGAAGACTTTGTTCAAAGATATTTGGGATGTGATTTTTAAGTGTACAAAAGAGAGAGGATAAATGTGATTTTCGAGTATCTAAAAGAGAGAGAGAATAAATGTGATTTCTAAGCGTCTAAAAGAGAGAGAATATCTCTTGACTGATCTGAGATTCGGAGGACTTGGAATCGACTTACTGTAGTGTTTGGCATGTTTGGTTTGAGCATTGTTTTTGTTTTTATTTGCTTGGTTCGTTGGTTTCTACCACGCGAATCGATGTTGGCATTGTAATCGCCCTGCCTTGCCCCCTGTGATCGGCTGGGCTGCAAACAGCATAAAACAAAATGAAACCACCCCCGACTTCCTCTTTCCCCAGACCCCTTCTGCTTCTTCTCCTCCTCCTCCTCCTCCCTTGTCCTGCCCTTCCCTCCCGTGTTGATAACATCTTTCTTTTATATCTTGAAGATTGTCACACAAAACATACGAATAGGTCGACAACTACACGTTTTTCTCTCCCCTCCCCTTCCCCATCCTCCTTTCCCGCGATGAATGATTCCACAGAGCTAGCCTGGCACAACTCAGTTTAAGATATAAAGTCCCCCAACACACAGTCCCCTCCACTTTCTGTTGTTGTTTTCCCGTAATGGTTCAAAACTGCCCAAATTCTACGTTTAAATCCTGGAGTCACCCTGGCCACGATCCAGATTGCCTCTCCCCCTCGCTTCCTCCCCCCTTTACCCTCCTCCTTTCCAACGTCCCTGGATCTACTCTTGGTAATTTAATCAGGGGTAGACCCAGAATGACACCCCCCTCCCTCCACTGCCTTTTCCTTTTCATTATCAAATAAAGCTTCCACGTTCGATGGGGCAAGCAGTATAAATACAATCTTCATTTCCTTTGGGTTAGGTAAATTGGGTGGTGCCCAGTGCTCTTCTGGGAAGTTTACTTTGGAAAGAACATGAATACAGCCGTGTAACACGACCAGTTTGACATTTGAAATGAACAGGCACACTGTTGTGCTGGGCAAATGTCCTCAACGGCTCGGATGTTCTTCAGCGTGACAAAAATCCCTTGTACCTTCTCCTATCATGCTTCGCCTATCTTGGCAGTAATTCTTGGGGTTGTGCCCCCTATCTATCAACCACACTACCCACATGTAGACAAGGCCTTATCTTTGGCTTTCCACCCATTGCAACTGGACTGTTGGCAATGGTTCTGATATTTATCCGCTCTGTTTTCCTCTTGCTGATTCTTAGCCATGTTCCTGCCGATGTATTTGCCAGACGGGAGGTCTTGTCCTGTGTCTGGCTGTAGTGAAGTGAGAAACACCAAGTCGTCAGCAAGGTTTAGATCTTCTACCTGTGTCTGGAGTGTCTGTTTTTGGTGGTGTTCGTGATCCAGTTGATGATCAGAAGGAAAAGGAAAGGTGATCTTAATCAGCCTTGGCCAACGCTGGTTTTGACGTCAAAACTGTCTGAGAGTTGGCCTGAACCAGCAGCCCTACACGGCATGTCCTGTTCAGAGTATGAAGAAAAACATCTCGGTCACACTGTTGTGCCTCTGCAGCCTTCACAGCGTCTGTCTGTCCACAGTGTCGAACGCCTTCTCATAGTCTATAATCATGGGTTTTGTTCCAGTGGCTACTGCACAGTGATTTATAGGTGATAATTTGGTCTGCACAGGATCCGTCCTTACGAAAACTTCCATGCTGGTCTCAGAGCTGTAAGAGATTTACCTCTTGTATTCTCTCCAACACAGCTCTGCTCATGCACAACCACTCCTTTACCCGCTTGCAGTTCAGTACCTTAACAGGCTTTGACTGGAGCATAATCCACAGTATAGTAGTTGCCACAGTCCCTGAGGTCCGCCCGTTCATTGAGAGCGTAATGAGGATTCCTTTTTTCCCACTGGGCCGAGATTTTTTTTCCTCTTTCCAAATTTTGTCGAAGAGGCGGTTCACCATTTAAACGGCTGTTTCTGCACGCATCAGCTGTGCAGCGTTTTAAAGGCCGTCTCAACATCAGTTTTGTGGAATATTATTGGTTGTTTTTATTGCAACTGCGCAACATGTTAGTGATCGTCCCTGATTCAACAAGACACTTGAACACTGCCTGAAAGAAGAACTCGAAGCTTAACGGCTACCAGACTAAACAGGTCACTCAGTTAAAGAAGGCTACTCACTGTGTGTGTAGCTTTCGTCGGCAATCCGGCTTTCCACTCAAGATTTCTTATAAAGATCCTAGGTTAAAAAAATGGAGTGACTTCATTACCGATGAGTGGAAGGAAAGCGGTATCGCTGATCTCCATCATACTCACAAGGCATCTGAGCTGAATGGGCCATAGAATTCGTGTTCCCCTTTATGTCTTATGGCTTCGTCTTATTATTATCTATGCCTTTGCTCGTGTGTTGTAGGTGACTGATGGTGATATCTCTGCTGGTGAAAATGTCTGGTGATGTTTTAGGGGTCAGGCGAATAATGATCTCTCTCAGGTGGCCTGCCCATCTTTTCAACTGTTCTCTGTTGCCGTGAGTGCGTCTCCTGATTTGTCCATTTACTGGTTTGACGACGGAGTGTGAGCTTGCTGGAATGGCCTGCCAGTTTCTTGGTCCCCTTGTGGAGGTCTTTTAGACGCCCATGTCCAGTCGCTTCCTCCGCTTGTTTGGCCAGTCTATCAATGTGATCCTTATTGCCTTTTTTCTGCTTTTCTTGACTTATTTAGGAGCGCTTGTTTTTTGTTCCTGCGCTTTTATTTTGGCTGGTTGGGTCCTGCTTAAGTTCAAAGCAGCTTTCCTTTCTTTCCCCATCTCCAATTTCTATGGAGTGTCAGCCGAGATCCATTCTTTGCGCTGCGCTTTTCTCTCTTCGCTACAGTCAAGATATCTCTCTCTCTCTCTCTCTCTCTCTCTGTCTCTCTCTCTCTGTCTCTCTCTCTCTGTCTCTCTCCACATCAGTTTTGACGAACATCAGTTTTGGCATTTAAGCATAAACAGTGTGCAAAATGTACATACTGTTTAAATTGTGACCATTCGCTTAGTATTAGAATACTGAATCTCTCTCTCTCTCTCTCTCTCTCTCTCTCTCTCTCTCTCTCTCTCTTCCTCTCTCTCCTCTCGCTCGCTCGCTCGCTCGCTCGCTCTCTCTCTCTGTGAATTTTTTTTTTTTCTGCGTACTTTCTCATGAAAAAGAATGGCCTACATATGAATAAAAATGAAAGCTCACACACACACACACACACACACACACACACACACACACACACACACACACACACACACA
>CM065730.1:23181342-23186342 GCA_033310375.1 Conus canariensis | reverse complement strand
ATAAAAAAAGACAACTCTGTAAAATAGTTAAGAGTTACTGTACATCATGAAATTATTGTGTGAGGGTAGAATAAAGTGTTTCTGACGTCAAATTAACAACTATCACTGCCTTTGATGCTGTCAAACCACTGAGCGGTCAGTCAAAAGAAAGAAAAATGACCTTTGAATCATATGACAACACCATTGTGACTTTTCTGTTGTTGTTGAAAACACTGATTATGGCAAGCGGCCATACGACATCCTTGGTATGAGTGCGATGTTTCCATCCATATGTACGTTCACTCGCGAGGGTTGGTTTTGTTGCTTACGATTAATATTTTCATGGTAATTAGTGCTATGGGGAAAAAAAACAACAGATGACTACGATGCAACGTAACAGAGTAATTTCACATTAAAGCAGTCGTTTTGCTGATTTCGTTAAGAAAACAAATCTAAGAGAAAAAAAAGGGATTTTGATGTTCGTAATTTCTCATAATTTACGTACCAGATTCCTGCAAATCATTGCCATCCCTTCAAAACTGATCACCTCGCGTCTTTTTCCCTCGTATCCCGTTCCCAACCCCAATTTTGAAAGAAAAAAAAAGATTTTGACGCCTGTAATCTCCATAACAGCGTGCGTCTGATTCCTGCCAATGACCATCCTTCTCAACGACGTGACCATCACAGTTTCCTGACTTCCTTCCCCTACCCTATTCCAATACCCCTCCCCCCTCCTATCCTCAGTTATTAGATAACTATGTCCTAAATTTGTTAAGACCACAAGTAAAGGATCCTGCCGGTACTATCAAAATTCCAATGTCTCAAAACCGCTACAAGAACCAGACAGAATCTTGTCATGGTGAATGTTGTCTTGCCAGGTCAGGCCTCCCATCCGTCAGTCTGGGGACTTCTCTATCAGGACATATTGCAAGGAGGCTGTCGTGAAAGGATTCTCCGGACAGTGTCTGCCTGTCAATGAAGCTCTCTTCTTGTCCGTGTTGATCCCTGTCTCCAGCCCCTCAGTAATGAAGGGTGGGTGGCCTGGGTTCTCTCGTCTCTGTAGCGGTTCATCAACTAGCGAGGAAGAAAAAGAAATCAAAAGGCTTCGTGATCCAACTTGTAGGAGCTCTTGACCAGCTTTTTCAACATACAAAGGAGAGGGGGGGGGGGGGGGGGGGGGGGGGGGGGGAGGGGGGGGGAAAGAAGCAAGAACGTAATAGAGGAATAAAAAAAAAAAGTTAAGTATTTGTTTTCGTTCTTTATTTCTTTCGTTTTCTTTTATCATTTGTTGGTCTTTTTTCGTTTTCCTTTTTTCCGCTGTCTTATGTTCCATGTCTGTTCTGTCGATTTTGGAGAGGTTACTCCCTTTTCCCGTTCTGGTTGTTTATGTTCCATGTCTTCTGTCGATTGGAGGGGTACTCCCTTTTCCGGTTCTGGTTGTTTATGTTCCATGTCTGTTCTGTCGATTTTGGAGAGGTTACTCCCCTTTTCCCCTGGTTCTGGTTGTTTTATGTTCCATGTCCACTTTGTCAAAGAGGGGACGCGATATCCCCCCCCCCACCCGTTCCATGCCCCTGTTATTGCCAGGGAGTAATACTTTTTTGTGTGTGTGTCTGTGTATGCTGTCTCATGTTCTATGTATACTCTGCCGGGGAGGTGAGGGAACACACTCTTTTTCTGTCCTGTGTTCTCTACCCACTGTGCAAGACAGGGGAGGGAATACTTCTTATTGTATTTCGTTGTTTTTTTTTTCATTATTTATTTCTTTCATTTTATTATTTAATCATTTTCTTTTTCGTTTTGAACCCGTTTTATGTTCCGTGTCCTCTATCACGGAGGGGAGAGAACTCCCCGTTTTTCTTTTGTTTAGGTGCCTTATGTTCCATTTTCACTCTTACCGTAGTGGGGAGAAGATTTTTTTCCCCTTTTTTTTATCTATTTGTCCTCGTATGTTCCATGTCACTCTGTCAGCAAAGGAATGGAATCCTGCCTTTGAAGTTCTTTTCTACTGACAAATGCATTGTTGTCCGTCAAACAGAAGAACACGGGCATGTTAAGGTGCCAGTGTCAAGATCGAGGCAGACTGTCTTCGGTGTTTTTGAGCTGAGTGGGCTAACCCGACTTCCCACTCTCATTGGCGGCGTCCATGGTCTGTGATCTTTTCTACTGCAGTAGGCATTGAGAAGCCGGGAAATGAGGAAGCTGTCATTATGGAAGAAGCGGAAGAGGGAGGGGATGGAGTGAGAAGGGAGGTGAAGAGGAGTTCGCTGTCTCTTACTCAATGATCGTTCGGTCTGTATGCTACTTTCATCTGTTTTTTTTTGTTGTTGTTTTGTTTTTGTTTTGTTTTACCGCAGTTGGCGTTGAGTTTGCAACCTTTCTTGACTAAACTTATCGTTCAGCAAGCATTCTGTCCTGCTTTTCTTTCTTTTTTTTTTTTTAAGCATGTGTCGTTCAGTTAGGACTGCTGTCTGCGTCATTCAGTCAGAAATGAATGTAGGACAAAACACAAATGACAAGCAAACAGATTACAGGACAAAACATAATGCATTTCGAACTCTTGAGTCTTCTTCAGGCAAAAACAAACATCATGTAGGACAAACGAAACGAAGAACGAGCAAACCACTTATCTTCCATATTCGGCGCAAAATGGGTGTTGGATGAAAACGAGGCCGTTGAGAAGGGGATCATGGGAGTTAAAATAGGAATGATGACAATAAAGATAGTAACAATAGCCTGAAGAACACCCAAGAGGTCGAAATGCATTGAAGAAGAAAAAGAAACACCCGAAGGTGCTGGGGAGGACCCAGAGAAGCACTGTCTTCACCTCCCTTTAGAGCAGTCCTGTACACACCTTGGAGGCCTGCGCTGTGTTGACGATGGGTACAGGCCTCCAAGGGAAAATAATGATAGTAACAATAGCCTGAAGAAGACCCAAGAGGTCGAAACGCATTGTGTTTTGTCCTGTAATCTGTTTGTCTGTATCGTCTGGTGGAACTGATACTATGTCTTGTTAAAATTTACTTCATATTTCCGCCCTCAGTCACCTCGTTTTGAAACAGATGACCAGTTAACACACAAAACAAAATGCATTTTCATGTCTTTGTTTGTCATGTCTGAAGAGTACATGTTTGTCAGAAATCACGTGCTTTTTTGTGCTAGATTATAACTATTAATAATATGTATAATCTTATTACGCTTTCTTGTCACACTCAATGCGCTTACATCCACCATTTGCAATTTCATCACATCGTTTACACAACGGCTACCTGGGAGTGCACGAAGCTGCATGGGTTCATTCTCGTTCCCTGTATCCAGTCATACGTTCAACTCGTTCCTTACCACATACTTTTTTTTTTTTTTTTTTTTTTTTTTTTTTTTTTTACGTTTGCTGTAATTTAGTCTCTAGGGCTAATTTGAATTTCACCTTGTTTACATGAAGCTGCAGTCTGTCTCATATTTCAGACGGAAAAAACGTCGTCTGTCACATAACAAATATGGAGAGAATGCAATTAGGAGGCCTTATCGACTAATGTCCTTCACATTCTTGTTTTCAACATGAAAACAATGACTCTGGATACAAGAATGTGAGTTGGAAAAAATGTTAGAGATTGATCGCATTACCGTTATGTGAGTGTATTTCTTTAATGTTGTTTCGTTTTATATCGTGAGCGTGTTTACTGCAGTCGAATAACATCCGTCGGCGACCCTATCGCCTGTCATGCCATGTATTCCTGGCACATAAAGCCTTAATTCATAATGGTCTCCTTCAGGCACCCATTTTTTGCGGGTGTGAAAAGTAATTAGGAGCCAGTTATCGGTCCCGTAGTCTAACCCCAGAGTGACAATTAAATGTTGTAATCCCCTGCACTGACGAACGCGTCTTTCGCTAAAAAAAAAAAAAATTAAAAAACACACACACACACACACACACACACACACACACACACACACACACACACACAAACACACACACACACACACACACAAACACACACACACACACACAAACACACACACACACACACACACACACATACACACACACACACACACACACACACACACACACACACACACACACACACACACACACACACACACACACAAACACACACACGCACACACATTCATCAGTGTACCTCGATAATTGGGAGCAGCTCGGTAATGATAATCCACTGACAGCGGCAAACTAAATATCAAAAACTACTGATAGATGCGTTGAAAAGGGCTAGGATTTCCATATGCACCTTTCACATTTCTAGCCCTACACTGAACGTAATGTAAACTTACGTCTGTGTTTAAAATTCTTTCAACATTCCGTCAGAATACTATGTCTAAAATCAAATGTTCATCCAAGAACCGCCTGTCGTTTGACTTTTTAAGGAATGTTTCAAGATAGATAGATAGATAGATAGATAGATAGATAGATAGATAGATAATTAGATAGATAAGTAGATAGATAGATAGATAGATAGAGACGTAGATAGATAGGGACATACAAAGAGACATGGATGGAGACATAAATATAGATATACATTTATATAGAGAGATATATAAAGAAATTCCGCACGCTCTGATGCTTCCTTCATGAAACTGACAGAAACTTTCAAGAAAAGACAGAAAAGGTCAGAGTTCAAAGTACAGGTTCAGCCCCCTCTCGTAATGGTCGTAGAAGGTATGACCGAGTTTGAAGTGTCTTGAGCTTGCAGTTTCTACAGCACACAAAAGTGCATGCAACCCCCCCCCCCCCCCCCCCCACCCCCCCACCACACACATACACACATTGCAACAACAAAAAGCAAAAAAAAAAGAAAGAAAGAAAGAAACCAGGAGTAAGTGAAAATCAGACGGGCCACAACGCTGAGTAAGCGCTAACAACTGCCTGGGATTGTCAACAACTTTCCATTCATTCGCTACATTTCCATATTGACATGTCTGTTTGGTGGTGGTGGTGGTGGTGGGTGGTGGTGGTGTTGTGTTGTGTGTGTGTGTGTGTGTGTGTGTGTGTGTGTGTGTGG
>CM065730.1:23171342-23176342 GCA_033310375.1 Conus canariensis | reverse complement strand
GGGCAACTGTTATGTATTTAGCTTTCACATCTGCCAAAGGTTTGATGTGTATATGTGGGAGGGGAGGAGATTAAGAGAGAGAGAGAGAGAGAGAGAGAGAGAGAGAGAGGTGTGTGTGTTGTGTGTGTGTGTGTGTGTGTGTGTGTGTGTGTGTGTGTGTGTGTGTGTGTGTACGTGTCTGTGTGTCTGTGTGTGTGTGAGAGTGAGTGCAAGCGCACTTGTGTGTGTGTGTGTGTGTGTGTGTGTGTGTGTGTGTGTGTGTGTGTGTGTGTGTGTGTATGCGTGTGTGTGTGTGAGATGATGATGATGATGATGATGATGATAATGATGATGACGATGATGATAACGACGACGACGATGACGACGACACGACGACGACGCGATGATGATGACGATGACGACGATGATGATGATGACGATGACGATGACGATGACGATGATGATGATGATGATGATAGTGATACGAAAGGAATTCTCTTGTTTAAAATGAACTAACCACAACAGATGGAGTGCAGAAATGGATCATCTTGTGTTTGTTTCAAAATAAACAGTTTCCTATGAAAAAGCACATGGAACGTTATCACAGCATTACAACAAAACCCCTTTTAACAGACGCTTATTCTTCAAACAACATTCGAACTGTTACATTGTTTACTCCCCCTAGCAACGAAAGTTTTCGTTCCGCATTTGCTTCACATCAACGTTGTCACAACCCATTTAACAGATTTACTTAGAGCCTTCAGCTCTCACATCACAGCGATCAGTAAAGATCTCTATAAACCACCATTCAGTGTAATGTTTCTTGAGGGTGAAGGATGCATTCAGAAAAAAAGAACGAAACCAAAAACAAAAAACGAAATTCAAATAACAGATAATAAATTACTTTAAGAGAACACACACAGAGACACAGCCTGAAAAAAAAACCAACTTTGTTTAGTATCGATTGTAACACTGCGTGTGTGATTGTGATAATCATTTTCTAAATTCAAAGTATAATTCTGAAACTCAGTAACAGCAGCATTCTGTTTTCTACAAGATTCTGTAACGTTTCAACAACTGCCGTAACAGAGAATATAAAAACAAGGCATCAACGTTCAAGCTAAGGTGTTTGCCTGGAAGGCGTTGTTTTATTAATTCAATGCACCATGCATTGATGCGCAACCATCCCCTCCCGCACCCTTATAATCCCAACCTCATCTTCCACCCACTACCCATCCCCTATATCAAAATTCTAACTTTCATCAATGTAGCAACAAGACAACTCTACTTCATATCAGTTTCAGTTCGCGTATAAAAAAAAATCGCCACATTTGGCTTGTGAATTTATGAACAGTTAGAACATCAATATTACTCAAAGTAACGTCACATCAAATGTTTGGTCTATTTTTTGTGTCGAGTATTCCAAAGGGATACGTGGAACAAGGAAGTAAGCTTCTTACAACAACAGCAAAACAAAAACAAACAACAACAAAAAACACACAAGAAAAGCCCTCCAAGCTTGGCTGTCTACCATGAGCTGACACACCGCAACAGTAACTAAAAATGAACAAAACAAAAACAAAAACAAAACATTTATTGGAGACTGGCAACATTGTTTTTGTATTGTGAACATTGTCACACAGAGCATACAAATTGGTTGATAACCACCAATCCCTTCCCCTCCCCTGCGCGCCCCCAAACCCTCTTCCCCCAAATCTGTTGAAACACTCACAGCAATGAATGGGGTCCATGGAGCTAGCCTGTCACCAATTAGTTGAAGATAAAGGTTCCCCTTAAAAAAAAAACTAGCGTTCCCCTCCACTTTGTGTTGCTGTTTTCCTGTAATCTCCCGAAACGGTCTCAATTCCAAGTTTAAATCCCAAGGCCAGACTGGTCACGCTCCGGATTCGGGATTACCCCTTCCTCCCCCCCCTCCCCCCCCCACCCCCTCCGCCCCTCCACCAAACATCTCTGACCTATTCCCCGTGAATTAATCTGGGGCAGACCGAGAATGACAGCACCATACTCCCTATCGCCCGCCCGTTCCTATGTATGATTGAACCAGGGTTTTGGCGCTCGATGGGGCCAACAGTATTAATATCATCTTCACATCCCCTGGATCAGCTAAAAGGAGTAGTGCCCAGTACCTCCTCCAGGAAGTTAATCTAGGAAATGACAAGAACTCAGTCGTGTAGTAAGACCGATTTGACGTTTGGAACGAACATCAACACTTTCCTGCTGTGCTGTTTTCCTTAAAGGCCCATAATGTTCTTCAGCATGAAAAAGGTCCCTCGTGACTTAACCCCTCGTGATGTGCCTGTGATGGCAGTAACTTTAGAATTGTGCCCTCTGTCTATCCGCACGCTATCCATATACAAACGAGACTCGACCTTCGGCTTTCCACCAATGTGATCGAAGCATTTGGCAGTGGTGTTGATTTTGATGAACTCCGTCTTCCTCTTGCCCATTCTGAGCCATGTTGCTGATGTATTTGCGAGTTGGGTGGTCTTGTCCTGCATCTGGTCGTAGCTACGTGAGGGTCGCCAAGTCCGTCAGCAAAGTCTAGATCTTCTGCCTGTGTCCAGAGTGTCTGTTTCGGTGGTGTTCAAGATCCAGTCGATGGCCGGGAGGAAAAGGAAAGGTGATCTTGACCAGCCTTGGCGAACGCTAGTTTGGGCATCAAAACTGTCTGAGAGTTGGCCCGAATCAGCAGCCTTACACGGCATGTCCTGTTCAGAGTATGAGGAGAAACATCTCGGGCACACTGTTGTGCTCCAACAGCCTCCACAACATCTCTCACTCCACACTGTCGAACGCCTTCTCATAGTCCATGAATCATGGGTTTCGTTCCAGTGGCTGCTCCACAATGATTTATAGGTGAAACTCTAGTGCGCGCAGAATCCGTTTCTGTGGAAACCTGCCACCTGATCTGGGAGGTTTAAGTCAACTACTTCTTGCATTCTTTCCAACAGTGCTCTGCACAGGCACAAGCATACATTTGCCCACCCATAGTCCAGGATCTCAGCCATACACTGGCAGAGGCATGACCACACAGTGGTTGCTACAGTCCCTAAAGCCCCCCTTCGTTGGCAGCTTAATGAGGGTTACTTCATTCTACTCGGCCAGGATTTGTTCCTCTTTCCACATTTTTTTGAAAACGCTGTGTATTATTTCAACGGCTATTCCTGCGTCAGCTGTGCAGCATATTAAAGGCCGTTTCAACATCAGCTTTTTAGAATATCACTGGCCGTCCCTGTATCGCTGTGCAGCATATTAACGATCGTCCCCGCATTAACATAACACATTGACACCATCCCAGAGAAGAATCACGACGCTTTCGACTCAGCATTTCTTAGAAAGATCCTTGGCGTAGATTGGAGTGACTTCATCACCGATGAGGAGGCAGGGAAAACGGTATCACTGGTCTCCTTTATATGCAGTAGACTCCTAAACTGACTGGCCCATGTACCCTGTTTTCCCCCTTACGTCTAATGGCTTTTTTTTCTGCCTTTGTTCGTGTGTAGTAGGTAACTGACGGTGATGTCTTTGCTGCTGAAATGTCTGCTTATGTTTTGGGGGGGCCATTCGAACAATTAGCTCTCTCAAGTGGCCTGCCCATTTTGCCCGCTGTTTCTCTGTCATTGTTGTGAGTGCGTTTCCTTGTTTGTCCATTACTGGTGTGGTGACCCGAGTGTCGACCTGCAGGAATGGCCCGCCAGTTTCTTGGTCCCCTCGTAAAGGTCTTTTGGACGCCCATGTCCAGTCGCCTCCTCCACTTGTTTGGCCAGTCTATCAATGTGATCCCTATTCCCTTTTTTCCTGCTTTTTTTAAAAACTTATTTATGAGCAGAAGCGTGTTTCGTCCTGCGCTCTTATTTTGGCTGATCGGGTCCTTCGGCTTTTCATTCTTTCCCCCACTTTCAGTTTCTGCAGTGTATCAGCCCAGATCCGTTCTTTGCGCCGTGTTTTTCTGTTTTCACGGTTGTCGAGCCTGCTTCTCTCTCTCTCTCTCTCTCTCTCTCTCTCTCTCTCTCTCTCTCTCTCTCTCTCTCTCTCTCTCTCTCTCAAGATCAGTGTTATCATCTAAGCATGAAAATGTGTGCAAAACGTAGAAATATTTCTATATGCTGTTTAAATTACAACCGTGGGGGGGGGGGGGGGGGGGGGGGGGGGGAGGGGGGGACTGTTTTAAGACACTGAAAATGCGACGCGCGCGGGTGTGTGTGTGTGTGTGTGTGGTGTGTGTGTGTGTGTGTGTGTGTGTGTGTGTGTGTGTCTTTCTTTCTCTCTCTCTCTCTCTCTCTCTCTCTCTTCTCTGTCTCTGTCTGCCTGTGTATGATATGTGTTTGTCTGTACGTCTGTCTGTTTGTGTATGTATGTATCTAGCGGTGTGTGTGTTGTTGTGTGTGTGTGTGTGTGTGTGTGTGTGTGTGTGTGTGTGTTTGTGGTGTTGTGTGTGATGTGTGTTGTGGTGTGGTTGGTGGTGTGTGTGTGTGTGTGTCCACTGAATGGAATGTGTTTCCATGCGGAAGAGAATGTTAGTTTACCAGAAAGAGCATACTATATTCCCAGACAAGATAATGTAGATCCCAATATGGATAAGTATTACAAAAGTGAATGGGGATAGCAGTGCCACTTTGGTCCATGCAATGCGAGATCCAGAAGAGTGGCTGTTCTCGTGAACAACAATTTTGAATTCAAATTTAAAAAGGCGTGCAGAAATACGAACGGTAACTAACACGTTTGTGCCTCTCAGCTTCATAGACACAAATTTTATGATAATAAATATTCATAGACCCAATAGAGACACCCCGAAGTCTCATGACAAGATTGAGGAACATGTGTAAGAAGTAATAATGCTTAATCTGTTATTAGCAGGTGACCGCAGTCTAGTATTAATCCAACCGTTAATTATGATAATCGTAAACATGCCAATAATTCCAAAGCCATCGAATAAGTTGACAAAATGATGACACAGTCTAGACCTAATCGATATAGAGCAAGAACTGCATCCCAATTGA
>CM065730.1:23158842-23166342 GCA_033310375.1 Conus canariensis | reverse complement strand
TATCAGCTGGATGACTGGAATCTAGTATTAAATCCGACTGTTGATTATGATAATTGTAAATATGTCGATGATCCCAAAATCAGTAAAAAAAAAAAAAATAATAATAATAATAATAATAAAATAAAATAAAGGTTTACAATATGGCGTCCAGTCTAGACCTGATCGATATTCGATGAGAACTGTATCCCAATCGAAGACTTATACTTTGAGTAGACATCAACCTAGGCAACAGAGTAAACTAGATTTCTTATTAATGTGAATATCTTGTGTCCAATATCACGGACTGTGGGAAGAGATCACACCACGTTCGCAAGAAAGTTTACGAGCAGTTTCACAAAAACGTAACATCTTCTGGAAACTCAGTTACAAATTATTTTTTTTTAAATCCTGCATTTGTGAAAGAAGCTACAGATGTCATCAAAACTGTATTAGAGGAAACTACAGAAAATATGACAAAAGCGTGGAATTTGAGGAATCTACAGAAAATATGATAAAAGCGTGGAATTTGATCAAACGTAAAGTTGCAATTCATAATATTACAATAGTTATTTCTTAAAGTTTTGCCAATGAAGATCCGTTCACAGACCATGGCTTATTCGACATTAATAAAATTCAACAGCACACAGAGGAAGAAAAACTGTTAAAGAAAGATATCAACGTAGAGAAAAGAAGCGACAATGTGAAGAAGATATCAAGAACTAAAATCAAAGAATGAAAAGCTTCAAGCCATGAGAGGATAGAAAGTATACGGAGCAGTGCTCAGATAAAAGTCTAGATATTTCTTCCCAAAGTCATAGTTTAATTTGTGAATTAGAGAAAAAAAAAAGCTGGGTAAGTAAGAGAATGATTTAACTACAGGACAAACGTGAAGATAAGTTAATGAATACAAAAGATATCATGTAGGAAGTTAGCAAGTTTTGTAGGCAGTTAAATGAAAGAAAAATGTAGAAGACTTTGATATCCGTGAACCAGCATAAAAATTCTGCGGAACCTTTGCCAGATCGATGAATGTGTTATCAGCCACTTCAAATTATCTTGAAGCCGATGCATCTGAGTGTGTGTGTGTGTGTGTGTGTGTGTGTGTGTGTGTGTGTGTGTGTGTGTGTGTGTGTGAGGGGAGAGAGAGAGAGAGAGAGAGAGGGAGAGAGAGAGAAAAACAATCACAATGACAAAATCACACACTTACGCACATACAGGCACACGTCAGCGGATCATCTGAGAGAGAGAGAGAGAGAGAGAGAGAGAGAGAGAGAGAGAGAGAGAGAGAGAGACAGACAGACAGACAGACAGACAGACAGACAGACAGACAGAGAGAGTTCTTCACTTAATATTTATACAAGAACGACATTCGATTCAGCAAGTCTCTGTCGACGATGGTTGTTTCTTCTTTATAAATAAACCCACACACACAAAAAAAAACAAAGACAAAAACACAGAAAAGGATGGTGAACGTGGCAAGTGTGAAGGCTTTAAAAATATGGTGAGAAAAAGACGCCCTGGCAATTGCCAGTGCAAGACAAGAAAACGGGTGGAACAAATCTAGTTGCAAAGCGAGAGGACTGCAGGCGGAAATCTAAACAAATCTTAAATAAATGTTAGCGAACCGCCCAGAGAACGTGGACAAACGAGTCACAAGACGAAACACAACGCGTTTCGACCTCTTAGGTCTTCATCAGGTGAGACATAAACGAATAAAACAACGAAAATTCACTTAGCTTTGATCGCTTCAGATCACTTCACAGGGTTCAGCGCGCTGTCTCACCTGATGAAGACCTAAGAGGTCGAAACGCGTTGTGTTTCGTCTTGTGACTCGTTTGTCCACGTTCTCTGGGCGGTTCGCTAACATTTATTTAAGATTTGGGTGGAACAAAATTAGCTGATGTGTTGACGGACATGCTACTTTGTACGATCTCTAGAAACTTGTCATATTAAACTGACTTAAGATGAACCTGCTCTGAATTGCTGGTACCCCTTACCATATCCACAGAGGGATGCAGTGAAAACTGGAAGCGAGAAACATGTCAGCTATGGTTGCAACAGAGTCAACCATATCATTATACCGTTCGCCAAATGTCTAGGTAAAGGGGGGTGGAAAAAGGGAAAAGACCAGGTACTGTTTGGACTAAAGAACATTGAAAAATGTTGCAGAATCTGACGTAAAAATAATTCCAGAGGTTTATCACATTTTCGTAAAGCACGTGGAAAAAAAAAAGTTAACTCCAGAAAGATTGATCAGGGGAAATGGGACTGGCAGGTGCAGGTGTCAGAGCCAGACAAACATCCTGGAACAGCTCCTTCCTCTCCGGAAGGTCGTTTGCAGAGGAAGGCCGTGCCCTTTAGGTCATGCATTTTAGGAGCTCTCTTTAACAGGATGATGCGGAAATTAATGTGTCCACTCATGTCAGAAGATGCGGATAACTTTATCGACGACTTTCCGCTGGTGCCAGCTCTAAAGAGCATCTTTTGGGGGGAGGGGGGGGGGGGGGGCACTGAAAGGGGTATTTGGAACGTTTTAGAGAGAAAGAGTCAAGGCACTTCTTGCGCAAAAGCAAGGAAACTGGTTATTTTAGACCCAGAGCAAGATGAAACAACATCTTTGCCAATTGCATACAATGGAATAGCAAGTTAAATTCAGAAACTGACAGGGATCAATTTTCTTTGATACTGGAAAAATCTATGAAGTTAAACTGAAATTAGAAATGCTCGACTATGATTGTATCAATTATAATCCTATCCAAAATAAATGTTGTCAGAAATATATCTTGTTCTTTTTGAAGTGTTGAACCTGACAGCCTACAGCGTATGTTACGGCACTGTGAGCGTGTTAAAACTTTTTGGGAACGATTCCGAGAAGCTGTTGGTGAGCATTGTGCACCTGCAAATGAACGTGTTCATTGTTTTGTTTGAATTTGGTGCTAATTTCTTGTCAGATGAGGCATTTGAAGACATCTTACTTTTTTTTTTTTTTTTTTAGCAAAGTTATAGCTGTTGATTGTGTATCCTTAAAACGAAATAGCATATTCTTATCATGTGTATGACAAAATATAGGCTATTTCCCTTCATCTGGACAAAACGCCTTACTAAATAAAAGCCTCTCATTCAATTCCCCAACAGTCACTCAAGAGCACACTTCTCAAACACCAAGGAAGTGGCACTTGGACTTTCCCTTTCCTTGAGTGTGCCTCCCTGCATCAGTTTCCTTGACTGGTCAGGGCCGGTTCCTCCTGCAGAGACGATGAAGTGGTGATCGCCATGTGAGGTTGGAATTCGGCATTGCTCGTAACCTTCGCAAACACTGTGGCAGGAGTGCGCGTTCGATCTCTGTGTCTATGTCTGTGTCTGTGTCTGTGTCTGTCTGTCTGTCTGTCTGTCTCTCTCTCTCTCTCACACACACACACACACACACACACACAGACACAAACACGCACACAAACACACACACGCGCGCGCACGCACGAAAACACACACATACACAGAGAACACACACACACCACACACACACACACACACACACACACACACACCGCACGCACACACACATACATTCACACACACACACACACACGCGCGCGCGCGCGCGCGCGCGCACACACACACACACACACACACACACACTTCAAGATGGCGGACACACGCAGCAACTAATCGACCACGGTGGCCGTTTCGTGGGCCAAGAAACGGGAAAATGAAAACAAGATTTAGCGGGAGACAAACGGTTCCTAACGGCAGAGTATCGAGAACTCAGAAGTTGTCTACCGGGGCCATCGAAGATAACCGGCTGGGTAAAAACATTGCTGAAACCCGGCAGCGAGAAGACCCTGGAAGTTCAAGCAACTTGGCTACGCGGAATCCAACTCTTCAGCTGACTGGAAATTCTACAATGGAAAACAAGGTTGGTAGCCATGATTTCAGTTCTGTCGATACGAAAGAAATGATTCTATCTCTTTGCAAGCGCATTGAAATGCTGGAGAATGCGGTGAATACTCAGAACAAAATTCTTGTAGAAATCAAACCGCAAGTTGCTATGATGACCACTGCCACACAGACAGAAACATACCTTCCAGGCGCAGCAACTTATGCTCAAGCAGTTGCTTCAGATACAGGGAGCAATCCCTCACAAACTAAACTCCCGTCTGCAAAAAATAAAGTAGATCATAATAAAATTGGTCAAAAATCTTTGCCTAAGAACAGACCAAAAGCAAATAATGACGTCAATCCTATTACTCAACATGACGGAAGATCGAATTACGCAAGGAAGGATGACGTCAAAGTGCCTGAGAGGAATAGAAAAGATCACAGTGAATCTAGAAAAACAAAAGTAAAAGTAGACGAAGGCCAGGACTATCCAACAGTACTTGTCATCCATGATTCTGTTGCAAACGGAGTTCAAGGAAAAAGACTTGGGTATTCCTATGATTTCAAGGTCTCCAAGCTTAAACAGCACAATGTATCAGCTGTCAAACAATGCCTAGAAGAGATTGATACAGAGGAAATGCCTGACTGTGTCGTAGTAGTACATTGTGGAGTCAATGACTTGAAGGTAGAAGAGGCAGAAAAAGTCAGTAAGAATTTTGTACAGACAATTAAATCAGTAGCGGAAAAACACCAGAAAGTGAAGTTAGTTATTAGCAAAGCAACAAAAGTGCTGGACAAGAAATTAGAAGTGAACAGACAGCTGTTCAATGCAAAGATCACGTCTAACCTCTTTGAAGTCAAAAACATCAGTTTCATTGACAATGATAACATAAGACTTGACCACCTTCATGACAAAATTCACCTTTCAAAAAGGGGCTCTAGCCTGCTTGCAGGAAACATTGGACGGCACGTGAGGAGTCTGGTGTGGGAGACCCCAAAGCGGCCCTCCCGACGACGACAGGGCAACAGGGCAACATACTACGACTTTCCAGCTCCACGTGTCCCCAGTTGGTTCAACCCTTTCAGTGCCCTGGACTGGGAATCCTATTGACGGGCCCACGACGACCAAGCCACCTGATGCAACTGCTGTGTTATCTCTGTTCATTTTGACTGATTTTTAAGTACCTCCATGTATACGTTGTATTCTGACCAAGATTGTTCTTGACATTTTTCTCTTTAATTATTAATGATTTCTCTTTTCCTTCCATATAATTTGAATATTAGTTTAGAACATGACGCGAGGAAACAACTTTAGCGTTTTTCAATGGAACTGTAGATCAATAATTTCTAATTATGAACATTTAGTCCAACATCTCGCAAATCATAAATATCATGTCTTAAGCCTCCAGTCATTAAATGTAAAGAAAGATAAGCTACCTAAGTTAGAAAATTATTACTTCCCTCCTGTCTATCAAAAAGAAGACACAAACGGGAAAATCAATACAGCTATTTATATATATGAAGGGGTAAATTACACACTGTGCCCTAATTCTATTCCATCAGATATTTCCACAATTCATTCTTGTGCTGTGACAGTGCAATTTGATAAGATTCTACTAACTATCTTATCAGTGTATTTACCAAAAGGTCCAGATGATAACAACACTGAATGGATCCGTATGCTTCAGGCAGATAAAGGCAAAAAAGTGCTAATTACAGGAGATTTTAATGCACATGCCCCTTTTTGGGAGAAGAACTGTGACCATATCACGAGCAATCGCTTCGTAGAGAATGTTGTAGATTCATCATTTTATCTATTAAACGATGGTCGAGTTACACGAATCCCCGATAACCCTAAACATAGAGCTACGGCAATTGATTTAACTCTGGTTTCGCCTGATCTAGCTCCCATTTGTGAGTGGAACACACTGGTTCATTGTTTAAATAGTGATCATATTCCGATTATAACAAGCTTTGAAATTGCAAGCACAAGAATTACAGATCTAACTGAGGATAAAGTCCCAAAGTACAATTATAAATTTGCTAATTGGGATAAATTTTCAGCAAGTATGTCCACGTTTTACGTTGAGGATGTGCACGATAAAAATATAAATGATCTTTATTTTTCATTTACCAAGGCAGTCCTAGATGCTGCAAATGACTCTATACCCATGCTTAAGACAAAGAAATCAGATAAACACTCTGGAAATATCTGGTGGAATGACGACTGTGAAAAGGCAAATAGCGAAAAATGGGAGAAATTTAAAATATACATACAAGAAAATTCTACCCCAAACCATCAAGAGGCAAACAAGGCAAAAAATAAATCAAACAGAGTTAACGCCCAGGCCAAGAGACAATACTGGTCTTCTTTTTGTATTAATGAAATCTACAGTCATAAAGATATGCAAAAAGTCTGGGAAAAAATGAAAACCATGAAGAACGGAATTAATTTACCACAATGTCCCATAAGATTAGAGAACTCAGATCTACCCACTAATAATGAAAAAGCAGAAGCATTTGCAGAGATGTTTGTCAGTTATAGTAGAAATGCAGGTCTATCAACTGAAAGTAAAGAGTACAGAGAAAGTGAAGAGCAAAGTAAAACAAAATCAGTTCATGATGATAATGAGTTCACAAGGAAAAGCTATGTAAATTCTGAAATAACACTTGAGGAAGTAAAAGAAAGTATTTTACATTTGAGTAAAGCAAAAACATCTGTTGGATTAGATGGAATATCTTATGAAATGTTAAAACACTTACCTTACAATGTTATTCAATTTTTACATATATTCATGCAAAGATGTTGGAGTAAAGGGGAAATACCCTCAGTTTGGAAGCGATCAATTGTTATTCCTATACATAAGAAGGGAAAGCCTAAAGCAGATAGAAACAGCTATCGACCCATCTCGTTAACGTCACACGTTTGCAAACTTATGGAGAAAATAATATTAAACAGATTAGTCCATTTCTGCGAAAAACAGTGCATTATACCCCCAAATCAAGCAGGCTTTCGGAAAGGCCGATCAACTACAGAACATCTAGTGAAACTAACAACACAAATCAAACAGCAGTTCGCGAGGCGGAAGAATATCCTTGCAACTTTTTTTGACGTTAAGAAAGCTTATGATCAAGTATGGCACTACAAATTATTGCAAAAGCTTAAGGAAAACAATATTAATGGTAATATGTATAACTACATTAAAAACTTCCTTTCACATCGTTTCATACAAGTAAGAGTAGGAAACACGTACTCGAACCCCAGAGAACTTCAGATGGGATTACCTCAAGGTTCAGTTATTTCTCCTGTTTTATTTAACATGCTCATAGCCGATCTTCCAAAGAGATTGTCAAACGATTCAGTGTTAGTCCAGTATGCTGACGATATATGCATGTGGATGAAGGTAACAATGAAACGCAATACACCCACTAGAGCATTAAACTATACAAAAAAAGTTTACCAAAAGGAATTAGATAAGATCACTAATTTTATGAAAGAAAATGGTTTATCATTATCTTTAGAAAAAACAAACATGGTCCTTTTTAACTCAGGTTATAACCCAGAAAAAATGCCAATATTCAGCATTAATGGAATTGCCCTTAAGTTTGTGCAAAGTGTTAAGTTTTTAGGTGTTTATCTGTCAT
>CM065730.1:23138842-23151342 GCA_033310375.1 Conus canariensis | reverse complement strand
CCGTCCCGTTACAAATTGCAACTGTCATTTACACAGATGTGGCTGTCAGTTCTTACTTGCCCTAGGACGATGGCCAATTATAACAGATTTTCGTCCGCAGACTCTCTCTCTCTCTCTCTCTCTCTCTCTCTCTCTCTGTGTGTGTGTGTGTGTGTGTGTGTGTGTGTGTGTGTGTGTGTGTGTGTGTGTGTGTGTGTGTGTGTGAAGAGATATAATGAAGTTAGTGCTAAACTGTAAAACAAACAAACAAACAAACAACAACAAAATGGTCTCCTTTTATTATTTTTCTCTTTTTCCTAATCTCTCTCTCTCTCTCTCTCTCTCTCTCTCTCTCTCTCTCTCTCTCTTGTTTTTTTTTACGCATTCCTATCCGTCCCCCCCCCCCCCTCCGTAGCGATTTATTTCTTCATCCTTCGTACATTTTCCCTTTGTCTTTGTCTCCTTCCGTCCTCTTTCCTTTAATGGTCTTTTCGTCCTTCCTTCCTTCCTTCCTTCCCCTTCCTCTCTCCCCCCTTTTTTTTTATTCGTCCCTTCCTCTCCCTCCTCACCCCCTTTTCATTCCTTCCAGTCTCTGTCAAAGAGATACAACAGCGAAGTACCACTTCCCGCAGTCGGCTGAAGCTGCTATGGTGTCCCTGCTGTGTCAGAAGAGAGCTAACTATAGGTTACAACCCACCGTGGGAGCTGTAAACATTGGTAGTTTTAGGGGTAAGCACGTGGTAAATAGCCGTCGACTTCAAACCCAGCCTCGCCAGATGGTCACACTAGGACCTATGTCCATTTCAGCCTGAGGCCTCAGAGAGTTACGTCCATTCTTCTTTCCTTCTTTCATTGTTTTACCCCCTTTGCTTCGATCCTGTCCAATGACGACTGGTCGCTACACACTGCAAAAGAAAGAAAGGAAAAAAAAAAGAAAAAAGCTTGATTGAATTGCTCCCGTGGCTTGTAGTGCACAGTAAGCTCCCTTTTTCTTCTTTACTTTGTTTGTTCGTTTGATGACTCTTCCTTCTTTCCTTTCTTCTTTCCTTCCCTTTTTTTGTGCCCCCCCCCTCCCTCCCCTAAATTCCTTACTTTTTCTTCCATTCATTCGTTCGTATGTTCCTTCCTTCGTTCCTTTCTTCCTTCTGACTTTCCTATATTGTATTGATCCCTTACTTTTTTCTTTCTTTCTTTTGTTCCTTCACCTTTTCCTTTGTTCCTCAGTTTGTTCCTTCATTCCTTCATTCCTTTCTGTCGTAATTCTTTCATTCATTCCGCTTTTTCATACCTCTGTGCTAACCCTGTCTCTTCCTTCGTTCTTCCACTGCTTCCTTTCTTCCGGTTGTTGTTCCTTCCTGTTTTTTTCTCTTTTCCATTATCTCCCTTCCTTCTTTTGTTACTTGATCGCCTCGTTCCTTTGTTTCACC
This sequence comes from Conus canariensis, assembly GCA_033310375.1. Taxonomy (NCBI): domain Eukaryota; kingdom Metazoa; phylum Mollusca; class Gastropoda; order Neogastropoda; family Conidae; genus Conus; species Conus canariensis. The sequence continues at coordinate 23,149,936 of CM065730.1, read as the reverse complement.
AAGTCCTCTCTTTTCTTCTTCTTCCGTTCTTTCGTTTCTTATTTTGTTCATTCTTTGTTTTCTTCGTCCTTCTCTCCCCATCTTCTTTTACTCCACCCTATTTTGTTTTTCTTTCTGGTGTTTATTTCTTCCTTCCTTCCTTAGTTTTCTTTCTTTCGTTCATTTGTTTTGACTTCTAACCCATCCATTTGAAGGGCTACTCCAGCGGCGATGTTACACCCTGAACCGTCCACCAACATGCCTCGGCGGTCAGATCTTTGAAGTAGGAGAGACGGAGAGACAGAACTTTATGATTTGAATGAGCTTCTATCATTATAAATTTTTAGAGTAATTGAAAGTAACTCCGCCAGCTAACACAGACAAACAACTTACAAGACAAAACACGACGCGTTTTTACGTCCTAGGTCTTCTTCAGGCAAGATACACAACACTCAGGATAATGAGAACGAAGAACGAGCAATCACTTATCTGCCATCATTATAGTCAAGAAAAATCCATTTTTCAAATATAGATAGTCTTCCTTTTCTTCTTCTTCTTCTCTTCTTCTTCTTCTTCTTCTTCTTCTTCTTCTCTCTCTCTCTCTCTCTCTCTCTCTCTCTCTCTCTCTCTCTCTCTCTCTCTCTCTCTCTCTCTCTCTTTGACTGTATTCACTAGACAGATTGAGGTCGTAAATTAATTTCTTAACCTAGTATATCATCTACATGTGTATTAGTACAACCCACGTTTCCCCTATACAGTTTATTAATATATCAAGAGTGCACTTTTCCTTCTCTGAAGCAAAATAATCAACTAAAACTTTCTTAAAGTTCCAAGTAAGAGTTGATTTGCCTCACGAAGTATTTTGACCTGTTGTTACGGACACACATATCAATGTGAAGGCTTTGATAATCGTACAATATGGGAAACACGTAGTATATTTTTAATCAGTTTGTGCTTATGTCTCCAGTATACTCCATATTTAATTTCATTTGGGAAGACCAGCAAGTTCCCTGTGTCTTTCAAAACCAAAATGCTCCATTTTCTTAAAAATGTTCAATAAATCAGGATAATAGAAAATCGTTTTTGCTACAGTAACACTCTTGTTCATCTATACAATACCAGTACATCTCAATCTCAAGTTCCTGGGAAGTCTTCAAACTGTTTAACACACAAACAGAAACAGATCATTTCTTTTGGCTGACGCAAACTGAAGTGACGTGGTGTCAACAGCAGCTATCTTTCCAGGAGCCCACCAATAAATCGAATTTACGTGGCATCGCTTGTTTTTTTCTGATCGATATATTTGAGCTTTTGCCTTTATTATGTTTAAACAATTGTCCTGTGTGACGTGAATTTTGAATGAGAGAGAGAGAGAGAGAGGAGAGAGAGAGAGAGAGAGAAGAGAGGAGAGAATATGCCATAACGGAAAAAAGAGCAAAAATGTCAAATATCAAAATCTGTCCACAGCCCATAATGGAAAAAGAGCAAAAATGTCAAATATCAAAATCCGTCCACGTAATATAACAGGACATTGTTTTTGCGTTTACGTGGAGGAGGGCGCGACCAGGCATCATCGTTCTCCAGTGAATTCTCTGCACACCAAAAATAGAGGTCAGTCAGCCGGGCCAGCCAGCGGAAGGTTTTTCGCCCAGCTCAGAGCGCATCAGGCTTGCTACTGGATCCTTCTTACGGGCTGATGAGGATCACTCCCACATAGACACGAACGAAACTCCCCGAAATCGAACAGAACCTTCTGCCAATACGAACTCTGTCTGTAAAAGCAAACATGAGTACTCACCGAAGACATAAGTGAGAATTTTGAATAAAATGATAGATTAAAATTTGTCTAACAATCGAAAGTGCAGATATAAAATTTGTCTAAGAATCAGAAGTGAAAATATCAAAGGCATGGCCTGGTGGAGGGGGGGGGGGGGGGGGCAGTTCCTGGGTATGAAAATCCATACGGATTCAGAATAAGAAAAAGTAATCCGAATTTTAAAACACTGGACTGAACTAGCCAGATAGACTCACAGGTGGTTGAAAGCCGTGTCATATTCTCATAATTCAAATTCAGGTTTATTGCCTCGTGCAGCTTGGGCGACAAAATAGAGACAGACAGACAGACAGAGACAGACAGACAGACAGAGACAGACAGACAGAGACAGACAGACAGAGACAGACAGACAGACACAGACAGACAGACAGTCAGTCAGACAGATAGACAGACAGACAGACTGACAGACACAGACACAGACACAGACACAGAGAGACAGACAGTCAGTCAGACATACAGAGAGAATGTCGCGATACTGAGGACATGAGAGAGAGGACACGGGACAAGTGGAAGAGAGCAGCAGAGGAGTTAGGGGTGGTGGGGGGGGGGGGGGGGGGGACTGGTGGAGGAGGTGAAAAAAAAAGTGAAAGAGGGGAGGGTGTGTGGACATGGGAAGAGTAGAAGACTTTCGAAAGATGGAAGAGCATGGGGATTGTGGAGAGGGGAGGGGAAGGGAGGTTTCTGGCAAAGTACACAAATCCTTAGGGTTGTAGATAGAATGCTGGGGAAGAATGATAGGACTTGGAACCAGGGCCTTTGAGTGGGTGCATTTGCAAAGGCGAAAATACAGTCAAATTGTTGGTCGCAAGCAATATATTAAAGTAAAGCGTACGACGCTCCAGCACTGTATTCCAATCGCTTCTGTTACTCCGTTTCGCTGATAAGAGTTCCCAGATTAGCCTGGTAGAACAGCTGTCTTCCCAAGAGCCCGATTCTCATCTTTCTCACCTGCACAACGGCCACTTTCACTACGAAAGATTGATTTCAGTCTACTAGATGTTGGAGCTCATGAAACGTTAAGAGCAAAACATAATGTTAGTCGCTAGTTTATTATTATTATTATTATTATTATTATTATTAACTGAGAACACTTCTTTTCTGACTGGCCCAACGATCTTTCAGCTGACCTGTGTGACCCCCTACCCCCACTCCCAATTCTATACGCCCTCTCGGCAGCTCCAGTTTTCTGATACTCGACTTCTCAGGATACCTCAAGAAAGAGATACACCTGAAGGTGCCAGTTGGACCCAGAGAATCACTGTCTTAAACTGCCAAACCAATCAACCGGGGAGCAATCCGCATTGCCCAGGGAAGAAAGCGTTATGTTCACATGGGGTGCACGCATGCACAGGGCATTTCATTAAGACGCCAAGGGACATAATTGTGGCTCATGCCATCATGTAACCACCAGGACACCGCCAGCAGAACCCCCATGGGAAGCGTCCTATAGGTGTATTAGCCCATGTTTCATGACTTCAGAGCCCACCGGCGAAAGACACCCACCGCCAAGCGAACTGCTGCGCTCATCTTTCTACCCTGCTCGTTGCTGTTTTGCAGGTAGGAAAAAAAAAACAGTACAAACTCCACACACAGTCAAGCTTTCGCCGCATGGTCTCACATGCCCTCTGAAGAGGATGCTGGGTTGCAGTTGTTCCTGCTCAAACTGGATCTAAGACTAACCGGCAAACATCTTTTTTCACCAAGCCTCAGCGACGTGAAGCAGACACCCTGACAACCTCCAACACTCTGATTCTCTTGCCTCTTCTTTTTTCAATCTGGTCTCGGCAGTAGGTCTGGCTGTGGCATGTTCAATCAAACAGGCTGTACTTTTCCCACATGCATGATACGTTTGATTAAGTATGTGCGCATTTACTTATGCGCTATTGTGAAGAAATATCTACATGAGTATGTTTGTAAGTTGTCAATTGTTTTGGTTTTTTATTTATTGTATTTTGGTGTGGATGAGTGTGATATTGACACAATGTTTTATGTGGAATATGATGTATACTGTACGCATGTGTCATTAGTAACGATTTTTTTTTTACCAAGCACCTACAGCAGTTACCTGTACAGTGTGCGTTACAAGTATCTATGATGATGTAATGATGACGATGATGATGACGATGATGATGATGATGATGATGATAATGATGATGATGATTGAAGACAACAATGACGACGATGACAACAATATTGTCACTATTATTACTGACATGGGATGTGGCCCCCCCCCCCCCCCCCAAAAAAAAAAAAAAAAAAAAAAAAAGACCAATTAAATTAAACTGTTTGAACTATGTTGAGGCGTGTATTCTCCTCTGCGTTCATCCACTTCTTTCAAATGACACTGGGCATTGTGCAACACAGACGTCCCAAATTGTCACTTCCCTTCCATTTCAGGCGGGGAGAAAGGGGAAGAGCGAAGAGGAGTGGGGAGTGGGTTGGTTGGTAATGGTGGAGGGAGTGGGCAGAAGGAAGAGGTGTGAAGTCTACGGAGGAAAATAAAGAAAGGAAACACTGTATTTTCGCCATTATGTAAATGAATTTGACAAGACTTCTTTTTTTTTTTTTTCAAATTAGTTGACATGAAGAAGTGGGAAAGGGGTGTGTGGAGACATGCAGCGTTGAAGTGTAAATATGAAAGCCTGCACTGACGGTCTGTGGCCTGCAGTGGAGTGTGTGGGACAGGGCCGTCTGTCTTTCTTGAACTGAGTTAATATTTGTCTCGTGGGTGAGAAGACTCCACTAAATTCTCGGTTCTTTGTGTCTGTGTGTGCGTGTGTGTGCGTGGTGTGTGTGTGTGTGTGTGTGTGTGTGTGTGTGTGTGTGTGTGTGTGTGTGTGTGTGTGTGTTGTGTGTGTGTGTGTGTGTAGTGTGTGGTGTGGTGTGTGTGTGTGTGTGTGTGTGTGTGTGTCTCGTGTGTGTGGTGTGTGGTGTGTGTGTGTGTGTGTGTGTGTGTGTGTGTGTGTGTGTGAACGAAATGTTTTCTTCTCCTCGCCTTATCTCCCTCTTATTCTCCTTTATCATCTCGTCCTCCTCCTCGTCCTCCTCCTCCTCCTCCTCCTCCTTCTCTTCTTCTCCTCCTTCTCCTTCTTCTTCTTCTTCTTCTTTCTCCTTCTTCTTCTTCTCCTCCCTTCTTCTCCTCCCTTCTTCCTTCTTCTTCCTTCTTCTTCTTCTTCTTCTTTCTTCTTCTTCTCTTCTTCTTCTCCTTCTTCTCCTCTTCTTCTTTCTTCTTCTCCTTCTTCTTCTCTCCTTCTTCTTCTCCCTTCTTCTTCTCTTCTTCTTCTCCTTCTCTCTTCTTCTTCTCTTCTCTTCTTCTTGTTTTCCTTCTTCTTCTCCTCTTCTTCTTCTCCTTCTCCTTCTTCTTCTCTTCTCTCCTTTCATTTCTTCATTCTTCTCCCTCCCACTTCTCCTCGTCGCCGTCTTCTTCTCTTCCTCCTCTTCCTTGTCTTCATGATCCCCCCCCCCTCTCTCCCTCCCCCCCCCAAACCCCCATCCTTCTTCTTCTTCTTCTTCTTCTTCACCCTCTTGTTCATCGTCTTCTCCTCTTGCTCTTCTTTTTCTCTCACTCCAGCTCCTCCTCCCCTTCCTCCTCTTCCTTCCCTTCTTTTTCCTGTGCTCCGCCTCCCTCCTCTTCTTCTTCTTCTTTGTCTTCTTTTTTTTTTTTCTTCAGCTCACCGTCCTTTTCTCTCTTCCTCCACTCCTTCGTCCCCTCTTCTCCTCCTCCTCCTCCTCCTCCTCCTCCTCCTCCTCCTCCTTCTTCTTCTTCTTCTTCTTCTTCTTCTTCTTCTTTTCCTTCATGCAGTTACAGTGTCAGCTCTGCCCGGGAGAGAAGAATGGCCCGTGTCCTTAAACTGAAGTGTTGTCAGTAGTCAAACAATTCGGAGTGGACGCGAAATGCACTCAGCTATCGGCGCTGCTCGCCACTCTCTGGGGCTCGTATTGCTCCTATGTTCAGAAGGTAAAAGCTGGCCCGTTCACTTTGTTTGTACCTGAGGGACATGGGGAAACAAAAAAGGAACGGTAGCTGCGGAGTAATTGATACAGAGAGAGAGAGAGAGAGAGAGAGAGAGAGAGAGAGAGAGAGAGAGAGAGAGAGAGAGAGAGAGAATACGAATACGAATACGAATACGAATACGAATACTTTTATTCAGATTAAGGCCAAAGCCCCATACTGAAGGAGGATTCATAAATGCATCATACAACATTCCTAATATGTAACAAAAGGAAATAATGAAAAAAAATGCAGATATGTTACACAAGCTGAGTACATCAAGACAATACTGCTCGAATTCTTATATTTGCTTCGTAAATGTACATGGCTAAAGTCAACAGTGTCTTCTCTTTCCTTGATGACAGTAAGAGAATTAGCCTAAAAAATACATTGCTCGGTGTGATATTTGGATTGAATAAGTTTTATTCCAAGATCGTTCAGAGCAGGACAGCAGAACAATAAAATGTATTTTAATGATGACTGAAAGACATACAGACAGGCATGCATAGACAGAGAAACGAGAGACAGAGACAGCGCGGGGAGGAGGGGGGCACAGAAGAGAGAGCGAGAGAGACAGAGACAGAGGCAGACAGACAGACAGAGAGACAGACAGACAGAACAAAAGAAAAGAGAGACACCGGAACGCACAAACAGGCAGGGAAAGGACCACGACCAACTGCCGAAGGGCGTACCGTCCCTCCACCCCTCAGATTGCCCAGAGCCCCGGGCTGCAGACCAGCCTCATCTTCACTACGTAGGTGCTCCTGTCCGATCCACGCGGATGTCCAGGACGACGAGGTGAAGAAGACCCTTACCCTCGCTATGACTGCTGAAAGTTATCCTGCAATTGACCCACAGACGAATCAGCAGCCAGCTGGGACGGCTCGTGAATGCACAGGCGTCCTGACCGGATAGATATCTCAATGATGAGGCCACAGCGAGGAGGGCGGCTATAAGTAAACACACAATGCACAAACTGCACAGCTGAAACAAAAGCTTTCTTGAAAGCCACTTCAAAAGTTCAGGTCTCAGAGAAAGACACTCGGCATGTTTTGTTGTTGCTGTTGTTGTTGTTGTTGTTGCTGTATGATGTCTTTCAGTCCTGCATACAGATCAGAACCAGCTGCTGCCCTTCCTGACCAAATCGCTGCAAGAACTTGCTGTTACAGAAGAGCAGCTTCATCAGTGGACCCAGGCTCACTGGGGGGAGGGGGGAGAGAGGAGGAGGGGGGTTCCTGGGAATGAGCAAAGGATCATCTGGCAAAGAGAGAGCAGCTGAGACGAGGACTACCAACAACAGCATCAGCTACGGCCAGATCTGAAGAATGATCAGGGTACTTGTAACGCCAGCGACGTCCAGGAGGAATGACTACAACCTGTTGTGGACCAGAGAGCAGCAAACTGTACTGATGGGGCCTGCACCGGGAACATCGGACTGAGCTGTCACATGTCCCGGAACCTGAAACTGGGTACCCTCTCCAATCTGTCCCTGTGGACAGAAAGACCACAGTGCGGAATACGTTCTCCAGAGATCCCTCTTCCATGAACCAGCCAGATGAAATGCGAGGCGATGGCACACTCCGCTAAAGACCAAGCTCTACGGCAGTTTCTGGAACTTGGAGAAAACAGCACTCTGGCTGCACACCCAAAATTGATGCACCAAGGCCTTGCTTAAGGAGTCGAGTATTTATAGACTAGTACAATTAGATTGTTTTGATAATTTGTATTATGTCTGAAAGTTGATTCTCCTCATTTTCTTTCATATGGAGATAACCCAGGCAGTTCCAAGCAGACAGATGAAATCAAAGGAATGGGACTATTCGGCGGATGCCAGCTGGCGCAAAGATAGGTTCACAGGTAAATGCCAAGGCTTTGAAATGTGATGTCAGCCAAGGGGCAGATCGTGTATTTGAAAGATTGTGAATGATGTCATCGGTGGAAATCCCTTGAAATAGGTGAAATGATTGCTGGGTGGTTGTTCTTTTGGTATATTATCAGTTTGATATGAAACGCTGGTTCAAATTTTTGCTAGGTCTCAAAATGCTTACATGGATTACATAGTGATTTGGTGTAAAATGCTAACTGTGGCGTGTGGCCCTCTCAACACCGGGACTGAACTGATCGTTCATTCAACGAACGCGACAACAGGCAGGCAAAGGCAAAGAGGTGGTGCATGAGGGAGAGGAAGTGGGGACGGGAGGGGGGGAGGGGGGGGGAATGGAAGAAAGGAACGGTGCGGGTAGGGGTGAGAAGCCAAAAAAATGAATTTCCAGGATTATGTTCCATTTAATGACAACAGCAAACAAATTGTTCGAAGCAAACAAATCTGCAAGTGAAAGACGTTATGCGGTTGTTATTTTGTTGTTGTTGTTGTTGTTGTTTTGATTTTGTTTTGTTTTTTATCTACTTTTTTTCTCGCAGAAAGGAAATAACATGTCACAATTCTGGGATTCTTTGTTCCGACTGAAAACATCTTCAGTTTGCATGATGATTGCAATTCACGGACATGTCCTCTCACGGCTTTGACATTGGCTTTTACGGGTGGTGTTTGTTTGCTTCTTTGTTTGTGTTAGCTTTGTTCTGTTCTTGGTGTGGACCAGATATCAGATGGTGTGTGTGTGCGTGTGTGTGTGTGTGTGTGTGTGTGTGTGTGTGTGTGTGTGTGTGTGTGTGTGTGTGTGTGTGTTGTGTGTTCGTGCGTGCGTGCATGAGTGTGTGTGTGTGTGTGTGTGTGTGTGTGTGTGTGTGTGTGTGTGTGTGTGTGTGTGTGTGGGGGCTGTGGCTGTGTTTTTCTTCCACATCTCTCTCTCTCTCTCTCTCTCTCTCTCTTCTCTCTCTCTCCTCCTCTCTCTGAGTGTGTGAGTGAATGAGTGTATATGTGTGTATGTGTGTATGAGTGTGTGTGCGTTTTTGAGTGTGTGTGCGCGCGCGCGCGCGCGCTGTGTTGTGTGTGTGTGTGTGTGTGTGTGTGTGTGTGTGTGTGTATGCGCGCGCGTGTATGTATGTGTGTATGTGCATGTGTGTGTGTGTGTGTGTGGTGTGTGTGTGTGTGTGTGTGTGTGTGTGTGTGTGTGTTTGTCTTTTCTGATCTTTCTCTCTCGCCATGCTTCTCTCCCTCTCTCTGTCTCTGTCTGTCTGTCTGTCTGTCTGTCTGTCTGTCTGTCTGTCTGTCTCTCTCTCTCTCTCTCTCCTCTCTCTCTCTCTCTATGTTTACCTGATTACTTGAGAACTGGATGATATCAAAATCTTAGATATCTTTAGACAATAATTAGAGACAAAGAAAAATACGTATGTTAAAAAGCATCCCGTCTTCTTTTTCTTTTTCTTTTTTTTTTTTTTACTAAGAACTTTCAGCAATATTGGTTTACACAGCTGTGTAGCTTGTACTGTCATCTGTCGGTAATATGTTCTACTTACGTATAATAATTTCACAGAAAGATGCACAAAAAAAGATCAAAGCTGTCCCTGCACAAATAGAAGATGAGCATTAACGCACATTGCTCGCTGTCCACTGAATGAACGTCAGTGCTAAACGAAGAGCACCTGTACTTGCCTAAGTTTTACTCGCCTTTAGGCGCAGGACAGACAAAGCTCTGCACAACTCTCAAATGATGTATTTCGCGCCGCGCTTAGTAAACTCTTCTCAAAGCCACCGTGACATAGGAAAGCAGGAAGAAGAAGCAAGCTCATATCCACAAGCCCGAGAAGTATGTCAGTCTAACGGACAGTCAGAGAGCATCTGGCTTCCAGGCCAATACAAGATACAAGCTAAAGAGTACTTTATTATCCCAATTCTGAGAAATTACAGTCGTGCTGCTGACTAACCATACATTGGTGACATAAATAAACATAAAAAACCAAATCAATTTAGTTATAATGTAAAACTTCATATATGTAGATACACACACACACACACACACACACACACACACACACACACACACACACACACACACACACACTCACGCACCACGCACGCACGCACGCACGCACGCACGCACGCACGCACCACTTACGATTTTCAGAATTTGCTTAAAAACAGAAACAACACTGTCGGACTTAAATTCACATTAAAAGAAGCATCTAAGTGTATGTACATAATAAATGATCAAACAATAGTCAAACACATCTGACTAAACAACAACAATACTTATAACAGATTTTTCAGTATTGCACAATGGTCACACTTGATTTCGCAGAAATTGAAATACATATAATAGTAAATAATAGCTATATATATATATAATAATAATGTTCTCGCCATAGAAGTTGGAGCAAAGGGGTTTGTGGGTTCACCAACCTATGAAATCATGGAACAGCTCGAGATTTCCAGTAAAAAAAAAAAAAAAAAAAAAAAAAAAACATAAAGAGGACAAGAACTTAGAAGCAACAGGAGATGCAGCTGAAAAGAGTTCCAGCCGGATCTGGTTAAGGAAGAAACACAAGGGAACTTCATGAGGCTGAAATTTCCCAACTTAATAACTGGTGTCCGAAAGCGATGTGGGTGAGAAACGCCCGCCCATCCAAAAGTCGCTGATCCGATCAGACGCAAAATCATACCCCAAACTAGTTCGTGTACAGTTTTTTTGTTGTTGTTGTTGTTGTTTTTTTTGTTCTCCAGATTTGCTTTCAGACAAATTTCTTCGAGGAAATAAATAAGCTGCTTATGTTGATTTTTAATACTATCCTTTCGTTCAAACCACGAACGTTAAATGTATTAACTCTTGAGTCGCTATTACTCTTGTGTGTGTGTGTGTGTGTGTGTGTGTGTGTGTGTGTGTGTGTGTGTGTGTGTGTGTGTGTGTGTATCAGGATAAAGGCACATTTCTCCATACAAAACAAGAGAGAGAGAGAGAAGAGAGAGAGAGAGAGAGAGAGGGAAGAAAAGAATGGATACCCTACAATTAAAGAATCATGGTACCTATCCACACAATGATGCACAGTAAACTGCAAAGAACAATTAATGTTATATTGCCTGACGTGATCGTTCCCAAACCTAGCTTCGCTACAGAAAAAAAAAAAAAAAATTAAGGACAATCTAACGGTCAGCGACTGCCGCGAACGCTGAATGTAAATGTGAAGAGCAAGAAATAACACACAACAATACCAAATGATAAACCAACCAACCAACCAAACAAACAAACAAACAGAAACACATAATTATTCTCCCAAACGCGAAGCCAAAGTTTGGCGTGAAGCACCGCTCTGTAAAGGCTGCTTCTTCCCACCCGCGGCAAACAATACAAATATTAAAAGCAAACAAACCAACCAAAAACTGATCAACATTTTG
>CM065730.1:23116342-23133842 GCA_033310375.1 Conus canariensis | reverse complement strand
CAGCTCCGAAAGAAATGGAATGTTCATGGCAGGCTACCCTCAAATTATCAGTGCTGCTTCGTTCTTACCCTATTATTTAAGTGTTTTTTTTTTTAATCATTTTCAACCGACTTTGTTTCCTACTTTGCGAAGTCTTTCAAATCACTGAAGGAATGATTGTTTCACTTGCCTATTCTTCCACCATTAAGTTGTTAGGTTTACACACACACACACACACACACACACACACACACACACACAGCATACAATGAGAGAGAGAGAGAGAGAGAGAGAGAGAGAGAGAGAGAGAGAGAGAGAGAGAGAGAGAGAGAGAGAGAGGAGAGAGCATCGGTGTTAATTTTTTGTGTGTTTTTTTTTGTGTGTTATTTCATGAAACAAGCAAACATGTATCTAAATAGTTTTCCACGATTTGTTTTCTTATTTCTCAAAACAAGCAGTCACTATTTGCTCATTTTACAAAATAACCTTGAGGTATGCCTACATCACAAAGTATGCATATTTCCAGCAGATTTCGTGAAATAAGCAAAATTTTGGTAATTTCACAAAATGAGCAATATTACAAATTAAACATAACATAGACACACAAAGACAGAAGAAAAGAGGGAAGGGGTTGCACCAAACATTTTTTTTTATCATTTGTCACATTGATCTTTATTCAGAAATCTATATTTCATCCATGATAAATCTCCAGTCAGTTATGAGACACACTCTTGAATCGATGCACACATCGGTATTATCTTTCATTTCATAAATGCAAGAAATGTGGTGCGAAGAATTTGCACGGGAGGTTTAAGAATTTGACATTCAACAACATTTTTCATATCATTCCAAATTATTTCTCTGAAGAAAAAAAAAAGGTAAAATGAAAATAAAAAGCACTGAGCATGACACGAGATATCTCCTGAACAATGATACATCTATGTACATGGTAATAGCTATTGTGCGCCCTCAGAATAACAATAATATGTACAAAACAAGATTTGGCAGGTGAGGGCCCAGTTTATACAGCAAAAACAATCGTAAGGCAAGTCAAGTATTACATCATTCCAGTGAGATTTGAGAAATAACTTACTGTATTTCTCGCTCTTACTTTTGTTTGACAATCTTTAATCATTTCTAAAAGGAAGGTAGATTCTTGCCTGTTTGAACCCATTCAAAGGTGCGCCTTCAGATAAACTATTTTGTGTGGTCTTTCAGGCAGTTGCTCTTTAACTAAATTGATGGCCTGTAATATGTTGTCTGTTTTCACATCATCGTTATTTCCAGTCTCTTTTCCGATACTTATACTAATTGCTCCGTTTGTTGGCATTGGGTTTCACTCGATGTTATTGTGGTTTTATATTCATGTCGCATTGCCTGTGTGAATTTTTCCACAATTTCAAAACCAGACTATCATATATACATAAAAGACGTCTACATTACAGGCCTGTGATATCAGCATTGTCACGGCACGTTAAGAAGATGGCACTTTGTTGTAGATGCACTCTGGGGTGTGCACGGTCTCGACAGGCTGGTTGAGAGAATTGGTGAATCCCTGATCATTGAGGAACTGCAGGACCTCAGCCTGGTATTTCTCCCGGAACACCTGCACGTCCCTGGTCAGCACGAAGAGCGTGGCTTTCAGGTTGTCCGTCACGACGGAGTACTGGTACAGACCCTCTGGGCCGTAGGTGGGTGGCCCCAGCTTGATGACCCAGTAAGGGGCAGGAACAGGGACCGTCTCCAGGCGGACGGTCAGCTGTCCAGCATGGCTGCCCTTAGTGGCGAAGCCGTGGATGACGTCCAGAGGGCCGGTCACTGATTCCAGTCGGTCAGAGTTGAGCACAGTGATGCGGCCATCGGGTGACACTCCGTAGTCAGCCGTAACACAGTATGCGTTTCTCTCGAAAGTCAGTGCCACAGACTTGCTGGCGTAGACCTGGTACCACCTGCCCAGATACTTGCTGTCGTCCAGTTCAGAGACCGTGACAGGTGCCCCTCCTGTCAGAAAGACGCTGGCGGCAGAACCGAGGACGTTCCCTACAGTGTCTAGTATAAAGCCTGTGGCCACTGCCAGAAGACACAGCAACACTGCAACCCTCAACATCCTGCCGGCACGGTATGCACTAGTGTACGAGTGGACACGAAAAGAGTTTGAAGGAGTCGGTGCGCAGAGCAGGAAGGTTCTGGGGTTCTGCTGACATCCTGGGTTATTTATACAGAATTTCGAGGGACTGGTTTCCGTACTGCTCGCAGAAGCACGTGGTAAGACACTCGGGGCTTTCGTAACGATGAAAGAGTCACGTGATGCTGAAATGAGAGGCAAAGGGGGATAGGTCAAATTCTAGAACATTATCTGTGTCGTGACCTCAGCTGTTTAAGGTGCTATCAGCCTGGACATTGATAAGGACTCCCGCTCCACCGTCTCTGGGTAGTCAGGTCAACTCCGTAACTGGACAGTGGTCGTGGGTACGGTCAATGGTCTCGTGCTTCAAACACGTGAATGGCAACAGGCGTATTACGAAGATGAGTTACGTGTTGGAAAGACAAAGGGTCCAGCTGTTCGTAACATTAAGGTGAGACTGCACAGTGATGTAAAAAAGGTCACGTGTATCCTCTCGTGTAGCTGTTCAAGGTGGGAGAGGGCGATTTCTGTTTAGTGCAATAGGTCAACATCGTAGGTGTTTTTTTTTTTTTTTTTTTTTTTTTTTAACATCTTATTAACGTTTTACAATGTAAATGAAAAGAAAGAGAATAAAGGGTGAAAAAAAAACAACCAACAACGTCTTCTTCCCAACCCCGTCCCCTCCCCACCCCACCCCCACCCCGAACAAACACCCACCCACTCTCTCAATGTTGTCGGACAGAATGGGTTGGACGTTAAACAGCTGAGAGAATGCAGATATTGCGAATTATTTTCCAACAGTTATGATAATAAGTCTCATTGTGATAAATCACTTTGATAAAAACAAAGGTTTTCCACCATACAAACAGAGTCATATGCCACGAAAAGGAAAAAGGTACCAGCAACTACTCCCTAATTACAAAGAGGTTGAACAAATCACTAAATAGAGGAGCCAGGTGGTCATATGTCAGCCATTTACTATGGAAATCTTTATAGTTCATGTTTATGTACGCGTTATGTATTTCAATCTTGCATCGAAATCCTAATGTTTTCAGAAAACCTGCTATATGCTAAAGGCTGGTGTTCAGTTTACATGTGTGCGTTTATTGTTTGACCACAAGAATAAAGAAGTAGAAAGTACAATCAATAGTGATCGTTTCATCAAATTCTAAGTGAACTAGTGTTTCTATTTGATGTATATTCTGGACATTGGTACATTCCTCTGTTATAAATTCAGTAAAAATGAGTATTTTTCTTTAACATTTGAAATTTCGGCATTTTTTCTTCGTCTTATTATGCTTTATCTCTTAGGAGGGATGAATTAAGTTTCCAAAGATGTTCTGCTTATCATTGTCAACAAATTTCAGGTTCAACAAAATAGCCGAATGGTCTGTTGTATAACCACACCGGATATCTAGATCCTCTACATAGCAGACAACTGTATCTGTGATAAAAAGCTATCTAACCTGGCCTGTTGAAATGGGTTAGTTCTTCTCCAGGTAAAGCGAGGACATTCCGGGTTCAACTCTCTCCAGATATCACTCAAAGCTAATGTTTCAATCATATCTTCAACAGCCTGTTTGGGTTGAGGGTCATTCACATGCTTCTGATCATTATAGTCTCTGGTTGGGTCAAGGACTAGACTTAAATCCCCACCTATTATGATATTCTCCACACCAAGCCCATCGATTTTTCGTTTCAAATTGTTATAGTTCTGGGTCGTCTCTGCTAGGCCCATATACATTAACCAAAAAGAAACAGTTTTTCTGTGTTTCGACAAGAACTATAAGATAATTACCTAAGCCATCTTTGATAACACGTTTAACTTTGAATTCAAAATTGTTGTTAAAGAAAATAGCTACTCCTCTAGCACTTGAAGAGTGACTTGAAAAATAACCCTGATACCCCCGTTCTGATAAAACATGGTTATCCATTCTTTCCTCAAAGCGAGTGTCTTGCAGGAAATACACTGAATATTTTTTGGATCTCAAGTAGTGGAAGACCTCACGTCTCTTCTTTGAACTATTGAGACTTTGAGTTAACTGGTACAACAGACAAATTCCTATCCATTTCCAATTAAAAAGAAAAAAGCAGCAACACACACACACACACACACACACACACGCACACACACACACACACACACACACACACACACACACACACTGCAATAACTTGTCTAATACATGCATCCAGAAAAAAAAAAAAAAAACGGTTGACAACTGCAGAACATACCACCATCAAAAAGAGCCGACAAATTTTCCATCCAATCCAAGCAAAAAAAATGTATTATAGACCCGGACACACACACACACACACACACACACACACACACACACACACACACACACACACACACACACATTGCTCATTGCACCATACTTTGGCAAAGCGGTATTCCCGAGGAACCAACCCGTGTGTTACACAAAGAAACCTTTCTCTAACGGAGATGCAACATAGCATAAATGTGTATTCAATACAATACAAGAAGTCGAAGGTTATTGACCAGAACGGTCTATCTCAAAAGAAACTAAAAAAAGGCAGATATACCACTCTGGCATGAAACCTTCGAGATACAACATAAGCAATACCACACAAAACAATGCAAAGCCACGTTTTCATGTGTATTCAATACAATACAAGAAGTCGAAGGTTATTGACCAGAACGGTCTATCTCAAAAGAAATTTTAAAAAAGGCAGATATACCACTCTGGCATGAAACCTTCGAGATACAACATAAGCAATACCACACAAAACAATGCAAAGCCACGTTTTCATTCCGGTATATCTCAAGAGGAATAAACAAAGGCTTCCACTCTGGTATAAAACCCTCTAGATACAACCAAAACAACGCCTTACAGGACAAGCAAATGCAATGGCACGTTTTCTTTCCGGTGTATTTTAAAAAATGACTAACAAAACTCGATACATTCAACTCTGGCAAGAAACCCTCGAAATACAACATAGAACAAACAATGCAATGCCACGTTTTCTTTTTTTCCGTCCAGGTGCATCGCGGTCGTGTTCCCGCTGCACGCAGTCCGCATCCTGACCATGAAGCGCGTGAAGATCGTGGCGGTGGGCATCCTGGTCTGGTCCATCCTGTACAACGTGCCCCGCTACCTGCTCCTCAAGCCCACCGCCTACTGGGAACCCTACCTCAACCGGACCTGGCTCCGCCTGGAACCCAGCGACCTGTCCAGCTCGGTCGTGCTGGTGTCGGCCTACTTCGGCTACATCAACACGGTGGTCAAGGTGGTCCTGCCCGTGTCGGTCGTCTCCATCCTCAACGTCATCCTGCTCTGCTTCCTGCGCAGGCGCCGTCACTACCTGCTGCAGCAGGTTCGAACTTCAGTCCACGACAGCCACGCGCACTACACGGCCCGCGCGTCCCGCGGGTGGTCCGGGAGGGCGAGGTCCAGCGACCGGGAGGGGTCCGGGGGCATTCCTGGGTCTCACCGGCATCAGCAGCATCATCATCAGCGGGTGACGTCGGTGGTGTTGGCCATTACGGGGGTGTTCCTGCTCAGTCAGGTGTTCGCTGGCACCCAGGTGCTTCTCCATCTGCTGGGGCTGGACAAGATGCATGTGGAGGCTTCGACTGTCTTTGCTCAGGTGAGTGCGCTTGTGTGGCATATCGTCGTCGTTCAAGCAAGTACAGCTTGCTGAAAGTGAGTACATTTGTATCTTCTACTGCCGTTGTTCAAATGAGTACGCTTGTATCTTCTAGTGTCGTTATTCAAGTGAGTACGTTTGTATTTTTTCGCGTTGTCGTTCGAGTGAGTGCGCTTGTATCTTCTACTGTCGTTATTCAGGTAGGTACGCTTCTGCCTTCTATCGTTGCCGTTCAGGAAGATATGCGTTCTGTCTTCTACCGTTGCCGTTCAGGAAGATATGCGTTCTGTCTTCTATCGTTGCCGTTCAGGAAGATATGCGTTCTGTCTTCTACCGTTGCCGTTCAGGAAGATATGCGTTCTGTCTTCTACCGTTGCCGTTCAGGAAGATATGCGTTCTGTCTTCTACCGTTGCCGTTCAGGAAGATATGCGTTCTGTCTTCTATCGTTGCCGTTCAGGAAGATATGCGTTCTGTCTTCTATCGTTGCCGTTCAGGAAGATATGCGTTCTGTCTTCTACCGTTGCCGTTCAGGAAGATATGCGTTATGTCTTCTACCGTTGCAGTTCTTTTGAGTATGCTCGTGTCTTCTGCCGTCTGTGTTTGGGTGAGTACACTCTTGTCTTCTACTATCTTCGCTCAGGTGAAAACTCTTGTCTCTTCTACCGTCGTCGTTCAAGTGAGTACGCTTGCGCCTTCTACCGTTCTCGTACGGTCGAGTACGCGTGTGTCATCTACCGTTTTCGTTCAGGTGACTACGCCAGTGTCTTCTAATATTCTGTGGTGGTGGTGGTTTAATTTTACGTCTTTTCATCCGGCAGATGATATTAGACGAAAAAATAAAATTAAATTAAAAAATTTTTTAAAACCACTTAAGTCATTTCAACACATACATCTGCATACACTTATGAAAAAGAAAACAGCACATCAGTTAAGGACCCTCATAATAGTCTAGCTACATCAGAACTGGCTAAAGTGGCGGCAAACTCAATTATGCATGAGTCAGACAGAACTTGACTCTCATTTTCATATTTGTCAAGATTGATACCTTTCGCCTTATACATTTTAGTTAAAATATTCTGTTTCAGTCACTACGTTCATGTCTTTCACTGTCCTCATTCAGATCAGTATGTTCGTGTCTTCTAATGTTGTTCACATCAGTATGCTCGTATTTTCTAAAGTTCTCGTTGAGGTCAGTACGCTCGTATCTTCTACTGTTCTCGTTCAGACCAGAACGCTCGAGTCTTCTACTGTTCTCGTTCAGACTAGAATGCTCGAGTCTTCTACTGTTCTCGTTGAGACCAGAACGCTCGAGTCTTCTACTGTTCTCGTTCAGACCAGAACGCTCGAGTCTTCTACTGTTCTCGTTCAGACCGGAACGCTCGAGTCTTCTACTGTTCTCGTTCAGACCAGTATGCTCGTGTCTTCTAATGTTTTTGTTCAGGTGAGTACGCTTGTGCCTTCTATTCTCTTCCTTCGGGGGACTGCGTCTCTGTGTTCCGACGTTTTGCGGCCGAGCATGAGAGTGAGTGGTGCTGATTCCATGTCTCCCTCCCCTCCTCCTTCCCTGCAGAACACATTTTATTTCTGCACCTGTTCATACGTGTCTGTGCACTTGAGCTCGCACACACACACACACACACACACACACACACACACACACACACACACACACACACACACACCCCAATGTGTGTGTGTGTGTGTGTGTGTGTGTGTGTGTGTGTGTGTGTGTGTGTGTGTGTGTGTGTGTGCAAGCAAGCGCGCCCACGCGCCTGTGTGTGCTCTATGCGCGTGCATGTGCGCGTGTGCAAGGAGAAAGTTGAGTGTATACGCGGTGTTACTGCTGTTTGGTAATACTTCTTCTTCTTCTTCTTCTTTCTTCTTTCTTCTTCTTCTTCTTCTTCTTCTCATCGTGTTCTGTTCCCTGTTGTCTCTGTCTGTCGGGGGACACAAATACTGTCGTGTCGCTTTCAATTTCTTCCCCAAACCCTGACCTAGCTCACTGTGGGTGTAAATATTCCTCCAGCATCCAGATGGGGAGGCGTTATACAGGAAAAGGCCCAATGTTGGCATTTCTTCCCTATAAGGATGTTTATGATGGACAACCTGCTCCGCCGAATGCTGTACATTTTCTTGCTATTGTTAATTCACCCTAGGTTAGAGCTCAGAACTAAAAGCACATTAAGCAGGGAGTGGTGGAGGAGGGGGATGAGAGGGAAGGTTAAGGGGCAGAGTAGGAGTGTGGTAGTATCTAGCTGGCGGCAGTGGAAATCGTTCGTAACTAAAAAGGCGAGAACTAATCTCGAGCTAGCTGATCCGTTGTCTCTTTGTCAGTTACGAACAGTTACACCGAAGATTTTGTCTTGCAGCGTCTGGTCTCGTCTTGGTTACAGCTTTCCACGTCCCCGGTACTGTTTAAAGAGATATTTTGTGGACAAACAGACGATTAATGGGAATGGAATTAAATGATACCTTTTCTCCATCCGGTCCTGGAGCTGTAGGCCTGCATTTAATGCGACGCAGTATTGGAAGAGACTCGTCACACTTGACCAGAGTCCATTCATCAGAGGCTTTACAAAAAATCGGTCTGTTGCCAACATGAAGCGGAACTGAGCATTATTTCGGGACTACGTCTGTCTGTTGATCTGTCTCTTGTCTGTTTGCCTATCTGCTGTCTGTCTGTCTCTCTCGCTATCTGTCCGTCCGCCCGTTCGTCTGTTTGTCTATCTCTTTGCATGTCTGTCTCCCTGTCTGTCTGTCTCCGTCTCTGTCTCTCTCTCACCCTGTCTCTCTCTTTTTCTCTCTCTCTCATATCCAAATATTGAATTTGTCCTAGTATGTTTTTCTTATGTTTCTGAAAGTTGATTTATTAACTCGTTTGTTTCTTTGTATTGCTGATCGTCAAAAATGCATTTTGTATTTTCATGTCCATGTACTAGTAGGTGTCATTCTACTTCTTCTTCTTCTTCTTCTTTTTATTTATTTATTTTATTTATTTTTTTTGGAATTCATCATTATTTTCCTGTTCTAAGGGCCGGATGCAAAAAAAGTGACTTAAGTGTATTCCTTGTTTCCCCTCCATAAATCTCTCTCTCTCTCTCTCTCTGTCTCTCTCTCTCTCTCTCTCTCTCCCTCTCTCTCTCTCTCTCTCTCTCTCTCTCTCTCTCTCATGTATAGGCCATTGCCCCTCATGAAGGGGTACATAACTTCTATACACAAATGCATAATTAACAACATATTTAGTATCTAATCAAGAAACCAGAACAGAACGCAACTTGAATGCTTTGTAAAGATAAATGTACAGTTGTTTCACAGTTTGTTGCCATAAGCAATGCAAGTCTAAATTATTTGGATCTGCATAAAATTTACTAGGTATATGCTGTGTTCTTAACTCACTCAAAACAGGACAACATAGGACAAAATGAACATCATCTTCTTTTTCATTTTTGCAAAGCGGACATTTTAAGTCAGCATTACTATGTGTTTTGTAACGTAAACTATGTTGCGCTATTTCAGAAATGCCAAATCGAAACCTCGTCAATACATACCTTAAATGCCTATCTAAATTCATCAGTAAATAAATTTTTACCTCAGGCACCTTGCAAAACGTTCTGTAAACATAAAACCTTTCACTATCACTAATATGAGAGTCCCACTCTTGCCATCTACATAAAATTAACCGTTCTCTGAAAACTTGCAGAAATCTGTCTATCCCTCAACACCTTGGTTATGTCATACATATCCAAAACCAAACATATATAGTTTACAACGAACATTTGTAACCCAATTTTTCTTTCCACGTATATCTAAATCATACAACATTTTGTAAGCTTTTTGGGGTAGCCTACGTTCCTCCATTCTTGTCAATTTTAACCAAAACTTTACACATTTTACAGCTGAATTAATATATATATATAGGGTATCTGTTTGTCTCTCCGTAAACAAAGTCATTAGGAGTTCGCATCTCTACGCCTAAAAATCTTTTGAGAGCAAATAAGTGAACCTTTTCACATTCAGATGCCGCATTATCAAGTCCCCATAGCTCTGCGCCGTACTGAACAATCTGCTGAATTTGTGAATCGAAAATCTTCAAAAGGACAGTCAACGAGTTATTTTTAAACTTATATAACTTTTGTGAAATGCACAGTAAAGCGTTTTTAGCTCTACTACTTAAATTACGACATGCCATAACAAAACTCTTGTTGAAAAACAAATTCCTAGGTGTTTGTATACATTACAAACAGGCATCACAGCTCCTGCATACATCCATCTTTCTCTAGCTCCTAAATACCCCCCTTTTCTGAACACAATAGTACTTTTGTCCATATTTACTTTTAGCTGGAGAGCTGAAGCTGCTTTATACAGATTATTCAACTGTGTTTGAAGACCGATAACAGTTTCAGACAGCAACACAACATCATCAGCCAAAAACAATATAAACAGTTCAAAATAGTCTGACGAAAATAGCCTATACATGAATAAACTTTCCGTTTCCGTTTCCGTTTCCGTTTCTCTCTCTCTCTCTCTCTCTCTCTCTCTCTCTCTCTCTCTCTCTCTCTCTCTCTCTCCCTCTCTCTCTCTCTCTCTCTCTCTCTCTCTCTCTCTCTCTCTCTCTCGTTCTTCTGTGTCTTCTCGGCCATCAGCACTGGTCTGAAGGAGTTTCCCACCAGACAACGCTCTTTACCACAAGTTCCTCGAGACAAGTTCCTACTTCACAAACGGCCTGGGTGTTCGTCAGTATTGTAGGTATCGGTAATGAGGCGGCAGAACTCTTTTGTGCGTTTGTCACAAGAAAGCATCGGAAGGGGAGAGCACCCACAGAGGATTGTAGGGAGGAGGGAGAGGGAGAAGAGGGGACAGGGAAGCAGAGAGGGGTGGGAACAGGGGGTAGGGCCAGGACATCGTCAAACGGAAGAAACAGAGACAAAACGAAACGGGCATCGAGGTAGTGGAGGAGGGGTGGTGGAAGGGGAAGGGGGGAAAATGAAAGATAGCAGGAGGGACAAGAATGAACAGAAGGGGAGAGAAAAAAAAAAGAAGGGTGGAGACAGAGAGGCAGAGGTAGTGAAAGACCAAGATAAAGAAGACGCAAAGAAGAAACACGCCCACGCACACGCGCACACACGCGCGTACACACACGCGCGTACACACACACGCGCGCACACCACACAACACACAACACACCTACACACACACACACACACACACACACACACACACACACAGAAGAGAGAGAGAGAGAGAGAGAGAGAGAGAGAGAGAGAGAGAGAGAAAGAGGGGAGGGAGAGAAAGAGAGAGACAGATTGACAGACATACACCAGACAGACAGACAGACAGAGGGGGCAGACAGACCGACAGACTGACTGACTGACTGACTGATTGACTGACTGTCTGACGGATAGATAGAAAGGCAGAGGAAAAAAAAGGTTAGTTTCCAACGTAATCATTCCATAGTAGATTGCATGTTTACTGTAATGGCCTTTGTTTAACAGCAGTTTTCTTTAGATGGTAAATTGCTTGCTGCTTTCGTTGATTTTGAGAAAGCCTTTGATTCTTTAAACAGAAGTATTTTATGTCCAGTTCTATTAAAAAGGGGTCCAAGGAAACCTGTTAAGATGCGGAATGAGTATGTGTACTTGTGTGAAGGCTTGAGTCAGCCGGGTGGGGAGGGAGGGGGGGGGGGGTTGGGGGGTGAGGAGGAGGAAGAGGGGTTGACAGATTACATTCAATATACTAGTGGAGTAAAGCAATGCGAAATATGCAGCCCAGTACTATTTTCTCTATTTATCAATGTACTAACTTCTAAAATTGTTGATAATAGGAGGCAAGGTGCAAAGTTTACCCCAGAAATCACACGTTCATTTAACCAGCTTGAACCATCTGAACATTCTGTGGTAGACATGAAAACTGGGATTTAAAAAAAAACATTCTAGCGTGGGTGAATATGCACAGAACGTACGGACAGAACATGTTCATAGGGTTTAGTTACATTTCAGCACCTCCGCTCCAGAAGGTCAAAATTACCAAAAGAAGAAAAACTAGCTTGGGCAAAATACACGTCTCATAGAAATCAGGTCCATCTCGACACTCTCTGTGTTCATTTGAAGAGACAATGGAAGGGGAAGAGCGGAAGCAGGAAGTTCAAGGTGACGAAAGCTAGCCCCACCCTCTGGGGAGGTGATGGCTAGACACGGTGACAACCAGATTTGTACCCAATTTAATTTCGATCCGGAGCGGACGGGCGAAGCAAAAGCAAGGCGCGAGAAAATAATGTGATAAAAGAAAGCGCAGAATACAGTCCTGTCCACTTGTCTCGGACCAAAATTGAATTTCAAGGCAGCTTCATCAGTTTGGTTTCTTTAATACAGAAAAATGCACGTCTGCGGTCACGGGAACTCAGTCTTCGTTTCCGTCCGGTGGAGGGAAATCTTCATCCGTTCCCTGTCCGTCAGACGCGCCTTCCTCCCCGCTTTTTTCTTTTCTTCACCTCTCTGCACCCCAGCCCCTATCCCTACACCTTCAGAGAGTGACAATGTCCCTCCTCGCGCGGAGGGCAATTTCAAATTGCTTTATCCATCACCACTGACAAACGCTTCGCTTGACCCCTAAAATTGTCCCGATTTTTTACGCTAAAGTGGTTTCGTATTTGACCACGCATCACCGTAGCAGTTTTGGAACAGTGTGTTTGCACATACGAGACTGCTGACCTATTATACTGAAGTATTTTCTTATTTGACTGCGCGTCAACACAGTGTTACAGGACTGCTGACCTTTTTTTTTTACACTGAAGTGTTTTCTGTGTGATTGCACATCCAGTTTGTCCCGGCGTAGCCCCAGGTGTCCACAGGTAAGAATCCATGTCAAGTTTCTTCAGGGTACCCACCAGGGGAAATACTGCTTTGTTGCCAAGTCTCTTTGATCTGTGGTGTCTGTTCTGAACCCAACACACGCACACAAGACACCGACTGCTATGCTCCTCACTGACAACAATGATTGCCTAGTTGCGGAGCCAGCGTCAGTGAGTGTCCACCTCTGGAAGGCAATCCCACGTCCATTGAACTACAGTTTTCACAAACTTGCCGTTGCCGTCTTCTTTGACACATTCTCAACAGAGGCAAAAGCTGAAAGAGGACTTGAAGGGATACAAAATCGAGTCTGTTTCCATGATCACCGATGAGGATGATGCCATGAAGAGTATTCAGGTCTGATGTTATAACTCACAGCTGTGCTTTACGTTTCCTTTCATGATATATCCCGGCGTCAACCAGGCCCGAATACCGATGCAGCCACTGCAGTGTTAGTCACAAAATTTGAGCAACATTTTCAGACTTGTCCTTTAAATGGATGCAACCCGACTATGTGGTTGCAGTGTTCGCATTTGAACTCATGGCATTAATTAGCCCTGGATGGGAGCCAAATTCCCCAAACAAATGCCTCTTCTGAGAATCGAACCGGCAACCACCCGGCAAGTCCACGACGTTAGCCACTGCACCACGGCGGTTGGCTGGTCTATTAATTACACAGATTTACGCAGCACTGACCCAATGACTCGATTCACAATGGCCTAACAAATTTCATAATAGGTTGAATATTGACTGAGTAATGGGCCGTTAGATTTGTGGTATTGTAACTCAATGTTTAGACTGTGTTACAATTAACATTCTGAAACTGCGAATTCCACACATCTATCATTTCAAAATCCGCCCGACAGCTATCTGTTGCCAGACAATGGTACAGTTTAAGCATGCGTCACCAGTACTTCCGCTTGATATTCAATTTTTCATTTTAAAAAATCAGGTTCCAAAGCACTCATTTCTATGCAAACATTTTTGCAGGCACTCTTTCGAAAACTAAAAGCATGATAAAAAAAAATGCCAAGTACAGAGACGCGACATTTAAAAACACTGATAATATAAGCGTTAAAGTATTGTTTCAGAGAGAGAGAGAGAGAGAGAGAGAGAGTCCATTCAAAAAGCTGACAACCTTGCGCATTTCGCGAACACAAGAACTTCTCTCACCTCATTGAAACGAGAACATGTAATGCCAGTCAAATGAATGCTTCAGCTTATTCAAACCAGTCAATAGCATTAACGAACGCCTCCTATTGTTTTCTACTGTATTTGCTTTTGCTTTCGGCATGCGTCAACAACTCCAATGTAAACATCCCATGATTGCTGTCTCCATAAAAATCAGTAAAGTCAAGCAGCCGTTGTCTTAGATTTAAAAAAAATCGGAATCTATGGTAACGTCTGCCGTGGTAAAGTCTGTCATCAGTGTATACATCCAAAGGATTCATTCTCTCATGAAAAAACCAATTCTCTCCTAGCGATTCACGCGGCCTGAGTACGATACCATGATGACTTTCGTACTGACACGCGATTTCCTGGTGGCTTTAGCCGACTTACAATGGCTCTCCGACCACAACACTCCGAGCAAAAGGAGCTGTCCCCACTTGTCCATTGATCATAGGTCAATACACCGCAGTCGAGAGACTGTAAGTCCATTTCTATGGAGCGTCGTATTTCTTCGGAATGATGGTAGTCCTTTGACAGTCATTTGCTCTTTAGATCGATTCAGGAACTAACAGCAGGACATGGGAACGGCGCGCCAAACACAGAAAGAGATGAACATTCAATGAGAAGTCACAAGCTTGGAAAGGTCTTTGCTACTGTTTTCACACACACACACACACACACACACACACACACACACACACACACACACACACACACACACACACACACACACAAAACGAGAATCATCATCAAGAAAATAAATGAATGAATAATAATAACAATAATAATAATAATCATAATAATAATAATAATAACAATAATGTTAATGATAATAATAATAATAATAATGATAATAATAATAATAATGATAATGATGATGATGAAGATGAATACTGCTTTCTCGTTAAAACAGAAACACATTTTTTCACTGGATTCAAGTATGTTTCACGCGTCAGATTAATGAAACAACACAAAGGTATGGCCTCAGGAAGCTGTGGGTGACGAAAACTATTAATCATAGCATTTTTAACGACTTCTGGCAATGTACACCTTTCCAAAGTAGTATATTACCAGTTTGTTTGTTTGTTTGTTTGCATGTTTGTTTATTTGTTTATGTTTGTTTTCGATTTCTGTGCATTGTTCTCCGGCTTCCTGAAATCTTCATCTCCGCAAAACGGTCTGTGAAAAGACTTTTTCGGTTTCCGATTCTTTCTTTTCTCTTTTCTTTTTCTCTTTTTGTTCAACCGGCTTCTGTCGATCTGCAACCTTTGCAAAATGGTCTATGAAATGATTTTCACTTCCAGAGTGACCCCCCCCCCCCCCCCCCCGAACTTTTCGCAATCTGCACCTTTTGCAAAATGATCTCCAAAAGGTCATTTCAGTTTCAGTGCAGCTTTTTTCCCTTCAGCTTGTTGCTGTCTGCACCCCTGCAAATCGGTCTAACAAAAGAACTTTTCAGTGTGGGTGCAATGCCTCCCAGCTTCTTGTCGTCTGCACGTTTGCAAAGCGGTCTTTTAAAGACCGTTTCAATTTCAATGCTATGTTTTCCTGGTTTCTTACAACCATCATCTTTGCAAAGCGGTATGTACAAGGAATCTTTTCGGTTTCAATGCATTTTTTCTTTTTCTTTTCTTTGTTTTCAGTCTGCATATTTGCAAGTGGCCCATGACAGGTCTTTTCAGGCTAATGCATTTCCGATTTCTTGCAACTGGCATATTTGGAAATATCTCCTTGAAAGGGTTTTCTGTCTGACATAGCGGGTTTTTCCCAGGCGTTTTGCAATTTGTACCTTTTTCACAGCAGTTTATCACAGGGTTTTTCCAACTTCAATGTTATTAAAGCCCAGCCAGCTACATAAAGACTCTTTTCAGGGCTGCGTTAAAGGCCTACGGTTTAAACCAGTGATACCAATTATATCAGCACACGTGCATGTGAATCAGAATTGCCCATTTTCATAAGACGATATCACTCGTTTTCAAAGCAGTTCCATTGGAATCTGTAACTCTGAGCCACAGTTCGGGCGATGCTGACGATTTTTGCGTGAGCCCAGTGGATGTCACTGTAAAGGAAATTACTGTTTCCAGGAAAAAAAACACCATTGTTATTATTGGCTTTTGTACCAAGTATACCTTTTCATAATGGTGTCCAAGTTGCCATGTTACCTATAGCCTAAAGGACTATGGAGTGCCCTTTGTGTGGGAATGCACAAGGCTCTTTCATTACAAAATGTACCCCTTCCTGGAGATTCTGTTCTGGTAATTTTCTCTTTTCTGCCTCTCTCTCTCTCTCTCTCTCTCTCTCTCTCTCTCTCTCTGTGTGTGTTGTGTGTGTGTGTGTGTGTGTGTGTGTGTGTGTGTGTGTGTGTGTGTGTGTGTTAAGAGAGAGAGAGAGAGTTTTCTGTCATTCACTGTTTTTCTGCCTTTTGACCCACTTTCCTGTCATTGTTCCAGAAAATCTTTCACATTCATCATCATCATCTTCTTCTTCTTCTTCTTCTTCTTCTTCTTCTTCTTCTTCTTCTTCCTTCTCCTTCTCCTTCTTCTCCTTCTTCTTCTGTCTCAGTACAATGTACAACACATAGTGGTTTTTGATTCTTTGTTTGATTTTTCTTCTTCCTTTTCTTCTTCTTCTTCTTCTTCTTCTTCTTCTTCTTCTTCTTCTTCTGTTGTCTTGTTACAGTTTACAACACGTAATGCTTTTTATTCTTTGTTTGTATGTCTCCTCCTCCTCCTGCTCCTCCTCCGCCTCCTGCTCCTCCTCCTCCTCCTCCTCCTTTTTCTTCTTCTTCTGTCTTCTTATAGTTTACAACACGTATTGGTTTTTGATTCTTTGCTTGATTGTTTTCTTCTTCTTCTTCTTCTTCTTCTTCTTCTTCTTCTTTCTTCTTCTTCTTCTTGTCACAGATTAGAACACGTAGTGGCTTTTGATTTTATATTTGATTGTTTAGGCTTTTTTATACTCTGTCGACTAGATAGCGAGATTATACACTGTCCAGAGTGGCTACTGGCTGTCTCTTCTGCAGGGTCTAACAGGCCCAACTGGCATTTGTGACTCACTTTGTAGCAGCTGAGCCTAGACTCTTATGTAATCACGTTGTTTCCGTTGTCTGTGCGTGAGTGCGTTTATGATGCGCGAGTGTGTCCGTGGGCAACTTTTACGTTGGCATTTTATCAGGACGTACAGATTTGAGCTTAATCAGATTTGGCAGAATCATCGATTTGTTAAGGCCTTTCCACTCGTCCTAAGCAATAAGTTGTCACTTAATCGTAAGAGCCATAAATCTTAGATTAACAATTTTAGCTATAGAACCAATATCGTACAACTACTGCTTTATACACCAATATTGAAAGATATTATATGTAACGACTACAGCAAACATCAAGTTACTGTTTGTCAAGATCAGATCAGTAAATTCTACCACAGTGCAGACCTGAATTATTGTATTATTCAATATACAAGTAAGCTAGACCACATAATCACGAAGGACGTCATATGCATCTTACGCCGAAATATTACTGATACACGTTTCCATGCATAAGCTATCTATCTTTTGAAAAAAAAAAAGAAGAAGAAGAGAATTTTGCATTTTGTGGTGTGTGGTGTGTAGCGCGCGCGCGCGCGCGCGCGCGCGCGTGTGTGTGTGTGTGTGTGTGTGTGTGTGTGTGTGTGTGTGTGTGTGTGTGAATGTGTTTTCAATTGAATCTTCATGCCTCTTATTTGTCCCACCCACCCTTTGCATCTCATCCTTCTCAGTGGTGTGGTGAA
>CM065730.1:23101342-23111342 GCA_033310375.1 Conus canariensis | reverse complement strand
ACGTTAGCATGGTGTTGTCCCAGACTCTCTCCTCTAGACAGGCCATCGCTGCTGCTGCCTTGCCGATCCGCACGTTCTGCTCGGCGTTCAGAGGGAGGTTGCTGGAGATGGTGGAGACCACGTAAGTGAAGTCGTCGACCAATTCGCGGGTGTGATCGCCGATGGAGATGCGGGGAGCGCTGCTGACGTCTTGGCCCATAACGTTTGTTTTCTTCAGGCTGATAGTGAGGCCGAACTCGGTGCAGGCATCAGCGAAGCAGATGATGAGCCGTTGTAGCGCCTCCTCGGTGTGGGCAGTGAGGGCAGCGTCATCTGCAAACAGCATCTCCCTGATGAGGATTTTCCGCACCTTCGTCTTTGCTGGGAGGCGTGCCAGGTTGAAGAGACTTCAGTCACTTCTAGTGTGGAGGAAGATGCCGTCTTCAAACTGTCGGAAGGCATAGCATAGCAGCAGGGAGAAGAAGATGCCGATGAGTGTCGGAGCTAGCACGCACCCTTGTTTGACACCGCTCTTGTTTGGGAAGGTGTCCGAAGATGAACCGTCGCACTGGACAGTGCCATTCATGTTGTCATGGGAGGACGTAATCATCTTTAGGAGCTAGGGGGGACATCCAATCCTGTTTAGTAGGGTGAAGAGGCCTGGCCTACTGACCAAGTCGAACGCCTTGGTCAGGTCAATGAAGGCGATGAACAAGGGTCATCTCTGTTCGCGGCCCTTCTCTTGTAGCTGAGTGAAACAAAACAAAAAAGAACGAAAACAAGAGAGAGAGAGAGAGAGGGAGAGAGAGAGAGAGAGAGAGAGAGAGAGAGAGAGAGAGAGAGAGAGAGAGAGAGAGAGAAGAGAGAGTCTTCAACTTATACGGTTGCTGTAAAATGCATAAAACAATATGTTGCTCGACTGGAATAGACGTAGGTGTAACTTTTTTTTTCTATCCAAATTACCTTTAATTTGTGCACTGCAATTGTATGTTACTATTTATCTGTGTTTTAAGCAACTAACACTTTCAGAAAATAAGGCAACATCAGTCAGAAGCAATATAAATGATTCAAAATAAACAGACGTAAATATTGCCCGATATTGCCGAGCCTATTTTTAAAATGCGGGAGTCATCGTCGTCGCCGTCGTCGCCGTCGTCGTCGTTATCGTCATCTTCGTTGTCGTCGTCGTCGTTGTCATCGTCATCGTCGTGGTCATCATTGTCGTGGTCGTTAGTTGAGGAGGTCATCGTTCTTTCAACATAAGAATACAAGCAACGTCAGCGTTGCTCAAGATTAGTGTTAGTGTTCTACACCACCGACACAGTAACTATCACCACCGTAGAACATATTACCGTGGTAGAAGCAGTCAAATGTAAGCTTTGATGATTATCTTTATTGGTTTACTTCACCTTGTACACCTGTATCACTAAATAGTGACTGTTCAGATCGTAACCTGAACCACAATTGGTGACAATTGGTTCCGCAGCGGATAAAGGTATGTGACCTAGGGGTAGGCAGCATCACCCTGGCATGATATTTTGCGTTGCAGCGGCACAAAATATAACTGGGTAACATTTTGTGCCAGAATCACATTTTGTGCCACAATAGGCGCGTCTACTCCATGTCATCAAATTGGTTAAAATCCCACACGGATGAACGTACGGTAAAGGGCAGTAACTTGAACAGAATTTCCTACTAATTTGACACATATTAATATTGTTGTATTATTCATTAACTGCCCTTTCTGGACTTTTTCTTTCAATCGGCATGGCCAGACAACGTACATGCATATGCATGGTTTACGGTAAACGGGAGTGACAAGCAGAATTCCCTGTTGATTTGACAAGTTTTTTTCAAATATAGTTCAGTCAAACAGAGTGATTTTCCTGCGGATTTCTGTAAATTCGACATGGCCAATGACAGAGGCGGATTGCCAAACAGGTACTCGACAAGATCCTTACCGGTTCTGGAAGTGATCTTGATCAGAATTTTACAAGTCAACTCTTGAGCCATCACAGCATTCTTCCAATATTGATCGTGGGTGATTGATGATGGAAGAGATGCCGATTGATGATGGGTGAAATACCGCCATATGACGGATGAAATGCTGACCCTGCCGAATCATGTGCTGGACAACCTGACGGAGGAAAAGCCCACCACTTTGATTATCAACGGCGAACGAACTAACAGGAGGAGACAGAATTCTCAGAATGGGTAAAACGAACATGACAGCGGCAGCCTGATCATGCCAGCGACAACTATCAAACTTGAAACTGTGCAAGAACATTGATTCAGTTCTGAGAGATGTGAATGTATCAACGTCTTGGAATAAGCATTATGCCTGCTATTGACATTCATATTGGGAGTCGTATGAAAAAAATGTTCATGTTGGACTTTGTCAAAGAATCCAAACTGGAAATGGGTCTCGTACTTAAAAAACAATTTTGATATGTTGTCTTCATAATCGAGTTAATGTCTTTGCTTCTTGGTAGAACATTTTTCAGTTGGATTCTTCGTGTAGTACCCCTCCCATTTCTGTAGATCACTCAAACCTTCCGATCGGGGAGGCTACCCAGGGTGTGGCTTGCGTTTAGCTGTAAGAACCTTTGCTTTGTCATTGAAGATGCAGTGGGCGATGACAAGAAAGTTCGACTTTGTGTTGTTCAAGCAGTCCGTCCTATTGGAATAAACAGCACCAGTTAACTTAATTTGTCTGCGATCTGATCGTCGGCGATTCCTTCATATTTAGCCTGCATCTTGTTCTGTTCATGAAAAAGAACGTAGAAAATTAAGATGCTGCAGTTGGAGATCGTCCGTTCTGCATTCAGTGTCTAACATTCTCTTCAGGTTTTCATTTTCACAATGAAGAAGACCCATTACTTCTTTAAGGGACTAGACTCCTTCCGACACATCAGCAAACCCGTCCATGGTGTCCTCTTTTGTATTGACCGATCTGCTGTTCAAGTCATGAAGCACAGACAGAGCATCCGTGAGGACGGGTAGCTGAGCAGGCTGGGAGGCCTGTGTCAGTTCCAGTTTCATCAGGGAGGTGTCAATGCGTGCGGACTTGTCCATATACAATACACCACATCTGCTAAGTTTAGAGACCACATCGCGCAGTGTTTACAGCTGACGGATAAATGAATTAATGACTGAGATGAAAGGGTTTAAGACGAGGGTCTCATGGATATCACTTGACAGAGGTTGGACCTGCCCATTTGCCCAACGAGCTGGTCAGACCTTGAGTATCTACCTAACACCGAGAGATCAATAACTTGAAAGTCAAGGAACTTGCTGTCTTGTTACTGCGGACCTTGCGATGGTCTGGCAGATCGGAGTCGATGCGTTCTGTCGTGGTCGAGGATATTTTCCTCATCTCCACACTGTCATACTTCATGAACGCCTGTGGAATAAAAGCATGGAGAGGCATCCGACAGTGATACAGTCCGTCACTGTTTTAAATGGTAATCTCTTCAGGTGCATGCTGTTGCTGTTTTTCGCTGCCTTCACCATCAACAAGGGAAAACCTGGCAGAGAGTAACTCATGTCTGGTATTGAAACCTGACTGTGGCGAAGGCATGGTGCTTCATGTCCACAGACAAATGGTTCTCCAAATCTGACGTAATCAGTACATTCAACAGAACTAACAGACATGCATTAAGTACTTCTGAATATTGCTCTGTCATTCCTGAGAGAGAGAGAGAGAGAGAGAGAGAGAGAGAGAGAGAGAGAGAGACAGAGACAGAGAGAGAGAGAGAGAGACAGAGACAGAGACAGAGAGAGGTGAATACAAGCTAGCAGTAAAGAGAATAAGAAAACAAAGAGAGATCATTCAAGAACCAGGATGGAAACAAAAACATGCCAAGTGGAATTATCTAATAAATGTAGCTAATTGCATTAATGAGTATCCTCCAGCCGCAAAACTGGAAACCACTTTCGCTGCTCGTACAACTTAAGGATAACGTGTGATTGTTTTCTATTAGGGATTCCACTGTCTTAATGTTAATGTCGAATTTCTCACATACATAACGTTAAAAAAAATTGGGCACTGAAAAAGAACATGATCACCGGACACGTGATGGACACATGTGCGTGTTACAGTTGGAGGACATCTAGTTTTCCTCGATGTTATCAAAGGTTGTTAATCAAACTTGAAATTTCTTTAGGACACAAGAGATCAACTTGAAATTTGTTTAGGACAAAACAGAATTTCTGGTTTTATTTGGAAGGGGTTCACGATGTATGTATCCTTCAGATTTTTAAGGAAGGGGTTTATAATGTCAGCAGCTTTTAGATTAATCCACAAGAGATTCAGAACGATGCACTTGTAATTGTCGGGAAGTTTTCATCCTGTATGCATTTGTTGTAATTGTTTTCGAAGGGTTCATATTGTATACACTTCATAACTTTGTCTTGAAGAGGTTCCTGAAGTATTATGCTTTTTATTTGCCTAGAAGGGATTCATAACATATGAGCTTTTTAGGGACTCATAATGTGTGGATTCAATTAAAAAAAAAACTCATGATGTATGCACTTTTTCATTTGCCTGAAAGGGGTTCATGTGCACGTATTTTTAGGGAAGGGTTTGTGATGTACGATTTTCTTAATGTGCTGAAAGGGATTAGATTAATGCTCTTTCCGATCATTCGTGTCTTACCACCAAAAAAATCTTCGAAAAGTTCGATGGAACGACCTACAAAACGTAGGCCAGTCCCTCTGTGGTCTTTACTCACAAGCATGCCTTTGATCTCTGTGACTCCACATCACCATCATCACTCTCAGCCTCCTTTATGATTTTGAATGAAACGCCACCATGAATAGCTTTCTTGTGTGATTTTAGGACAGCCAGACAGCCACGAAAAGTGAATGCCAATAACCCAGTCTGGACAGAATGCATGCATTAACTGATGTCTTGGTTGCGTCTGGTGTGAGACGTTGCGAAAGGGGCTGACACGTCATTATTGCTAGTTCGATGAGAGACTGCAATTTCAGACAAAGCCAGGGTCATGCACTTGATTAGATACCAAAATAGTGGTGTTTCAGAGAGAGAGAGAGAGAGAGAGAGAGAGAGAGAGAGAGAGAGAGAGAGATGTAAAAAATCGTCTTAGAAACAAATTCTTGGCAAACATTGATGATAGACAATATATAGATAATGACTTGCCCGTAAACTCCCCTCCCATTCCTGTCCAAAACCACAACACCTCACCCACTCTGCTGTCTCCTCTTCCCTCCTGCTCGCCTTTTCTGGTACGTGTGCTCCATCTGCTAAGCGAAAATACGTTTGGCTGCCATTCCACTCCTCCCCCGTTCCCTTTCCCGTCCCAAGTCTCCATTTCTCCACCAGGATAACCCCCTCCCCTCTTTCCTGAAGGAAATTATCCGCCCTTGATTCATTCAGACCAAACGATTTTTCAACGACCACGCAATCTCTCCACTGAGATCAGTCTGTGTCCACGCTTGCTTGTGTTTCACCAGCAGAAATTGAGAATGAATCAGGAGAAACAGTGAAAGAAGTAGAAAGGGGAGTGACGAAACACTGAGAAGGGAGGATGGGGGAGCTTTGGGAGGGGGAGAGTTGGAGGAGGAGGAGGAGGAGGAGGAGGAAAAGCACCGAGGGGAGATAATCGAACAGCTGCCGTCGTGGCTTCAGGTCTCCTGGGAGGGTATGGTTCCATGATCTCCACACACTGATTCGACTGATCCTGATCCTGATCCTGATCCTGATCCTGATCAAGGGCCAATGTCTGAGCTTTCTGTCTGGGTTTCTGTGTGGAGATTCCCTGCAGCCTGTCTGTGTGTCACTTAAATGTTCTTCATATTAACCACATATTTAGGTACATTACTCCCTCTTCCTCCCCCTCCTCTCTCTCTCTCTCTCTCTCTCTCTCCTCCCTCTCTCTCTCTCTCTCTCTCTCTCTCTCTCTCTCCTTTTCTCTCTCTCTCTGTATTGTCAGACGGGAGAACCCAAAACGTAAACCAACGTAAGTCATGGCTCTGCGGAAACGGGGAACAGTATAACACATAATTTACACACGCATTCCTTTCAAAGTGTTGGTCTAAATCACCCCCTGAGCAATGCAACAAAAAAACAATGCCTTTTTTTTGTTCGGTTGTTTGCATTTTGGGAGCAATGTACTCATCTAGCCAGTCTTGAAAAGCTTCATCAGGAAAAAAATAATGTTGATAAACATCGCGCTTTTACATAAAGGGCGTAATTCATCGGTGTTCGCATTATAATTTGCATATATGTGATATTCACCATGATACTAGCCATTCCAATCCATGTATGTGTCTGATATGTCAAATATTTATCACCTTCTTCCCTGGGGAGCTAGAGGTTTGCCGCACTGAAGAACTGTTCACCACGTATTTATGCAAGTTGTATTCTGAGATTGGGATCTCTACAAACGTTTTGCTTGCCCATTCTGCAGTGTTGTCAGTACATTGGCTTTTTTTTTTTCTTGTTTTGTTCTGTTTTGGTTTTCTGGTTTTTGTTTGTTTGTTTTACGTTTTGCCCCAGTCTCCTTCCTTCAACAGTTCCCTACAGGGTTCCTTCAGTAAGGCCACTGGATCATAATGCATGGCCATACTAGGATTTCCAGTACAGACGCAAGAACGGATCGAACTTTTAGTTTGACAGAATCAATCCTAGACATGGAAGCGTCTTGCAATAATGGTTTCTCACACCCTACCCCCTACCTCCCCCCCCTCCACTCCAGAGGGGGAGGGAGGGAGGGAGAATGCAGAAAATTTCAATGAGAGAGAGAGAGAGAGAGAGAGAGAGAGAGAGAGAGAGAGAGAGAGAAGAAGTTCAATTTTTTAAGCCATTGTCCATCATGAAAGGCTGCAAACAAACATTTGTCCAGTCTGGAAACATCAAGTCCCCATAACTCTGACCCATACGAAGAAGATAGTTGCTCTTCAACAAATAGATCTAGTTGCAAAGTGAGGCGACTGCAGGCAGAAATCTAAACAAGTTTTAAAAATTATTCATAAGGCTCAATGAAAACCATTTCGCGCCGAACTGGATGAAGATAAGTGATTGCTCGTTCATTTTCGTTATCCCGAGTTTTCTGTTTCTTGCCTGAAGACGACCTAAGAGGTAGAAACGCGTCATGTTTTGCTTTGTGATTCGTTTGTCCACGTTTTTCAGAAAAGCCTTATAAATAATTTTAAAAATTTCTTCAACAAATAGTTTTTGTAACATACGTAAAACAGTCTTTTGCTTTACAAGCAAAGTTGCGATAAATCTGGACGAGTACATCCCAAAATATTCGTAAAAGTTCCCGACAGGCACAAAAATGCTGCTTATGCCCACTTTTCTGGTAGCTACATACCCCTTTTAGTCTGACTACAATGATTTTTCGATGCAAAGCTGAAACTGCACGCTGAGCACTGTACATTTGTGTTTGTAAACCAGTTATACTGTCGGAAAATTAGGTCAGATTATCAGCCAAAAGCAACAGGAATAACAAACACTAAACAGATGTAAACATCGGCACAAGGAAATGGACCTTTGTCAGATGCAGGGACAGTCGTTTTCTTCATCAACATTATGCCAGAGCAATGCTCTAACACCGCTGAAGATCACTCCGAACATGCCAACCAGCACTGCAGGGATGCTGTCACGTAAAATGTTACCACGGTACAAAATGTCAACTGGCGACATCTATGTCAAGACTACCGTGTGATTGTCGTCCTGGTATAAAATCATCTAGGCAAGATTTTGCACCGACGTTGCAATACAATCGTCACCTGGTTCAGAATGGGATCCTTGCTGTATTCTTTTCTGGCAGCTCACGTACTGACATCTGAAGAGGTCGTCATTCTTTCATCATTCGAATATGAGCGCAGTGACAGCTGTCAAAGACTAGACTTACTGTCTTACACCACCATCACCGCCACTATTGGAACTCATTACAACCATGATCAAAAGAAGCATCGGCATAGGTAATAGGACGTAAGCGCTGGTGAATCGCATTATCTCGCTCATTCACCAACATACCTGTGTAACAAGACAGTGACTGTAATCCATCTATTCTCCTATAGCGACAATTTTCTCCACAGTACACATAAACACATGACCTACTGGTACAAAATATCAAACAGGTAACGAAGTGACATTTTGTGCCTCAACATCGGATGGGGATGGGAGAGTGGGAGATTCTACAGTCAGCTCATATTTGAAACGACCTTCCACGAAAATGGGCCAGCCCCTCTGCTGTCTCCACAGGCAATGTCTTTGATGTGTGCCAGTCCATGGTGCCATCACTCTCAGCCTCCTTGAGGATTTGGAATGAAAAGCCACGATCAATGGCTATCTTGACTGGGGTTAGTGGCTTTCAGGCGGCCAGGGAAAGGTCTTTGGTGGTCTATGTGTCTCCATATTTCAGCGCCAGGAACGATGCAGAACGCCAGTCTAATCAATGACAACGGGCCAGACGGAATGTGTCGGAAAACTTTGCTTTCCGCAGTAGACATGCTTGGATTTAATTCAATATATACATGAAAGGAGTCATACTGTAGCATTCAGAAAAAAAGATGAATGTATACGCAGCAAAAACGGGTGGGGGAATTGAGTGTGAGGGTGGGGGTGGGGATGGATGGGACGGGGAAGGCGTTCGTGCAGGGGAGGAAAGGAGAGGAAGAGACGAGGAGGGGGAGAAGAAAATAGGAGGAGTGAAATTTTCTGCTGTGATGTTGTGTGTTCTTATTGATGTTTCACTCTCTACTTGTCTTCGCTTTCCAGCTGCTCAGTAGGATTTTGTTAAACAGCAAAACACGTTTGAACTGTTCCTTGTGGAAAAACTATAAGTCCTGGGTGATGAACCCTTGAGGAATATTCTCTCGACGCGTTCAGGTTCAGGTTCAATTAACTGTGGTTCTCCACTGTGGGGCTTGAAAAGGGTTTTTAACACCTAGAAAAAAATCACTAAGAAAGGTTTGTGAATGGTGATGATTAAGTTAAAAAGTCTAAAACAGTACAGTAAAATACAACAATACAATACAATACAATGCAATACAATACAATACAATACAATGCAAAAAGTAACTTTCAGTGTTTGTTGTAAAATTGATCCAAATTATGTTTGCTGACTTCTTAAAGAGACAAAATGCTAATTATTCTCGACAGTTTTCCTCCTATCTCACAGGAAATAAATTTCAAATTTCTGCAATATTAGCTCACAAAAGTTTCCGAAAATCTCACGTAAAATGCGATCCTATAAACCACCCCAAACTCAAATGAACTCGGTCGTTTCAATACATCAAGCTTATCAGCAATCGGCAGTCACAAACATTATAAATGAGTTTTTGACTTTTTTTGTTTTTCTTCTCCATATTGACTTCAGAAACGCGATAGAAAAACACGTGTTTGGGAAATCTAACTTGGATCCAAATGAGCTGCAAAACTGCGGTGTCTAACTAGCTTCCATTTATATTTAATCTTCTTGATCATTCACCATGTCTCTCTTCTGACTATTCAGTCTTTTCAGTGTTCATCAATCAACCTGTATGGCAGGTCACACCACAGAACCTAGTCTCCACCGCATTCTGTACGATTAACTTGTCTCTCTTGGTTGAGACGAAATTTCCTTTTTATTCCGTTTGGATCTCTCAAGTGCATTTGATGCAGTCTACACATTCTTCTTTCACGACCAAAACATGCTTTTGGAAGTACAAAACACTGTTCTCAATTCGTTCTTGTCTTCTGGGAAGAAAACGGACTGTTCTTGTTAACAGACACAAATCTTCCACATGGCCTTTAGACTTTGGCATACCTCAGGGGCCTATGCTTGTTCCTGAGCTGTTTATACTGCTTACAACTCCTCAGGCAGATCTCATTAACACACACACTATCCACGATGAAATGAATGCAGACAATACTTAGTTCAACCATTCTGACTCTCCTTTAAAATAAAGCAATCGTGTTCAATTTATTGACAACTTAGTCTTTGAAATTGAAACCTGAATGTCAAACGACCGTTTGAAATTGAACGATGATAAAACGGAAGCTCTGTGA
>CM065730.1:23083842-23093842 GCA_033310375.1 Conus canariensis | reverse complement strand
AACTGTCATTGGTTATCGATCAATGTGTGATGAAGATGAAATATAGTTTGACACGTTGGACACTATGTTCATATCAACACTTATCTTGAATATAAATCACGAATTTCTGATGCCTTCTGTCTCGTGCTTCATAAGTGTAATGCTTTTGAAAGGAATATTTCTCTACCATGCGTCATCCAGTATCTGATACATGACACATTATAAGTCTATACAATAAGAACTGCATATCTTCCCGCTCACGCACTTTGTCGCTTAGTCTTAAAACACGAACTCCCGAACTTTCCTAAGAGCAAACATATGCACCCTTTTCCCATGTGTCAATTATTTTCCAAACCCTGCAGATAGTCTCGTCGGCTGACTGAATGTGAATATCAAAACATGTGTCACATACTGATTAAGATTTGCTATAAAGCACAAGCTATTTTCATAGGAATCACACACACACACACACACACACACACACACACACACACACACACACACACACACACACACACACACACACAAACGTTTTTGCCGATGGACCTGGGTTTACTGACTCCGCCAAAATGTGTATGTTATTGTTGTTGTTGTTGTTGTCGTCGTCGTCGTCGTTGTTGTTCGTTGTTGTTGTTGTTGTTTTCAGGAAGCTATGACTGTTTCAGCGTGATTTTCATATCTACCTTCGTGACAGAAGTTCTGTTTTCACACGCGTCTGTTGGTTGGTTAGTTTGTTGAATGATCACACAAAAGCTGCTTGAACTCATATTAAACTACTCAGTCAAATACAGCATGTAGCCCCACAAAGAATCCTTCAACTGTGGGGCAGTGAGAACCCAGCAAGAATTTTACACAATTCGTTACACAATAAATGTTCAACTCATTGTAATGCAAACTTTCTTTCCTCCCTGACTCATTTTCTCTGTCACTCCAGAGGCGGTAACCCCCACAGCTAATTATTCCTACTCCCCATCCAAAAGCCACATCCTGGTTTGTCCTGTGGCAGTCCCAGAACCAGCAGTCCATAGGGAGAATCTATGTCAAGTCATCAAAGGCAACCCACCAGCAGGATGCTGCACTACTGCTGCGTCACTTCGGTGGAGTTCAGTGGTGCTTGTTCTAATCCAGCACAGGCGGGACACCACATAGTAAGCTCCCTGCCGACTGTGATAATTGCTTGAATCACGGAGCAAAAGTGAGTGAGCGTCTGTCTGCAGAGGGCGCCACCACGTCCGTCCAATAACAGACACAATGAGCCCGCCATACCGCGACGTCCATGACAACCAATGAGCCGCCAACGCACGTCCAATGACAGACACAATGAGCTCGCCAGTACCGGCGACCGTCCAATGACAGACACAATGAGCTCGCCAATACCTGCGACCCTGAAACGAGCTCACAAAGGGCACAGACCTGGAGAGAAAATAGAAACGGAGTCACCCCTAAACTGCAGGTAATCTGAGACTTTTTTATGCTGATCGATGGGTGAGATTAATGATGGTGTGTGGTGACTTTTTTATGCTGATCGATGGGGTGAGATTAATGATGGTGTGTGGTGACTTTTTTATGCTGATCGATCGGTGAGATTAATGAGTGTGTGACTTTTATGCGATCGATCGGTGAATTAAATGATGGTGTATGGTGACTTTTTTATGCTGATCGATCGGGTGAGATTAAATGATGCTTGTATGGTGACTTTTTTTAATGCTGATCGATCGGGTGAGATTAAATGATGCTTGTATGGTGACTTTTTTTAATGCTGATCGATCAGTGAGAATAATGATGGTTATCAATTTCAGACTGCATGACAAGGCTCTACTCCATGCTCACTTTTATGATAATTATATCATGGCGTCAACCAGGCACGAGAAATAGACACCTGCAGTGTTGGCCATAAAATTCAAGCAGCATTCGCAGACACGCATCCATCAAGTGGACGAAAGTGCACAGTGTTATTTCCAATCATCTCAGTTTAGCTTATGGCAAATTCAGCTCTGGATAGCATCCGATGATGTGCTGAAATATCACACAAATGTAGAAGACTTTGATTGGAAGAGAATCCGCAACATCCAAGCTGGAAATGTATGACGTTACCACTTCGCCACAGTGGCTGGGGATCGAAAGCAAACTTGGTTGAAAGATGCAGTGTTTCACAACGGACGAACTCATCAAACTTTGGTGCGGATTCGTGGTGCCAATCCGGATCATACAACAGATCCAGCATCTGCTCAGAAAGGTGATAACACAATTCTCCACTGAAAGTGAACACTGGAGCGTTACTGTTATGAATGGATATGTTGCTACATAGCAATACATTTTCACAGAATATTGAAACTTTCTGGGAATGTAAACGTTGCTGTTTTGTATTTTTACGTCCTACGTAACAAAAAAGGTGAAGCCTGTTTAACTTACATGTGACGAATAGGCGATACTTGTCTTACTCACATTTCAATACCTGCCACATGATTGACGCGGATGCGTTTCAAAGGGTTGTCAAACAAATGAGGAACGAGAGAGGCATGAAGATTCAAGTGAAAATACTGTTGCACACAAACGTGTACTCTCAAAACACACACACGCACACGCACACCACACAACACACACACACACACACACACACACACACCACACGCACGCACCACACACACACACACACACACACACACACACACACACAACAACACACACACACACACACACACACACACACACACACACACACACACACACACACACACACTCACTCGCTCACTCTCACACACTCACACACACACACACACACACACGCACGCACGCACGCACGCACGCACACACACACACACACACACGCACACGCACACCACGCACACGCACGCACACACACACACACACACACACACACACACACACACACACACGCACGCACACACACACAACACACACACACATACACAACACACACACACTCACTCACTCACACACACACACACACACACACACACACACACACACACACACACACACACACACACACCACACACAAACCAAACGCCCACTTAGCTATTTCTTACTTCAGCACACACTGGCCACACACTTCATCACCACCCTTGGGCAGAATCAGTCCCACCTCCACCCGCTTCTGCTGCCAGCCCCAGCCGTAGTGCCACCCCAGTACCCCTTCCAGACCGGTGTAACAGCCCATTCTTACCCCCCCCCCCCTCTGGAACTTACCCCGGGGGTAAGTCTGGGCTAGCCTGCTTTTACCCCCGGGGTCATTCCAGGACTAGCTGAAACTTACCCCCCCTTGTTGGAACTGACCCCCCCCCCCCCCAGTCATCTACATTGTACAAGGTACACAGGCACTCAGAAGACACTAATTAGCTGTAAAAATAGTTAAAATCTTTGATATACATTAAAGTGACCAATGGTCAGTGACACTGACCACTGGTTGTCTGCATTGCACAAGGTATACAAACACTCATGAGACACTGATAAACTGTAAAATATTCAAAATATCTGATTACGTCATAGTGACCAGTGGTCAGTGACACTGACCACCAGTCGTCTGCATTGTACAAGGTACACAGGTACTCGGGAGACTATAATTAGCCGTGAAGTAGTTAAATCTCCGATTTACGTCATAATGACCAGTAGTCAGTGGCACTGACCACAAGTAATCTACATTGTACAAGGTACACAAGCACTCGGGAAACACTAATTAGCTGTTAAATAGTTAAAATCTCCGATTTACGTCATAATGACCAGTGGTCAGTGGCACTGACCACTAGTCATCTGCATTGTACAAGCTAAGGTACACAGGTACTCAAGAGACAAAATAACTGTAAAATAGTTAAAAGAGGCAAATGGGATGAAGCAACAACGGTACTTGGTCACAACGACACGTGGTCACAACGACATTTTGTCACAACTACGCTTGGTCACATTGGCACTTGGTCACATTGGCATGTAGCCGTCTTTCTTTCCACGCATTTACGGGCGTACTCACACACCCGAATATTGACCCACGCATGTAAGCTAGCGCGAGAAATGTTAATACGTATCTGTTAGTGAACCAGGGTGTGTGGTGGGGGGGTGGGGGGGGGGAAGTAGGAGGTCCATCTATTGAGAAGAGTCTAGAACTACACTTTGTCTAAACCAACTGACTGTATATAGGAAGTGGGAGAGGAGGGGTAAATATGCAGGCTAACACAATTTTTTTTAAAGGCGGGTGTGCGTGTTGGGAAAAGGCAGAGGAAAACCCTGAATAACCCTCTCTTGTTTGAAGGGTGGGGTGGGGTGGAGGAAGATTCCAAATAGTCCTAGACTGACCCTTTGGGGGGGGGGGGTTAAATCCAGGCTAGCCCAAACTTATCCCCGCGGGGTTAAGTTCCAACTAGGGGGGGTAA
Organism: Conus canariensis; assembly: GCA_033310375.1. Classification (NCBI taxonomy): domain Eukaryota; kingdom Metazoa; phylum Mollusca; class Gastropoda; order Neogastropoda; family Conidae; genus Conus; species Conus canariensis. Next base: position 23,089,478 of record CM065730.1, on the reverse strand, counting down.
GTTCTAGCTAGTCCTAGAATGACCCCCGGGGGTAAAAGCAGGCTAGCCCAGACTTACCCCGGGGTAAGTTCCAGAGGGGGTAAGAACGGGCTGTTACACCGGTTCTCTTTCTGCCCGAAGGCAGCGCTACGAAATGTGACCTTTATTACCAAGACCCCCCCCCCCCCTCTCTCTCTCTCTCTCTCTCTCTCTCTCTCTCTCTCTCTCTCACTACACATTACGCAAACCAAAGTGTGCGCCATGTCTAGGTGAAAATCTCAGCGTTGAGATCCATTTCTTTCAGACAATGTGATCATAGTTTTTTTGTTTTTGTTTTTTCAATCAACTGGTGGTTTTCTTACTGACAACCGCAATGCACCATAATGGAATATTCTTACGTAACGTGCATGACGCTCTACTGTGAGTATGTGGTCTAGCTTACTTTCATACTGTTTAATACAGGAATTCATGTCTCGAACTCTGTTTGATAGAAATGGAATGCGGTGGTCTGTCTAAACTTGAAAAAATGCAGCTTGGATATTTGTGAAAGTTTTGGCATTTAATATCATTCAGCTTTTCTTTCTTTTGAGCTTATAAAGCAATGCTAGTAAATGATAATAAATGTTAAGAAAAAGACGATCTTATAACATAAATTTCATGGCTGACAGTGTTGACTTCAGGCTTAAAAGTCTGTTCAGCAGTAGGATGAATATAAAGGTCATAAGAACGTCTGTCATTCTGCCAAGTTTGATCGACCTCGTGCTTTTTGTACTTGCTGACACAATGTTAACGTTGATGTTTATCATGGACACACTCAGACACCCCCGTAACAGTGTGATTATATACACTCACTTGTTACACACATGTGAGTCAGAAGAAGTCATTCTTCCAGTCCATACCAAGTATTATTACATCCCCTCGCAGACAACCACTTTGTTTTCACACATGAATTGTCTCAAAGGGCAGATATGGATCAACCTGAGCCTGGAAGAGGGTCGGTACTCTCCCGAGTGCTCTTCTAGCTTGGAGTAGGCCTACTTTCAGCCCTGAAACGGCCCTTCTGACGCACTGACCTTCACGAATCCCGCCTGCATCATCTCCTTTAGCCTCCAGCGTGAGGAAATAGGTGGGACGTTCCGGGTTCAACGTCAGGTTTCAGGGAGCATGAGCGTAGTGAGATAACAGAGAGAGAGAGGAGAGAGAGAGAGAGAGAGAGAGAGAGAGACAGACAGACAGACAGACAGACAGACAGACAGACAGACAGACAGACAGACAGACAGACAGACAGACAGACAGACAGAGGACTTCTACTATTACACCGACACCTCCAGATCAACGAGAGACACAGACAGACAGACCACAGAGAGAGAGAGAGAGAGAGAGAGAGAGAGAGAGAGAGAGAGACAGAGACAGAGACAGAGACAGAGAGGTGCTATCTACCATCACACTGACACCACCCGAATAACACGTTAAGAAAAGCATCGAGAAATGACAAATTTTCATGCTGCGCCGTAGAGAAGGGAAGGAGGCAGTAGGAACAAGGAGGGGAAGGGGGGGGACGAGAGGAAGGTGGTAATCTCGGAATTTGTGACTGCGAGGCTGACGTCATGTCAACAGAGCTTCGAGTCAGGAGATTGGGAATGAAGGAAGATGGAAACGGAGGCTATGGAGGAGTGGTGGGGTAGTGGAGGTCAGCTGGTTGGAGAGAGATTGCCCTGTGAGAACTCGTCTTTCCAGAGGTCCATAGGGTGGAGACGAAATGAGGATGGGGTGGGGGGGGGGAGATGGGGTCGATTTATATAGTCATGGGGATCGTTTACCACGTGAGGGGCATGCTGAAGTTGTGCTTTGCTGTTATAAAGTTTGGTATAAACGTGGAGTGCATCGCGTATTGCATGGTTTGCATTTCTGTGCTGGTCCTCCTGAAGTTTGGGGCAGCTTTTCCCTCTCCGTCTCTACTTGTTTATTGGTCTGTCTTGCCCCCTGTGAGCCCTCTCTCTCTCTCTCTCTCTCTCTCTGTGTGTGTGTGTTGTGTGTGTGTGTGTGTGTGTGTGTGTGTGTGTGTGTGTGTGTGTGTGTGTGTGTGTGTGTGTGTGTGTGTGTGTATTTAGGCAGCTTTTCTCTCTCCGTCTCTACTTGTTTACTTGTTTGTCTTGCCCCCTGCGAGCCCTCTCTCTCTCTCTCTCTCTCTCTCTCTCTATCTCTGTGTGTGTGTGTGTGTGTGTGTGTGTGTGTGTGTGTGTGTGTGTGTGTGTGTGTGTGTGTGTGTGTATTTAGGCAGCTTTTCTCTCTCCGTCTCTACTTGTTTATTTGTTTGTCTTGCCGCCTGCGAGCCGTCCTCTCTCTCTCTCTCTCTCTCTCTCTCTCTCTCTCTCTCTCTCTCTCTCTCTCTCTGTGTGTGTGTGTGTGTGTGTGTGTGTGTGTGTATGTATTTATGTGTGAGTGTGTGTGTGTGTGTGTGTGTGTGTGTGTGTGTGTGTGTGTGTGAGTGTGTGTGTGTGTGTGTGTGTGTGTCTAGTGTATGTGTGTGTGTGTTTGTGTGTGTGTGTGTGTGTGTGTGTGTGTGTGTTGTGTGTGTTTGTGGTGAGTGTTTATATATATATATGATGTGTGTGTGTGTGTGTGTGTGTGTGTGTGTGTGTGTGTTGTGTGTGTGTGTGTGTGTGTGTGTGTGTGTACATTTGTGCGTACGGACGTGGGTACAAGGCTTTTCAGGTAGGATCACGCTTCTGTAGAACGAGCGTATTGTATCTCTTGTATCAACGTAATAGTAACAATAGACTTTGTTTAATTGAAATTCGGGATACATTCCTTGCAAATAGCAAGTTGTTATCAAATCGGACCTTGTATATTTGTTGAGCTCACAAGTGGAAACAAAGTGATGGTATATAATCACCCATTTCCAGTGTGCGTGTGGGTGTGGGTGTGGTGTGTGGGTGCGTGCGTGCATGCGTGCGTGCGTGCGTGCGTGTGTGCGTGCGTGCCTGCCTGTGTGCGTGCGTGCGTTGCGCGCATGTGTGTGCGTGGTGTGTGTGTGTGTGTGTGTGTGTGTGTGGTGTGTGTGAGTGTGGTGTGTGTTGTGTGTGTGTGTGTGTGTTTTGTGTGTGTGTGTGTTTATTTGTATGTGCATGTGTATGTGTGCGTGCGTGCATGCGTACGTGCGCGTGCGCGCGCATGTGTGCGCGTGTGTATGTATGTGTGTGTGTGTGTGTGTGTGTGTGTGTGTGTGTGTGTGTGCGCGTGTGTGTTTGTTTGTATGTGCATGTGTATGTGTGTGTGTCTGTGGTAAACGTCAACACCACTAACATTTCTTGAAACACAGTGAGTATGGCGATCAAACTTATCAAGGCTGTTGATATTTGTACGAGCTTTCCAGACATACACATTACATAACTGACACGCAACAAAGGTCAAAAAGAGGCAATAACAGTTTAAGAAAAAGGAATCTAAATGAAAGAATCACAATTTACTTATAAAGCATGATTATTCTCATGAAATACTCCAAACACTATGTGACAATGATGAAGTTGATCTTCCTATTGAAAATATTAAACATTTGCGAAAAATAGAAAAGCCAAAAAAATGTGAGGAAAATACAAGATGGAACATAAATTCATGTGCTAAGCGAAACCACCACCATCTTCATTAATACACTTTGTTTATTGAAAATATTAAACATTTGCGAACACTAAAAATGCCAAAACATGTAAAGGAATTACAGAATGGAACATAAATTCATGTGCTAAGCGAAACTACCACCATCTTCATAAATACACTTTGTTTAATACTAGAAATAACCCCCTCCCCAGCCACCCACGCGCCCCCCCCCCCCCCCCCCCCCCCCCCCCTCCCCTTTCAAAAATCTGAATATTCATTATGTGCATATTCACATTTTGAAATAAAGCAATGCTATATTTTGGTAAGAATGTGACATTAATAGTCTAAGTAGTGGCCACAGCAGCAGTATGAGTAGTAGCAGGAGCAGTAGTAGAAGTAGCAGTAGTATAAGCAGCAACAGCGAAAATAGAAGTGGTAGTAGTAGTAGTTGCAGGAGTCGTATTAGTAGTGACAGCAACGGCAGCCATGGTAGTCGTAGTCGTCGAAATGCATCTTCGCGCAAAATCGTTGGTTTAAACCTTTAAAATGGTTCTTGAGATTTGCCAGTTGAAAAATTAAACTTTCCACTTCTCGTCTTTGGAGGTCAGACGCTTTTATGCCGAGTCAGGCACCCGTACCCCCTTGGATTCAGAGCAAGCTATAATTGTCGTCGTGGTCAAGATTAGAAAATATCTGAAAATATCGAACGGCCACCTCATTTCAGTCTGACGCGAATTCATACTTCAATTTTGCTAGGTCGCAATGCGACGCATGCAGATTTACCAGAGGTACCAGTAGTCATAGAAATTGAACTGGTAGCTACAGAAGCGGCAACTGATTTTGTTGCTGTCATTAATCTAAGTAAAGTGTGATTTTTCAAGAAATAAATTTCAATTAAAATGGATTGGACAGAGCCTGAACATCAAAACACAAAGAGGAGGGACAAAAGAGGGAGGTAGAAAAGACATGAGCATACTTAGAGAGAGACAGAGACAGAGAGACTGAGAGAGAGGGGGGGGAATGGAGAGGGAGTGAGAGGTGAGAGAGAGCCAGATAGACAAACAGAGGGACAGGCAGAACGCGCGCAGTGGGGCCTTATAGACAGAAACAAGGAATAATGAACACACAGCCAAGATTTGGCAGAGGCAGAACAAAACCAAAGCTCTGGAAGCCATTGACCAGGATTTATAGCATTGTCCGCGACAGCCGCCAAGAGACAAATTGTTGTTCCCGCAACGAAACCGAGATCGCCAGGGAAGATTCAGGTGTCTCCAAGTCATATTTCACACACAGACGAACCTCCTCACATCCTTTTAGATGAATTACGCCCCAAGCACCCCCCCTCCCCCCGTGCCCCTCCGCTCATCAATATCTGATTAGTGTCCAAACCATTCGGATAAACTCAAAAGAGCTCACAAAAGTTTAAAACTTTACATAGCGTGAACGTACAATCACCGACTGCATGCAGATTAACATAAGTCAACATTTTACAAAAACTACGTAGGTTACAAACTCTTCCAAGATGATATGTCACGCCTCAAAGATTACATACAGATATATGGCTAGCTTCGTTATGCTCGTGCTGAAACGTTAGTAAAAGGGAACATTCAAACAGGCTCTTTCAACCAGCGGCTGTGTGTGTGTGTGTGTGTGTGTGTGTGTGTGTGTGTGTGTGTGTGTGTGTGTGTGTGTGTGTGTGTGTGTGTGTGTGTGTGTGTGTGTGTGTGAGCAAAATTACAAAGAAAAAAAAACTACGCAACCTACTAAAACCGAAACTGGTGGAAAGAAGATAGGTGGCCGAAACAACGAATCCAGCTAACTGCTATTCATTACGTTACATATTTTCACAGAGTGTCCAATTTTTCTTCCTGTTTCAACGCTCACATTTCATATTTTCCATGCCCGATGACACAAAAAAAGTATGGAAAGTAACTCTTCTTTCAGTCTGTATCTACTATTATCATTTCCCCTAGCGAGAAAATCAGTTTGTTTTGACTCATGAACAAAAAAGGGCGGACTCAGAAACCTTTCTGTCTTGGCGGAGCTCTGCGTTCTTACCA
>CM065730.1:23076342-23081342 GCA_033310375.1 Conus canariensis | reverse complement strand
ACCAAGAGAAAACACAGAATCACACAATGTTCATCCCAAAGAAGCACACTTAACGAATAAAAAAAAAAAGCTGACAAATGAATGGAGTGCAAATGCCTGCTCTCTTTTTCCTCTTTCTTTCCCTCTTTGAAGACAGCATAGCAGAAGAACAGCAAAGACTCATTACAAGAGTGAAGAAAAGTGGTATGGGAATTTGGTCTCGCTCGAGCTCGGACCGAGGGAAAGAAATATCTACGAGGACAAAGCTTGAAAGAAGCAATTCCTTTCAACAACAACAAAAATGGGGCCAGGGGGAGGGGGGGGAGGTAAAGAGGAGGAGCGTAATTCATAATAGGGGGAGGGGGAGGAAGTGAAAGGGGTGCGAAGGCGGGGAGAGATCGAGAGCGGAATCACTGAATTGTGTCATTTAAAAAGTACAATGGGAAAAGCATAAATATTACCTTCTTCATATTCTCCTTTCCGGACAAAAGGAAGAAAGAAAGAAAGAAAGAAAGAAAAGAAAGAAAGAAAGAAAGAAAAGAAAGAAAGAACAACGGCAAATAAACATGTAAATCGATAAAATTAATAGAGAAATAAAAATAGAGATAAATAAACAAATAAATAAATGAATGAATAAATAAACAAAAGAAAAGACCATAAAAACATAAACAATCAAGACATGAATATGGAACCAGTCTCCACCTCCAACCACCACCTCAACCGCCTTCCCACCTCCCTCCACCCTCCTGCAACACTTGCCCCACTTTCCCTGTCCCATCCTGTCTCGTCACATGATGCTCTCCGATATGTTTGTTTGTTGTTTGTTTTTTGCCTAGTTACGCGGCTATTTTATTGCGCTGTATTTTTTTTTTTTTTGTTATTGAAGGCCTGTTTTTTTTTTTTTTTAATTCAGGGATAAACCATGTAGTTTGGGGAGATGCAGAACGACCTTTGGAGTGGCGGGTGGGGAGGAGTGATTTTGCTCTTGACCTTGCGTGCCTACGCTGCTTTCACCATGCGGTATACTTGCCTTTCTTTTCTTTTTCTTTTTTTTTTTTCTTTTAAAAAGAATGGAGATCATGGTAAAGTGGTATCCCTTCTTTTGGGCTGAATGTTGGTCCTTACCTTTTCACTTCTGATTAGGGTCTCCATGTCAGAGTCCACTGCTGAAGAGCTGGTTTGTGTCTGTTTTGGACTGCAGTAGTGTGTCTGTATGTTCGGTGGAGAAGTTGGAGCCAGGCCGACAGTCGTTTGTCAAGCCTGTGTTTGCTCTGTTGTCGCCCTGGTGGACCGCGTCCTGTCCTTAGTGACTCAGACTGGTGGTAGGCTGCTGCCTCGACCCACTGTCTGGCAAACCTGCGGTCGGTCCTTTCCGTGTCGCCGCTGGTTGGAACGTTCTGTCTTCGAGGCGGTTGTGGACCACCTCTTCGTTTTCTTCGCTCGCCTGTCTTTACTGGAAGGCGGACCAGTTCAGGTTTTGTTGCCGGAGCTGTCTGACTCACCTCAGCATGCTGAAAGTTGGAGGCCGGTAGAGGCCATTGGGCAGTCATCGGTCTGTCAAAGGCTATTTCATGCGTTAATTCTTCACAAGCCGGAAGAGGCCATGGGGCAGTCCTCAGTCTGCCAAAGGCTATTCCATCCGTTAGTTCTTCACAATCACAATCGGGCCTGTAACGAGTAAAAAGAAGAAAAACATCCACATCTACCCCCGTGAGAAAGGATAATTTATGATGGAAAGAAGCTCAACGATTAATTCAGAAAGCATCTTTTCGTCAGTAGATTATATTCTCGTTTGAGGAATAATGTTAAGAAACTCGGGTGAAAATCTACCGTTACGGAACATGTTCAACCCGATCTGTTTCGTTGCCAGTTACAAATGAAATATTCTGGAAGCCCTGCTAATGGTACTGGGACGTAATGACCCTGGACCCTGTGGAACAATTCCTTAAGAACAGCTAACCCAGCCATGTGCCTGTGCCAGAACTGAATTTATCTAGACTAGCGCCAGTAAAATCTGTTACAAACCGTAGCACATGTCTCCCATGTTGTGATCAAAACTTCTCTTGGTCCAAAGACTCGTCTCTATTCAGACTTGAGGTTTTTAGCTACAGCGTGGATGCTGTGGCTGCCTGCTCAAATTGCTACGTGAAAGGAAGTAAATGGTTGTGGTCGGTGGTGCAAGAAGTTGTTGGACAAGCAGACAAGGTCGTTCCTTCTGGGCCCGTCACATTCATGTTTCTGTTGGTCATTTGTGATTGCCATTTTGTTTTGAACGAATGTTATTCGATTAAGGATTTCCTTTCATATCCCCATCACGTGCAAGAGCTTCTATCCGTCAAAACATGAAACTGATATATTGAAGTGAATTGACATTTCATGTTTCCTTTTCATGTTGAGATGTTTTCTTCATCCCCCAAACGTGTTGATATATAACCGAAAGAAGCTAGTGTACAGAGGAGGCGGAAAGAAAGGAAGTCTTTCCGGACTCCATTATTTTCTCAACTGGATTGACCTTATAGGACTGTTCAGTCACAGAAATGCACGAAATGAACTGCTGGCATATAACAACGCGTCTGGGAACGGTAAAAGCCAAAAGCTCTGGGTGCTTACAACATGCCACTGTGGCGTTGTCAGTAAGTGACGATGCACGAAACTATTAGGTGAACAAAAGTGGTCGGTGAATTATGGTAATGTTACCATCATTTGAGTAATGTGACAATGCAGGAGGAAGCCAGGTATAGGCCGCACAGTTCACATCAGAGCGAAGGCATCAGCTCGATCAATGACTGGCTTCGACACTATATAAGCCTTTTGCTTAAATTTCAGTGAAATCGTTGACTTTTTTGTCTCTCTTGAGTGCGAAGTGCTAATATAATATCTAGGTCCCTCTAGACAAATTCCTTTAGAAGTTTTAATCCTTCCAGTGTCTATCTGAAGAATTTTTGAAAGTGTTAAGCGTTCCTGCAGTGGTGATATTGATCAGACAAAGTAATTAATCTGTTAGTTTACAAAAAAAAGTGCGAAAAAGACTACATTTAGTTGGCAGTTTTGCCTAACTTAGTGGGTGTCCTTGTGCAGTTGTCTTTTATGGCGAAAAGATTTTGTGTGGTGCTTCCATCATGATGACCGTGCAGAGGTTTATAGGTATCAGTCATATCATCCTTCACTCTCCGATACTTCAGGCTAGGAAGTTGTGAGTTGATTAATCTCTCCTTGCAGGTCAAAGCATTTATTCCTGTAATTCGCTTTGCACTCTTCTATGCACATTTTCAATTAAGTTTATATGTTTCCTAAGCTACGGGAACCATACCACATTTTCATTTTTAAGATCGGTCTTACTAAAGAACTGAAGAATGTAACCATAACATTTTTACTTTTTAACTGAACAAACTGAACTATTTTAGTTTTGTTGTTGTTGTTGTTTTGTTGTTGTTTTTTTTTACAATTTAACTGCAGCATTATTGTGATGCTCAAAGGTTACATTCTTGTCCACAAAAATCCCCAAGTCCTTTTCCAGCTCGGTAGCCCAACTTCCAGGTCAACAGAATAAATATAAGCGTGATTAGGGTTATTTCAACCAAAATGAAGTATTTTGTTTTTCTCACTGCTAAACTTGACCTACCACCTGTCTTTCTATATAACCAGTTCATGTATTCTCTCTTAGCGCATGGTTTGCCTGTCTTTGTCAATTATTTCGCAGTATGCTTGTATATCACTGGCATCTTTTTTCTATAAAACATTGCATCATATCTGGCATATCAATGGTCAACTACCCTAAACATAGCAATTTTGCAAGGAAGCCATTTTCCAAGTGTGTTATCTATTATATGCATACCCAAAGTATAAATGTGAAAACGACATGGTTCCTACGTTTATTGAGTCAATTTTAAACTCTACTATCATAGATTTCCAAACTATTTCATTCCCAAAATAACCCTTCATTCAGACAGTGAGAGAATGGGAGAAAGTGGATGCACACATACGATGGATGTGATTGATGCAGAGAAGCCTGAATGAGGCAAGTTCCAAACAGTTTTCTGAGGCTCACAGCTGCTCTGCTACTTCTCTGTAGTCTTTTATTGACATCAGTTTCCCGCTGACTGCTAACGTGTGCCAGACTGAAAAAAGACTATAGAATCAAAACGCGTATGCCATACTGAAAAGACAATAGAATCAAAACTCGTGTGCCAAACTGAAAAAGACTATAGAACCAAAACGCGTATGCCATACTGAAAAGACAATAGAATCAAAACTCGTATGCCAGACTGAAAAAGACTATAGAATCAAAACGCGTATGCCAGACTGAAGAGACAATAGAATCAAAACTCGTATACCAGACTGAAAAAGACTATAGAACCAAAAACTCGTATGCCAGACTGAAAAAGACAATAAAACCAAAACTCGTATGCCAGACTGAAAAAGACTATAGAATCAAAACGCGTATGCCAGACTGAAGAGACAATAGAATCAAAACTCGTATACCAGACTGAAAAAGACTATAGAATCAAAAACTCGTATGCCAGACTGAAAAAGACAATAAAACCAAAACTCGTATGCCAGACTGAACAAGGCTATAGAAACAAAACTAACGCAGATATTTGAAATGTGTTTAGTGCATTTTTTTTTCATTCTGACAAAGTCCCACTCGGTGCCGAAATTTACCATCGCGCTTTCAAACATATTCTTTGAACCTGTTCATGACAGTCCTTTTGCTGTGGAGGGCACATCTTTGTTTGCGGTCAGTTTTGTCCACCATGGCCCAGCGTTAGTCACGTACAGTCCATGTGAATGCAAGCTACATTCCTGGGCTCCGGGGAGGCGGTACCGTCCCGTCCCCTTTGCCCCCAAGCTTGACATGAGTAACGTTTATCTTGCCCCTCTGCTGGATGGATAGGGAGGGTCGTCATAAGGAAACTGAACCCTACTGGTGGTATAAACATGGCATTCCCAATTTTGAAAAATTTCAACCCCATGTTGTCCAGACGCTCTTAGCCCTGCGTTTAATCCCCAAAAGCACACTT
>CM065730.1:23053842-23071342 GCA_033310375.1 Conus canariensis | reverse complement strand
TTGTGAACTGTGTTGAAATTTTTTCACCTGGTAAATATTACAGACAACCAAACTCGTTAGAACTTGTCTTCATAGTACACTATGCGGACGAAAATAATAGGAATCGTTACAACATTTCTGCATTTAGCATGAAAACAAAGAGTACAATAAACACTTTTTGACTATTAGTCTAAGCTGTACTGTAATGTTTTATCTTCGCTGTACTGTAATGTTTTATCTTCACAGCTGTAAAAATACAATGAAATATTGGTAAAGATAAATCAGTATGTAAACTAACCGTCTTCTCTTTCACTCCCCCTTCCCCTTAACCTACCATCTTCCCTCCTACTGCTCATGATCTTTATAGTACGTTAATAAGTCACCATGCTGAATTTGGAGAAGATCGGACAAATACTGTGGATTTGACAGACTGCATATGCACAGACAGACATACAGTTCATGCACACAGACAGACAGACAGTAAGAGTGACAGGCAAACAGATAAACAAAACGAGCTTAATTAGAAAAGATGGCACTCTCTGTATGGGATGTAGCCTATCTAGATATTGTTCAGTCTTCAGTGACAGTGACAAATAAGTCACTCCTCTCTCTCTCTCTCTCTCCTCTCTCCTCCTCTCTCTCTCTCTCTCTCTCTCTCTCTCTCTCTCTTTATCCATCACAACCTCCACCTTCTTCCTCAATCTGTAAACTCCATTACAATATCCACCCGTTCCCACATTCTGTGGTCCCCTATCACTATATCTACGCTCTCCCTCCTTCTGTTGAACTTCGTCACAGTTTCATGTACTCTCTCATTATGTAGTTTGATACAATATCTTTTCTCTCCTAACTCTGTAGTTGATCACTACATCCATCCTCGCTTTCAGTCAGTAGTCCATCGCAATATCCATCCTCTCCCTCATTCCGTAGTTCTTCATCACAATATCAGTTATCTTCCCTCTTTCTGTAGTCTGGCACAATATCTCCTCTCTCCTCACGTTAGAATGAATCCAATTACCTGTCTTCTTCTTCATCCTGTAGTCCCTCACAATATCCAATCTAACCATCAGTCCGTTTCCGTTCAGCATAACATTCATTCTCTCCCATATTATGTCGTCCAGTATCCATCCTCTCCCACATTATGTGCTCTATCACAATATGCATCTTCTCCATCACTATGTAATCCATCGCAATACCTATCCTGTCTCATATCATGTGCTCTGTCACAATATGCATCTTCTCCATCATTATGTAATCCATCGCAATATCTATCCTCTCCTAAATTATGTAGTCCAACACAGAATCTATTTCTCCCTCATTCTATAATCTGTCACCACAATATGCATTCTCTTCCTCGTCCTGTAACCTTTTATCACAACATCCATCCTCTTCGTCATTCTAAAATCCATGACACTTGCTATCTTCTCGCTCATTCTGTAGCCCTTCATTATAACATCCATCATCTACATAATTGTACGGTCCTTTATCATAATATGCATCATCTCTCTTCGTGTTGTAGTTCATTACAATATCCATCGTCTCCCTCATTGTATAATCCCTTTTTTTCATAACAGCCATCTGCTCACTGATCCTGTCATCCATCATAGTATCCATCCTCCCCCTTACTCCTACTCCTTCATCACAACATCCATGCTCTTCCCCATACCGTGGTCATTCATCACAATATGCATCCTCTCCCTCCTCTTGTAGTACAACAGATATCCGTTCTCTCTCTCATTCTGTAGTTCTAGATTACAACATCCATCTTCTCCCTCATTCTGTAGTCTTTCAGCACAGTATCCATCCTCTCACTCAGACTGTAGTTTTTCATCACAATATTATCTTGTAGTACAACAGATATCCGTTCGCTCCTTTATTCTGTCGCCAGTCATTGCGATATCCGTTTTCTCTCTCATTCTGTAGTCTATCACAATACACGTCCTCTCTCCCTCATTCTATAGTCCTTCCTCACAATATTCACCCTCTCCCTCAATCTGAAAAGTTTTCCTCACAATATCCATCGTCTACCACATTCTGTGGAATTTCATCGCAATATCCATCCTCTACCTGGGTACGTTATCCCCCCAGGGACTTCCAGCTGTCAGTCTGCCCAGACCATTCAGGCCAGATCACTGATTCTGTCACCTCAGTCTTCTCCCAAAGGACAGTCGACGTCTACGCCTACATTTGTCACAGATGAGAGTGGAAATGGGTCAGCAGAACTTTATTATCCCGACTCGTAACGGGAATGTAGTTTGGGGAATAAGGACGGTGAAAGCTGGCGAAGATGTACAAAAGGGGGAGGGAGGAGGGATCTGGGATGGCAGAGAGAGAGAGGGGGTGCAGACAGATGGATAGGTAGACAGAAAGAGAGACATGTAAACAGAGAGCGATTGAGAGAGAGAGAGAGAGAGACAGAGACAGACAGACACACAGACAGACACACAGACAGACACACAGACAGACAGACAGACAGACACAGAGAGATGTCAACACTTTGACCATTTTAACATATATAACCATTGAGAGAATCATATCGAGAGGCAGGGGTGGGGAAGTGTCACTTTGACCATTGTAATGCCATTAATATTAGAGTGACAGATTAACCATTGCAATGTATTTGACTATCTAGAGACAGACAGAGAGACAGACAGGAGAGAGAGAGAGAGAGAGAGAGAGAGAGAGAGGAGAGAGAGAGAGGTACGCAAGCACAAGTTTTATCACTACAGTCCAACCAACCACACAATGTTTTTTCTAGGTCTGCTAAACAAATAATAGAAAAAGGCCATACCTAAAAAAAAGGGAATGCTGACATCCTGAAATGAGGTTATATCTTGAATGAACAAAAAACACAACAACCAAAACAATATTGACATGCTGGCTAAATTATTGACGTCTTTCACACACACACACACACACACACACACACACAACACACACACACACACACCACACACACGCACATGCACACAACACACACACACACACACACACACACACACACACACACACACACACACACACAAGGCCAAAAAGTGATTGAGAAGAGGACCCCTGTGGTCACAAAACACACACGCGTGTGCATGCATATGCACACATGTACGAACACACACACACACACACACACACACACACACACACACACACACACCCCACACACACACACACACACACACACACAGAGTTTTCCCTTACTGAAACCCTTTTTGCTTACCGGAGATGCATACATAATCCTATCATTTAACCATGACCCGTCCAACTGTGTTCGTTTTTATCAGCTTTCTGTCCAGTAGATAATCCAATTTCTTCCCCCTCCCTCACTTTCCTAGCCCTCAGCTCCTTCCTCTTTTGATCAACATTTCCCTCCCCCCCTTTTCCCACTACCAAGGTCACAGCTCTCCCTCCTTCACAGACCGTCTTCTTTTCTCCTTTCGCAAGATTTGCTTCAAGACGTCTAGTCCTTCCCCTGCCTGTTGCCATCCTTCTCTCTCTCTCTCTCCTCTCTCTCTCTCTCTCTCTCTCTCTCTCTCTCTCTCTCTCTCCTCTCTCTCTCTCTTTAGCTGGCTTCGTTTTCTGAATCTGCTACTGACTTTGGAATACCGCCCTTACCCCTCCTCCCTCTACCCTTCTCTGCACCCTTCATTGCAGTATGTATATCCTCTCCCACAGTCTACACTTCTCGTCCACCTGGTCCTCAACTAATCCCCCCAGTGTTTGTTTTCGTTAAACCAGTGCCTGTCACCTGGTGTATGACATGGCGATGAACTACAGATTGTGAAGGAAATGATCATTTCTTGTTTCATGTCGGGCTGTGTTTTAGTTGTGAGGCGTTTTTTTTTTTTACACATGCCGTCTCATAACTCATGGCTACTTTCTGTATGATAATAAGAAAAAATTAGCAAAGTACTGGACATATATATGCGAGCTCTAGGGGCTTTATTTAATATTAGATTCGGGGGGTGAAGTGGTTTATTCTCCTCTATGCACAATCCCAAAAAGATCCATTCTTTCCGTCAAAAGAGTTCCAATGATTTCAGCAATAAGAGGGGAATCTTGGATGAAAGCCGTATAGGCCTACACCAATAGCAAACTGCACAACTACTAACTGACTTTATAGGTCAGCTGCGCCATACACCACGTGAAATTTAACATCTTTCTCATTTGCATTTCATTTCCCTGAAAAGATTTTCCCTCTGCGACCCTTAGTCACGTGTTGTAAAGATCCTTTGTCCTAGTACTGATCGTCTCCGTCATCGGTATTCCGTCTTGTGGCCGCCTGCGATGATGCAGGACACTGGCACAAACTTTTATCTCTCCGCAGCCCTTCCCCGCGTGTCAATGCTGCTGGTCTTTGAATTGATCGTCGCCAGCATCGGTATTCATCCCAGATGCTGCCCTTGATTCTGCTGAAGATTCACGCATTCTTGGTGACAACAGTTGTTCCCAGGGGACAGTCTCCACCTCAGCGTCAAAGGAGTTATAGGAAATGGGGACCGTGTCCCTGGGCCCGGGCAGGCAAGGAAATGGTGGAAAGTTTGGTACCGGGCAGAGTTTACTGGAGGGAAAAATCGTTGAAAATGCAGCTGCTTTGTGTGTGTGTGTGTGTGTGTGTGTGTGTGTGTGTGTGTGTGTTGTGTGTTGTGTGTGTGTGTGTGTGTGTGTGTGTGTGTTGTGTGTGTGTGTGTGAGAGAGAGAGAGAGAGGGGGGGAGTTTTTCTGCACATTAATTTGTTTGCTAACCCCATCCCATGAATCCCTGTCACCAAGGAGCTTGAAACATTAAATCTCTCTCTCTCTCTCCTCTCTCTCTCCTCTCTCTCTCTCTCTCTCTCTCTCTCTCTCTCTCTCTCTCTCTCTCTCATTACTGCTTTCCTCATGCTGGCTGTATTTTCCAAGTTTGCTATTGACTTAACATCTCCATCCCATACCTCCTGCTCCATCCTTCTTTGCTGTATGCATCTTCTCCCTAGTCTGCAGTTCCTGTCCACCTAGTTCTCAAATGATCCGCCCCTGCATTTTTTCCCCCAGTAAATTACGTTTTTAACCTGGGCCTGTCATGCAGTGTGAAACGCTGTAGTATCTGCAGGCAGTAAAGGATATGATCATTCTTTTTCCAAGCAAACTATGTCTAGCTGTGAAGTGAATTTTTTTTTCAATATCTCGTCAATAACTCATTGCTTCGTTTGGTTAAATAACAAGAACAGTTCAGCAAAGTACTGGACCTATACACGCACTTCAGGAAAATGTATTTGATAATAGATCTGGGAGCAAAGAGGTCTGTTTTGAAAGAGTTTCACAACGATAGGGGAGTCTTATATGTACGCCATAAATACCCATAGCAAACCGTCCGAATACTGTTAGACCTCACAGGTCGGCGGCGCTTTATACCACATGACTTGAAAACTAATTCTGATTTTTACTTCATTTCGTTAGAAAGACAGTCCCTCTGCGCCCTGTAGCCATGTGTCAAAATGATCCTTTGTCCCAGTATCGATTGTCTCCATCATCAGTATTCAGTCCTGTAGCCGCCTGCCATTTGTGAAGGAGATTCGCGCAGTTTTCGGTCGTCCGAGACCTCTGGCCGCGTGTCAATGATGCTGGTGCCCGAACTGATCGTCGCCAGCATCGGTATTCATCCTGGGTGCTGCCCGTGATTGTTCCGAAGATTCACGCAGTCTTGGTGACAACAGTTGTTTCCCAGGGGGACAGTCTCCCCCTCAGCGTCAATGGAGTTATAGGAAATGGAGACCGCGCCCCTGGCCCTTGGCTAGGCTGGTTTTCAAGTCCAATCATCGCCAAGAAATACCAGTCCTCTTTCCCCCGTTACCTGACCGAGTTTACTGGACAGAAAATAGTTGTAAAAACGGAGCTGCTCTGAAAGAGAGAGAGAGAAGAGAGAGAGAGAGAGAGAGAGAGAGAGAGGAGAGAGAGAGAGAGAGAGAGAGAAGAGAGAGAGAGAGAGATCTTTCTTTTGCACATCATTTTGTTTGCCAACCTCATCCCATGAATCTCTCCTACTGTAGAGCTTAGCACATCAAATCTCTCTCTCTCTCTCTCTCTCTCTCTCTCCTCTCTCTCTCTCTCTCTCTCTCTCTCTCTCTCTCTGAAAATAAGCCAATGCTACAGTACCTCCAGGATTCCTCCCTAAGTAAACGAAGAAGAAGACCATCTTTGTGAGACTGAGAACAGGGCACTCCAGACTGTGACATCACATCTCCACAGTATTCCACACTGGCGAGTCTTCGATTTATCCATGCAGCCCAGTGACAGCGGAACATTCCCAACAACACTAAAAGTAGAAACCTGGTCTGCCAACACACCGATGAGTGCAAAACTTTATTGACCACTGGAGGGCCTTCACCATACAGCAGCCTTTGCCAGTACCTCCAGGATTCCTGCCTAAGTGAACGGAGAAGGAAGACCTTCCTATAGTACTGTTGATCTCACATGATCATCACCCATCAGTGACTGATTAATGGTTTTTTTTTTTTAAATGAGTGTATATATATATATAATATATATATAATATATATATAGTGTGTGTGTGTGTGTGTGTGTGTGTGTGTGTGTGTGTGTGTGTGTGTGTGTGTGTGTGTGTGTGAATATGTGTGTGAAACCTTTCCACAGTTAGTCTCATTATGATCATAACTCACCCAGAATACTGTTTACATGTGATTCCACCCCACCCCCACCCCCCCCCTTTTGTGTGTGTGTGTGTGTGTGTGTGTGTGTGTGTGTGTGTGTGTGTGTGTGTGTGTGTGTGTGTGTGTGTGTGTGTGTGTGTAACACATGATACCCTGTTTTTCATTGATCATTGCTATCTTTCTCTCAACCAAACAGCAGCATATTAATGCCAACACATTATTTCACCTGTTACAATCAACATCATCCCACAGCACTGTTTACTTTTTCAACAACACTATCTGTATGAACCTCCCAACCTCCCACACCCATACCCCCCACCCCATAGTGGATGGAGAGATATTAGCTCTCCTTCTCTTGCCCCCCCCCCCCCCCCCCCCACACACACACACACACACACTCACACACATTACCCTCCTCCCCACCCACCCTTTTTTTCAAACCCTCCCCCCAATTATTCCTTATCACCCATTAATCTTCAATCCCCTTCCCTCCCTTATTAACATTACCCACACACCTTTCACAACTACTCACGCATAACTACTACCACCTCCTTCATCACCCAGCGAAATCATTTATCTATTTTATTCACTTAAATTTTTTTTAATTACAGTTACTTTCATTTTATTCATCTACTTATTTATTATAATTACTACCACTATCATTATTATCATTACTATCCCTTCTATATATATATATATATTATAATATATATATAATTAATATATATATATATATATAAATCCCCCCCCCCCCCCCCCCCCCCCACTTAGCATTATTATCAATCCACCTTAACCGCAACCGTCACAAATATATCACACCACCCCACTAAACCAGCTACACAACCCCATCGTTTCACTCCCCCCCCCCCCCCGCACCTCCCCCCCCCCTCCTTTTCCTCTCCCATAATCCCCTCTGTCAGTTCCGTCTGGCGGCCATTCTTTCTACCACATGGACAGATAAGTCACTCTTCGTTCTTTGTTTGTACTGTCCTAAATGTTAAATGTGATCTGTTTGTTTTTTGTTTGTTTGTTTTTTTTGCCTGAAGAAGACCCAAGAGGTCGAAATGCATCGCGTCTTGTCCTGTGCTTTGTGTGCCTATGTTCTTGGCGTTAACTAACCCCCTCGCTTTCTAAATTTTGCTTCGTTCGCCGCCATCAGTCAAACCATTTTGAAGCCAATGCTGACAAACATTACACACACACACACACACACACCGCGCGCGCGCGCGCGCGCGCGCGCGCACGCACACACACCACACACACACACACACACACACACACACACACACACACACACACACACACACATTTTAAGTATCCACTCATTCATCGCCTTTGATGGATAATCTGAGGAGATATAGCGCTTTTCTTTATAAAAACAAGTAGTCAACAACAACAACAAAAATGAAGAGCACATTACCAAAACCTGACGAATCAGAATATAATTATCTCCGTTCAGACCACCAACAACAAAAAATAGTGATTTATTATTAATTCTGAATAAATTTCTAAAAATAAGGATTAAGGCGTGAAACTGCCCCAAATTTATCAGAGCGAACGACTCGGCGATGACATGAAAACTGTACTATAATACAAGTTACAGCACACTAGAACATGCAAAATAGATCCGCTATCCTTACATCTCAGCTAAAAAGAAATTCGAGAACAGTTCAACTGGAAACGTTGCCCACGTCCTAAATGGTCTCTCTTGGCACCTTAACACGCTAATTTGAAATCCTGATGCTATAACTGCATGAACCTCCGAACTACTAAAGAGGCTAAACTGAATTCATTTGTTGGTTCAGAGGACTGCTACGGTAACCGACTGGAGCTCAGGCAAACTATCCCACACCGAACGTTCCTTTCTTTATCTTCAACACTCTGTCCACCTTCATAAACAATGTATAATTATGGCGACAAATCCACCGTTGATCATTCCTGACTGGAGGGCAAATAAAACCCGGGTAACACACACATTGACAGGTGTCACTGTGAGGTAGACTTCAAAACTACATTTAAATGTAAACCAGCAGCAGATCACTTTAATGTGGCGAGTATCGGATGGGAGTGGCGATTAGCCTCAACCAATCAGTCGAACTGCCACACGTGTTACTTAACACCATGACCGAAGAAGTAATCATAGCAAAGTAAAGAACATGAAAAATAGGACTGCAGTGGAGAAGACCCTAGTGGACTACCACTGGCAGGACAAGATGAAATCACAAACTGAACAAGCAGAGATGTTTGATGTTCCATATGACGATTACTTAACTGCATACCTAGGCGTACAGCAAAGCAGTGACACGGACAGTTCATGTGATGATGATGGCTGCAGACGTGAAATCACTGACAAGTGTGAACAGCACACAGGCACGTTCATACAAGGAAGCAGCAGGCTGTGAACACACTGACACACAGGGATTGCCTCATCCACGTAACCCGATAACATGTCAGACAACAGGTGAGCACGAAACAGTCGCAAAAATCCAACGGCTCCGACAAAACACAGAATTCTCGCACCAGACACACAGGTCCAACAGCCAGTTTAGAATCATAGATACTTTACGTCCAACGAGAGAGAGAGAGAGAGAGAGAGAGAGAGGAGAGAGAGAGAGAGAGAGAGACAGACAGACAGACAGACAGACAGACAGACAGACAGACAGAGAGGAGTGCAGAGGGTAGACAAGAGCGCCAAGGGCGATCTACGTCTTGGCCAAGACATGTTAAAAGTAAAAAAAAAAAAAAAAGACATCGGCCAGGCCAGAAGAGTTTATATGGATGATGCTCGATTAGATAGACCATCATCTCTTCATGTGACACCTGCTCTAAATCTGTACCCAAATTTAAGATTTGTTAGTTACAATGTGAACGGTCTGCTCCCAAATTTTGATAACAATGACTTCATTTACAACATTTAGACTCATGACATTATTTTCCTGACCTAGATATTTAATGCAACTGATTTCAAAATTAAGTTATCAATGACTTTCTTATATTTGCAGTCAACGCTCTTAAATTATCACACCATAGTAAATATTCAAGTGGTGTGATTGCTGAAATTTTGGAAATAACTTTTTTTTTATTCGTTGAATACATTTGGTTATAGTTGATAACATCATTGTTGTTGGGTTGGCTAAAGCCTTATTCAACATAGATAAGCATGCCAAGTGCATCTGATTTTCGTACTTCCTTATGGTTTAATCTACTGAACAGGATATCTGGATGAATATGGTATAGAGTTCTTAGAATATTATTACTAGGGGTTAAATATAACGATATTCAGGGGGTTTTTTATGTGATGACTTCAATCCCAGAAATGCCGATGATAATGCCTTTATTAAAACTCTGCTTTCTCTAGTATGTTGGTGTATACTTAGAACAATTTCCGTATAAGTCTTGTGATGATGGTTCTGATGCCTTTGGTAATGTTACTTGAGTTTTTACAAAACGTTTGATTCAATTCTTTTGAATGGAATGTATGAAAAAGAACTTGACGGCAATTTTGTTCATGTTCTGCTTGCAGTGTCATAGATTATTATTCATAATTTCTCGTGATTTGATGTCGACGTGAATATTGTATCACTGGAGGTTCATAATACAGCAGAATCTGATCACTCATAGTATTGCAGAATCTGATCACCCATTTCGCGTTCCCTAGTCAGGTTTGTGATCGAACCTTGTTCTGGTATGGCCACTTTGAGTCAGACACATATCGTGGTGTCCAGAAGCTTGGCAGCGGCCGTCACTTCCAGTCCATGTCCCAGGATCCAAACGCTGTCTTGTTGGTTGCTGTAGCTTTCGACTTTGTGTTTATCAATGTATCTGTTCATCGGATCGCCATTGTTGACCCTGTGAGTACCTACAACCACCTGTCTGATTTGTTCATGGAATTCATGAAATTCCTGTAATCTTCTGACTTAGCACTTGCAGTGCACAACTCCAGATCAGATTGTGTGCCCTGTCACAGACCAACGATCCATACACCTCCATTAACATATAACGTTTCTTTACAAGTGGGAGAGAGTCCAAAAGTTTCATTTTCATGAAATAAAAGATGTAACGATAGTCCGTAGAGTATGCCTTGATATATGATATTTAAAACAAACAAAAAAAACGCCTCGCTGACGCTTGCGACTGAGAAGTTTCTGCATGTGCGCATGTTATAACCGCGAAGTGCATGAAACGGGGAAAGGTTTTCCCTCTAGAGCTATGTGAGGTCAGCATCTATACTTTTCCAGATTAAACTGACAAGGCTGTTAGCCCAAGCTTTTAGTTCAATGAACGTTTGACTTTACCAAAGAGAGAACCTTGCCCTTCTTAAACTTGGACATACAATTACAGTACTGTCACTTGTGATTTACCGTCATTTCTTGGGAATAAGACGATATGTTCCGGGAAGTGATGGGAGTGAGTGGGTGAAATAGGTGGGGGGGGGAGCTGTGTTTGGGTGTCAATGTGCATTCATCTATGTGTGGGAAGGGTGAGAAGCGGGGTACACGAGCGTTTCAATGTGTCTATCTACATCTGAAGCGAGTTCCAAAACAGCTGGCAGTTCGTTCTAAACCCATGTCAGTTCTACTTCTATTTCACTGTAAATTGATACAGCTGGAGTTGTTTGGTCGAAGAGAAAATAGTGAAAGACGGGAGATGCCGGATATCGTGCTGACGTCACCAAAATGCTGTAAAGCATGGAGACAGACAGTGGTCAGAGTGAGTTCCGGAATGATTGGAACATTGAGTAAGACATCTACCCGATCGTCTTTGATATCTGGCATTGAGAACGACAAATAGAGAGAGAGCGAGAGCGAGAGCGAGAGAGAGAGAGAGAGAGAGAGAGAGAGAGAGAGAGAGAGAGAGAGAGAGAGAGAGAATACGAATACGAATACGAAATGTTTTATTCAGATTCAGGCTTAGACTCCTGTCTGAAGGGGATAGTAATTCACCGATTCATATAATCACACACACAACCCCACACACACACACACACACACACACACACACACACACACACACACACACACACAAGATGGAATTTAGACACTGGTCTTTCTGCATTTGTCATGCACTAAACAGAACAAAGAGAGAAAAGAGAGAGAGAGAGAGAGAGAGAGAGAGAGAGGGGAGAGAGAGAGAGATCTTCATTGACAGAAACAATGGATAACAGAAAAAAACGAAAGGACAAACAAAACAGGAGCATCAACAGAATGCGAAGACCAAATAAATCGCTCTCTCTCGCAGCCTTGATGCCAAAACACATTCACTTCAAAATCCTCCAGGATATAACTATGATATGGAGCGTAAAGCACAGCTCTGCCATATAGCCTCAGAACAAAGTGGAACTGATAAACATGTTTTACTCATTTTCATCGCCCATCATTTAAAACCAAAATAGGTCTCAATGGCCGTGGTCCGCCATTCTCTACTCGTGGCGACTTCAGTTTCGATTCCTTCTTCATATCCATGCTCACGGGAAGTTCGTGTCAAAACGTCTTTCGCATCAACAAGTTTATAAGTTCAGGAGGACTGTCGTTGGCGGATGCGGTGGCGACCTCTTATGGTGGATGCTAACCCATGCAGACTTCGAAACCAACCATTTTTTTTCTCGGAAATCTACAAGGGAAGTAATCTGTGTTACATCTCGCGTGAGAGAGACTCTGCCATTTTCATCGGACAATTCGTGGGTATGCTCAATTGTTCAACCCCATTCGTCAGCTTTAAAGTTCAATGAAAGAGAAAAAAAAGCGAAAAAAATGTGTGTGAAACTTGTAATGCAGACAGTCAATATTCTGATCGTTATCCTAGCGTAGTACTTGACTCTCTATATGCTTGACCATAAATTCAGAAAAAGTAACTATTTACAATGGAAAGACAGGCATTATCTTCTCTTTTTTTTCTTTTAAGGAGGAGTGTTTGTGTGCTTGGTTGTTTGTTTGTTCTTTTGCTGAGTAGATCTAGTAATGATGTTGGTAGGGAGCTAACTTGTTTCGGTTTGCATTATTGAAAACAGCCGGAATAATTCAGCTGGTGTGCACTGTCTTTCCTGGTGAGTCATCTCATAACGACTTGATGACTGCTCCCTGAAGACTGCCGGTGGTGAGGAGACTGCGACGGGTTGAATTTATGTGCAGCTATGTACGAGGAAGTCGGAGTGACGGGCTTGGGAATAATATCGCTGGTGAAATTAGGAAAGCGAGAGAGCAGCAGCGACAACAACTAAAGTTTTCTCCTGGCTACTTCTGAATAAATTAAGATGGCACAAGATTTTCCAGTCAGACTGAGAAATTTGCGGCAGTAGGTGGGTGGAAGTAAGGTGTGAAGAACGAAGAGAGAGTGGGGTGGGGGTGGGGATGGGGGCTGATACGGAATCGTGTCAACATTATACAGACCGCATCAGAAGAGCTGGGTCATCACAGTGCGTATGAAATAGAGCAAGTGTCTGGAGTGATTGATTCAGGGAGAGTAAGAGGTACTAGACTATTGCGAGTGTCTAGGGTTGAAAGCCGAGAGAACGCACTCCACCTCCCCTGAGGGCTAAACCCACGCTGGTTTCTAAGACAAGAAATGGAAAATTATTCCTCTCTCTCTCTCTCTCTCTCTCTCTCTCTCTCTCTCTCTCTCTCTCTCTCTCTCTTCACTCCCCCCCCCCCCACCCCGAGGCTGCAATCTACCTCTCTGACCGCAGTCCACCTATTCTTGGGATTAACCACGTGTGAGATTCGAAGACTGCAAATGATCTCTCTCTCTCTCTCTCTCTCTCTCTCTCTCTCTCTCTCTGTTTATCCCCTTTCTCTCTCTCTCTCTCTCTCTCTCTCTCTCTCTCTCTCTCTCTCTCTCTCATCTGTCTGCCACTGGCTGTCAGTCTCTTTCTGTCTTTGCGTATCTCTCTCTCTCTCTCTCTCTCTCTCTCTCTCTCTTCTCTCCTCTCTCTCTCTCTCTCTCTCTCTCTCTCTCTCTCTCTCGGGATCTGGTGTAGTATCGCTCAGTCAGGGGGTTGGCGATGAAAAAAAACAAACATTTATGTTGGAATATAAGACCGTCTCATCCCATGTTATAAATAAAAACTGGCATCCCAAGATGGAAGATGGTATGAAATATTCCTGGTTGCACTCGTTTCAAAGTAGTTTACAACCTGAAAAATGTTCTGACTGTAGTTACCAATAAATGGCACGGGGATATACTTGTTAGATTTAGAAGTAGGACACTTGGACTAAATGCAAACAAAAGATGGTTTAATCCCGAAGGCACTGTAGACGATTTGTGTGTAATGTGTACAGGTGGTATGAGAGAAAATGAAGATCATTTTATATTCTATTGTGCAGCTTATAACGATATCAGACAGAAGTCTCAAATTTTCAGTATTATTGCGATAGAAAATCATAACCTATGTAGTCTGTTGTCCTCTGACAATAATAAAATAATAACTCTGCTGGCTAAGTATGTTGCAGAGGCATCTAATGTTAGGAAAAAGAAATGCTCGGTAAGAACTTCTAATGTTTGAGTTTTTTGTTTCATATATTTCCGCAAGCTTGATGACCTTATTAAGAAATGGGGTTTTTTTTCTCTTCACTAGTATCCCTAATGATGAAGCGGACGGTGATGATAGATGTGACAGTACAGGAACGTTTTATAACAGTGAATATATGTGCCTGGTGAGGCACTTGTGTTTATGATCATGTTGTTACTTTAAAAAAAAAGCCTACATATTCATTTTGAATGACGAAAAAGCACGTAATTATTTTCTTTTTCTTCTGCATGGCTTCGAGCCTCATCGTTAACAGTTACGTAATCCGTTATAATTTATGTTTTTTTTTGGTTTATATACTTTTTTTCGGTGCTGCAGATATTAATGTACACCCTCTGGACGTAAAAGCTATGTAGCCCATTGTCAATAAAAAAAAACGTATCTGAAGCGTCTGTTAGAAGGATCATTGATATAAGTCAATAAAAACCTAATTTTACTACATTTATAGTTTTATTTTTTCTTTCCTACTCTCCCTTTTTTCGTCTCAACGTTTTTGTCAATAAGTAGCTTAATCCTCACACCCCTTTTTTTCCGGCTTTCTGTCCACATTAATTCCCATGGCTTGTCACGCTACAGTCCCGGTACCGACAGTCCACGGGGGAGCAATCAATGTCCAGTCGTCATGAGGAAACCTGCCAGAGGAGACACTGCGCAGTTGCCGAGTCATTTCTGTAGTGTTCAGAAGTGCCTCTACTGATGTAACATACGCATGGCACCACCTACAGCCCCCTCCCCTGCCTCTACTGATAACAATAACTGAGCGTGAGTGGTTACTCTCCAGAGAGCGCCACCACATCTATCGACAGTCACCATTAACTTGCAGATATACCGGTGACCTTGAAACGAATTCACTAAGGGCACACGCGTGGAGAGGATATCAATATGTTTCACCGTGACCGCGGGGCGCGAACGGCCACAGAATTTGAGACCTTTTTTTTTTCTAAATGCTGTTTAATGAGGCTAAGGATGGTGACGATGATGCTGTGATTGTATGACAGGGCTCTACTCAATGCTTACTTTCATAATATATCTCCGACATCAATCTGAGAGATTCACACAGCTGCAGTGACAGAAAATTTGAGCACACTTTCCAGAGACGATC
Source organism: Conus canariensis (assembly GCA_033310375.1). Taxonomy (NCBI): domain Eukaryota; kingdom Metazoa; phylum Mollusca; class Gastropoda; order Neogastropoda; family Conidae; genus Conus; species Conus canariensis. Next base: position 23,056,096 of record CM065730.1, on the reverse strand, counting down.
CACTTAGAGGATGGAAGTCTGCTGTGTGCTTTCGGTTTTGTCCAGCTGAGCCCATGGCGAACTCAACTCTGGGTAAGAGCCCATCGGGCCAGAAAAAGCCCACAAAGAGATGGCTCTGATAGAAATCCATCGCTCTTTGCATTAGTTGTTTGTTTGTTTTCTAAAAATATTTGCCGAGTTCGATGCTTGCTTCCCCCCCCCCCCCCCCCCCCCCCCCCCCCCCCCATGCATTATTAAATACACTTTTTGCAGTCTTCCTTACACTACAGATATACTTGACGGTATGCTGAAGTGTATGTCCTATGTATAGTTGATAATTGGCACTGAATTCGATGTAATTGCCATTTGATTTGTTCATTTCATTGATTATGTTGTGGTGATAATGTAAAATGTCTGAAATTGAAATAGAACCTTCATGGCAAGGGGGAAAAAATTCTCAGTAAACATATAAAGCAGCACACAGAAAAAATAAATAAAAATAATAATTACTTGTAATGTACTTGTTTTTTCCTGTCAATTTATGCAAAAAAGAAAAAAGGAAATGAAAATAAATTCAAAACTAAAACCACTAGAACAACCGAAAGGTAAGATGGACTCGGAAAATGTCATTTTCTTCTCATTAACTTTTTTTTAATTCATAGTCTTGAAACATAGATTAGAATACACATATAATTGCATTCATTATGTGGGCATTTTATATATAGAAACCAAACTAAAAACAGCAAGCTGTTCTTTTTTTTTCTTTTTTTCTTCTTTTTTTTTTGGGGGGGGGGGTGTAATTTTTCTCCAATCCCCTCAATCCCCACCCCTCCCCCATCCCTCCCCACATTCTCTTCTCTCTTTCATTTGACTTATAGTGTCTACATTCAGTATGTTCAGCAGATGAGGTTCCGTCTTTTATAAGGACTTTTAAAAATATCACATTTCACAATTGTTTGAGCGTGCGTGGTGTGTGTGTGTGTGTGTGTGTGTGTGTGTGTGTGTGTGTGTGTGTGCGTGGTGCGTGCGTGCGTGCGTGCGTGCGTGCGTGCATGCGTGCGTGCGTGCTGCGCGCGCGCGTGTGTGTGTGTACATATGCACGCACAGATACAAAAATGTAAGTGGAAGGGAGACATTTTAGATGGGGTCCTGTGAGAGATCGTTGACAGTCTGGAGCGCTGTCTCTTCTTCAGCGTTTGGAGTGGCCGATGATCTGCGTGGAGAGTGAGGAAAATTGCAGTCTGGCATGATAGCATGCACTTAAACACAGCAGAAGGATGTAGACACTGGGATAAAGAGGAAGCAGACCTGAACGCCGGTCTGTTTACCACTGTGATGTTTGGTGTAGTAGGCAGGGATGTTGAGAAGAGGGGGAGGAGTTGGTGGGGAAAGCGAAGGGAGGGAGGAGGGGGGGGTGTCTTGAAAGAAGGGGAAGAAGAAAGCAAGGGCAGGACAAGGAGTGAGGGAGGGAGGGCCGAATGGAAACGGTGGGGGGGGGGGGAAGAGCAGAGACTGTTGGTTGGGGAGCTGGTGAGGGAAAGTGTCATTGACAGGTAGTGAATCCATTTGGAATCATGGGTCCCTGAACAGATAATGATCGTGGGTTCCACGTTTTCCTTTAGGGTGAACTTGAAGTACTTTGCCAGACCACAGTCACTCCCAGCTGGTGGCGCTTTGTATTGTTCAAATGGAGCAGACACAGGAGTAAGAGAATAGAAAACACAGCTGCTTGCTTCTGAGACGGTGGCTAATCGTTCATTCGAAAGCGCGGTAAGTTTGACCAACATATAATTTGCAACAGGAAAGACAGACAGCTCAGTGCGTGCGCAAGATGGGAGAACCGACAGTGGAAGTGGGAAAGGGTGGCAAAATTCCCACACAAGCCACTGGGGTGGATAGCTTTGCAGTTGGGGATGAGCGTACGTGCTTTTACACCTTTGTTTACCATGGGAGAAATGACCAGGCAAGATTTCTGTGCTTCTGTTGATGCAGACTTTAATTTGATCGAGACTTGCATAGATGTATATAATGTATGGGAGAGAGAGAGAGAGAGAGAGAGAGAGAAGAGAGAGAGAGAGAGAGAGAGAGAGAGATTTACACAGGAAGATAGGTAACTTGGTTATTTGTTGTTGTTTTTTTCTGCGGTGTACTGTTCTGCCTTTTTTTTCCTTCCCTAAAGACTTGGCTGTGGAATTTCCCTGATATAATGCTCTGTTTGTACTGGTGTTCTACACAACATTTATTTTTTCTTATACCCACGAGGAGGTCAGGGATT
>CM065730.1:23043842-23048842 GCA_033310375.1 Conus canariensis | reverse complement strand
AGGTCAATTCAACCTTTAATGAAGCAATTGAATTGATTGATGTCAATTTTGAGAATGCACTGAAGAAACTAAACGAAGATCTGTTTGTGGCTGGTCAAATAATGAGTAAAGAAACTGTCACAGGTAACATCAAGCACAGCCCATGGTTTGACTCTGAGTGCTATGTTAAACGCCGTCAGGTGAGACAAGCATTGAGAACGTACAGTCGGGTGAAAGTTAATAACAACCCCGATGCTGTTCAACTGAGACTTAACTATTCTATAATTAGAAACGAGTATAAAGACTTACTTCGAGACAAGCAGCAGTTATACAGACAACAAGTTTTAAATACACTTAACGAAAACGCCAAAGATTCTAAGCGGTTTTGGAGCACTGTAAGGTCTTTAAAAAGTAGTTCTCATGTACCAAACACAATATCCAATGAAGAATGGTTTCAGCATTTCAAACAAGTCTTTAATGATGAGCTGATTCCTTCTGGTCCTAATTCTCAGGAACTTCAAACTGAGTATTTTCCTGCTGCTGATAGTAACGTTGATGAATTGGATGTCTGTATAACTGAAGAGGAAATTCTTGGTTCAGTTAAGGCTTTAAAATCAAATAAAGCACCAGGTCCAGTCGGACTAATTGGGAATTTTATAAGTATTGCACCCCCACTATTCTCTTTTTCCTTAAGAAATTTTTCAACAAACTCTTTGATTTTGGCATCTTCCCTTCTATGTGGTGCGAAGCTCTGATTCAACCTTTGCACAAAAAGGGTGATATAAACAACCCAGACAACTACAGAGGTATCTCTCTTTTAAACATTAGTTCAGAATTATATACTTACATATTAAACAAGCGTTTAACAAAATGGATTGAAGATTGTGATTTAATAAACGATGTGCAGGCTGACTTTAGAAAGAATTATAGTACTACTGATCATATATTTACCCGTTTTTCTCTGGTACAAAAGCAACTCTCTAACCACAAGAAATTATACGTTGCTTTTATCGACTTTAAAAAGGCTTTCGATTCGGTAGATAGAAACCAACTCTGGTCAATCTTAAAGAAAAAAGGTGTAAAGGGTAAGATGTACAATGCACTTAAAAGCATATACACAGATGTCAAAGCTAGGGTTAAAGTGGGGGGAGATTTAGCTGATACTTTTATGTGTCCTCGGGGTCTGAAGCAAGGAGAAATATGCAGTCCGGTTTTATTTTCGCTATTCGTCAATGAGCTTGCTGAAGAAATAATTCAATACGGTAAACACGGTATTCCCTTATTACCAGACTTCATAGAGATACTAATTATGTTTTTTGCCTACGATGTTGCACTCGTAGCATCTACCGTCATTGGTCTCCAGCAGCAACTAAATGTTTTGTGTAGCACAGCGAAAAAACTCGATTTGGTCGTAAATTTAGAAAAATCAAAAGTTATTGTGTTTAGAAATGGGGGGTATATCGTCCCAATGGAAAGATGGTTCTACGACGGTAGGCAACTAGAAATTGTTAATCAGTATAAATATTTAGGTGTTATCTTTTCCACGGGTCTTTCTTTTTCCCATTGCCTTGAGGATTTAGCATCCAAGGCAAAACGTCAAGTCATCAATATTATAAAACTACTGTGGAAGTTTCAAAGTCTTTCCCCGAAATTGTTCTTTAAACTTTTCGACTGTCAAGTCCAGCCAATGCTTAGCTATGGTGCCGAAGTATGGGGTTTGACTGCAAACAACTCAATTATTGAAAAAGTACATTTGTTTGCACTCAAGAGATTCTTAAATGTTTCCATAAAAACACCCAGCGCCTTAGTCTACGGAGAAACTGGTCGGTATCCACTCTATATAAACAATTATACTAAATGTATCAAGTATTGGATACGTGTCGTTAATATGCCGGATAATCGCCTTCCTAAGAAAGCTTACAACACGTTATATGATTTGCATCATCGAGGCAAGAACAACTGGGTTTCATCAGTTTGCTCTACGTTAAATCGCTATGGCTTTGGGTATGTATGGGAAAACCAGAACGTTTACAATGTCAAAGGTTTTCTCTTAGAATTTAGAAATCGGTTGATTGATTGTCATCTTCAAGAATGGTACACCCGAATGGATGTTAGTGATCGCTTTTCCTTCTATTCTTCCTTTAAGCAATTCAGACATATACCGAATTATCTGTTTACGGTAAGTAATTTGAACAATCGTAAAAATCTCATAAGATTCAGGTTAGGCGTATCTTGTTTAAATACTCACAAACTGCGGCATTCGAGTGTTCCCCGAGAGGCACTCTGCTGTCCTTTTTGTCCAAGTCAGTTGGAATCTGAATATCACTTTTTTTTTATTGTATGCCCTAAATATAAAGATGTTTGAGAGCATTTCATACCCACTAAATATTATGCAAGAGCATCGGCTTTCAAGATGTCATTATTACTTGCCAATGATAAAATGGCTAAAGATGTTGCTGCTTTCATAACTAAAGCTTTTGAAATCAGATGCAAAAAAAACGAATGGGACGTAAAGTTCATATATCTGTTATGTATAATTCGGGGTACATTTTCCCCTTTAAAAGCAAAAGAGCTTGTATGTGTGAGTGTATGCGTGCGAGTGTGTGTGTGTATCAAGTGTGTGTTAGTTGTGTGTGTGTGTGTGTGTGTGTGTGTGTGTGTGTGTGTGTGTGTGTGTGTGTGTGTGTGTGTGTATGTGATCATGAATAGGTTTACAGGTTTTTAGGCAACTACAAATGAATGTAACCTCTGTGAGATTTATAACTGATATGCCCTAAGCTGTATATTGGTACGTATTTTGATCAGTATGTATACATCCATGACTGAGGAAGAATGTGAAAGTATCTACTTGGCCGAGAAAATGCGTGTAAACTTGCAAGGTGTTGTTGTTGTTACATTGCTTTTTCCACAATGTTGTTGTTTTTCCCCCCATCCCAATGTCCCATTGACACGGGCACGAGGCCTAGTTCAATTAAATATTTGTCATTGTCATTGTCATTGTCTCTCTCTCTCTTTCTTCTATCTGTCTGCCACTGGCTGTCTGTCTCTTTCTGTCTTTGCATCTCTCTCCCTCTCTCTCTCCCTCTTTCACTCCCTGTCTCTCTCTCTCCCTCTCTCTCCCTCTCTCTCTCCCTCTCTCTCTCTCCCCGCCCGCCCGCCCTCCCTCCCTCCCTCCCTCTCTCCCCCTCGACGAGCACATTGCCATCCAAACTGCCATCACAGAGGATCATTTTCTCAGATGTGTGGAAGGTGTGGATCGTGAGGTCCATCAGCTGGCTGAATGATAATCGGTTGCAATGACAGATTGAATCCTTCCTTTCCGTGGGTTGATCTTTTATCCATCATCGTGGATGATATACCAAACTCGTGATGAGACTGATGAATAGTGGTGTGTGTGTGTGTGTGTGTGTGTGTGTGTGTGTGTGTGTGTGTGTGTGTGTGTGTGTCTGTGTGTGTGTCTGTGTGTGTGTCTGTGTGTGTGTCTGTGTGTGTGTGTGTGTGTGTGTGTGTGTGTGTGTGTGTTTGCTGCGTGTGTGTACGTGTGTGTGCGTATGTGTGTGTGTGTGTGTGTATGTGTGTGTGTTCCAGCGTGTGTGTGTGTGTGTGTGTGTGTGTGTGTCGTGCGTGTGTGTGTGTGCGTGTGTGTGTGTGTGCGTTGTGTGTGTGTGTGTGTGTGTGTGTGTGTGTGTGTGACTCTCTGTGTGTGTGTGTGTGTGTGTGTGTGTGTGTGTGTGTGTGTGTGTGTGTGTTGCAGCATGTGTGTGTGTTTGGTTTGTTGGTTGGTGGGAGGTGTATGTTTGTCATATATAGTATGTAGTGTTGTGTGTGTGTGTGTGTGTGTGTGTGTGTGTGTGTGTGTGTGTGTGTGTGTGTGTGTGTGTCTGTCTGTGTTGCAGCGCGCGTGCGTGCGCGCGCACGCGTGTGTGTTTGTTTGGTTGGTTGGTGGGAGGTGTGTGTCTATCATGTTTAGTATGTAGTGGTGTGTGTGTGTGTGTGTGTGTGTGTGTGTGTGTGTGTGTGTGTGTGTGTGTCTGTGTGTGTGTCTGTGTGTCTGTGTGTCTGTGTGTGTGTGTTACATACACACACACGCCCGCGTGCGCGCACGCACAGACACGCACACGCACACACGTACACACAAGCGCACACGCAAGAATGTGTATAATTAAACAAATAGACAGACAGACAGACAGATTGATAGATGGATAGATGTGAAATAAAGGTCCATTCAAACGCTGCTACCAGTGCCATGTTTGCCAAAAACAAAGAATCAACATTGTTATGTCGGTCCAAACAAAGACACACCAAATGGAAAACAGTTGAACGTTTTGGCATCTGAGTAAACATTCTGGCCTTTTCTAACGGACCAGCAGCATCGTGTATGAAGACGTCGAACTGGTTCTCTATGATCGTGCTCGCATTCAGCGAACGTAGCAAACTCCATTACCAACTCGACTGTGGCTCGAAACCTCGCCTATAATTATCGTTTCCAGGGAAACGAAGTGAAACTGACATTTGTGGAATAAAATCGTCAGAGGAAGGAGTGGGAGTGGCGTCAATGAGAACGATAGGAGCAGAAGAAGAAAAGAAAGGTAACAATCGCCCCATGACTCCAAAAGATTGCTTCTGACCTCGGAGCAGAAAATGGACCCGTCCAAGGCAAAGAATACTGGGCTCTCTCTGGCGCGCATCCCCATAGTTCACAGCGAGAAAGGGATGAAAACACTGGACAGGCAATTTCCGGGACAGCCATTCGCAAACAGTTGGGCCGTGAGGTGATTGGGTGATAGGGCTAATAGGTCGTCAATCTTTATGTTTTCCTTAATAGAAAATCATTCCCCAATTCCCCCATCATTGAGCTTAATTCTCCAATTTGTCCCTTCCTTTTGGATTTTCTTCCATAGAAATTGTTCTTCATAGGACTTGATTCTCGAAACTTTTCTTGACTGAACTCAATTCTGCAGCTGGTCACGGCCCAAGATATTGATATCTAAGAGTTTTTTCATGAGTCACCAGGGAATTTC
>CM065730.1:23023842-23036342 GCA_033310375.1 Conus canariensis | reverse complement strand
TCAACCTCGTCTTCGTTTTCCATATCTATCTTTTCTTAAATAAATATTACTATATAATTATGTGGCCGTTGGTATGGATGACACGTGACACATAGCATGCACCCTGCGTGAGAAATTGAAAGAATGAAGGAAATTGAGTGAACGATATTGACTGGAGGACACGGGAAACGACTGAATGAAGCGTCGGCAGGCAGCTCTTCAGTCGGCACTACCCAGGTAGGCAGCCCGTTGTATACACGAGAACGTGGATTGTCAGCGCCTAGACCCGCGCTTTAAAAAATGCTTTGTTATAATAATAATGATAATGTTCGGCTACAGGCTTCGTCGAATTCAGTAAACTCTGTGGCGATTGGTAGGAAAAACAGGCGGCACAGACCGATGGCGTGGTAGGAAAAACAAGCGACATAGACCGATTGCCTTTCCCTTTTCTCTGGCATTTTTCTTTCGCCTAGACTAAAAATGTGATAGTTTGGGATGGTGCCAAATCCTGACTCGTCTCCTGTTGGTGTTGTAGTGGTGTTAATTTTGCAATTTAGATCAGCGGATTCCAGCGAGCGTGACATTCGCGTTGTTCTTAACATCTGTAAGTCATGTATGGGCTTTCATTATTGGCCCCCTCTTGAAAGGGTACATTCCACTGTCCGAAATTATTCATTATCGAAACATAAATAAATTAATGTTGGAATTACCGGTTTAAGTGAGTGCGGCATTCTTAGAGTTCATCCACAGTATGGGGAACTGCTTTTCACACTTATGGGTAGTTTTCCACATGAACTGTCAGCGCAGATACAAAAAGTCCCTTCCCTAAATCATGTATGTGTGGTGATGGTATTACAGAAACAGAGGATCAGTATCAACACAATTCTAACCATAGTACAGCACATGACTGTAGCTGATATATCTGACGTCATGTGAAGAGTTATTATTGATGTTGGATGTTCTTATCTCAGGAGACAGATATGGCTTATATACATATGTTGGTCAAAAATGACCACAATTTCCTGTGTCATCGATGTATGCAGACATTCGTGTTTTGGGGTTTGTTTGTTGTTTTTTTTTTTGTTTTTTGCTCAGTTCCCTATTGTTTTTCAAAGATAGCTATTTCTGACTGGCTTTCGGATCAGTCGATGATGCTACAAATTAATCTCTGAATAAGCTCTAGAAAGGCCTGATGAAGACAGGACAGAACAAGAACAACAAACGGTAGCCGCTGGTTTGATACCGAATGCATGAGACTTTCGGTATTCTCGCTAAAAACAATAACAAAGAATATAAGATAAATTTGTTGTAGTCTTAACTGTGTAGCCTGTCCCAAAAGGGTGTGAGGGTGTTGAGAAGTGTAAGTTAGCACAGCGTTATTGTTGGTTTCATGGGTGCTACTTCTCACGTCGTGCCAGTCAAAATGCATTCTTTACGTTTTGACAGGGAATGCAATAAAGACAAAGCATACATACCGTACGTTCACTGAAGGCAAATAGAACTAATTCTCATATATTATGTAAGGCTTATAGATAAGGGGCTTGTGTCAGAATATCAGACGCTTGTGCTACCAAGAAACAATGTAATCATCACTTCGAGATGTTAAATAACAGTTAAACAATCCCAGAATCTTCTTCCAGTCACTCATTAAAGATATCATTTCCAACAAGATTCGTTCAAACTAATCTCTTTGCTCCCTGATGAAAGAGTGTGCATGCCTCAAGATTTGCATCTGTCCAGCCAGTTTACTTCAGCCGATAGATCATGTTTAAACATTGATGATGTAGCATACTTTCTAAAATGCAACAGAGGTGGTGGTGGTGGTGGTAGTGTTTGTTTTTTTTCTTTGCTTGTTTGTTGACTATTTATCATCTAACAATTGTATTTCGCAGTTGTAGTCTTCTCCCGCCTGACCTCCCCAATCATTTATCATCTATTTGTGTTGTTTCCATAAAAAAAAATAAAAAAAAAATTTACCGTCAGCCTCATTCCTGTTTTGACAGGAGCAAAATGGCCGGCAAACTATCATTGAATTCGACGACCGCTTCAACTTCCCATAACACAACGACCACCACCCATATGTCTTACTGGCTGCTGTTAATGTCTTTCATTGCAATATTAATATGTCTGGGCCATAACAAAACTTGGTCTTTCTCAGTGCTGTAATGCAAATAAGTTGGGCCAGACCAAGCTGCCACGTTCGCCGGTGCTGTGATGCAAATAGGTTGTATAAGTGCGTGCTTGGTGTGTGTGTGTGTGTGTGTGTGTGTGTGTGTGTGTGTGTGTGTGTGTGTGTGTGTGTGTGTGTGTGTGTGTGTTTATGAGACTCTCTCTCTCTCTCTCTCTCTCTCTCTCTCTCTCTCTCTCCTCTCTCTCTCTCTCTCTCTCTCTCTCTCGCGTGCTCGCATGTGTGTAAGTGTGTAAGTATGTGTGTATGTGAGTGTAGTCATTACTCTGTCTGTCTGTCTGTCTGAATTTTTGTCTCTCTCTCTCTCTCTCTCTCTCTCTCTCTCTCTCTCTCTCTCTCTCTCTCTCTCTCTCTAATCCATGAGCGAATAAAGGTTTTCTTAGTTCTAGGTCCTGAGTTTCTCTCTCTCTCTCTCTCTCCTCTCTCTCTCTCTCTCTCTCTCTCTCTCTCTCTCCCTCCCTCTCTCTCTCTCTCTCTCTCTCTCTCTCTCTCCCTCCCTCTCTCACTCTCTCTCAAAATAATGTGCAGCTTCCCTGGACTTCCCCCCAAAGCGTTGGATTTCGTCAATGGAAGGGCATTAAAACCGAAACTTTCAAATAACAGACCAATGGTATATTGCTCAAAGCCCTGAGAAATGACATTTCCTCGTGTTTCTGATAAACGCTCTTTCATTGTTTTTGTTCATTTTGTTGTTGTTTTTGTTTGTTTGTTTCTGTTTTTGTTTTCTCGTATGCGAAATGTTGTATTCTTGGTTGAATTGTTGTGTTTAATTAACAACGGAGTTTCTGATTATATGTCATTACTTTTTTTTCTTTTTTTTTCTCACTCTCTCTCTCTCTCTCTCTCTCTCTCTCTCTCACTCTCTCTCTCTCTCTCTCTCTCTCTCTCTCTCTCTCTCTCTCTCTCTCTCTCTCTCTCTCCCTCCCTCTCTCACTCTCTCTCAAAATAATCTGTTCAGCATTATTTTTTTTTTTTCTCTTTGTGAATTACCGGCTAAATTATGAATTATGGAAAGCACTGTGGTGATCCAGTTTCTCTCGCGGTAATATATGCCTGGATAGATAGATAGACAGACAGATAAGATGGTTCCGTCAGGCAGCTAGTGAAGGGTTTCTCATATTCATAATGTATTCCCCCCCCATTTTCTTCATTTCTTTTTCTCTAAAAGTTTAAATCTTTGCCAAGTCATTACTATAATGATTGAAGAATTGTTAGCCTGCACTTGTTTTCCCCCACTACTTAATTGTTCAGCATTATATTTTTTTTTCTCTTTTGTGAATTACCGGCTAAATTATGAATTATGGAAAGCACTGTGGTGATCCAGTTTCTCTCGCGGTAATATATGCCTGGATAGATAGATAGACAGACAGTCAGACAGACAGACAGAGAGACACTGAACACTGAACACTGAAATGTTTAATGATCAGGCCATTGGCCCATATCATGGAGTGTCATCATGACTTTGCGGTTATTAGGTTACAAATATGTATATGCAAAATGTTTAACAAATACAATCAATTTAAGATATCTAATTCGCTATAATACTGAGTGATGATATGAAGCAGTAACAAAACAATAAGAACATGATAACTGTAGTAATGAAGAAGAAGAAGAAGAAAAGAAGAAGAAAAAGAAAAAGAAGAAGAAGAAAAAGACGACTGATAATCATCCTCATCGTTGTCATTATCATCATCATCATCATCATCATCATCATCATCATCATACAACTACACGTCTAATATCACTCAAAGTGAACAGACGTTAAACAGAAGTACGAACGAACAACAACTACTAGTACTACCACTACTACCACCACCCTTACTACTACTGCCACCACCACTAGCACTACTACTACTACAACCACCAATGCCATATATGCAAATACTTCTGTGATAAGTCATATTTGCTGATTACTCTACTGATAAGCATTATAGTCCTATAATCCAGCCATCAAAAACGTTATAGTAAGTCAATATATAATTTGCGTATTTTGAATGCTTTTTCAAGGTACAGAGACAGCCTTGTATTTAATTAATTGTTTTCAGATGAAAAGAGCATCGTAAGTTTGAACAAAGATGGCTGACTGAAATATTTAGAAGGAATATACTGTTGCCTTAAGTCGTTATATAAGGGGCATTGTAAAACAAAGTGCACTTCATTCTCAGTTAGGTCGATACAAAAAGGACAAGGCAGATCATCTTCATTAAAATTTCTTCAGCACACAGGAGCAAAATAGATCGAACGCACACGTCGCTACACAGTAGGCGGCTTCCTAATTGACTAGGTTAACGCTACGGACCTGGAATCGGGTTGCACAGAAAACGGTCGATTACCCTATAAACATTCAAAGAGCTCGCGAAAGTACGTGTCTGAACAGTATCAAAATACGGCAAAGCACGGCAAAATCTTTGGGACAGTTACGGAAACGCACGTCCTATGACCTGACAAACTCGGCAGCGGGCTTACCGTAAACAAGGTAAGGGAGGTCGCATACACCCAGTGTAGAATGGGAACACTGGCCGACGACCAGGCCCCTACTTACACCTTACAGTAAAAGATCCTGCCTGGCAAAGCCAACCAGCTCTCAGATCTCACGCACTCACTAATACATAGATCTCTTTATTGCCCTAACAGACATCCATACTGGTGCACACACTACCTAGTGTGGGCTAAAGAAAATGAAGTTACCTAACATCAACGAACTAACAATAGGGATACAACTATTGTAGGTGAGTGTAATCGAGACAGCAAGAGACAGCCTAAGCAATACAGGATAGCCCTGTTACTGGTTATTCAAAGAACCCTGTCTCCTAGTGTACCAATCAACCAATCTAATATATAAATGGCAAATTCTGTCTGTGTGTGTGTGTGTGTGTCTGTGTACGCTATAGACTCAAAAACGGCTCAACCGATTGTCATGAAATTTGGCAGGTACGTCCGTTGTGACCCGAGGATGGTTTTGGGCTAATCTCTAAAGAAATAAAACCGTTAAAAACCGTTAAAAAAACTGTTATAACGGTTTCAAAGTCATCTTTTTCCTCTGCTTTTCTTCAAATAGTCGTTGTGACATTGCACAGGTACAGGACTACTTCTCTAAAATTAGAACCGTTATTTGACAGTTAAAAAACGTTATTTATAACAGTTAAAAACCGTTAAAAACACCAAACCCTATAAAAGAAACTGTTTAAAACCCGATCTTCTTGAAATTTAGCAGGTACGTCTGTTGTGACCCGAGGATGGTTTTGGGCTAATCTCTAAAAAAAATAAAACCGTTAAAAACCGTTAAAAAAAACTGTTATAACGGTTTCAAAGACATCTTTTTCTTCTGCTTTTCATCAAATGGCCATTGTGACAATGCACAGGTACGGGGCTACTTCTCGAAAATTAGAACCGTTATTTGGCAGTTAAGAAACGTTATTTATAACAGTTAAAAACCGTAAAACACCAAACCCTATAAAAACTGTTTAAAACCCGATCTTCTGAGGTTGGCGGCCACGAGAGTTATCGGATCGCCACCAAACTTGACATAAGCCTACAGGAACATCCCGCGGGTAACATAGGGTCATTAGATAGTCATTATGACCATTAAATTTGACCGTTAAAAACCGATATTTTCAAAATTCAGGTTGTTCTTGATGAAATTCGGTATACGTGTGCAGTTTTAAATGCCGAAAAATGATATACAACTTTTACGAACCGAAATTTAAAATTGACCGTTAAAAAACGTTATTTTATAAATTTAGAGTATTCTTGAAGAAATTCGATATACATGTGCAGTTTTGAACGCTAAACAATGATATACAATTTTCAAGATCCGAAACTTAACATTGACCGCAAAAACCGTTATTTTCTGAATTTCTAAATTTTCACCGTTCTTGATAACATTCCGTATGCACGTACAGTTTTAAGCGCTGAACAATGTTATGCAAATTTTACGAACCAAAACTTAACATTGACCGTTAAAAACCGTTATTTTCTAAATTTACACCGCTATTGATAAAATTCGGTATGCGTATGTCCAGTAACGGTAAGTAATTTTGCATCATGGATGGGACAGGGTAGGGGGATGAAAAGGGAGGAATGAGAGGGGCCAGAAAAATGATTGTACAGTGCAAAGCCTGATACACTATTTTTTCATTGGACACAGACCCGTTGAAATAAACTACTTCTGCACAAAGTCTATTCCTACAAAATTAAGGGCAATCAGAAGAATGGGAATGGGAACAGTGAGTGCAGGCGGAAAATCGAGCGAGAAAAGCATCTCGACGTACTAGGGAAGATCCAGAGGAAAGGGGCCAGAGGCAGGCGGAAAACAATAGAATGTATAAGAGAGAGAGAGAGAGAGAGAGAGAGAGAGAGAGAGAGAGAGAGAGAGAGAGAGAGAATGTGTATTTGTGTGGGGGGAGGGGTGGGAAGATGTTGGGGGGGGGGGGGATTGATTGTAAATCAAAACAATTAATACATGTTTGCCGTCACGTGAGTATCGCAAAGAATGTTCATATCCCGGGCAACGCCGGGTGCCCCTGCTAGTACAAAATATGACTTAAGTTTCCTAAACAAAACTACTACGGAATCGCGACGCAGACGACCGAACGCCCTACACTCAACCGCGATAACCAATGGGATGGTCAAAGAAGAGGGACACCAATCTCCTACCTAGCTCACCTTGATACTTTTAAAGTTGTCAGGGGTACAGCCAAATCTGCCAACTGTCGACCAACCGACACAAGCGCTGGTATCGGCGAGCTGAAAGAGAAACCTATGCACTAGTCCCCCCGAATCAAGACCACCCCGTACCCCAAAACAGAACCAACTACCTACTTATACTAACAATAGACGGAAAGTGGTATACTCGGAATGGACGGAAAAGAACACGCAACTAACAGAAACTACGTAATCCGGCGGAACGCAAGGCGGCGGACGGGTGCGGAGCTGTCACGGGCAGGCACCCTACCTACCCCACCAACACTCCAGGTGCCGAACGCTCACGAGTAGGCCCCCTTCCACTCTAGGGCCTGACCCAACCAACCTCCCGCAGCTAGATTAACAGAAAGATAGACAGAGAGCTCTCCCCGTGTCCGTCAGCAGTGTGAGGCAACAGCGGAATTATCTGCCCCTCCCCGGCATCTCCACCAAAATTGTCAAAAATGACAGGGTTCAGGACAGGGGCCAGACACTCACGGACAAACACAAGGAGGCAGAGGTAAACAACTAAGACAACACTTTCTTACATACGGACAAGCACCAACGAAAATCAATCACGCTCTGTGGGAAAGGGCCATACAGAAGAATAAAAGAAAGACAGAAGGAAAAGTAGAGGGGAGGAAAATGAAAGTCGGGAAAAAGTGCCTATAGAGAATTCTGAGCTACCTACACGGGTAAAAAGAAAAACGCACTCCCAAAAGAAAATATAATCCAAAACCAACACCAACCCTTGGGAACTTCCCCCACTCTATCTCACCACTCCTCTATACCCAACCTAAAATGCTACCACCCCACTCAACCCAAAGAAGATAAGAGGAAGGACATTCCTAGCATAAAGGATCTACTACACAACTCACACACACACACACACACACACACACACACACACACACACACACACACACACACACACACACAAACAATATCAGAGATAAATATGTTGAGTTTTCTCAACTCCCAGCACACAGGAGCATGTGCCAGACATTGCATCAGTCACTTCCTTCAAAGGGTATCGAACCTTGGTCACAAGTCCCGAGAGTCGGGCTACAGTTATTCGTTGCACAAGCACACATACAAGGGCAAAGGGAAGACAGGCCACACTCTCTCCAGCAACAATCACACGACACAACACGAAGGGACTCGCCGTGGGAGCGGAGGACGAGAGTCCTTGCAGCGCCGCAGAAGCCACGCCGACGGGGTTCACGGCCCGGGGATCCGGCGGGAGTCCTCCAGCTGACGGCGATCTCCGTGGCTGGCGAGGCCTCGTGCAGGCACCCAGCGGGGGCTCCGATCTCGGCCGGGATGGCGTCAACAGCCCAGCGCTCCCAGGGGCAGGAAGGTGCAGAGAAGGTGGAAGGTGCAGAGAAGGTGGAAGACGTAGGAAGGTGGAGAAACGGGCAGGTGACCAAAAGGTGGGATGAAGCACCAGAGAGACGGTGATGAACAAACTCTGCAAGCCAATCATGGTCTGTATATAGTTCCAGAATATGGAGCTGTGTGGGGTGTCTTATGTGACTATGCTAGGAGAGGTAAGCACTGTCAAACCCCCTCCCTCCCTGTTAACTTGTTCTGCTTTACAGGGAAGAACCCTAATTTCCTTGTGTTGATCGTTTCTTTTTTTTTTTTTTCTTTCTCCTAATAAATTCTACTATTAGCCCCAAACCCTTCCTCTGCTTACAAAGTAAGGGACTGCAATAAATAA
Organism: Conus canariensis; assembly: GCA_033310375.1. Taxonomy (NCBI): domain Eukaryota; kingdom Metazoa; phylum Mollusca; class Gastropoda; order Neogastropoda; family Conidae; genus Conus; species Conus canariensis. The sequence goes on along the minus strand of CM065730.1, from coordinate 23,027,769 downwards.
AAGGAAACAATTACGGGGAAATGATATCCAGACTCCACCTCTCTAATTTCTCTTTTTCCCTCATTTCCGGAGGTAAGATTACAGGTTGACAAGTCGCTATATACAAGGAAAAACAAATGCGCGAGCATGTGATATCGATATTTGTTTACACAACTCTTGAGGTTAACCAGAAATCTCAGAATGGCTGAAACCTACGCCAGTTCCGTGATTCATCAAAATTCTTGTATCAAAACTCACAGCATCTACAATGCACAAGATTTGCTAATTGACTGTCTCACCAATGATTATCAAAATGTATGCTCATCAGCATAACCATACGCACAGCTTTATTTTTCCGTCCTGAATGAGACACTTAGTGAACAAGGCTTTACACATTTGTAATCCAATATTTTTGTTGCTGTTGTCTGAGCAGAGGCATGTATCAAACTTGTGTACTACTTAACTATGGAAAATTAACTTCCCAGAAAGTGATGACGTCATTTTTGCACAATATTGTGTGTGTTGTCATTGTTCTAATATTGCCTGACCACTTGCGTACAAGCTTTCATGCCGCATCTACGTTATCAACAGGAAAATAAACCCAGTCGAGTTTGGTATTAAAAGAATTGTTGGGAATTCGCCAATTCAGTCATCTCAATAGCGCAGATATATTACATTTTTCATGACAATAACTAATTATCAAACCTATAGCCCCATTTGTAATGGCCGCTCAACCTTGCCGAACACATTGCTGCCAGACCAGCTATGCACAGATGACATTCAGTTGGCCGAATACAGTGCGGTTAGCTGGCTGGTGGGGAGCGACCTGCAGAAAACACCCCTTTCCCTCACCTGCATTCACAGCTTGGCCTCTGCAGCTGTAAACTCCCCTGCGACTCAAAACTAAGTAACTTGCTCTGAACAGCCGTGTACGACATATACACATCAAAATTGTGCAATAACATAATCCTACCCTGAATCCAACAATTCAACATGTAATATTCAACACCCTCTCCATGCACACCTCCCTTCCCCCACCCCCACATTTTTTACACAGACGAACAGGAACACAACACAGACAAGGAGCAGGGCGATGGAGAGTGCTGATGGAGGAACGCGAGCGCCGCCCGAGAATTTAGTGGGCTCCGCACGCGCCTGGATGCACGCCGCGCGCTCACGACCAAGATTTGACAAAACAAACACGTAGCTGGGATCTACGGCCCCGTAGCATGCGCAAATATACTGTACATAAAAAAAATACCATGGCAGAAGATTTCGGCGCGGCTACAGATTTCACACACATATCATCGAACTGCGGGGTATTCACGTAACCGGGCCAACTGTGCGGTCTCGTCTCAGTCAAAAACGAAAAGGGGAAAAAAAAACCTTTACATTGACTATGGCTTGATACCAAGCCGTACTATGATGGAACCAAGACCACTTTGGTCCCCAGAACTCTCAAAACAAGCGGACTTACAATTCTCAATAACTGGGGTTTTGTAAGAATAACGGCGCATTTTATGATATGAAACTGTACACGCCCAATCATCTGCTAAGGGCTATGACCAGAACCTCAAATTTCAAGACTTCCGACGAAAAATACACATTCTAAACCAACAACAAACCATACGGAACAATACTATACCAGAAGTTTGTGAGTGGGATGGAGAGGGTAGGGTGGGGCACCCAGTGTCTCCTGTCTCGACCCAGGCGAAGGGCAGGCAGGCCGGCACCAAAACGCACGTCACAACGAAGTGACCAGGAACTCTTCAGGATCCCCACCGAAGGGGTTCGCCAAACCAGGAATGGTTTCAAGAAGCTTGTCTAGACTGAGGATCGTGTGTTACGTCACGTTTTCTCACCCGTCACGTTTTCTCACCTGGTGAGAAAACGTGACAGGTGTATCGTCACGTTTTCTCACTCGTCACATTTTCTCACTCTGGGTGAGAAAACGTGACCGGTGGTGCCATATTGATCAAACGACACATTCTCAAAAAATAATATTTTTTCCTCTCTCTCTCTCTCTCTCTCTCTCTCTCTCTCTCTCTCTCTCTCTCTCTCTCTCTCTCTCTCTTTCTTCTCTTCTCTCTCTCTCACTCGTTGAATTCGATGTGATTCTGAGTTTGAGGGTGCGTATGCTTAGGTGAGCGCTCGGGCACGCGGGTGTGTGTGTATCTCTGTGTGTGTGTGTGTGTGTGTGTGTGTGTGTGTGTGTGTGTGTGTGTGTGTGTGTGTGTGTGTGTGTGTGAGGGAGAGGGAGTATGTGTGTCTGTGTGTCAGTCCGTCTGTACTTATAGAAATCTAGTGTTTTTATCAGATTTTAACCAACGTTGATAAGGCGTTAGCCTTTGCCATGTGTCATAAGGGCTGTCATAGTGTGTTTAAAACTGTTATCAGACAGATGGAAAAATCGCAGTTGTCGGCCGTTTGGTCAGACTTTCAATCTTTTGTCCAAAGACATTTTTTCTGAGAGAGAGAGAGAGAGAGAGAGAGAGAGAGAGAGAGAGAGAGAGAGAGAGAGAGCACAAGGAGTGAGAAAACGTGACGGGTGAGAAAACGTGATGCCACACCCGACTGTACCGTCACGTTTTCTCACCCGTAACGTTTTCTCACCAGGTGAGAAAACGTGACGGGTATATCGTCACGTTTTCTCACCTCTCACATTTTCTCACCAGGTGAGAGAACGTGTCAGGTGTTACGTCACGTTTTCCCTCACACCGTGAGAGAACAGTTTTATATTTTTATATGAGAATGTGTCGTTCTGATGAATATAAGCACCACCCGTCGACGTCTTTCCTCCCCCGTGAGTGAGAAAACGTGACGAGTGAGAAAACGTGACGATACAACCGTCACGTTTTCTCCCCGGTGAGAAAACGTGACGGTGAGAAAACGTGACGTACACCGCACGTTTCTCACCTGGTGAGAAAACGTGACGGGTGAGAAAACGTGACGTAACACCGACACGTTTCTCTCACCTGGTGAGAAAAGTGAGGGTAGAAAACGTGACGATATACCCGTCACGTTTTCTCACCTGGTGAAAGAAAAACGTGGACGGGTGGTATCGTCACGTATTCTCACTCGTCACGTATTCTCAAAACCTTAAAAACGTGACGGGTGTTGCCTATTGATCAAACGACACATTCTCAAAAAAATAAAATCTCTCTCTCTCTCTCTCTCTCTCTCTCTCTTCTCTCTCTCTCTCTCTCTCTCTTCTCTTTTCTCTCTTCTTTTTTCTCTTTCACTCGTATGAATTCGATGGGATTCTGATTAGGGTGCGTATGTTGTAATGAGCTCGGGCCACGGTGTGTGTGTGTATTGTTTGTGTGTGTGTGTGTGTGTGTGTGTGTGAGAGAGAGAGAGAGAGAGAGAGAGAGAGAGAGAGAGAGAGAGAAAACGTGACGAGTGAGAAAACGTGACGATACAACCGTCACGTTTTCTCACCTGGTGAGAAAACGTGACGGATGAGAAAACGTGACGTAACACCCGACACGTTTTCTCACCTGGTGAGAAAATGTAAGAGGTGAGAAAACGTGACGATATACCCGTCACGTTTTCTCACCTGTTGAGAAAACGTGACGGGTGAGAAAACGTGACGGTACAATCGTGGTCCTCCGAAATCCTTTCCCCCTCTGTCTCTCCGACTCCCCAAACCAAACCGAAAACCTACAGCCGAGCCGTTCACACATGCAGTCGGTCCTGCAGGGAAGTTGGGAACCCGCACGGACTGCACGTGCAACTGAAAATAAACAAAAAAAAACAGACCCTACCAGTGTGGCTGGAAACTTGATTTCACTCTTTAAAAAAAAAAAAAAAAACCCAGTTACACACACACACACACAAAAATGAAGAACGTGGAGGGGTGATGAGGGAGGACGGTTCACGGGCGGCTCACATATGTTAAGAATAGAAGAGTACGGAAGAAAGGAAACACACACACCCACACACAGA
>CM065730.1:23008842-23013842 GCA_033310375.1 Conus canariensis | reverse complement strand
GACTGGACAGCAAGTGGAAGGCAATGGGACAGAGAGGACTGGACAGCCAGTGGAAGGCAATGGCATAGACAGGGCTGGACAGCAAGTGGAAGGCAATGGGACAGAGAGGACTGGACAGCCAGTGGAAGGCAATGGCATAGACAGGGCTGGACAGCAAGTGGAAGACAATGGCATAGACAGGACTGGACAGCAAGTGGAAGGCAATAGGAGAGAGAGGCTTGGACAGCAAGTGGAAGGCAATGGCATAGACAGGGCTGGACAGCAAGTGGAAGGCAATGGCATAGACAGGACTGGACAGCAAGTGGAAGGCAATAGGAGAGAGAGGACTGGACAGCAAGTGGAAAGCAATAGGACAGACAGGACTGGACAGCAAGTGGAAGGCAATGGGACAGAGAGGACTGGACAGCAAGTGGAAGGCAATGGCATAGACAGGACTGGACAGCAAGTGGAAGGCAATAGGACAGAGAGGACTGGACAGCAAGTGGAAGGCAATGGCATAGACAGGACTGGACAGCAAGTGGAAGGCAATGGGACAGAGAGGACTGGACAGCAAGTGGAAGGCAATGGCATAGACAGGACTGGACAGCAAGTGGAAGGCAATGGGACAGAGAGGACTGGACAGCAAGTGGAAGGCAATGGCATAGACAGGACTGGACAGCAAGTGGAAGGCAATGGCATAGACAGGACTGGACAGCAAGTGGAAGGCAATGGGACAGAGAGGACTGGACAGCAAGTGGAAGGCAATGGGACAGAGAGGACTGGACAGCAAGTGGAAGGCAATGGGACAGAGAGGACTGGACAGCAAGTGGAAGGTAATGGGACAGAGAGGACTGGACAGCAAGTGGAAGGTAATGGCATAGACAGGACTGGACAGCAAGTGGAAGGCAATGGCATAGACAGGACTGGACAGCAAGTGGAAGGCAATGGGACAGAGAGGACTGGACAGCAAGTGGAAGGCAATGGCATAGACAGGACTGGACAGCAAGTGGAAGGCAATGGGACAGAGAGGACTGGACAGCCAGTGGAAGGCAATGGGACAGAGAGGACTGGACAGCAAGTGGAAGGCAATGGCATAGACAGGACTGGACAGCAAGTGGAAGGCAATGGGACAGACAGGACTGGACAGCAAGTGGAAGGCAATGGGACAGAGAGGACTGGACAGCAAGTGGAAGGCAATGGGACAGAGAGGACTGGACAGCAAGTGGAAGGCAATGGGACAGAGAGGACTGGACAGCAAGTGGAAGGCAATGGGACAGAGAGGACTGGACAGCAAGTGGAAGGCAATGGGACAGAGAGGAATGGACAGCCAGTGGAAGGCAATGGGATAGAGAGGAATGGACAGCCAGTGGAAGGCAATGGGACAGAGAGGAATGGACAGCAAGTGGAAGGCAATGGGACAGAGAGGACTGGACAGCCAGTGGAAGGCAATGGGATAGAGAGGAATGGACAGCAAGTGGAAGGCAATGGGACAGAGAGGACTGGACAGCCAGTGGAAGGCAATGGGATAGAGAGGAATGGACAGCAAGTGGAAGGCAATGGGACAGAGAGGACTGGACAGCAAGTGGAAGGCAATGGACAGAGAGGACTGGACAGCCAGTGGAAGGCAATGGCATAGACAGGACTGGACAGCAAGTGGAAGGCATTGGCATAGACAGGACTGGACAGCAAGTGGATCAGACAAAGTTGGGGAGAGAAAGAAGAAGTGAAAGGTAATAGACCAGAGAGGACTGGACAGGAAGTGACGGGCTATAGACCATACATGACTGGACAGGAAGTGACGGTCAGTGGACCAGACAAGACTGGACAGGAAGTGACGGTCCGTGGACCAGACAGGACTGGACAGGAAGTGACGGTCAGTGGACCAAACAGGACTGGACAGGAAGTGACGGTCCGTGGACCAGATAGGACTGGACAGGAAGTGACGGTCCGTGGACCAAACAGGACTGGACAGGAAGTGACGGCCCGTGGACCAAACAGGACCGGACAGGAAGTGGAAGGCAGTGGGCCACACAGGATTGGACAGGAAGTGGAAGGCAGTGGGACACACAGGATGGGACAGAAAGTGGAAGGCAGTGGGCCACACAGGATTGGACAGGAAGTGGAAGGCAGTGGGACACACAGGATGGGACAGGAAGTGGAAGGCAGTGGGCCACACAGGATGGGACAGGAAGTGGAAGGCAGTGGGACACACAGGATGGGACAGGAAGTGGAAGGCAGTGGGACACACAGGATTGGACAGGAAGTGGAAGGCAGTGGGACACACAGAATTGGACAGGAAGTGGAAGGCAGTGGGACACACAGGATGGGACAGGAAGTGGAAGGTAGTGGGACACACAGAATTGGACAGAAAGTGGAAGGTAGTGGGACACACAGAATTGGACAGAAAGTGGAAGGTAGTGGGACACACAGAATTGGACAGAAAGTGGAAGGTAGTGGGACACACAGAATTGGACAGAAAGTGGAAGGTAGTGGGACACACAGAATTGGACAGAAAGTGGAAGGTAGTGGGACACACAGAATTGGACAGAAAGTGGAAGGTAGTGGGACACACAGAATTGGACAGAAAGTGGAAGGCAGTGGGACACACAGAATTGGACAGAAAGTGGAAGGCAGTGGGACACACAGAATTGGACAGAAAGTGGAAGGCAGTGGGACACACAGAATTGGACAGAAAGTGGAAGGTAGTGGGACACACAGAATTGGACAGAAAGTGGAAGCAGTGGACCACAGAATTGGACAGAAAGTGGAGGCAGTGGGACCACAGAATTGGACAGAAAGTGGAAGGCAGTGGGACACACAGAATTGGACAGAAAGTGGAAGGCAGTGGGACACACAGAATTGGACAGAAAGTGGAAGGTAGTGGGACACACAGAATTGGACAGGAAGTGGAAGGTAGTGGGACACACAGAATTGGACAGAAAGTGGAAGGTAGTGGGACACACAGAATTGGACAGGAAGTGGAAGGAGTGGGACACACAGAATGGACAGGAAGTGGAAGGTAGTGGGACACACAGATTGGACAGAAGTGGAAGGTAGTGGGACACACAGAATTGGACAGAAAGTGGAAGGTAGTGGGACACACAGAATTGGACAGAAAGTGGAAGGTAGTGGGACACACAGAATTGGACAGAAAGTGGAAGGTAGTGGGACACACAGAATTGGACAGAAAGTGGAAGGTAGTGGGACACACAGAATTGGACAGAAGTGGAAGGAGTGGGACACACAGAATTGGACAGAAAGTGGAAGGCAGTGGGACACACAGAATTGGACAGGAAGTGGAAGGCAGTGGGACACACAGATGGGACAGGAAGTGGAAGGCTAGTGGACAACAGGATGGGACAGAAGTGGAAGGCAATGCGACAGACAGGATGGACAGCAAGTGGAAGGCAGTGGGACAGACAGGATTGGACAGCAAGTGGAAGGCAGTGGGACAGACAGCACTGGACAGCAAGTGGAAGGCAGTGGACCAGACAGCACTGGATAGCAAGTGGAAGGCAGTGGACTAGACAGCATGGACAGCAAGTGGAAGGCAGTGGGCCAGACAGCACTGGACAGCATGTGGAAGGCAGTGGCAGACAGCACTGACAGCGAGGAGCAGTGGCCAGACAGCACTGGACAGCAAAATGGAAGGCAGTGGGCCAGAGAAGACCAGAACTTAGATCAGCTTACTGTTGGTTTCCCTTCGAGGTGAAAAGGGCATGCACACTGCAGGGGAGTTGTAATTCAAAGGAAGGCTGCTTCCGTTTTACTTCTGTTTCTTTTATCACACACGTGTTTCAGCCCCGCTGTGTTCAAAATGTTTCACATCGTTCGGTATTGATGTCAATGATGACATTTATTCTTCTGTATAGCGCGTCCATTTCAAACTTTTCCACTTTCATAGGCTGTCAAATTTTGTTTGATTTTAATGACAACGGCCAATTTGTGAACTTGTTGGTTGACATCTACATGTAGGAGGTGGCTGGACAGGTCTTCTCTATTTTCATTGGTCCGCGAAGTCTGGTTGTGGTAGCGTTTTTCATCGCTATAAGCACTTGCGTTTGCTAAAACGTTCACACACACACACACACACACACACACACACACACACACACACACACACACACACACACACACACATACGCGCGCGCGCACACACACACACACACGCACGCGCGCGCGCACACACACATAAACACATACACACGCACGCGCACACACACACACACACACACACACACACACACACACACACACGCACACACAGAGAGAGAGAGAGAGAGAGAGAGAGAGAGAGAGAGAGAGAGAGAGAGAGAGAGAGAGAGAGAGAGGCTAATAACATAGACTCACTTTCTTACACACTTGAGTCAAACATTCTTTGTATGTTTCAGGTGTGCGACATTGTTGTCATCCTGGTTTCGGCGACCAATTTCTTGCTCTACTACGCTTTCGGCGAAAAGTTCCGGAAGATCTTCAGGAGTCACATGTGCTGCAGAAGAGTATCCCATTCCAGCTCCACTGACAATGTGTAAGTGGTAGCAGACTGTGTTCTTTCTGAACTTCAAAGTGAGCTGACTGTAGGCGGAGACTGAAACAACCTTCAAAGAAAAATTACTGTACCGCCGAACGAAAGAGACAAACAAATTACAGGACAAAACACGACGCGTTTCGACCTCTTTGGTCTTCTTCAGAAAAGACAAACGACACTGAAGACAATAACAAGATGCAAAGCATATAAACGTACTCCCAGTCTATCTTGAATACGCGTAAGATATTCCATGAAGAGGAAAAACCGTTTTGAGCCGTTATAGCCATTAGTAACGGCTGTTCTGGTAAACATCGGCCATCCTCTGTGACCCATAATGAACATACCTACAAATTTTCAGAAAGATCGGCTAAATACTTTCTGAGGTATTCCATAAAGAAGAAAAACCGTTAGGGGCCGTTATAGCCGTTAGTAACGGATATAACGGTAAAATAAAACATCGGGCATCATCCGTGACCCATAATGAACATACATA
>CM065730.1:22991342-23006342 GCA_033310375.1 Conus canariensis | reverse complement strand
GGGAGGGGGGAGGCGGCAGTTTTTCTTTGAAATGGTTCTGTACGTTTTGTGACTAAGTAAAATTCAAACCTGTAAACCCGCTACCTATGACATAGCCCTGACTCATTGCCTGTATACACCCCTCTCCCCGGGGGGTGGGGAGGGGGTGGGGGGGGGGACATATGGCGTTCTTTTCTTTTCAATGTCGATGTTTGGATCAGGTGTTGACATTCTCCCAGTTAGACATTCACCTTCTTTGGGCCCCCCTCTAGAACTCCCCCTACCCCCCCCCCCCCCCCCCCATCCGTTTTCAGCCTTTTCTCTTCTCCCTCCTCCTTTCCCTCAATTTTCACAATCCCGTTTGTACAAAATTAGGGGAGAAAATGAACAATTTTCTTCCAAATGGTTCTGTACGTGTGTGGCAAAGTAAAGCTCGCACCGACTGAACTTCCATCTCTTTGTGATCCATCCCCCCCCCCACCCCACCCCCACCCCAATCCCTCCATCCCCCACCCCCACTCCCCATTTTCTTCTTCTCCTGTTCCCTCCACGGCCCTCCATTTTCCGCCTTGGCCCCACTTTGCACACTTAGGGGGTGCGTGTGTACGCAGGCGGAAAAAGAGGACACACTTTTCGTTTGACAAGGTGCGCTCCACACCAATTGCACTTCCATCTCCTTTGGCTGATACATTCTTTCGCTCTCCTACCCTCTGTCCTCTCTAGTTTTCTCCTGTACCCCCCCCCCCCTCCACCCTTCCCACAAACAGGATAGAACAGCGAATAACTTGTGCCGTAAATAAAGCGGCTTTCAATATTCATTCGGTAACACTAAAAAAAATTTTTTTAAAAGACCTTTTTGGCGCACAAGAACAGAGCTGAAGTCACATGCTCAGCTACACACAAAAAAAGAAGTAGAAATTGAAAAAAGAAACCAAAACCGGCAATCTGAAATCCGCAGGTGCTGCGAACGTAGGAGACAACGACATAATGCAAAAGCAAGTAGACCATACCCCGCATGTCCTCTCGCCCGTACATTATTTACTGCAAAACGTTTCGGAAAACTGCGCCTACAAATAGGCTAACAAATCTTGATGAAGGTAATTCGGTGTGGCGGGCCGAGTGGGTCCTCAGAACCACCAAGCTGTTGTCTTGGGTCTCCATTGTCCGCTGACCTTTCTTGGTTTTATTTGTTTTTGAATGTACGGTCATGCGATGAGACCTTCGCCTCATCCTGCTCCTCCTCTTCGCCTTCTCCTCTTCCTCTTCTCCTTCCTTTTTCTTTTTCTTCTCCTATATTGACGTGTCGTTGTCTGTCTTCTTTTTTTTCTTTTCGTTACGTTCTTGTTCTCGTTGTTATTGTAATTGTTATTGTTGCGAGGTGGTAGTGGTGGTGGTAGTGGTGGTAGTGGTAGTGGTGGTGGTGGTTGTGGTTGTGGTTGTGGTTGATGTTGTTGTTGTTGATCTCCTCCTCCTCCTCCTCCCCCTCCTCCTCCTCCTCCTCCTCCTCCTCCTCGTTCTCTTCTTCGTTTCCTTCTTACCATCACCATCAATCGTTGTCTACTCCTCCTCTTCCTCCTCCTCCTCTTCTTGTTCCTCTTTCAAAATAGCTCGGAGTCTTTTCTACTTAGAGAGTCGAACAAAGAATCACACACACACACACACACACACACACACACACACACACAACACACACACACACACACACACATACACACACGTGCGCGCGCGCGCGCAGAGAGAGAGAGAGAGAGAGAGAGAGAGAGAGAGAGAGAGAGAGAGAGAATGAGGTAGTCGGACAGACAGACGAACAGAGAGAGAGAGAGAGAGAGAGAGAGAGAGAGAGAGAGAGAGAGAGAGAGAGAGAGAGATGACTGTGATGGCATCGCGGAGGTGTCAAATCATCAGTGACCAGACCAGACCCTCGCCAAGTACACCAGGCTCAGCTGTACTGTCCACTGTCTGAGCACTTGTGATTAAGGAGACGTCTCTGGAACTCAACATGAAAGAGGACCGCCGATAACTCGTGGCCTGATTCTTCTTCCCAGACAGCAAGGTGTGCCAAAAGAACTGGATCTGTAGACAGGATAGAGAGGGGAGGGGGGTGGGGGGGAGAGAGAAATACACATTTTGCAAACGGGGAATGGTGGGGAGGCGAGGAAGTGGAGGGGGTAGATATGGAATTGTTCAAAATACTTGGCATACAAAATAATTGTTAGTGGTTCAACTTTTGAGACGTTGAGAAGAAGAAAGAAGAAGAAGAAGAAGAAGAAGAAGAAGAAGAAGAAGAAGAAGAAGAAGTCTTCGAAAGAAAAAGAAGGAAATAAAGAAGAAAAGGAGGAAGACGAGAAGGGAGAAAGAATGAAAGGAATGAAGAGGAAGCGATACGATTACATCTATAGAAAAAAGATAGGGTCATAAGCACACACACACGCGCGCGCGCACGCACACACACACACACACACACACACACACACACACCACACACACACACACACACACACACACACACACACACACACACACACACACACACACACACACAACACACACACTTGACACACACACACTCGCACGCATACACTCACACGCGAGGGGGGTTTCTAAAATCAGAGTATGTCTGAAACTTGTTCGGTAAGCGAATAAAAGCCGGATGATTTCATTTATGCGGGGGACTTGCTAAGCACACAGGAGTTTCGTCCCTTTCTCGAGCAATGTTTGAATTCATCTTAGATTTTGTTGGATCACATTGTATTGTGTTGTGTTGTGTTGTGTTGTGTTGTGTTGTGTTGTTGAGATGTTGTGTTGTGTTGTGTTGTGTTGTGTTGTGTTGTGTTGTGTTGTGTTGTTGTTGGTGGTTGTGTTGTTGGTTGTGCGTTGTGTTGCGTCGTTGTGTTGCGTTGCGTTGCGTTGCGTTGTGTTTCTTTGGTGGTTAATACCATATAGTACTGCGTTGTGTGCTTTAGTCTTGCGTTGTGTTGTTCACCACAAATCTGGCGGCTGCCGATCGGGACTGAGCGTTTGTTTTGAATTCTATCAGAAGGTTATTTATTTATATAATATATCGTATAACTTCTGTCAAAAGGTTATTTATTTATATAATATATCGTTTAACTTCTATCAGCTGCCACAGCAGATTTCTCAGCTTCAAATTCTTACTGCTCTCGCCGAACACAGCGCATACCCATACAGCAGCACAACCTGTATCTGTTGTTGTTGTTGTTGTTGTTCGTCGTCGTTGTTGTTGTTGTTGTTGTTGCTGTTGTTGTTGTTGTTGTTTGTATATTAATTGTCCTGTCCTGTCAAAGGCTGCGGTGTTTATTTATTCATTTGTTTATTTATTCATTTGTAATGAATGATGTCCACATGAATACAACAGACAGGAATGAAAGGGTGATGTGACTATCACAGTGTTGAGATTCGGCGTCGTTCTTTTTTGCTTTGTGAGGAAAACAAGACCAATGTGCCTATAAAGACAAGGGTTGAAAGAGGAAATCTCTTGTTAATAGTACGCCGCTCTCGTTGGTGTGTGTGTGTGTGTGTGTGTGTGTGTGGTGTGTGTGTGTGTGTGTGTGTGTGTGTGTGTGTGTGTGTGTGTGTGTGTGTCGTGCGTGCGTGGTGTGTGTGTGTGTTGTGGACAGAAAGAGAGAGAGAGAGAGAGAGAGTGTGTGTGTGTGTGTGTGTGTGTGTGTGTGTGTGTGTGTGTGTGTGTGTGTGGTTGTGCGTGTGTGTGTGTGTGTCAAGAGAGAGAGAGAGAAATGTGTGTGTCAGAGTGCGTGTGTGCGTGCTTGCGTGCGTACGCGTGTGCTTGAGCAACACTCTCAGAAACGTATCCATTAAGTGGATGAAACTCGACTGTGTGGTCCCAGTCTTCCCAACTGAGTCCGCAGCAAACTCAACTCTGGGTAGGAGCCGGTCGGGGCAGAAAAACCCACATGACTCTGATGGGATTCGAACCCACGACCTCCCAGCCGGGAGCCCGCGACGCTAACCACTTCGCCACGGCGGCTGGTTGGACAAGATTTTTACAGACCGACAGAAATAATGCATATCGTTGAAGGGCAGCATATTCAATAAATACAAGAATTCGTTGTCGTGGCGGGACACAAAGAAATTATGCTGTGTCAGATTCACAACTGAATTAGGGAATGCAAGGAGCACAATTTCTTCCAGTCCAGAGCATATCAACCATATGATAGTGGACAAGAAAAGTCTTGGGTGACAAACTGTCATAACATTTTTCACATAAAGCCGATAGATGACACTGAAGGTTAAAAGTGAAACTTTTAACGTTCCGTGATACTGAAGACAGATCAGTAAAAAATAATCAACAGGCATTGAGAAACCAAGCTGTCCAAGCAAACTGATTCTAAAGGATTTTGTCTATATTCTCATATCGATGCACAGGGGGAGAAAAAAAATATTGGTACGCTACCTTGTGACAAACACATTAGTGTTCCTCATCCAGTTATTTTGATAAGCGTTGTGCTTGTAGTGTGCATATGTTTTGTTTCTGGAGAAATAGAATGCGAATGAGTAGTCAGTAACCAACAAAATCATCACCACTTAGGTTACCGACGGGTATGATTATGTTCGTGTTTCAATAGTTCTGGCACGAAGACCACTGAAATGGCCTGTTGAGTTGGGACAGTGTATGTACTTGCTCATAAGAGTTCCAATACGATACAAGCATGTAAATGCCATTTCTGTGCTGCATTCGTAACGGTGCCGCCGACATAAACAATGCGTGGTGCCGCGAACGAAATTGTGCCGTAAACATGGTGCAGTGCTGCTAACGAAATGGTGCCGCCAAAGTAAACGTGGCGTTGTGCCACATTCGTGATGGTGGCGCCAAAGTACATATGGCGCTGTGTCGCAAACTAAATGCTTCCGCAAATGTAAACATGGTGTTGAGCTGCAAATGTAATGGTGCTGCTAATGTAAATATGGCATTGTGCTGCAAGCGTCATGGTGCCACCAATGCAAACATAGCGTTACGCCTTAAACGTAACGGTGCCACCAACGTAAACATGCTGTTGTACCACAAACAAAATGGTGCCGGCAACGTAAGCATGGCTTTGTGCTACAAATGCAATTGTTCCACCAACGTAAACATGGTGCTGAGCTGCAAATATAATAGTGCCGCCAACGTAAACATGGCGCTGTGCCGCAAACTAAATTCTTCAGACGATATGATAGTGCCGCCAAGTAAACATGGTGTTTGGTGTTTTGCCGCAACGTTAGCATGGTATTTTGCTGCAAATGTAATGGTGCCGCAAGCGTAAGCATGGTATTTTGCTGCAAATGTAATGGTGCCGCAAGCGTAAACATGGTGTTTTGCTGCAAATGTAATGGTGCCGCAAGCGTAAGCATGGTGTTTTGCTGCAAATGTAATGGTGCCGCAAGCGTGAGCATGGTGTTTTGCTACAAATGTGATAGTGCCGCAAGCGTAAGCATGGTGTTTTGCTGCAAATGTAATGGTGCCGCAAGCGTAAGCATGGTGTTTTGCTGCAAATGTAATGGTGCCGCAAGCGTAAGCATGGTGTTTTGCTGCAAATGTAATGGTGCCGCAAGCGTGAGCATGGTGTTTTGCTACAAATGTGATAGTGCCGCAAGCGTAAGCATGGTGTTTTGCTGCAAATGTAATGGTGCCGCAAGCGTAAGCATGGTGTTTTGCTGCAAATGTAATGGTGCCGCAAGCGTAAGCATGGTGTTTTGCTGCAAATGTAATGGTGCCGCCAACGTAGGTATGGCATTGTACCACAAACCTAATGGTGCCACCAACGTAAACATGACGTTTTGCCGCAAATATAATGGCGCCGCCAACGTAAATATGGCATTGTGCCACATTCGCAATGGTGCCACCAACGTAAGCATACCGTTGTGTAGCATTAGTTATTGGTGTCCCCAACGTAAACTTGGCGCTGAGCTGCAATCATAATGGTGCCACTAACGTAAAAACGGCGTTGTGCAGCATTCGTAATGATGTCGCCAACGTAACCATAGCGTTGTGCCGCAAACGTAATGGCACCACCAACATAAATAATGTTCTACAAACGTAAAGGTGCCATAACGTAAACATGGCATTGTGCCGTATTCGTAACGGTGCCCTCAACGTAAATATGGCGCTGTGTCACAAACATAATGGTGTCACCAACGTTAATATAGCGTTGTGCTACAAAAGAAACGTTGCCGCCAACGCAGACGTGGCATTGTGCCGCATTTGTTATGGTGCCACCAACGTGAACATGGCGTTATGCCGCAAACGTTATGGCGCCGTCCACGTAAACATGGCATCGTGCCTAATTGGTAAAGCTATCGCCAACAAGGCGTTGAGCCCACATGCGTAACGGTACTACCAATGTGAACACGGCGTTGCGCTGCAAACGTTATTCTCCATTGTCTGGGGCAGGCGTGAAGTTCTTCGCCTGTGCCAAGAAGGTTTTATTTCCGCCAGCGTCCATTGGTTTTGCCTGTCAGTGTGCAGAATGATCTGAAGACAAGAAAGACGATTATGCAAACGAACCTTGATGGAAAAATGGTATGTGAGTTCAAGCTGAACCCAACCACTTTACGTGCCGTTCCGGAACAAAGGGTTGATCAAGGATCCCTTTAACATAATGACAACAAAGAAGCCCAATTTCTGAAGGAAACTAGGTAAAAAGATGCAATGGGGGGCCATGATCGAACCCACTACATTTGGTTGTTGTGGATCCGCGATGCGGATCCGGATAAAAGGGAGGATCCAGGATCCGTTCGACCTTGTTGGAGGTCTGCTCATCTAACCCTTACCCCCACCTCACCCCACCCCACCCCTTGCTTCTCCACCATCTTTTCTTTCTGTCTTATCTTGTCATTGTATGGATTCTGTGCGCACAGCATATTCCCGCCAATAACCATATCCCCAAGGGATACAACTCTGACTGATCTCATCAATGCCGCCTACCACTCTGTGATTTCTGTTTTATCTTAAGGGGCATTTTTTTTTCTTATAAGTTACGTCATTATATTCACTTAAAAAAAACACACACACACGCAAATATTCCTTTCTTAAGGCAAATGCATCAAGAGAGACTGGCAGAGAGACAGCAAGCAGAGTGGTGATGGTGGTGGTGGTGGTTAGGGTGAACATGGGCATGAAAGTAGTTAGATGTGAAGGTCCCAGAACGTAACAGCCGTGGAGGGCAGTGAACTGTCAGACAGTCACCGTGTCTAGCACATGCCATAACGGAAGGAGGAGGAGCCCATGCCCTCTCCTTCTGCCTCTTTCACCTTCCCTGGACTGAATCAGGTACCCATCTGCTGTTTGACAGAGAGAGAGGACTCTAAATCCTCAGCTTTGCAGGGGAGGGGGGTGGGGGGTGGTGGAAGTGGTAAGCATTTGAATATGTGTCCCGCTTATCAAAGCAGGTGACATTGAAATACAGAGAAAGACAGACAGACAGACAGACAGACAGACAGACAGAAGCAGAATGTGTGTGTGTGTGTGTGTGTGTGTGTGTGTGTGTGTGTGTGTGTGTGTGTGTGTGTGTGTGTGTGTGCATACTCGGGTACTTCAGTGCGTCCGTGTGTGCGAGCGTGCCTGAGCGCCTCCGCGTGCATGTGTGTGTGCGTGTGTGTGTGTGTGTGTGTGTGTGTGTGTGTGTGTGTGTGTGTGTGTGTGTGTGTACGTGCGTGCGTGCGTGCGTGCGTGCGTTTAAGTTTGTGTGTATGTGCGTGCGTGCGTGCGTGCGTGCGTGCGTGCGTGCGTGCGTGCGTGCGTGCGTGCGTGCGTGCGTGCGTGTGTGTGTGTGTGTGTGTGTGTTCGAGAAATGGACCGATGGTGATTCAAACAATATGAGAAGTTTGCAACAACCAGGAAGAGGCGCTGTGGTGGAGACATGAACAGTCAGTGGCGAACCACAAAAAAAAAAAAAGGACAGAGACAGCGCCGGGGGTGAGGGGGAGGGGGAGGCGGGGGTGGGGGGGGCAGAGCGTTGAAGAGGAGACACTGGAGAATAGGCAAGGGGAAGCGGGAGGGGTAATAATAATAATAATAATGAATACTTATATAGCGCCTATTCTCGGCTGGAGACCAAGCTCTAAGCGCTTTACAATCAACACTCGCTTACACACCGGGCTGCCTACCTGGGTAGTGCCTGACTGAAGAGCTGCCAGCTGGCGCTTCATTCAGTCGTTTCCCGTGTCATCCAGTCAATATCGTTCAATATTGTTCACTCAGTTTCTTTACTTCCTTCATTCTTTCCATTTCTTACGCAGGGTGCATGCTGTGTGTAACGTGTCATCCATACCAACGGCCAAGCTGGCCTACTCTTCCGAAAGTTGGTGATGGGATTTTACGTGTGTGCAAGATGTTCACACACGGAACCTCGGTTTATAGTCTCATTCGAAGGACTGTATGGGAAATGGAGTCAGAACTAATGTTAACTCCAAGGGAAAAATCCCCCTGTACCGAAACGCCCCGGCGGAGATTCGAACCCGCAACCCCAGGATCACCAAGATTACGAGCCAGGCGCTCTACCAACTGAGCTATTCCGGCTCCCAACAAAGCGAGGTGACAATCCGACGCCATTTAACTAAAATGTCGGCTGGTCCTAATTTCCCCCATAATTACTGTGGGTGGTGGGGAGCGGGTTTCGTCAATTCGGTTTGCTTTTTGTCGGCAAATTTGACAGGAAACGAAATCAGCGAAATTGCCGCCTAAACAGAGCAGGATCTACGGCTGAGAGAGCACAGAGAACCAAAAAATTGAGGCTGTTTACAATCCAGATGATCGCGCGAAAGCCGTTGCAAGAAACCCCAAGCTATGCCGGATGGAATATGCGTGTTCTGTTGTTAAAATGCCCCTCCACCCCACCCATCCCACCCCCTCCCCAATTCCTCGCTCTTCTATACACACACACACACACACACACACACACACACACACACACCCCATAATTGCTCGCCTCTGGAAAATGATTTTAAACTGTCCATTCAGCAGACGGTTTGCTGCAAAACAGGATGATGTTTGTGGTCCTGTCTGCCTGTCTGTCTGTCTGCCTGTCTGTCTGTCTGTCTCTGTCTCTCCGCAAGATAATCCGAAAGCAGAAGGGCGAATCTTCATGAAATTTTAACGTGGGCACACGTGCAGTCGTTATTCAAATGTTATTCCGCCAGGGGGCCTGTAGAGGGATAGACTGATAAGATAGATAGACAGATAGGTGTGTGTGTATGTGTGTGTGTGTGTGTGTGTGTGTGTGTGTGTGTGTGTGTGTGTGTGTGTGTGTGTGTGTCTGTCTGTCTGTCTGTCTGTCTGTCTGTGTCAGTGAACGTGTCATAAAGGAGACAGACAATAATCAAAGATAGAACTGAAACAAGTCTGTCTACGATTCAGCTCCGTTCTATCTACATTGTCCACCTTCTCCTCAGTACCAAAGATATAAATGCTGTCGTGCGAGACCTGAAGGTCAGAGCAGAAGACTGTTACAAATTGTTTCACTTATGATTCTCATCGGTTGATTCGAATCTTTTATCTGGGGTTTCGCTTCGTATGTGTTAAGTTTGATGTGACGTTTGTATTTGCCAAGTGACAGTTTTACAAACTGCGTTAAGATACCAGAATGTAGAAATTGTTTCTTGAATGTTCTGAGTATCAGAATTGGCCATAACTGGAGATAATACTCGATCATTGTAGAAAGTTCAATGCACTTTAAGTAGCCGTTCTACGTCATAATTCTTGTTTATCTAAGAATACAACATTAATCAGTAACTGACTGTGTTTCTGGAACTTTTGATTGTATTGTTTTTTCTTTCTTTCTTTCTTTTTTCAATTCTTCAGAGAGAGAGAGAGAGAGAGAGAGAGAGAGAGAGAGAGTTTATACTGAAAGTAAAAGTGTTTGAGGACACGAGTTTTGTTTGGGGACAGTCGTATACAAGGAGTGATCCGGACCAATTCTTACATGTAAATCAGTTCAGTCAGCATTAAGCCCACTGTAGAAAGAAACTCGTGGAGAGCGTGGCAGCAGAGAGTCCTCAGAAGAGAAGCCCCCTTCAAGCAAGTGTTTCGGCCCTTATCTCCTGACACTCTAGGGGGGTTGGGCCACACCCGGTTCATGACTCCGGATGTCCCTCTGCTGCCCCTTTTTTTTTTTCCCCATCTTGGGACGAGCCATGGCTGGGATTCGAACCCATGACCCTCTGGACATGCTCATTTTCCACTTAATGACTCGCGCTTTAACCACTGAGCCACAGGGACACCTGATATTTGTAGGGAAATTAAGCCTTATGAAGTTCACTTTTGTTCCTCCTTGACCAGATCCAGCTTGAACACCTCTCTGCCGCTTCTGCCATTGCTTTCAGGGCTCTGGTTTTTTCCTTCCCTGCAACTGAGAGCTGTTTCATGAGGCTGTATGCAGACGTTCCTACAAACCCCCTAGCTCCAATTTCTGCAGTGAGGACTTTGACCTGATAGCCTTCTCTCCTCAGGCTGTTTGCCAGATCAGCATACTTTTCAGTCTTGTAGATTTGAGCTGCCTCCATTCTGTTCTCATATGGCACCGTGAGCTCGATCATGATCAGCTGCTTGGTTGACTTAGAGTGGACTACTATGTCTGGTCTCATGCCACTCTTGCTGATGATCTCTGGGTGACTCTTCCATTCTGGGAGGTCTGCAGTGCACTCCCAGTCATCTGCCCCGTCCAGCAGACTCTGCCTGCATGTTTCGAGTGGCACTGTTGTTCTTGGCCATGATTTGCTGCCTCCTGCCGTGAAGAATGTTGCGGGTGCTTTTGGAGTCCTGGTTTTCCCTTTTGTGGTGTTGGTACTAGCCCAGACTACTTGTACAATTTCTTTGAGCACTTGGTTGTGCCTCCATGTGTACCTTCCTTGAGCCAGGGCTACTTTACATGAGCTTAGGACATGCTCCACTGTTTGTTTTTCATGGCAGAGGGGGCATGCAGGATCGTCTGTTTTCCCCCACTTCACCAGGTTTGCATTTGAGGGCAGAAGGTCATATGCAGATCTGAGAATGAAGCTGATCCTGAGAGGGGCCATGTGCCAAATGTCATTCCAAGTGAGACTTCTTTGGAGTGCATTCTCCCACGTTGTCCATTGCCCTTGCTGGCTCTGCTGGACTGCTTTTTGGAGTCTTTTTTGGTCTTCTTCTTTTCTCATCTCCTGAATCATCATGTCTCTTTTGGCTTTTCCTTTGGCCTTTGACCACCATTCAGTTTTGGTCACCCCCAGTCCTTGTCTGTTGGTCTGTGTGTGTCCTGTTATTTCTCTGATCTTGAGACTTTCTTTTGCAGAATCCATCGCCTCTTGAACTTTCCATTTTCTGCCTGTCTTCAGCTGGGGCTTGATTGCTTCTACCACCTTGTCTCCTGAGTCCTCCAGCATGCTTTGAAGTCTGATCTTCCCTGCTTTGTATTCCTCCAGGATGGATTTCAGTGGTAGTTTCAGCTTTGCTTGGCGACAGTACAGCGCTATGTCAGTCAGACAGGGTGGGACACCAAGCCATTTCCTTGTGAACTTGTTGATTTTGGCTTCCATTGCCTCCACTATGCTGGTGCAGATGTCGTATATCATCAGAGGCCATAGCAGCTTTGGTATCAGCATGAACTGCAGACACCAGACCTTGTATTTGCCAGGGAGCCCACACTGGTCAATGGTCTCCAAGCCTTCCTCCGCCATCTGCTTGGTTTCTTTTGCTCTTTGTGTGTCTTTCAGCGTATCATCATACCATCTTCCAAGGCTCTTGACTGGTTCTTCTGTGACTGTTGGAATGGCCTGGTTGGCAACACTGAAGACCACAGATCCGGCCACTTTTCCTTTCCTCAGTGAGAGACTCCGTGATTTCTTTGGCTTGAACTTCATTCTGGATGAGGCAACTATGTCGTCCAGCCTCTCCAGCACATGACGTGTCTCGTCTTCTCTGGATGAAATCACTGTAGTGTCATCCATGAAGGCCTTGAGAGGAGGCATCTTGTATCCATCGCCAAGGTCTGTTTGTCTCGCGTTGTTTGTTGCTGCTTTCAAGATGAGTTCCATTGCCAGCACGAACAGTATTGGGGAAATTGCACAGCCCATTGCAATACCCACTTCCAAGTTGATCCAGTCTGTTGTGTACTCCTTGGTAGAGAACCGCATTGAGAAGCCATTGAAGTACTTCTTGAGCATGTCGCGGATGTTCTTTGGCACATGGTACATCTCAAGAGCCAACTGTATCATCTCATGGGGCACAGATCCATATGCGTTTGCCAGATCAAGCCACACTACGTCCAGGTCTCTCTTTTCTGTTTTTGCTTTTTGGATTGCGTCCCAGATCATTGTGGCGTGTTCTACACAGCCAGCCACGCCTGGGATGCCACCTTTCTGGACTGACACATCCAAGTACTTGTTTTCCATCAGGTACTTGGTCAGCCTTGCTGCCATGACAGAGAAGAAGATTTTCCCTTCGACGTTCAGTAGTGATATTGGCCTGAACTGGCTAATGTCACTTGAGTTTTGCTCTTTGGGGATGTACACACCATCTGCCGTCATCCACTGGCCGCTGATCTTCTGGTTTCTCCAAGCCGATCGCAGCAGCCTGTGGAGCCACTCCAGCACCTTGGGACATTTCTTGTAAAGCTGGTAAGGTATTCCGTTTGGCCCTGGTGATGATTTGGCTCTGGCTTTGTCGACCACCTTCTTGATTTCCGCCAACGTTGGAGGCTTGCCATTGAACTGTTCCTCAGGGTTGGTTGGCCACACCAGACCTTGAATGTCGAGTGGTGCTTTGCTCTGTGGGTCAGAGTATGTTTTCCTCAGATGCTGCTCAAGAACTCCTTTGTCCACACTTAGGGTCCCAGATTTTGGCTGCTCAAACAGTGTTCTGGCAAACTGGAAGGGGTCTCTGAAGAAGCGCTCTTGTGTCTTCTTCTTTTTGCTCTTCCTCTTCCTCGCAGATTCCGCTTTGCTGAGGGCACTGTGTTTTTCTTTCAGGTCTTTCCACAGTTTTTCCAAGCCTTGTTTTTCAGCTGGCAGTGCGGTCTTCATTTGCATCTTGAGGTTTTTCTTTTGGACCCTGATCTTGTCCATCTTTTCTTGGCGTCTGGATTTCTTTGGAGGTGTTTTCTCTTTGGGTAGTTTTGCTCCATAGGCGTCTCTACATGTGGCATACACAATGTCCCCATATGTGGCTAGTTTGTGTTCCAGGGTGCTTTTCCCTATCAGTGCATCGAGTCTTTGGACGATTTTTGCATCCAGTTTCTCCCAATCTTCAGTTTCGTTTGCTCGTGGCAGGTTGAGTTTCAGGCGCCTGGCATCGAGGGCCTGTGCAAATTCCTCATCCGAACCAACAGCGTGGATGTCCTTGGCACTGTGGTTTAAATCCTGGCCTTGGTCTTCCGACGTCTTATCTGCTGATGCAGTGCGCTGCTGCTCATTCAGATGAGTCTTCACACATCCCATCTTTGTTCTGTGGATCTTCATGCCACGGGTGGTAGCGAAACGCTTTCCACAGACACATGGATATTCCATTTGGTCCATGTTCATAGTCCGTTTGGAATTTGCAGTCATGATTGGTTGAGCACCGATGGATTCATCATTCTCTCCCCCTTTCGGTGAATCCTGGGAGCATCTTTTCCTTTTATTTTTAGTAGCCACATGTTTAAGGCAAAGTGGGGAGCCAGCCCACAGAGCCCTTGGTTCTGGTCTTTCCCAGTGTCCTCCGGTCTTTCCCGGACGTCCTCCGGCCTATTCCCGGAAGTCAATGGTTTACCCATGCATCAGTAGAAAGAAACTCGTGGAGAGCGTGGCAGCAGAGAGTCCTCAGAAGAGAAGCCCCCTTCAAGCAAGTGTTTCGGCCCTTATCTCCTGACACTCTAGGGGGTTGGGCCACACCCGGTTCATGACTGTGTTGTGTTGGGGGGAAATTCAGTTCTTATATTCCTAAGAGAATCTTTTGGAACTATTTCCCGCAAGTCGTTTTTCATCCATCGTCAATATTAATAGCTTCCGACTGGTGGACAAATCAATCGAAATTCTCAATTTGTGTTCCTGTCAGAGGCACGGAATGTGTCTTTTCTAATGAAAACAGGTGTCTCTGTCTGTGTGAGTGAATGGTTGTTTCGCATCTTTTTTGTTGTTGTTGTTAAGAACCATGCAGTATGTTGTTTCTCACTAAAGTGTTCTTGCATTGTGCATTGCAGGTCCCCAGGCACGGGCAACCCGGAGGAGACGACGGCCTTGTCCATGCCCACCTGCCTCAGTTCCAACGGCAATGTCATGTCCGATTCGGAAGCACCCTTGTCTACTCACAGAATGTGAAATAAACGGCGGGGGAAAAAACCGAAATATCTGGACATTATTCCTGATTCCAGACCCATCTCATTTCTGAACTGATTGTTGTTCACTCACAATATCTGAAATAAGATCAGAGACGACCAAAAAAGATGAACTGCAAAAATGACACACGTGACATTACCCTGCTTCCAGATCCATTTCTCTGCCGAATTACCCCCCCCCCCCCCCACTCATGTTCATTGGAAGACTGTTGAAAGCTTTTGTTTCCAGCTTTAAGACATCATTCATGTCGGGTCAAGTCAAAGGTTCTCCTCTGCTACTGGTAGCTATGTAGCTCAGTTCTACCTTCCGCACAAGGGGAGTTAACCCGGCAAAAAACCCGACCAGAAGTGGGATGTGCTCTTCCAGCTTCGACTTGCCCGTAACACGTTACACGGTGAAAACCATGGACTCGCAAGACTGCGCAATGGACAGGGAAAACATGTGTAAATGCTCAAGCCTAGGCACATACCCGTCAGACCTGGAGCAACCAGATGAACAGTTACTGTTCACCAGCATAGCGACCAGTGACTCCCTGCTGAGTTCAGGGAGGAGGTGTTTCAAGGTAGCAATGCTATTTCTGATTCCATTTTTAACTCCATTCCTTTCCTGCTTACGTGCTTCTTATTTACTCTTTGTTTGAAAACTGAGGCATTATTCTTGATTTTGAAAATCAACCAAGGCATTATTTTGAAAATCAACCAAGGCATTATTTCTTGA
>CM065730.1:22978842-22986342 GCA_033310375.1 Conus canariensis | reverse complement strand
TCTGAAAATGTGTAGGTATGTTCATTAATGGTCACGAATAATGTCCGATGTTTTATGTACCGTTATAACCGTTACTAACGGCTGTAACGGCCTGTAACTGTTTTTCTTCTTTATGGAATATCTCAGAAAGTACTTGACCGACCTTTATGAAAATTAGCAGGTATGTTCATTATGGGTCACAGATGATACCCGATGTTTTAGTTTACCCCGTTATAGCCGTTACTAACGGCTGTAACGACCTGTAACGGTTTTTCTTCTTTATGGAATATCTCAGAAAGTACTTGGCCGATCTTTCTGAAAATTTGTAGGTATGTTCATTAATGGTCACGGATGATGCCCGATGTTTTAATTTCCCCGTTATAACCGTTACTAACGGCTGTAACGGCCTGTAACGGTTTTTCTTCTTTATGGCATATCTCAGAAAGTACCTGGCCGATCTTTGTGAAAATTGGCAGGTATGTTCATTATGGGCCACGGATGATGCCTGATGTTTTAGTTTGCCCCGTTATAGCCGTTACTAACGGCTGTAACGGCCTGTAACGGTTTTTCTTCGTTATGGAATATCTCAGAAAGTACTTGGCCCATCTTTCTGAAAATTTGTAGGTATGTTCACTATGGGTCATGGATGATGCCCGATGTTTTATTTGACCAGAATAGCCGCTACCATCGGTTATAACGGCCCAAAACGGTTTTTCTTCTTTATGGAATATCTAAGAAAGTACTTGGCCGATTTATAAGCGGTTTGGATGATCTTGTGACAAATCGGAGCCTCTTTCCATATGTAAGTGATGTAACGCTAAAAATCGATTAAACAAGTTAAAAACTGTTATTTTGCCGTAATTTCCTATATATAGGTGGATTTTAATGAAATTTGGTATACTGAAAGGTTATCACACACAAATGGCACTTCTATATAGTGTTTCAAAATTTGACCGTTAAAAACCGTTATTCTTGATATATTGTCCGATTTGGATGAAGTTCGGTATGTACATAGGCTTTAGCTCAGTGATGACTAAAATACCAGTTTCAAAAGTGTACATCGGTTATATAACCTTTAAAACCGTCATTTTGCCGTTATTTTTTTACGTATTGGTGGATTTTAATGAAATTTAGCATACAGTAAGGTTGAAGACTCATCTGAATGAGCAGCAGCGCACTGCATCAGCAGATAAGACGTCGGAAGACCAAGGCCAGGATTTAAACCACAGTGCCAAGGACATCCACGCTGTTGGTTCGGATGAGGAATTTGCACAGGCCCTCGATGCCAGGCGCCTGAAACTCAACTTGCCACGAGCAAACGAAACTGAAGATTGGGAGAAACTGGATGCAAAAATCGTCCAAAGACTCGATGCACTGATAGGGAAAAGCACTCTGGAACACAAACTAGCCACATATGGGGACATTGTGTATGCCACATGTAGAGACGCCTATGGAGCAAAACTACCCAAAGAGAAAACACCTCCAAAGAAATCCAGACGCCAAGAAAAGATGGACAAGATCAGGGTCCAAAAGAAAAACCTCAAGATGCAAATGAAGACCGCACTGCCAGCTGAAAAACAAGGCTTGGAAAAACTGTGGAAAGACCTGAAAGAAAAACACAGTGCCCTCAGCAAAGCGGAATCTGCGAGGAAGAGGAAGAGCAAAAAGAAGAAGACACAAGAGCGCTTCTTCAGAGACCCCTTCCAGTTTGCCAGAACACTGTTTGAGCAGCCAAAATCTGGGACCCTAAGTGTGGACAAAGGAGTTCTTGAGCAGCATCTGAGGAAAACATACTCTGACCCACAGAGCAAAGCACCACTCGACATTCAAGGTCTGGTGTGGCCAACCAACCCTGAGGAACAGTTCAATGGCAAGCCTCCAACGTTGGCGGAAATCAAGAAGGTGGTCGACAAAGCCAGAGCCAAATCATCACCAGGGCCAAACGGAATACCTTACCAGCTTTACAAGAAATGTCCCAAGGTGCTGGAGTGGCTCCACAGGCTGCTGCGATCGGCTTGGAGAAACCAGAAGATCAGCGGCCAGTGGATGACGGCAGATGGTGTGTACATCCCCAAAGAGCAAAACTCAAGTGACATTAGCCAGTTCAGGCCAATATCACTACTGAACGTCGAAGGGAAAATCTTCTTCTCTGTCATGGCAGCAAGGCTGACCAAGTACCTGATGGAAAACAAGTACTTGGATGTGTCAGTCCAGAAAGGTGGCATCCCAGGCGTGGCGGGCTGTGTAGAACACGCCACAATGATCTGGGACGCAATCCAAAAAGCAAAAACAGAAAAGAGAGACCTGGACGTAGTGTGGCTTGATCTGGCAAACGCATATGGATCTGTGCCCCATGAGATGATACAGTTGGCTCTTGAGATGTACCATGTGCCAAAGAACATCCGCGACATGCTCAAGAAGTACTTCAATGGCTTCTCAATGCGGTTCTCTACCAAGGAGTACACAACAGACTGGATCAACTTGGAAGTGGGTATTGCAATGGGCTGTGCAATTTCCCCAATACTGTTCGTGCTGGCAATGGAACTCATCTTGAAAGCGGCAACAAACAACGCGAGACAAACAGACCTTGGCGATGGATACAAGATGCCTCCTCTCAAGGCCTTCATGGATGACACTACAGTGATTTCATCCAGAGAAGACGAGACACGTCATGTGCTGGAGAGGCTGGACGACATAGTTGCCTCATCCAGAATGAAGTTCAAGCCAAAGAAATCACGGAGTCTCTCACTGAGGAAAGGAAAAGTGGCCGGATCTGTGGTCTTCAGTGTTGCCAACCAGGCCATTCCAACAGTCACAGAAGAACCAGTCAAGAGCCTTGGAAGATGGTATGATGATACGCTGAAAGACACACAAAGAGCAAAAGAAACCAAGCAGATGGCGGAGGAAGGCTTGGAGACCATTGACCAGTGTGGGCTCCCTGACAAATACAAGGTCTGGTGTCTGCAGTTCATGCTGATACCAAAGCTGCTATGGCCTCTGATGATATACGACATCTGCACCAGCATAGTGGAGGCAATGGAAGCCAAAATCAACAAGTTCACAAGGAAATGGCTTGGTGTCCCACCCTGTCTGACTGACATAGCGCTGTACTGTCGCCAAGCAAAGCTGAAACTACCCCTGAAATCCATCCTGGAGGAATACAAAGCAGGGAAGATCAGACTTCAAAGCATGCTGGAGGACTCAGGAGACAAGGTGGTAGAAGCAATTAAGCCCCAGCTGAAGACAGGCAGAAAATGGAAAGTTCAAGAGGCGATGGATTCTGCAAAAGAAAGTCTCAAGATCAGAGAAATAACAGGACACACACAGACCAACAGACAGGGACTGGGGTGACCAAAACTGAATGGTGGTCAAAGGCCAAAGGAAAAGCCAAAAGAGACATGATGATTCAGGAGATGAGAAAAGAAGAAGACCAAAAAAGACTCCAAAAAGCAGTCCAGCAGAGCCAGCAAGGGCAATGGACAACGTGGGAGAATGCACTCAAAAGAAGTCTCACTTGGAATGACATTTGGCACATGGCCCCTCTCAGGATCAGCTTCATTCTCAGATCTGCATATGACCTTCTGCCCTCAAATGCAAACCTGGTGAAGTGGGGGAAAACAGACGATCCTGCATGCCCCCTCTGCCATGAAAAACAAACAGTGGAGCATGTCCTAAGCTCATGTAAAGTAGCCCTGGCTCAAGGAAGGTACACATGGAGGCACAACCAAGTGCTCAAAGAAATTGTACAAGTAGTCTGGGCTAGTACCAACACCACAAAAGGGAAAATCAGGACTCCAAAAGCACCCGCAACATTCTTCACCAGTGCCACTCGAAACATGCAGGCAGAGTCTGCTGGACGGGGCAGATGACTGGGAGTGCACTGCAGACCTCCCAGAATGGAAGAGTCACCCAGAGATCATCAGCAAGAGTGGCATGAGACCAGACATAGTAGTCCACTCTAAGTCAACCAAGCAGCTGATCATGATCGAGCTCACGGTGCCATATGAGAACAGAATGGAGGCAGCTCAAATCTACAAGACTGAAAAGTATGCTGATCTGGCAAACAGCCTGAGGAGAGAAGGCTATCAGGTCAAAGTCCTCACTGCAGAAATTGGAGCTAGGGGGTTTGTAGGAACGTCTGCATACAGCCTCATGAAACAGCTCTCAGTTGCAGGGAAGGAAAAAACCAGAGCCCTGAAAGCAATGGCAGAAGCGGCAGAGAGGTGTTCAAGCTGGATCTGGTCAAGGAGGAACAAAAGTGAACTTCATAAGGCTTAATTTCCCTACAAATATCAGGTGTCCCTGTGGCTCAGTGGTTAAAGCGCGAGTCATTAAGTGGAAAATGAGCATGTCCAGAGGGTCATGGGTTCGAATCCCAACCATGGCTCGTCCCAAGATGGGAAAAAAAGGGGCAGCAGAGGGACATCCGGAGTCATGAACCGGGTGTGGCCCAACCCCCCTAGAGTGTCAGGAGATAAGGGCCGAAACACTTGCTTGAAGGGGGCTTCTCTTCTGAGGACTCTCTGCTGCCACGCTCTCCACGAGTTTCTTTCTACTATTGTCACACACAAATGGCACTTCCATATAGTGTTTCAAAATTTGACCGTTAAAAACCGTTATTCTTGACATATTGTCCGATCTGTATGAAATTTGGTAGGTACATAGGCTTTAGCCCAGTGAGGACTAAAATACAAGTTTCAAAAGTGCACATCGGTTAAATAACCGTAAAAACCGTTATTTTGCTGTTACTTATCTCAGAAAGTACTTGGCCGATTTATAAGCGGTTTGGAAAACTGGGAGTACGTTTATATGCTTTGCATCTTTTTGTACTCCCAGGTCTTATAGAACAGGGAGTACTTTAGAATGGGAACGAAGAAATGCTGTCTGTGTGTGTGTGTGTGTCTGTGTGTGTGTCCGTGGTCAAAATGTGTTCCACTCGCTCCAGACAAAACTACTGGGCCGATCTTTCTGAAAATTTGTAGGTATGTTCATTATGGGCCACGGATGATGCCCGATGTTTTAGTTTACCGCTATAACCGTTACTAACGGCTGTAACGGCCTGTAACGGTTTTTCTTCTTTATGGAATATCTCAGAAAGTACTTGGCCGATTTTTGTAAAAATGAGCAGGTACGTTCATTATGGGTCACGGATGATGCCCGATGTTTTAGTTTACCTCGTTATAGCCGTTACTAACGGCTGTAACGGCCTGTAAGGTTTTTCTTCTTTATGGAATATGTCAGAAAGTACTTGGCCGATCTTTGTGTGAAAATGTGTAGGTATGTTCATTATGGGTCACGAATTATGCCCGATGTTTTAGTTTACCGTTATAACCGTTACTAACGGCTGTAACGGCCTGTAACTGTTTTTCTTCTTTATGGAATATCTCAGAAAGTACTTGGCCGACCTTTATGAAAATTAGTAGGTATGTTCATTATGGGTCACGAATAATGCCCGATGTTTTAGTTTACCGTTATAGCCGTTACTAACGGCTGTAACGGTTTTTCTTCTTTATGGAATATCTCAGAAAGTACTTGGCCGATCTTTGTAAAAATGAGCAGGTACGTTCATTATGGGTCACGGATGATGCCCGATGTTTTAGTTTACCTCGTTATAGCCGTTACTAACGGCTGTAACGGCCTGTAACGGTTTTTCTTCTTTATGGAATATGTCAGAAAGTACTTGGCCGATCTTTCTGAAAATTTGTAGGTATGTTCATTATGGGTCACGAATAATGCCCGATGATTTAGTTTACCGCTATAACCGTTACTAACGGCTGTAACGGCCTGTAACGGTTTTTCTTCCTTACGGAATATCTCAGAAAGTACTTGGCCGACCTTTATGAAAATTAGCAGGTATGTTCATTATGGGTCACGGATGATGCCTGATGTTTTAGTTTACCCCGTTATAGCCGTTACTAACGGTTGTAACGGCCTGTAACGGTTTTTCTTCTTTATGGAATATCTCAGAAAGTATTTGGCCAATTTATAAGCGGTTTGGATGATCTTGTGACAAATCGGAGCCTCTGTCCATATGTAAGTGATGTAATGCTGAAAATGGATTGAACAACCGTTAAAAACCGTTATTCTGCCGTTATTTCTTATATACAGGTGGATTTTAATGAAATTTGGTATATAGAAAGGTTATCACAAACAAATGGCACTTCTATATAGTGTTTCAAAATTTGACCGTTAAAAACCGTTATTCTTGACATACTGTCCGATTTGGATGAAATTTGATATGTACACAGGCTTTAGCCCAGTGAGGACTAAAATACTGGTTTCAAAAGTGTATATCGGTTATATAACCGTTAAACCGTTATTTTGCCGTTATTTCTTTATATATTGGTGGGTTTTAGTGAAATTTTATATATAGAAAGGTTATCACACACAGATGGCACTTCCATGTAGCGTTTCAAAATCTGACCGTTAAAAACCGTTATTCTTGACATATTGTCCGATTTGGATGAAATTTGGTATGTACATAGGCTTTAGCCCAGTGAGGACTAAAATACCAGTTTCAAAAGTGTGCATCTGTTAAATAACCGTTAAAACCGTTATTTTGCCTTTATTTCTTATCTCGCAAAGCATTTGGCCGATTTATAAGCGGTTTGGAAAACTGGGAGTGCGTTTATATGCTTCGCATCTTGTTTTTTGTTCTGCCGGTGTCACCAGTACCGGCAACTTCATGGTGACTCTCGTTGAACGAACGTGGTGGCACCCTCCGGAGGGAACGCTCACGCTGACTCCGCGGTGTAGCGATTAACGACAGTGGGTAGGTGGCTTTACAAGTGGTGTCCTGGGTATGTTGAATCAGAACAAGCTCCGCTGAACACCACTGAATTGACTCGGCAGCAGTGCAGTGTCTCCTCCGGTGGGTTGCCTCATGACGACTTGACATTGACTTCTTCCTGTGGATAGCCGGTGCCGGGGCTGTGGCAGGACAAGCCAGGCTGTGGTTGTAGACGCGGGGTTGGGAGGGGCGGGTGGGGCGTAGGGGGGGGGAGGTGGGCGGAGGGGCGGACTGGACTAAGTGGCATGGGTGTAATGCCACTTAGGTTGCACGCATGATGACACAGCAACCAAAAGGAAAAGTGTTTTGGAGAGCCAGTGTGTGTGTGTGTGTGTGTGTGTGTGTGTGTGTGTGTGTGTGTGTGTGTGTGTGTGTGTGTGTGTGCGTGTGTGTGTGTGTATAATCAGAAAACAGACGGGGCCAGGTTGGGGCGGCTCGATCTCGCGCGTGGATCGTTGAAAGCATTTCAACATCGCCTGAAAGGAACGGATACAGGCGCGCGCGCGCGCGAGCCTGTGTGTGTGTGTGTGTGTGTGTGTGTGTGTGTGTGTGTGTGTGTGTGTGTGTGTGTGTGTGTGTGTGTGTGTGTGTGTTTCCAGTCCACTTAATCTTGATTCAAGGCCGCAACATTTGTTGTTGTTTGTGTTTTAATGGAAGTTCTTTATTTAGCAAAAACAGGAAGAAGTAATAATGGTCATCATCATTATCATCGGCATCATCAATCTCATCAT
>CM065730.1:22958842-22973842 GCA_033310375.1 Conus canariensis | reverse complement strand
GAGTTACATGTTTCGGGGTTTTTTAATGTGTGTTTTTTTGTTTGTTTTTCAATCTTTGATTAAGTGGATTTTCTACTTTTGTGTTATAGCTGTAGATAAGTTAATTCTTTTACCTCATTATCTTAACCTTTTTTACCCCTCCCCCCCCTCCCCCCTCCCCCTCCCCCCCCCTCCCCCCCCCCCCCCCTCCTTTTTTTTTTTCGTCTGATATCATGTAATGTGGAAAGACGTAAAACAAAACAACAACAACAACAACAACAACAACACACACACACACACACACACACACACACACACACACACACACACACACACACACACACACACATTTTGTTTCTTTCTCATCGTCATCCAGTTCTATCGAAGTTACACAGATGTCGCAAAACAACGTTTCGTGCCCGGTCGCGCATGCAGCGTTTCCTGCTGTCTCCTGTCGGACGTACTGTTGTGAGACGCATGTTTCGAAGCTATTTGGCGCCTACTCTTCTCTCACGACGTGTTCTGTTTTGCGAAATAGGTTTCTCGGATATCGCGTTACGTGTGATTGAATGGCACTACTGTTAGACATGTGATTATGCCTTGTTTCTGAAAGGCAGAGGAGAATTAGACCGATCCGCTTTAAATTCGTTACGCAATAAAAGTCTTTTCCTATCAGTTTGTTTCTCGGCCAGCTAACCTCTGGGGCATGATTAAGGAGGTATAAAGAGGCAGGGACCAAAAAGGAAACAGTCCGATCCTCACAGACAATTTTTTTTTTATACCAAGTACAGACCACATGACGGCAGTGCACTATGACTACTATGACTTGTGGTTATTTTTCTGTGGGTATTGTAGTGTAGCGAATGAGAGGCCTTGTACAATACAGTTTGGAAATACGCATTGCCCTGACTTGTTTCTTTGTTTTCTTTTCCATCATGTGTGTTTTGCCTGAAAACAATGTCACGTGACATAGTGCATTCCTAATTCAATCGTGCCTCCCTTGCTTCCCCTTCTTCGGTACTCTGCCTGTTGTGGCTGTTCAAACGTATAATGATGAAGGAAAAAATCTTCCTTCGGTTCTCTGTTTCCGAAAACTATGCCAGATATGTTCTCTCTTTTTTTTTTAAAGTTCCATAACGTGTGTTGTCGGAACCTGTGGGAGGGGAAGGGTGATGGAGGACTTTATCAGTGCACATTGTGTCCCCTTCCCCCCCCCCCCCCCCCCCCCCCCCCCCCCTTCCACTTTTCCCTTTTTTAAGCGTTCTTTTTCTGCCTGTCTTACTTTTTTGGTCGTAGAAAGTGTCTAACATTGATCTTCTTGCGTCACAGTTCATGGCAACCCAGCTTATTGTTGTGGTGGCTGTGATCTGGCGTGTAGATAGTGAGGCTGTATACACTGTCCAGAGTGCGTATTAACTGTCTAGTCTGTTTGCCAGTTCGGCTTTTAATGCTCATTTTGGGTGCATTCGAATGCATTTCCTTGATAGTTCCCCCTTTTTGTTATGAATTGCAGGCGAACATTTCAGGTGAATGGCGCCCTTAGCATAGCCTAGCTTACTTACCTTAAGAATGTGAATTGTTTTGCTGCCGTGCCACTAAACGAAAATCTGTTCACATTGTCTCCGTTTTGTTTCTCTTATTTCTTCCTCAGTTTTCTCAATTAATTTCTCAATACGGTGAAAACGCTGGGTGCCTGAACTCCACTATACCTTTCTTTGTCACGGAAGAACCATATACAGAAACGGTACTCAGAATCGGTAACCCACTGAGCATATTTTCAGTTGTCCATTACATAACCCCCCTTTTTGGTAGTATGCACTTCTCAGACCTTTTAGAGACTCTTTTGAGAGTGGCAGTCTTCGACGTCTCTACCAGAATCAATATTTTTCCTATTTTAGCTTACCCTCGCAAAGAAGATTCGAGAAGATTTCAGGCAAAACATCTTCCCTAAACTGCACACCTTCAGACCTTGTGGAAGTGTATTTGATGCCATCAATAGATAGAGTGTTAGTCGTAGGCAGCTATCCACATTCTGTATCTCTGTAGATTCTCCTTTCGGTATTGTAGCCTAGAACAAGGCACTGTAAACCAGATCAGTGTGAGCATCTCCAGTGTGAAGGAAATGCCTAGTTCTCCTACACCCTAAGTCCTTCATTCTTTCACCACCCGAGAAGCACTACTAGTGCCACAAGGGGGTCCTTTGTCTGTGGAAATGTTGCCGTTAGAGTGGCTCCTGGGGGTTTCCACCTCCGTCGTTTTGTCTGTCAGTAAAATGAGTTCAGTCGATTTTGTCTGAGCGCTGTCTTCTTTGGAGACATTCCTTTTGTCTACAGTATCAGTCATGGCTACTGGAACAATTGATTAAAAAGAACTTTCTCGCGAATGTTTGATGTTGAAAAGACTACACAACACAGACTGCCGAGAGTATTAAGCAAATACAGTACAGTGGTCAATATTGACAGAATCACCGTGAGAGAGGTCAGACAAGAATTTGAAGGAAAAAAAAGTGTGCGTCATCGAGTGAGCAAATGCGTACACACACACACACACACACACACACACACACACACACACACACACACACACACACACACACACACACACACACTTGAAACGTGCTGTTCTTCCTCACAAGAATGGAAATTTTTGAGTCTCTTAGCCGACTATTTAAGGATTGCACCCTCCCCCTCTTCTGTCTCTCTGTCTCTGTCTCTGTCTCTCTCTCTCTCTCTCTCTCTCTCTCTCTCTCTCTCAGATTAAGACACTGGGTAAAATAGCGAATTAAACTTTTAGTAGACTTATCAAAACAGGTTTGCTGAACAATACAGAGAATTTATCTTCCGGGATGAAAACAACGAAAAACAGATGAAAAGTGGACAAATGAAGAGAGGAGACAAATGAAGAGAGGAGGTACAAGTGGCAGCAACAAGTAAGGAATGGACATAAATGTGACATGTCAGCATAACAAAGCAATTGCGTCAGTTAAGGGCTAAATCCATTTCAATACAAAGTGACTTGACTGAGTGTTCCCTGTTCGCCTCATAACAGACCGCCATTTCCCAGTTGGCCGTCGTCAGTTTTGCAGCCTATCTTGGGCACCTCTCCTCCGATGCTTTGTTGCCGTCAAAGATCAACAGCTCAGGCATTTTCAGTCACGATGGGAAATGCAAGGTGGATCTTTCGAAGCCCGTCAAGCGGCACACATATGAAAGTAATGACAACAAGCAATGATGTTCAGATTGATCATTTTGTTCCCTAAAATACACCATAAGACACCCGTACACTCTCAGACATTTATAAACAATCCGGTTGGTACCACAGTTATTTCCGTTGACGTGCTGAAAGGGCGAAATACTTTTTGAGTTGACTTCAACGCGGTTACAGCCCTAATATGGCCCTTTGCAGTCGGCTGGGCTATGAGCAACATTACCTTACGAACAGCGAAATACAGCAGTTATTATTATTATTATCTTTATTATTATTGCTGTTGTTGTTGTTTATGTTATCGTCATTACTATTAACATTATCATTATTTTATCATCATAATAATGATAATGATGATGATGATAAGCAGCCCACAAAGGACACATTAACAGTGTGTTGTACCAACATTTCGGACACAATCGTCCTCGGACGTAGCTAATAGACTCTGGGACTTCTCTGAGAACTCGTCATTTTCACCCCAGCGGGGGCATGAACGCCAGCGACTGGGACGGAGAAATAAGAAATAATTTACTTTTTGGAATAAGAGATCATATACATGTTATCATGCTGAAGGCAATTGGGATATCTTTTTGCTGGATTCCATCACACTGTGGCATGTCTGGTAGTGAAACAGCAGATAAATAAAACAATTAATTAGCTAGAGATGGTGTGCTAAGAAAAAAACACCTGAGAGTAATGTAAAACTTGACGTTCAAGAAATTAATTCGCTATTAGAAAAATGCGTGAACAGTGAACACTTTCCAGAGAAGTATGAAATCTTATCATGTCCCCGATATTTTTCATCTTTAATATACAAGCTTCGACTGAATTCGTGGAAAACCGAATTTTCCCAAAGTGTAGCATGCGATTGCTCAAGCCTTCTGTTAGTGGGCCATATTCTTTTTTCATTGTTCAACATTAACTTCATTCTATAAAGAATCGAACGTGGATGTGACTGTCCATGATTCTATCAAAACACTAACCCGTAAACGAGAAATTGTGCAAACAGCAAAAGTGCTTTCCATGCATCAAATTAATGGATTTGTATAAACGCTCCTCTTCTCGCTCCTGTTTTTTTTTTTTTTTTTTTTTTTTTTTTTTTTTAAAGTCTAATACCACCAGTTGTAAACAGAATCTAAATCAAAGAACTCATTCACTCACAGAGAAACTGCCGTCGTCCTTGCGAGCGTACCGAATGAACCTTTGACGGCGTCTAGATTTTAAAACAACAATACCTGGACACTGACACTGATAATAGCGTTGAGTATGCTAATCTTCGAACATGCAGACAAACTTAAAGTTGTAGCCTACTACTACTACTACTTGTGGGCCTGTTAGGTCTGTCTTGTCACATAAACGTGCGTGTGTGTGTGTGTGTGTGTGTGTGTGTGTGTGTGTGTGCGTACGTGCGTGCGGAGTCGCGCGCGCGCGCGCGCGCGCGGTGTGTGTGTGTGTGTGTGTGTGTGTGTAAACTAAAACAGGAAAGGCCAGTGCATATCTGATTTCATTTTCAATCTAAAATTTCAAAATTGATGATATAAAGCATAACAACAACAACAACACGATCATCATCAATAACAACAAGAAGAAGAATAATCAATGGGTTGAGTGATTTAGCGCAATTTTCTTCGAGTTGCGTCACCGCGTGCAAACTAGCCCAACTGAAGATGTTTGGAAATCTGCGAGAGAGGTAATATCTGTTAGAACTCGCGTTCAGTGAGAGTAACCCCGCCTTTTTCATGGGACAGATACCTCTGGTGGTCACGCCCAAAATAATTGTGCCCCATCAGCCAGTTTAACGGTCCAATCAGGGAGAGAACCTGCCAGAATATGGGAGCGAAACAGTGCGCCTAGAAAGCAGAGACCAGATATTCTGATAGTTATCCTGGCGTGCTCTTCAAATAAAATATTTCACTCTCTAGATCTGTTTGTTTGACCCATAAACTGAGAAAAGGTAACTCTGTTTGCAATGGAAAGACGGGCGTCACCTTCCCCTGATTTTTCGCCCCGGAAATGCACTACTTACGCTACGCCACATCTGCGAACCTATGAGACCACCCTTGGCAGTTTTTTTTTCCCATTAGATAAATACATAAGCGAATTTCCTTACGAAAGAGGGTCTATTGAATTAGACTTTGATTGACTGCTTGATTGATCATAGGTAAAAGGGCCTACCTGATTGATTCATTCAAAAAAAAAAAAAAAAAAAGCTCAGACATCTGAAAGTACTACCATTGAATGAACTCTAGAGACTAGAGCGACGAGAAAGGCGAAAGTTCGTAAGGACATATCTTTTCTTCGTGAATGATTCTGTATTAATATGTCACACACACGAACATATGCGCGCGCGCGCACACACACACACACACACACACACACACACACACACACACACACACACACACACACACACACACACACGCACGCACGCACGCACGCACGCACGCAAGCTCACACACGCACGCACACATGTACTCACGCGCACACACACACACATACGCATGCACGCATGCTTACACGCACTCACGCACACACAACCACACACACACACACACACACACACACACACACACACACACACACACACACACGCACGCGCACACACACACACACACACACACACACACACACACACACACACACACACACACACACACACACACACACACACACATTCGTCAGTGCTGTATTTATTATATGTTAGTAATAATAATAAAGTGAACAGGTCGACGCACTTAACATTAAAACTTTAGATAAACCCATTCATTTTTGGATCAAATGCCGAAACATTGAACTCAATATGCGAATGTCCATCAATAATAAACACATGCTATGCATGGTGAAAAAGAGCCTGACAAAGAAATGAAAAGTAAAGGAAAAGAGTAAGAGACAGACAAAAGGTAGGAAAGTATAAGACCTCCCCCTAAAAGACAAACAAACAAACAAACCACCAAAAGAAAAACCTCGAAGAATTAAAAGAACGGAGAAATTGAAGGGTGGAGGACTCACATTTAAAAAAGAACTGGTTTATTGATTGATGTAAGACAAATGCACATCTTAGAGAAACAGGAGAAGACACACAGCACAAAACAGGAAAATAACAAACATCAAAATGCTGAAAACAAAACAAAAAGAAAAAAAATAGATAAAAGTAACATGAAAATTAGCAGCATATGCAAAAGACATGAAATGGAAAGAGATGTTTTTTTCCAACAACAACAACAAAAATCAGTGATCCAAAGCCAGAATAATCATAGGAAAGAATCCTTATGCATCGACTCGACACATACATGAATCTCTTCCATCAAGGGTAAGTAAAAGAAAAAATAGTAGACGGGGCATGACAAGGAAGGTGATGAGGAGAGGCCGACGGAGCAAAAATAATTGGCCATCATGTCCATCCCCTCCGGTACCCTGTCCACCTTTCTCCTTCCCCCTCCCGTTTGCTTAGAACATGCCAGCCCACCTTAAACATCCCTTCCTTCTTTTACTCCGTTTTACCTCACGCCAGTTTTTTAACCCATCTAAGACCTTCCATGCTCCTTGAGTTGAAAATGTAGGCAAAATGTAGACCAAAAAAAAAGAAGGTTTACAGGTTGTTTTTTTTTTCCCTTTTTCTTTACACCATCGACGTTTACTTTTGTCCTTCCCTTTTCAAAAAGTCACCTGTATTTTTTTTGTTTTGTTTTGTTTTGTTTTGTTTTTTTCTTTGCTTGTTTTTGTTTATGTTTTTGTTTTCTTACCTTTCTCAAGGAGGTTGCTTCTCTCAGTTTGGTGGGTTTGTCTGTCCGTTAGCAAAATCATATAAAAACTACTGAACCCGGTGGAAAGATGCGATGGGGTCTAAGGACAAATTCATTAACATTTAAAGCGGATCCGTCGCGCGGGATTTGGATCAAAGGGTGGATCCACGATTCGTTGGGCAGAATTACGCAAAAACTACTGAACCGATTTTAACGAAACTTGATGAAAAGATGGAAAGCGTCCCATGGACGAAACATGAGATATCGGTGCGGATCTGTTGTGCGAATCTGGATCTTAGGGCGGATTCAGGATCCGTCTTTGGTAGAGGTCTGCGCTTTCTCGAATCCCCTTCTAGTTTAGGGCAGTAACAGATTTCTCTCTCTCTCTCTCTCTCTCTCTCTCTCTCTCTCTCTCTCTCTCTCTCTCTCTCTTCTCTCTCTCTCTCTCTAGGGCTTGGGAATTTCATATCATACCATTCGGAATTTTCATCGATTTTTTTTTTTGGTCCGCGCGAGTGTGTGCCTGCGTGCGTGCTTGCGAGCATCCATGCGCTCGTGCGTGCGCGCGCGCGCGCGCGCGCGCGCGCGTGTATGTGTGTGTGTGTGTTTCTGGAAGAAATTTTATGAGGGACGGTTTGAAGTGTGTGAGTGCAGATGAGGTAGGGAGATTACAATTGCAGAGTTAGGAATGGTAATTCAGCATTATCTAAATTATAGACGAGCACTGGACCTAACAACCGTCGTGTGGCCCGGAACGTACATCCTTTTCCACAATCGAAATGGCAAACAACTTCGATTGTAGCAGATGATTATAGCACGAAATATTTACGAAAAGGAAGAAAGGTGCCCCAACCTAGAGACAATGATATAGGCAAAGGGGGTGGAAGAAATATCGAGAAGAAAACGCGGACAAGCAGGAAATAAGAGAGAGAGACAGAGAGAGAGGGGGGGAGAGGGGAGAGAGAGAGAGAGGGGAGAGAGAGAGAGGGAGAGAAAAGAGAGAGAGAGATGATGATGATGATGATGATGATGACGATGATGATGATGATGATAATCTTTATTTCCAAGGGTTACAGATAAGCAGACACATGCTTTTTTTTTTTATCCGGCCCTTGCCCCGCTAAGGGACTAACTAAGCATGACTAGCGACTAAAACTTACAAACACACATTAACTTCACAAATACATTAAAAAGTTGATTGGTTGTTCATCCAGTAACATTTAAGGCGTAGATGACTTTAAAGGAAAACAAAAGCGATTGAAACAACAAACAAGAATAAAGAAATTGATTTCAAGAGAGAGAGAGAGAGAGAGAGAGAGAGAGAGAGAGAGAGAGAGAGAGAT
Source organism: Conus canariensis (assembly GCA_033310375.1). Taxonomy (NCBI): domain Eukaryota; kingdom Metazoa; phylum Mollusca; class Gastropoda; order Neogastropoda; family Conidae; genus Conus; species Conus canariensis. The sequence continues at coordinate 22,965,573 of CM065730.1, read as the reverse complement.
CGGATGCTTTTTTTTTTTAATTTCCAATGGCCTACATACAGCCTTGGTGTCAAGGGAGTACACGCTGATATTAACGGCACCGAAAAAAAAGTGTATAAACGCAACAAAACAAAACAAACAAATTGTTGTAGATTAAATCAATGTTAATGTTGGGAAAGAAAACCATACAGGAGGGAAAACTGAATGACATACTGATTTACCACCCAAAATGATTATGTAAAATGTTTTGTAATAATATGTACGTGTGTTTCATAAAAAAAAAATTAAAAAATACATGCATACATTCACCGTTATAAATTTTCTCCACTCTACTACCTCCTACATCAAAGTCTGTTTCACTGTTATTTGTAACAGTGAAGAGAACGAATTCGTTTTCTTTCTTGCTTATGCTTTTAGTAGATCACCAAGCTTACACAAGATACGTAATATATTTTTAACAGTAACAATGGTAATTGAGCATTTTCTTCTCTCTAACACGAAAGACCTTTGCAACATGCGTAGCTTGTAAGATTATTATCATTTTATTGTCAAAAAACAAAAAATTACGCGGGTTGTTGTTGTTGTTTTGTTGTTCTTGTTGTTTATTTGTTTGTTTGTTTGTTTGTTTGTTGTTTTGAAAAGCAGAGATCTCTCTGTTTATATACGCTCTTCAGTGGAAAATAAAATGGTTTTCATTTTCTCTTACACTATCCGTACTCTTCAATAATTCATCTGTAATACCTTCAGAATCAAACCATCCTTTGTTTGATTTCGAACTGTGTGTGCTACGTCTAAGCTTAGTAAGCATATCTCTATGCCATTTATGAGTAACAACAATCGAGATAGTTTGTTTTTTTTCTGGCTATAAAATGCTTTTGAAAGAGAGGGACCAAGAATACTTCGTTTCGTCTTCCATCTTGGAATACCAGTTCTGTTTATAATCGGACATGAGATTATCTTGTAATTCCAACATGAATGTCCTTTTATTCCTAGCACTCCGTTTACTGTTACAACCCGCTTTACAACCGCGCTTTCGCAACTCAAAATTGATGAAGTAACTTGTCATGTACCTGTCAACATGAACCGTTCGTAGGTAAGGAATATTTTACCAATCTTTAACTCTTTGTCGGAAAAATCGACTGAAAAGGGATATCTTCCGGAATCACCGTATCCCATTGTATTTGACGAATGCCATGGTATGTTTCGAAATCGTTTAACAGCTTGTGCGTACTCTTTTACGACTGAAGATGTTCTTCAAGCCTTTGTATTTCTAGCACAAACATTAGGATAGGTTCTATTTGTGTATCAAAAGACTTCCAAATAAAGAAGAATTTTGTTTTTTTTTTAACTCTTAATTTGTCTGTCACTTCCCTCTCCGCCCTTCCTGCATCCCCCCCCCCCCCCCCCCCCCCCCCCCCCCCCTGTTTTTCTTTTTTTTTTTTTTTTAATTTTCAGACCATCCTCCATTAAAACTTTGCCTCATCCAATATTCATTCCTATGCACTTGCATGCATTACTTACCTTTACTTCACCATCAGCATCAAAACATGTTTCTCTTTGATACATGTAAGCACCCACGCAAAAAAAAAAAAAAAAAATGAACACACACAAACACACAGACAGGGCGCACAGATACAAACAGAGAGAGAGACAGAGACAGATAGACAGACAGACAGACAGAGAGATAGGCAGACAGGCAGAGAGAGAGAGAGAGAGAGAGAGAGAGAGAGAGAGAGAGAGAGAGAGAGAGAGAGAGGTGAAATGATTGTACAAAGTGAGCTCTCAGTTTATTCAAGTACATCCCTGCTATCACACACATACACACGCTCGAACACGAATACACTTACCCGCGCGCGCGCGCGCACGCACGCACGCACACACGCACATACACAGGGTGGGTGTGCTTCCATGCGTTCCCGCGTGAGTGAGTGTGTGTGTGTGTGTGTGTGTGTGTGTGTGTGTGTGTGTGTGTGTGCGTGCGTGCGTGCGTGCGTGCGTGCGTGTGTGTGTGTGTGCGTGCGTGTGTGTGTGTGTGTGTGTGTGTGTGTGTGTGTGTGTGTGTGTGTGTGTGTGTGTGTGTGTGTGTGTGATAAAATCAGGGCCTAAATGTCTTTAAAATGAAGATGGATAGTGAAGGAAATTGTAAAATCCGTCTAAGTTGAAATATATAACTTTAAAAGACAGACAGACTTGGGGAAGAAAGTATTAGCAGTAATCCTTTGCGAATGAGTGCTGTCGTTTGTTTGATTGATCCTCTAGAAGGAGCTCCGCAGCAACAGGAAGCGTCAGTTTTTTCCGTTCTGTAAAGAATTCATCATACTTGCAACTGGATCCTGATTAACTTGCTGCGTCAAAAACACTTCCACATAAATATTAAATAAATGTTAGCGAACCGCCCAGAGAAACGTGGACAAACGAGTCACAAGACAAAAAACACAACGCGTTTCGACCTCTTAGGTCTTCTTCAGGTGAGAAACAAACGAATAAAATAACAAAAATTCACTTAGCTTTGATCGCTTCAGATCGCTTCAGAGTTCAGCGCAAGGAAGAAGGCGTGGTTCGCCAACATTTATTTCAGATTTGTTTAGATTTCCGCCTGCAGTCGTCTCACTTTGCAATTAGATTTACTTCCACATAAGTAAAACGGAAACTCTCAAAACATAGTAAACCCTCTGCATACACGAAAGAAAACATGAAGATCTCTCATTGAACGGAAAATAAAAATTACAACTACCATGGTATACTTCAGTTTGTCTATAAATTAACTGTCTGAAATACAAAAGGCACGACCTTCGGGAACCATTAACTGGGGATAGAAATCCAGATGGATCAAAAATTACTGTTGAAAAATCCCCAAGTCTAAAGCCCTGCACTTTGCATCAAGATCACTCAGTGAGAGGGGAAAATGTAACTACAATGGTATATTTCAATTTGTCTATAAATTTACATTCTGAAATGTAAAAGACACAGCCTTTTGGGACCAGTAATTGGGGATAGAAATGGAGAGGGATTACAAATTACTGTTAAAAATCCCGAGTTTAAAGCACTGGACACCGTTTGATAAGCTTAAAGGGCTCACAGGATCATACAGGACGTATAAAAATAGAAATGATGAAAAAACACCTGGGCCCAACGGGGAGTGGAGCAAACATCAGAATCCATCCAAGCTAAAACATCTTGATTTTAAAGACAGGCTCATGTTTAAGGGTAGCGGGGGGGAGGGGGCAGAAGTAATCCTTCTCCAGTAGGTGTTCTCGTTAGTTTTAACGATCATCCAAAGACAAGGTCAGCGGGGCCAGTAACCAACTAATATTTCATTCGGTGAAGAACTCGTCAGACTTGCTACTGGATCCTCGTTACCTGCTGGGTGGGGAACACTTTCATATAAGTTTACAGGAGACTCGTGAACAGAGAGTGCACCCTCCTGCACACATGAATAGGGTCTCCAAAAGGTAACTGTCAATCTATCTATCTATCTATCTATCTATCTATCTATCTATCTATCTATCTATCTATCTATCTATCTATCTATCTGCCGATGTCTGTCTGTAGTGTTGTCTGTCTGTCTGTCTGTCTATCTATCTGTATGTTGTCGGTCTGTCTACTTTTTCCTGTGCCCGTGGGGATATTGTAGACTCTTTCAGTAAAAACTGTATCCCCGTCTCCCGATATAATTCTGTGCTTTCTTTTCTGTAATTCTCCTTGACGCAGCATTTTTGTTCTTTTCATCTTGCTTTCCTATCGTTGGCTGTTTTGCCGCTGTACCCTATTTGACTGTCTTTGAGTTAGGAGGGATTTACCTTTTTCTTCCTCTGGTAACAACTTGTGACATATTTGTTACTTGGCGAAAAGGTCATGAAATGTAAACACTGATCAGAGTGGACACTAACTGTCCTTTCTGAATTGTACTCGTCTGTATAGCCTTTATGTGGGTTTTCTTTGTGTTATACTTAAGTCTGTTTTTGAATAAATTGTTCACACTTTTTTTTGGTCAAAATATGGGTGCGAGAGTGAGATCGATCAATCAAGCGCAATGGTCTTCAGTACAGTTATGTCGTACCTTCTGCCTTAGCACTTTCGCAGACTGCTATCGTGGTATGAGATCATTGTTTATACATATGTGTTTTGTTGATGATTTTTGTCCTGTAATGTCTGCTTTCTCATTTTTTTGGTTTGATCTTTTTTGTTTTGTTCCGTTCTGTTTTGCTTTGGGGTCTTTTGCTTTGTTTGGGTGGAACGTTCCCTTGGGATTTCAGAGGGTTCTTTGTGGAGGTTCTGTCCTGGTAACTTTTTTTTCCTGTCAGTCTCTTTGTTTTGTTTGTGTGTGTTGTTTTGCTTGTTTGTTTTTTGTTTGTTTTGTTTGTTTGTTTGTTTCTGTCGTTTTACTGCCTTTGGGAGCCATTCTCTGCTCTAGTGTCTGGAAACTCTTTTATAATGTCTTTTCTGGTCACAATTTGCAACATCCCAGCTTATTGTTTTGGTCACAATTGCAACATCCCAGCCTATTGTTTGTTGTTGCAATTGTTGTTGTTGTTGTTGTTGTTGTTGTTGTGTTGTTGTTGTTCTGTAATCTGGGGAATAGGCAGTGAAACTGATCCACACTGTCCACAGTGGACACCTAGCTGTTCATTCTGCGGCGGTGTTTGTCTGCCCGTAAGGTCTTTCTTTGTGTGCATGTCTCGTAACATTTTCTTTCTTCAGTATTTCTTAACGTTTCCTTTAAATCTGGGAGAAACGGATCGAAAGAAAAGCCAGCGCTCTTGGCTTAGCCTGGTGGTGTCTGGAATAAGGACGTCAGCAGTATGGGCGCCATGTTATTTTGTTCCCTTTTGTCAAGATATAACCTTTTTCAGATTGTGACTTTTTTTCCCCCAACCATATGTGTTTGACAGCCCTTAAAAGGCCCCGACTGGTCAGCTGGGCTATAATAATGGGGAAATCTGTGTGGTCAGCTTTTCTATAATAATGGGGGACACTGTGTGATCAGCTGGACTATAATAGTGGGGGACACTGTGTGGTCAGCTGAGCTATAATAATGGGAGAACCCTGTGTGGTCAGCTGTTCTATTATAATGGGGGACACTGTGTGGTCAGCTGAGCTATAATAATGGGAGAACCCTGTGTGGTCAGCTGTTCTATAATAATGGGGGACACTGTGTGGTCAGCTGAGCTATAATAATGGGGGACACTGTGTGGTCAGCAGGGCTATAATAATGGGGGACACTGTGGGGTCAGCTGGGCTATAATAATGGGAGAACCCTGTGTGGTCATCTGAGCTATAATAATGGGGGACACTGTTTGGTCAGCTGGGCTATAATAATGGGAGAACCCTGTGTGGTCAGCTGTTCTATAATAATGGGGGACACTGTGGGTCAGCTGGGCTATAATAATGGGAGACCCGTGTGGTCAGCTGGGCTATAATAATGGGGGACACAGTGTGGTCAGCTGGGCTATATATAATTGGGGACCCTGTGTGGTCAGCTGGGCTATAATAATGGGGACACAGTGTGGTCAGCTGGGCTATAATAATGGGGAACAGTGTGGTCAGCTGGGCTATAATAATGGGGGACACAGTGTGGTCAGCTGGGCTATAATAATTGGGGACACGTGTGGTCAGCTGGGCTATAATAATGGGGACACTGTGTGGTCAGCTGGGCTATAATAATGGGGGAACCCTGTGTGGTCAGCTGGCTATAATAATGGGGGACACTGTGTGGTCAGCTGAGCTATAATAATGGGGGACACTGTGGGTCAGCTGGGCTATAATAATGGGGAACCCTGTGTGGTCAGCTGGGCTATAATAATGGAGAACCTGTGTGGTCAGCTGAGCTATAATAATGGGGACACGTGTGGTCAGTGGGCTATAATAATGGGGGACACGTGTGGTCAGCTGGGCTATAATAATGGAGGACACTGTTTGGTCAGCTGGGCTATAATAATGGAGGACACTGTTGGTCAGCTGGGCTATAATAATGGAGACACTGTGTGGTCAGCTGGGCTATAGTAAAGGGGGACACAGTGTGGTCAGGTGGGCTATAATAATGGGGGAACTGTGTGGTCAGTTGGGCTATAATAATGGGGACCTGTGTGGTCAGCTGGGCTATAATAAAGGGGGACACTGTGTGGTCAGCTGGGCTATAACAATGGGGACCTGTGTGGTCAGGTGGGCTATAATAAGGGGGACACTGTGTGGTCAGCTGGGCTATAATAATGGGGGACACTGTGTGGTCAGCTGGGCTATAATAATGGAGAACCTGTGTGGTCAGCTGGGCTATAGTAAAGGGGGACACAGTGTGGTCAGCTGGGCTATAATAATGGGGAACATTGTGTGGTCAGCTGGGCTATAATAATGGGGAACCCTGTGTGGTCAGCAGGGCTATAATAATGGGGGAACCCTGCGTGGTCCACAGGACTGCCTGTTGCCAGCTGGGCCGTATTAATGAGGCTACAGTGTGTGTTTGGAGGGCTATGATAAATCACGTTTCTTAATATTTACTTACAGTACTTAAAGATAAACCACATCTAGATTACATTGTCTGCAGACCCAGTGATGTTAGGTGTGCTCCTGACATAATTGTTTTCCTGGCGGTACAGAGCGTTCTTTCGATGTGAAGTGTCTCTTTGCCATTTGGGTTTTTCCTGGGGGTACAGAGCGTGGTTTCGATGTGAAGTGTCTCTCTGCCATTTTGGGGAATTCTGTGCAAGTAATTTCCCCTTTCCGGTCTCTCATGTTGACTCTGCCTTGTCCTGTCT
>CM065730.1:22953842-22956342 GCA_033310375.1 Conus canariensis | reverse complement strand
AAACGGAAATCTGTTGACTTTGTTTTGTTGCTTTTATTCCTTCCTCAACATGGGACGTTATTTTCCCAATGTGGCGAAAACTGTGAAAAGGTTCTGGGTGCTTGAACTGAGCTAAATCTTTTTGTATGTCACAGTAGGACCATATACAGGAAAGGCACTCGGAGTCGATGATCTCTTTGGTTGGTATATTTTAAGTTGTCCACTTTATAACCACTTTTTTCGCGGTAGCACTATTTCTCCGTACACTTTAAGACTTTTCTGAGTGGCAGTCTTCGACGTCTCTGCTAATATTTAAGCATACATTCACAAAGAAGATTCCTGAAGATTCGGGCCAAAAAAAAAATCCTATAAGCGTCATACCATTAGACTTCCCGGGAGTGTAATTAGTGCCATCAATGCATGAGATTTCATTCGTAAGCAGCCCTCCACATTCTGTATCCTTGAAGATGCTCTCCTCATTATTGTAGTCTAGAACTAGCCATCGTAAACCGTCTCGAGTGTGAAGGAAATGGCACTTTCTCCTACAACCAACGCCCTTCACTGAGTCACAGTCCTGGAGACACTGCCATAACCACAAGTGGGTCCTTTGTCTGTAGGACCGTCACCGTCAAAGCACCTCCTAAGGGACTCCGCCTCCGTCGTTTTTTCTGTCATTAAAACAAGTTCAGCCGATTTTTGTCTGAACCTTGTCATTTCGGAGACGTTCTTTTTGTCTCAAGTGCCAGTCACACCTACAGGACACCAAACATTAGTACATAGATAAGCCCAGACACTTTTTCTTGCGATGTCCCATGCCTGTGCCACCCCAGTGGCAGTGCACCAACCCGCTCATTCCGACACCCCGTCCAAGCCGCAATCCGGCCCGGGAGCAGTCAATGTCAAGCTGGAGGAGACACTGCACTGCTGCCGAGTCAGTTCAGTGGTGTTCAGTGGCGCCTGTTCTGATCCAACATACGCAGGACACCACCTACTAAGCCCCCTACTGACGACAACCCTTGCTCAGTCGCGGAGCCGGCGTGAGTGAGTTCTCCTTCCGGAGGGCGCCACCACGTCCGTCCAACGACAGCCCCCACGGACTAGCCGATACCCGTGACCCCGACGGAATCAAACCAAAGCCATAGACGTGGAAAGAACATCAAAACTGAGGTCACCATGAGAGCAGGGCATGAAGGTCCACAGAATTTGAGACTTTTTTTGCTGATCGATGAGAATGAGGATGATGATGATGATGCTACGGATTTCCATTCCGGTCTGAGACTGCATGACAGGACTGTAATCTACGTTTACTTTCATAATATATTCTGGCATCAACCAGGCCCGAGAGATACAGGCACCTGCAGTGTTGGTCAGGCAATTTGAGCAACACACTCAAAGACGCATCCAGTAAGTGAATGAAACTCGACTGTGTGGTCCCAATCTTGTCAATTGAGCCCGTAGCAAAATCAGCTCTGGGCAGGAGCTGGTCGGGGCAGACACTTTGGATCAAAAGCCAAAACATCAAAATCAGCATTCAAATGTCCATTAGTAATGAACTCAGAATATGATGCATGGTGAATAAGAGCGAATAAAAAAGAGAAAAGAAGAGTGACAGACAAATAGGAGGTAGACGACCGCCCCCATCCTCACCCCCACCCACCCCCAAAGCAACAAAAACCAAAAAGAAAACCCTACAGAAAAAAGAACGGGGAAATTGAAGGTTGGAGGACTCATGTTTAAACAAAACGAATGTATTGATTGATACAAGACGAATGTAGAAGAGGTTGAAACAGGAGAAATGAACACGTTGCCAAACAAGAAAATACCAAACATCAAAATTACAAAAACAAGTCAAAATGAAAAAAAAAAAAAAGATGAAAATTAGCAACACCTGCAAAGAAACATGCAATGGAAAGATATTTTTTCAATGGATAAGGACTAGAACAACTAAAGACATCCAAAGCCAGAATAACCAAAAGAAAGAATCCTTATAATTCGTCTCACACATGGATGTTCTTCCGTAGACTAGGGTTAGAAAATAGATAGGGGACGGGGGAAGTGAGGTGATGTGGAGAGGCCGACGGAGCAAAAATAATTGGCCATCACGTCCATCCCCTCCGGTACCCTGTCCACCTTTCTCCTTCCCCCTCCAGTTTGCTTAGAACATCCCACCCCATACTAAACAGTCCGTCCTTCTTTGACCCCCGTCTTCCCTCACCCCGTTTTTTCCCATCTACAATCTTCCATGCTCCTTCAATTTAAAATGTGAGCAAAATGGAGGGGGAAAAAAGATGGTTTACAGGGTTTTTTTTTCCTTTTGCATTAAACAATCGATCTTTTCCTTTTTCTTCTCTCCCATTTTCATAAAGTCATCCATTTTTGTGTCTTTCCTTTGTCTAACAGGTAGCGTCTCTCTGTTGGTTAGTTTGTCTGTTAGCAAGATTCTGCAAAAAAAAAGTAGTTAAAGCGATTTTACTGACACTCGGTGGGATGATGCCGTGGAATCCAACGACAAATCTTTCGC
>CM065730.1:22938842-22948842 GCA_033310375.1 Conus canariensis | reverse complement strand
GAAAAGCGGAAGTGAAAGGGGAGAGGGGGTGTCTGGAGTGATGAGAGTGGGGAAGCGGGCTCTGGAACTCCTGGCGCCTCTTTAACTCCCCAACTTGATCCGTATATAAAAATATTCAATTGCCTGGTCCCAGGACGAATGTACCCTCTTCATATATAGAGAAGGAATTTTCATCATTAAGCAAGAAACTAAAATCTACCACCAGCAGCGTGCAGTGGTTAGTGTCGTAGGTTCGAATCCTATCAGAGGTCTCCATTTGTGAGATTTCTCAACCTAAGCTGGCTACTACCCAGGGTTGAGTGTGCTAGTTGTTAACTCTGAGCTGCATATAATTAGATCATCATCCTCGTCTTCACTGACCGTTACCAATACCAACTGTGGCCCTTCAAGCCCCGCTGTTGTGGTGCCCTCAGTTTTTATTTCATCTCCACGTCCATGTCTAGTTGAGTTCGGTTTGCATCAAAGTCGTCAGAATCGGTAATTTCATGGGGGGGGGGGGGGGGGGGTGTTGTTGGACGGACGTCATGGCAGCCTCAGGAGGCGGAGCTCACTCACGATGGCCCCTGCAATCAGGCAATCATTGTCGCCAGCAGGAGGTTAGCAGGTGGTCTCCTGCATATGTTGAACCAGGACAAGCACCACTCAACAACACCGAAGTAAACTGGCCGCAGTGCAGTGTCTTTTCTGGTGAGCTGCCTCATAAAGACTCGAAAAAGACCACTTTCTGTAGACTGCAGTATTAGGACGGTGACCCGCCGAAAACTTGGTGTTGCCGTGCGTGAGAGATCCTGAGAGAGTGGCATGGGAACAACATGCAACATGGTTTAAACGTAGGAACGAGTGAAATGTGTACAACCAGTATCTACGCTGCACTCTGCGGTTTTCTCCTAACGCTTTACAGAGCCCAGTGGACAAAATGTGAGCCGATTTGAATTCTGTACAGGCGCGTCTCAAGGGACACCACTGAGACAGTTCGTTTTGCCTGATACACTACTGACGGCAGAAGGGGGGCAATAGTTTCTGTCGTCGTCGCCTAAGAAACGAGAGAACCTCGGTGTTGTGCGCACAAATCGCCGCCACTACCGAAATCATTCCCTGGAGGGTGAAGAAAGGCATGTGTCCAAAGTCAACCTCTTATCTCTTCCCCCTCCCCTCCTCCCTCCCCTCTCACCCTCAGAGTAAATTCGACCGACTTCCTCCTTTGTTTCAAAATCACTCCCCTCTTTCAAAATTCTTAAAGTGTCCCAAATGACAACACATATCGATCAAAACATTTTGCATTGAATTTGAGGCGGCAGTAATTCAAGGTCTGTGTCAAAACTATCCCCGTCCTGTTCCAAAACCACTTCCCGATGAGTTATTTGGGGCATGGAGTGAATAGAGGCATGTGCTCAAACTGAAACGGATATGACAGAAAGCTTGGAGTGGGCTCGTGCCTATATTCACCCTGTGCATGTGGGGTGTTTCTAGACTACGACCCAAATCACTCCCTGATGTTTTGAAGCAGGGTGGGAAATAGTTCTGGCTAAGGGCCAAGGAACATTTACCCCCTCAAAATACAGCTACAATGTCCTTTAATTAATACGTTTTGTTGTTTGGGCCAACTTAGAAAGAGGAGAATAATTCGGGAACAAATGGGGAAGGCGGTCTGGATTTACTTTCGGATTGGGTGGCGGTTGAGGAGGGGGAGGGGGGAGAGGGAGGAACTCTGAGCACCTGCTCTTTCTCACATGCCAAGGAATGATTTTGAGCGTGGAATGATTATAGCTCGTTACACCAGGTTCGTTATTCTAGTCTCATACTGGGCAGATGGGTTTTTTTTTCCTCACGTTTCTCTTATTTTTAAATGGTGGTCAGTTTATAGGTCTTTGAGGTAAGACAATCAACCAAAATCCCCTGTGCTGCATTCATTTTGCACACGTTAAAGTACCAAGGACAAAAAGAGAATGGTTCCTGGCAAAATCATGCAATGAAATCCGCTGTGTTAGGTAAAGAAATATCTCAAATGTAATTTTTTTTAAGTGAAATTCCAATAGCCTAATGGTCACAAGAAAAAATAAAGACAAAGATTCATAGAGTCCAGGGCATAGCGTTATGGAAGGCAGTGCCCATTCTTCTCTTTCTACCACCTTAACTTTTCCTGACCTGAATCAAGCACCCATTTACTGCTGGATGGATAGAGAGGTTTTGCAAGCTGTAAAAATCCAACACCATGGGAGGTTCGAACTGTAGGCCGTGGACTTCGCAGACAAACCTTGACCACCAAGCCCTACACAACGCATAAGCAGTCACAAAAATATGAAAATGTTGACTATTACAATAATACGCTTTCTTCATGTACCGTATCCCAGCTGTCACAAAGACGTATCTGCTGTGTCAATTAAGCTACACTACAACAGAATGCAGTAACATAACATTTCTATCTTCTTCTATTTTAAAGATCTTTCGACTCTGATATTAACTACTTCAATCAAATTTATATGTTTTATTCTAATAACCCGGACGATTATCTGGGTTTCAATACTGTTAAAATATAAGAACGTTTCCTAGATTTTCATGGGGTGTTGGTGAGGTTAGGGGTGGCGATGGGGAGGGGCGGGGGTCCATTTTGTGTACGAAGTCAGAGAATGTGAACCTACTGAGAGCGCAAACACGTTCTGAAGCGTGGAGGCCATAAGCGATTAAAACTGGAAAGAAGCATAATCTGTAGATGACCCAGAACTGTTCAGGTAGAAACCCGAAAATATTGGCCTTTCAGTTTCATTGTTGCTGCTCTATTCAGTCTGTGCTCTATGCTCACAGTTTCATTCATGTGCAGGATTCCATAAATTCCTGACCTCGCATCACCACTTCCTTCCCCACTGGCATCATTCTCAAAAACAAAAAACATCTGCAATCGCCTTTATTAAAAACACTTCAAATCGCCTTAATGAAAAACATCTGAAATCGCCTTAATACAGGGGAGAAAAAACGCACGCAGAACTGTCACAGAGAAGCATCGTCAGCTAAAAATCGTAGATAAAGTGCGGATTATGTCCCCAATTCATTCCTCCATCCCTACATCCTCACCAACACCCACTCTCGACCCGCCACCCTCATTCCCTCCACAGTTCCAACCGTCTTCCTCATGCTTATCCCCATCTCTTCCCTCTCTCCTCCCTCTTCCTTTCTCCTGTTTTAACATCCGTCTGTGTTTGTTCAAGGCTATCGCTTCATCATCAGTCAGTGTTGGCTCTGACGTAGCCCTTCATCGTCAGTCATTGTCGCACTGAGGTACTCTTCATAAATGATGTTGGCTCTGAGGTAGCGTTTACCATCAATTCATGTTGGCTCTGAGGTAGCGTTTTACCATCAATTCATGTTGGCTCTGAGGTAGCGTTTTACCATCAACTCATGTTGCTCTGAGTTGCCGTTTTACCATCAATTCATGTTGGCTCTGAGGTAGCGTTTTACCATCAAATTCATGTTGGCTCTGAGGTACCTTTTTACCATCAATTCATGTTGGCTCTGAGAAAGCGTTTCATAATCAGTTGATGTTGGCTCATAGGCAGTCTTCATCTTTGGTCAGTGTTGGCACCAAGATAACTCTTCATTATCAGTCTATGTTTGATCTGCGGAAGTACATCATCGTCAGCAATGTTGACTCTGAATTATCACATGCATTGGAGATGAGAGCCTACAGAAAGATCCTTGGCATCTCGTACACAGACCACATCACACAGGAGGACAAGAGGTCAGGAGAATAATCACTCTTTCCATCGGATCCCGTGATGACTCGCTGTCAACTGTCAACAACGGAAAGCTGAAGTGGTATGGACACGTCAGCAGAAGCTCCTGCTTTTCAAAAACGATCCCTCAGGGCACGGTACAGGGCGGGCGAAGGCGAGGAAGACAAAGAAAGCGACATCATTAGGGAATGGACAGGTCTTGATCTGGCGGCCGCGCTGAGGGCAACAGAAGACCGAGAGAGATGGAGAGGACTGTTGCAAAATCGACAGTGGAGCCCCAATGTCACACGCGGGTTATAGGATAGGTGCAGGTGCGGGTGCAGGTGCAGGTGCATCAGTCAATCTTGGACCTGAGATTGTGCTTCACTTTTAGCCAGTCGTGGCGCTAAGATAGTGCTGGCTCTGACGTAGTCCCTCATCATCCGTCAATGTTGGCTCTGAAGTAGTCCTTCGTTATAAATCATTCTTGGCTCTAAGTTAACGCTTCATTGTCGGAGTGGCTCTGAGATAGCGCTTCATTATCAGTCAATGTTTGCATTGAGGTAGCAGTTCATTAGCAGTCAATGTTAGCATTGAGGTAGCAGTTCATTAACAGTCAATGTTAGCATTGAGGTAGCAGTTCATTAACAATCAATGTTAGCACTGAGGTAGCAGTTCATTAGCAGTCAATGTTAGCATTGAGGTAGCAGTTCATTAACAGTCAATGTTAGCATTGAGGTAGCAGTTCATTAGCAGTCAATGTTAGCATTGAGGTAGCAGTTCATTAACAATCAATGTTAGCACTGAGGTAGCAGTTCATTAGCAGTCAATGTTAGCATTGAGGTAGCAGTTCATTAACAGTCAATGTTAGCACTGAGGTAGCAGTTCATTAGCAGTCAATGTTAGCATTGAGGTAGCAGTTCATTAACAATCAATGTTAGCATTGAGGTAGCAGTTCATTAGCAGTCAATGTTAGCATTGAGGTAGCAGTTCATTAACAGTCAATGTTAGCATTGAGGTAGCAGTTCATTAACAATCAATGTTAGCACTGAGGTAGCAGTTCATTAGCAGTCAATGTTAGCATTGAGGTAGCAGTTCATTAGCAGTCAATGTTAGCATTGAGGTAGCAGTTCATTAACAGTCAATGTTAGCATTGAGGTAGCAGTTCATTAACAGTCAATGTTAGCATTGAGGTTGCAGTTCATTAACAGTCAATGTTAGCATTGAGGTAGCAGTTCGTTAACAGTCAATGTTAGCATTGAGGTAGCAGTTCATTAACAGTCAATGTTAGCATTGAGGTAGCAGTTCATTAGCAGTCAATGTTAGCATTGAGGTAGCAGTTCAACTTCCGACAATATTAGCTCTGAGGTAGTAGTTTATCATCAGTCAACGTTGGCTCTAAGTTTTGCCTCTGAAATAGCTCTTAACATCAGTCAATGCTGGTTCTGAGGCAGCACTTCATCATCAGTCATTGTTGGCTCTGAGTTGGTGCTTCATCATCAGTCATTGTTGGCTCTGAGTTGGTGCTTCATCATCAGTCATTGTTGGCTCTGACGTAGCACCTCATCGTCACTGGATGTTGGTTCTGAGTGACTGCTTCACCATCAGTCTCTGATCACTATGAGGTAGTTTCATCGTAAGTGTTCGATCTAAGGTAGTGGTTCATCATCACTCAGTGTTTGCTCTGAAATAGTGCATCGTCAATCAATGTTGGCTCTGAGGCAGCGCTCCATCGTCAGTCATTGTTGGTTCTGAGGTAACAATTCAACTTCTGTCAGTGTTGGCTCTGAGCGAGTGTCTCATCTTCAGCCAATCTTGGCTCTGAAGTAGCAGTTCAACTTCTGTCAGTGTTGGCTCTGATGTAGTAGTGTAGTACTACATCATCAGCAAATATTGGCTCTGAGGTAGTGCTTCATTGTCGGTCAGTGTTGGCTGTGAGGTAGTTCTTCACCGTCAGCAAAGTTGGTTTCGGGATAGTGCCCCATCATCATTTGGGGGGAGGGGGGGCGGTTTATGGATAGTGATTTACCATCAGTCAACGGTAGAAAACGCATCATCGTTATTCAATGTTGGCTCAGAGGTAGTGTTTCATCATTAGCCCTTTTAGTCCTTATTGACTCTCAGAAGTGTTTCATCATAAATCAATGTTGGCGTTGATGTACTGTTTCATCATCAGTCTTAGACCAGAGACATCGTTTCATCATCAGTCTTTGTTGGCTCTCAGGTAGTCTTTCATCATTTATCAGAGCCACTCTTTTTTTTTGAATTTCAAATCTTTGCCAAGTCATTACTATAACGACTGAAGAATTGTTAACCTGCACTTGTTTTCCTCCACTACTTCATTGTTCAGCATTATCAGAGTTGGTTCTGAGATAGCGTTTGTTATCACTCACAGTTGGCTCTGATAAACTGCAACATTATTAATCAGTACTGGCTTCGAAGCAACGTCTGATCTTCAGTCAGCGTTCATAGTGAAAGAGTGATTATCGTCAACCAATGTACGTTCAGAGGCAGCGTTCCATTTTCCCACATTACTGGCTCTGAGACAGCGCTTCATCATCATCAGTTAATGTTGGCTCTCAAAAAGCACTTCATTATTTGTCAAAGATGAGTTAGCTCTTCATGGTTTGTAAATAGCGGCTTGAGGGTAACGATTCATCATCAGTCATCGTTGTTTATGAGTTTGCGTTTCATCATCACTGCTCTGATTTAGTTCTTCATCATTAGTCAATGTTGGCTCTGAGGTAGTACTCCATTGTCAGTCAATGGTGGCACTGGGATAGTGCCTTACTAGCAGCCCTGAAGAAGCCCTTTATCTGTAGTCAGTTATAGATCTGTGGTGGTGTTTCATTGTCAATCATTGTTGGCACTGAGATAACGTTTCATCATAAGTCATTGCTGACTCTGAGGTAGTGTTCATTGTCAATCACTGTTGGCACTGAGATAACGTTTCATCATAAGTCTTTGCTGGCTCTGAGGTAGTGTTCATTGTCAATCACTGTTGGCACTGAGATAACGTTTCATCATAAGTCTTTGCTGGCTCTGAGGTAGTGTTCATTGTCAATCATTGTTGGCACTGAGATAACGTTTCATCATAAGTCATTGCTGGCTCTGAGGAAGTGTTCATTGTCAATCACTGTTGGCACTGAGATAACGTTTCATCATAAGTCATTGCTGGCTCTGAGATAGTATTTCAAAATCAATTGATGTTGACTTTAATGTTGTATTTTATCATTAAGCGCTGTTGGCTCTAAGATGGCGTTTTCTCAGTAGTCAGTGCTGGCTCTGAGGTAGTGTTTCATCATTCATCAACCTTGGCTCGGAGGCAACGCTTTATCATTGGTCGTTGCCGGCTCTGAGGTAGAGTTTCATCAACTGTCAATGTTGGCTCAGAGGCACCGCTTTATCATCCTTCAGTGCTGGCTTTGAGATAATGTGTGTTCTTCCTTCAATGCTGGACTTCAGGTAGCGCTTCATCAGCGGTCCGTACAGTGCTGTGCATCTGTAAATGTTGACTCTCGGGCAGCGTTTCATCATCAGTCGGTGTCGACTTCGAGGTAGCATTTCCTCCTATGTTAAACTGAGGTAGTGCTTTAGCATCAATCAACGTTAGGTCTGAGGCGCAGTCTTGTGTCACTGAGGCCTATACCCTGACGGCAGTGCCTTGAACCCACGCGACTACATCGATGTTTGTTCGAGTGTGTGTGTGTGTGTGTGTGTGTGTGTGTGTGTGTGTGTGTGTGTGTGTGGCGTGCGTGCGTGCGTGCGTGCGTGCGTGTGTGTGTGTGTGTGTGTGTGCATGCGTGCGTGCGTGCGCGTGCGTGTGTGTGTGTGTGTGTGTGTGTGTGTGTGTGAGTGAGTGAGTGAGTGAGTGTGTGTGTGTGTGTGTGTGTGTGTGTGTGTGTGTGTGTGTGTGTGTGTGTGTGTGTGTGGCGCGCGCGCGCGCGTGTGCGTGTATGCGTGTGTTTAATTCTAGTTTACGTTCAATGGGTCATAAATCGTGTTTTTCAGCGACATTGTTGCGGCATAAATCGTGGTTTTCCTGCCTTTTTGTCCTGATGTGGTTGCCGTGCGTCATCTCTATTAAAACAGTAATTACTAGGCATGAACGCACACGATATGACGCATAAAAACATGTATCCCTGCCTCAAGTACGTGACCTGTTATATCATTCATATCAGCGCTAGAACTATACGCCTTCAAAAGACAGCTCTACAAAAGCATAAACTGCAAGAAGCCGGGATTGGTCTTAATTAGTCACAACTAATCTTTTCACAGTTGAAAGCTTTTTGTGATCAAAAGATTGTTTCGCTTGTTTTTTGAATCATCTAATGCTTTAACAGTGTCAAACGAGTGAAAACAAAGAACTCTTTTCACATCAAATTGATAATGTTCACGTAAAACAAACTAGCTCAGTTTACACATTTATTACTGTTTTCTTTAAAAAAAAAGAGAGAGAGAGAGAGAGAGAGAGAGAGAGAGAGAGAGAGAGAGAGAGAGAGAGAGAGAGAACGGCATCATGACTCTTTCAAGCTTGTAATTTCTCATGCTATGCCTTTTCCTGTGTTCTACGTGAAGACATAGGACGGGTGATACTACTCTTAGAGGGTTAAACTTGACCAGCAGCTGTATTCAAAACGGTCCCAGCTTCTGCGTGTCCCAACAGTTTGAGAGATGTAAAACTAAAACACGGGCAAATTGCTGGATTAAAAAAAAAAAAATCTGAAGGATGAACTTTTGCTTTAGCGGGTGCCATTCCCTGAAATGCTCCTGGGTTTCAAATCTAATTTCGGCGCATCTTTTTTTTAGAGCTCATTTCAATATGAGAGGGGAAGGACATGCACTGGAGAGCTCTCTGGTGCCAAGACGGCCGCCATTATTGCAGCTTGACATGTGTTAGACGGAAAGACGTTTCCACTCTCACCACCTTCCTTTCTGTTTGAAAAAGAGCAGTGGATTTCAGACAGTGTCATTTGGTTAAATAGTATACTGCTTTTTCTCGTTTGTATGTGTGTGATGAGTGCGTGCATGCAAAGATAGGTAGATAAATTCGGTAGATAAATAGGTGGGTGGGTAGCTAAGTAGGTAGGTAGGCAGGTAGATAGGTAGGTAGGTAGACAGAAAGATAGAAAGGGAGAGACAGAGATGTGTGTGTGTGTGTGTGTGTGTGTGTGTGTGTGTGTGTGTGTGTGTGTGTGTGTGTGCTCTCTCTCCTTCTCCCTCCCTCTCTCTCTCTCTCTCTCTCTCTCTCTCTCTCTCTCTCCCCCCCCCTCCCTCCTCCCAATCATCAAGCATTCTGAATCATGGCAGATCAACAGTCCAGTCTCTAGACACACTCAACACTTCGAGGAAACTAATTTGAAACCAACGGTTGGACTGGGTTCGCTTACTCTGATACACGTCCATTGGTGTCTGTCAGCACACATCCCAGCTGATTTAATGTTGATGGTTAGACGGGACTTGCCGACCGTGACGCAGGGCGACAGAACCAAGCGGAGGCATGGACGTGGAGGGGTAATCAAGCCTTAGGTCGCCATGAGAGCTTGGCATGAAGGACAACAGAATTTGGTACTTTTTTTTTTTTTAATGCTGATCGATGATGAGCATAAGGATAATGAAGATGATGCAACGGATTTCTATTCTGATCTGAGACTGTAGTCTTTGCTTGGTTCTGTCGGAGCCACAGGTATTGGCGAATTCAGGGAACTATCATTCAACGAATGTGGTTGTGCGGTCTGCAGGGAGAGCTCACCACAGAACATTCCTAAAGTGACTCGGTGGCAGTACAGTGTGCCCTCTAGTGGGTTGCCTCCTGATGACTTGACTTTTTTTTTCTTTTTTTTTTACTATCCCATCTCATTGTGACCTCCCTTCCACTGCCACAGTCTGGCCCACCCTGCTGCAGCCATGGCACCTGCGATCCACAGGGAGAAATCAAAATGAAGTCGTCAAGAGTCAACCCACCGGAGGAGACACTGCACTGCTGCCAAGTCATTTCAGTGGGGCCTGTTCTTGATCCAGCATACGCAGGGCACCAGCCACTAAGCCCCCTAATGATGACAATAACTGCTCAGTGGCGGAGCCGACGCGACGTGAGTAAACTCTCCCTCCGGAGAACGTCACAACGTCCACCTAAAGACAGCCCCCATGAATTTGCCCATACTGATGACCCCGGTATCAAACAAAGGCCACAGACGTGGAGAGGTCATCGAAACTGAGGTCACCATGAGAACAGGACATGAAGGGCCCCAGAATTTGAGACCTTTTTTTTTTCTTTTGGCTGATCGATGAGA
>CM065730.1:22918842-22921342 GCA_033310375.1 Conus canariensis | reverse complement strand
CCCATCTTCTTTAAGACGGTATTTGTTACTAAAATTCTGTAACATCTTTTAAGTTGAAACCATTTTAGTTTTATTTTCGATATTCTTTTAACTTAAAAAAAACAACTTCCCAATCAACTGGTATATTTAGTTTTTCTTCCCAATGCACAAAAGGCTTCATCCTTAGAATTTGTATTTTATAAGTAGGCTATCATAGTACCTTTTAGTTCCTTTGGATACACAGATTATCGAACGCATTGCCTTTGCACAGGAGTCACCTACAGAATCATTAATGACAATTTGCCTTATTCTTTTATACTGTTTAATTGTTTGTAAACAGCTCATGTATTCTAAGAAATTTATTTTGGTATTGATCTTGTGTGAGAAAGCTCTGTAAGATAAGAATCCTCCATTGCTATCTATAAGGTCTTTGATGAATACAATATTCCTCTGTGCCCAGTCTTCGTAACAAAAGACTTTATTCGCAATCCATAATTTTTCGTTATAAAAAAGGCCGGAAACTTTCGTTTTCTCTTTGTTTATCTGTCTGATGTTGAAAAGTTTCACTTTCTCTTCTCGTTTGTCTGTCTGTTCAAGGGTGGAGAAGGGCGTTTGTCTGTCTGTCAAGGGTGGAGAAGGGCGTTTGTCTGTCTGTCAAGGGTGGAGAAGGGCTGTTGGTTGTCTGTCTGTCAAGGGTGGAGAAGGGCGTTTGTCTGTCTGTCAAGGGTTGGGAAGGGGGCAGGGGAAGAAAAACTACTGCACTCCTGTTCTGTAAACAAGGTACATAGATATAATCTCTTGGCGAGCTCTCCCCTTCATTTCATTTTCCTATTCTACAGCAGGTGTGAAAGTAGAGGCACGAGGAGAAGGTTATGATCGGCGGTATTTGTTGGATATTCTTCGAAGGTTAACAAAATCCATTCTTTAAAAAAGAAAGCTCCTGAAATTGGGTGTTTCCCCTGCTAATGTGAGAAGTCTATATAAATTCGAAAACAAACAAGCAAATAAACAAACAGAACCATTCAGTAAAGGGGAAAATAAGAACTTATGCAAAATGGTGAGAGAAAAAAATTGTCCAAATCAGAACGTGGTAAATATACAAGACATGACCAGCATGACTTTCTGACTGGCTGATTGATTCATTATTTCATTTAATGATTATTATTGTTATAATTCTAATGATAGCAGTCGTAATTCAGAAATCGTATTAACAACAATGATAATTGTTATTGCTGTTGAGATCGTAATTATTATTCTTTCAGTAATCGTAACAATATCAATAGCAATAGCAAGATAATAATAATAGTAGTAATGATAATGATGATGATGATGATAATAATGATAATAATAATAATGCTGCTGTGATTGATGATGATGATGATGATGATGATGATGATGATGATGATGATTGACCGTAATTTCTGTCACTGTCATTTCGTCACTGGCACCGTCATATCCATGATCATCATTAATGCTGCTGTTGTTATTGTAATCGTCGTTCGCGATTTGGTTGACCTCAGAACCCATCTCAAAGCGTAGCCTATTTCCTTTACAGGTTTCAAGAAAAAATGCGGCAGGCCATCATTCTGGCACTTTGGGGTTGGTTTTTATTTGTTTATTAGCTTTCTTTTTCCAAGAACGGTCATTAGCCTGATATTTGAAATGGACTTGTCCCTCAACAGAGAAAGCAAACATGCATTATTCTGAGACGCTTAACGAACATGTCTTCTCAATGAGACAGCGTTGATTGGAAACTTTTAACAACCTTCAGAAAGCGTCACGCTATATTGCAAGATTGTGTGTGTGTGTGTGTGTGTGTGTGTGTGTGTGTGTGTGTGTGTGTGTGTGTGTGTGTGTGTGTGAGAGAGAGAGAGAGCGTGTGTGTGTGTGTGTGTGTGTGTGTGTGGTGTGTGTGGTGTGGTGAGGTGATGTGCGGTGTGTGCGTGTGCGTGAAGTGTGTGTGTGTGTGTGTGTGTGTGTGTGTGTGTGTGTGTGTGTTGTGTGTGTGTGTGTGTGCGTGTGTGTGAGCGTGTTGTGTTTGTGTGTGTGTGTGTGTGTGTGTGTGTGTGTGTGTGTGTGTGTGTGTGTGTGTGTGTGTGTGTGTTGTGTGTGAGTGTGTGTGGTGTGTGTGCGTGTGTGTTGTTGTTTTTTTGTTGTGTGTGTGTGTGTGTGTGTGTGTGTGTGTGTGTGTGTGGTGTGTGTGTGTTTGATGTCTTTCATCTTGAAGGTTTAGCGATTTATCACTTTCAAATATTCTTCGCTACTGTCGAAAAAAAGTTCACGCTTCTTTAAAACTAAATTAGCAGAAAGGTTGCACGGAAAGAATAAAGAACAGGTGAGGGAGGCATTGGATTTCCAGACTTAAAGTGGTTTATACAGGCCTTGAATTTAGGATGGATGAGGACACTAAGGACAACTAATCACAAATAAAAAAGGGATTGTGACCTTTCATACCCGAACATACAAAAACTAGGTAAACTCGAACAGAATTGCCTGTTCACTCGTGACGAGAAAAATCTCT
>CM065730.1:22911342-22913842 GCA_033310375.1 Conus canariensis | reverse complement strand
ATATCCCTCCACCACACTCACGCCGTTTCGTTCCCTCTTCCTCCCTCCCGTCTTTCGACCCCACCCCTCTCCGCACCAGTTCATTTAGTATGCGCTTCAGGCTGACAGAAATAACGTGAGAATCAAAAGAATCTTATGGACGGAAATTGAGCCACATTTCGTCTTTAACTTGACTCCACCACAACCACCACAACCCCCCACCCTCCATCGTTCCTTTGCAGTTCTTCTTTTTATCCCTCACCTCCCTTCTCTTTACTACACACACACACACACACACACACACACACACACACACACACCACACACGCACGCACGCACGCACGCACGCACGCGCGCGCGCACACACACACACACACACACACACACACACACACACACACACACACGCAAGCACGCGCGCGTGCACGCACAAGTGCTTTCTCCATTTGCACGTAGGTTTCTCTTAAGGCAGGGAAAGGAAAACTACTAGACTGTGACTGGGAAAACAAAGAGAACAGTTACAGCTTCTTGACCACCTCTCTCCATTTGCTTGATTTTCCAATTCGATTGCCGACTGGTCGATTTAGGTACCGGGAGAGTCCAAGGTTGACGCTGTTTGTTGGATATTCTCCGTGAGTTACCAGAATCCACACAGACACGCACGTACTCATGCACAAAAGACGAGTCCTGTCGTTTACCAAAAGTTGTCAAGCGCTTTCAGACTGGTCTCAAAAGACAGGTAAGGTGAGGAGCAAACTAGTGGAAGAATGGAAAGCTGCAGATCGGAATGGTGGCAAAACACTGGACTCCTGTTTGACAGACAACATGCTAAATACCAACCTCCCACCCCCATCTCATTCTTACCCATCTTTACCCTTCGTCTTCTTCTTTCTCTTTAAACGTCGTCGATCGGATGAGGAGTATACGTCATATATTCTCTACCCCTACCTTTCCATCTCCCCTTCCCCCCCGCCCCCACTCCCACACACACGCACACACACACACACGCGCGCGCGCGCGCGCACGCACGCACGCACGCATGCACGCACGCACACACACACACACACACACACACACACACACACTTCAAAAAGATTTCAAGGCAGGGACAGTGGCGTGATGGTGGATTCCTTTTTGGTACAGAAGGTAATATGTACCATCCCCCAATCGCATTGCACCCCTGGACCACCTTAACCATACACCTTCTTCTTCTTCTTCTTCTTCTTCTTCGTGATCATCGTCGTCACCTTCGCTGCCTTATATTTTTCATCCTCATTCTCACCCTTCTTTTTGCCCCCTTCTTTTCCTCCTCTTCCCTGTCCATCTGGTTCGTCATTTTCTTATCTTCTTCATCGTCATTGCCTTCCTTACGTCTCCTTCTCCTCCTCTTTCAATTCCTTCCTCCCCCTCCCCCCTCCCCCATTCCCTATGTACTCCCTCAACTCCCCACCCCTTTTCCCTGCTCAAAACACTGGAGACATTCTCTTCGTCTGTCAGTGTGTAGTTATGAACAGTGAAAAACAGCCAACAAAATGACGACTGCTCACCCTTAACTTGATTTTTTTTTCTACTCTACAGCAGGTAGATAAGTAAGAGTATGGGGAGAGGTTACATTTTTGTTAGCTATTCGTGGGAGGGAGGAGGGGGGGGGCAGAATTCAACACACACACAGATAGGACCACACCTAAAAAGGAACACTCTTTTCAATTACCCAAAATTGTCAAGACCGCATTCAGCTACGCAGATAACATGATGAGCAAACGCCTTGGATTCCCTAACGGTAAACAACAAGGAATGTGAAGGTAGGGACAGTGGCTGAAAGGACCGGCTCAAAAATTCCGCCACCATCCCTTCTCCGCCCTCCTTCCCCCATCTCTCACATTTCCCACCCTTACCCACCCCTATCCTTTTCAGCTTCATTCTCTTCTTCTTCCTTCTTCTTCTTCTTCTTCTTCTTCTTCTTCTTCTCCTTCTTCTTCTCCTTCTTCTTCTTCTTCTTCTTCTTCTTCTTCTTCTTCCTTCTTCTTCTTCTTCTTCTTCTTCTTCTTCTTCTTCTTCTTCTTCTTCTTCTTCTTCTTCTTCTTCTCCTCCTTCTACTTCTTCTTCTTCTTCTTCTTCTTCTTCTTCTTCTCCTCTCCCATGTTCTCCTTCAACTCCTTAGTGGTCACTGTCGTCATCACTTTTACTGCCTTATTATTTTCCTCCTCTTTTTTTTTTTTTTCTTTTTTTTTTTTTTTTGTCTACTTCTTTTCCTCATCCTCGTTCTCCGTCTTGTTCTTTTTCATCTTCATCTTCTTCTCCATCATTATCTTTCTTTTCCTTCTCCTTCTCTATCATTACATATTTCTACCTCTTATGCAGTCTTCAATTTTCTCTTCCTCGTTTTTTTTTTTTTAAAGTACCCTTCCACCATATTCATACTCTTCCCTTCCGTCACCCCCCTCCCCCTTCCGGTCTTTCAGCCCTCCCCCCCCCCCCCCCCCCCCTCACCAGTTGATTATGTACGCTTTTCAGGTTGACA
>CM065730.1:22906342-22908842 GCA_033310375.1 Conus canariensis | reverse complement strand
TCAAAAGTCAAACCCAACCAATGAAAGTGCACGTAGCGCGTGCTGTGGCACTGCCTGGGCCCTTGTACTATCTGGACAGGAAACAAAGCAAAATAAAACCTACTCCCCGATGACCTATGACCTTGACCCAATAACCCACCCCGTGCATGTTTTGCACATGACGCTCAGGAACAATGACGCCACTTGAAGCTTCGTCATGACTTCCGTGCAGAGCGGAAGTACCGATAAGCCGGGTGAGAATAATGAGGATCTGTCTTTTCTTTTTCTTTTTTTCTTTTTCTTTTGAGTGTGTGCATGTGTGCATTTAACTGATATTTTTACATGTAAAATCTCAGCTCATTTTTTTTTCCTTTTGTTCAAGCAAAAATTACTTATCATGCATAAAATCAGATGTTGATAGCTTTTTATATACTTTGAAACCAGTTCAGCATGGATTTAATACCTTTTTCCACTTAGCGCTGGCTGGATCAGGCGGGACATGTGATGTGTGTAGTATCATCCGGCAGCGCCAAGTACAGAGGCTGAAAGTAGAGCCTACAATGCCGTCAATGTGAGTATCAATCAGCTGTGTCGTTTCTATTTATGGTTCATATATAGAGAGAGAAATTAATAAAATGATAGTGTCAGATAGTTGCACAAGACTTGTTTTGTAGTCTCCAGCTCTTATAGAGAACATTTGTCGCGGTTGTATTGAAAAAGAAATGGATAATGAACAAAAAGAAACGGAATCTCTTTTTTTCTTTTTCTTTTTTTTAACTTTCTCATTATATTCTATCTCTCGCCCGCACACACCACACACACACACACACACACACACACACACACACACACAACACACACACACACACACACACACACCACAACACATTAGAGAGAGAGGGAGAGACACGGAGACAGAGAGAGATGGGGAGGGGGGGGGGGTAAATGGGAGAGAGACATAAAAAAAAGTAGGAACAGGAAGAGGAGGAACAAGACAGGACAGAAAGTGAGAGTGCTTTGTAGACAGGACATTTACACAGTCCACATTTTCTGACGTAATTGTGTGAAAAAAACAGAAGAACCTGCACCCGTAATCTGGGCATACTGGCCGTAACATTCCCTGTGTTTATCTTAAGAGAGAGAGAGAGAGAGAGAGGTGTGTGTGTGTGTGTGTGTGTGTGTGTGTGTGTGTGTGTGTGTGTGTGTGTGTGACAGACAGACAGACAAAGACAGAGAGTGTATGTGTTTGTATGTGCATGCACGTGAAAGGGTATGTGACTCTCTCTCTCTCTCTCTCTCTCTCTCTCTCTCTCTCTCTCTCTCTCTCCCTCTCTCTCTCTCTCTCCTGTTTATGATGGACTCTCCAGTCGGTCTGACAGACGAGTAGGCAGTCGCACCAATCATCAGAATGGGTCCTTACGTGTGAGAGGGGGTCTATGACTGAAGCGCACAATCGGCCTCAGACCTCACTGGGGACACCATTCAGCGAGGTGGAGCCCTCCCTTCTCCTGTTCCTCTTTGCCTGAATGACAGCTGCTCTCTTTGTCTGATAAGTCCTCGTGCCCTAACGGCTTGGTTTTTTTTGTTTTTTTTCTTGCAGGGTCAGCTAAGGGCGTCAGACTCTTAGCTGATCGTGTCCATGTTACAGCTCTTGAGGTTGATGTTCAGACCGCCATCGTTCCTCTCGAAAGACCTGTCCGTGTCACGCTGCCTGCCCTTCAGCCAATCACACTGGAGCATTTTGAGGACCCTACTGTTTCCCATGCGAAGGACGCGACCTGCCAGTTGTAGCTGACTGTTGATGTGTAGACGCTCGATTCTTGGTAACCCACACTTTTTCCAGAACCGTGAAAGCTAGGCAGTCTGGCGCATTGACAGCTGTCCCACCTGAAAATTATGTACTGGGAACTTCCTCGTTCTGTCATTCTCTTTGACTCGGCCTTCTTTTCAATTTTGTGAGGGTTCATAATTTTGTTTTGTTTTGGTTGGGTTTTTTTTTTTTTTTTTTTTTTTTTTTTTTTTTTTTTTGTATTACCGTTTACTGTTTTTCTCCCCTTTTTGGACTATCCCCCTTTTCCCTTTCTTGGTTCTAGAAACCCATTTACACTCTTTTTTATTACAAACTATGACATGTCAGTATTTGTTCGGGATGTTAGGCGTAGTTGCAAAGTGAGGCGACTGCAGGCGGAAATCTAAACACATTTTAAATGAAATTGAGAGAGCGAACCGCCAAGAAAACGTAGACAAACGAATCACAAGACAAAACACGACGCGTTTCGACCTCTTAGGTCTTCTTCAGGCAAGATACAAAACAGTCAGGACAACGAAAATGAACGAGCAATCATTTGTCTTCATTCACTTCAGGGCAAGATGGGCGTTGAATGATGTTAGATGGTGAAAGTTATACTGTCTGAAGTGGACACTAGCTGTCCATTCTGCGGGATCTGTTTTCCCAAATATAACTTTCTTTAACGTATTTTTGTGGCATTTCAATGTTCTTCGTAATTTTTTCTAACCCTGT
>CM065730.1:22891342-22898842 GCA_033310375.1 Conus canariensis | reverse complement strand
TACGACACATAATCCACTTCATGTTTGATACAGACAAGATAAGCTTGTTATCGAGGTCAAGAACTAAAAAAGGACTGGCTTTCTATTCATGCACTTCTTTTTTTTCCTTACACCTTAAATACTTACGTCTTCTGACAGTAGCATGAAATGAACCGTGTTCTTCCTCATAAACAAGCGATTAGGTGAATACCTTCCAGTAACAGTTCGTTTCTTTTTCTCCTACTCTAGTCTGTCCCCATTGAAGAGTTGCATTCAGCCCTTCATACATTAAAAAAACTGCTAAACGCCTTCCCATTGACAGTTCCATCTATACTGTTGAGTTAACGGCCTTTGTCCTAACTCTTGAAATGGTTTACAACCCAAAACATGAAGATTTCCTCACTTTCTGCTTTGGAAGCTATTGCCGTCCGTAATTTCGAGCACCCTAAACTGCTGAAGTTATCTGAACTGTACACCTCACTGAACTCAGATGGATATAACATAGTTTTTGCTTGGGTTCCCAGCCGTTTGGGTATTCGAGGCAACGAAGTGGTTGATGAGTTTGCCAAGAGTGCCACAAAGAAAGAGTTGAGCAGATTGTCTATCCCTCACACTGATCTGAAACACAAGACCCATGCTTATATCAAAGACTTCTGGCAAGAGGAATGGAACTTGCAGACGAACACAAACTATTCAACTTCGGTCCAATCCTGAGTTTTTACCATGTCCCGATGCGGCCGTAAAGAAGAAACATTTTTGTGCCGTTTGCATACAGGCCACTCCTTTTACACCCATTCTTATCTTTTAAAAGGTGAAGAAGCTCCGTGGTGCATTCCATGTCATGTACCACTCACAGTGAAACATAATTATTCTTTTAGTGTTGGGACTTGCATGATGTGAGACATAAACACTTGACAGCAGACTGACTCCATGAAAACCTTGTTCAGAGAAGTCCCACCTGATGTGATCTGTAAGAGATTAACCTTTTTGCTGATCTAAGATTTTGCGGAGGAAAGATTTTAAACACAACTTCCGGTGTGTTTTTAGAAGGCGTGTTTTAAAGGGTTGTGTGAATGTTTTTTTTTTTTGTTGGTTTGTTTGTTTTTTTTTATAATGACTTGTGAGTTGACTTGAACGCGGTGACAGCCTCGATATGATCCTTTGCGATCGGCTGGATAAAAAGCTACATTACCTTACTATACCTGCTGGCAGTTATGGGCTCGAAAGTATTCTCTATGAGCTGCAGTACATGTTGCTGCTTGGCAGCGTAAGTGCTAGCAACTCTGGTGATCTTGCCGCCGTTCATTTCTGACAATCACGACCTCCATGTGGCATTAAATGTCGTGAAAGCTGACAATTCAGTGATAGAAAATGGTGCATTTTTCTTTTGTATCAAACTTGAAGTAAATGAGAGTGAAAGTAAATGAACACGGGTAAAAATAACGCTTATACTCCAGCCTGCACTGCAAGAGACACGATCGTATCAATCGTCTGCGTACCATTTCCATTGCGTCCCCTTTTTCCTTCCCTCTCCTTCGCTTTCTCTCTCTCTCTTCGCAATGATGGCATGAAATAGATTTTAGCCCACATGGTTGACCTACTTATTTAGTTGACATCTACTGAGTCTGGTTTTTAGAAAATAAGTAAACAAAGCCAGTTCAAATCACTCTTGGGGGGAGGGGGGGAGGGGGGAGGGGGGAGGAGCGGGGGGAGGGGGCGGACTTGCCATCTGGAGTGATGGCTGAGCTGCTCTTTTCGTGGATCCGTTGTCAACCATTCACTGAGATCAACAGGCTAGGTGTCCTCCTATTCTGAAAAAAAAACACCAACCTTTACGTTTTTCGTTTCAAGATTAAATGTCAAAGACAAACAATATCCATCGCTTTTTAAAGAACTGAGTTGATTCTGAAGTCCATCATCTGTATCAACACAAAAAATAAATCATCTGCAAATAAGAATTAAAATATCTTAACAGAATCAGGAATGCCACCAGAAATACAGCACAACTGAATGCCACGTTCGACAAATCGATTTACAAAGTAGAAAATAACTGAAGACTTAGCAGACTAAGACATTGGAAATAACTGGAATAATAGCAGTTGTCACATACCCAAACTGATGCCTTATTGTACGTGCCTATCAGAACCTTGTAGAACTTACCTTTCACACCGGCTGTCCTCATAATCGGCCAGAGCACATTCCTGTTTACTGAATCGAATGCGTTTTTCAAATCAACGAAAACAGCATGAGATAGAGCATTTTCAGCAAAAAAAAAAACATTTTGAGGGAATGCATACTGAAAAATATGCTCGCCGGTGCTGAACCCTGCTCCAAAACCTGACTGTTCTTTTATTATCTTGTCTTCTTCTTCCGACCGTTTCATTATTATTTTATGAAGCAGATGCGTATAAAACACTTGCCGATAATGCATGTTAAAGCTACGCCTCGCTGATTGTCTAATTAATTTACGTCTCCTTTCTAGTTTAGCAGTACAATGACAGATATCTATACCATTACGTGGGAGAAGCTCCCACATCGAACAGTATATTAATATTAGTAACGAGCAAATCAATAAATGAAACATCAGCATGTGTTAACATTGCGTGTATGTGTGTGCGCGCGCGCGCGCGCGAGTGCGAGAGAGAGAGAGGGAGAGAGAGAGACAGTCAGAGAGAGAGACAGAGAGAGAGAGACAGACAGACAGACAGACAGACAGAGAGAGAGAGAGAATATGATTACAAATAAAACGCATGTAGAGAGACAGAGAGAGGGAGACAAGGAGGAGGAGGGGGGAGGGTGCTAATGCATCCTCAGTTTCAGCGTGTGTAAGTGCATATGTGTGTGTGTGTGTGTGTGTGTGTGTGTGTGTGTGTGTGTGTGTGTGTGTGTGTGTGTGTGTGAGTGTGTGTCTGTCTGTCTGCTGTCTCTCTCTCTCTCTCTCTCTCTCTCTCTCTCTCTCTCTGTGTGTGCGTGGTGTGTGTGTGTGTGTGTGTGTGTTGTTGTGTGTGTGTGTGTGTGTGTGTTTAATTGACGTCAGCTCTTGAGGTACCCCTAATCTCGCTTGATAACTAAAGGGAGACCATAATCATATCAGATAACTCTCTCTCTCTCTCTCTCTCTCTCTCTCTCTCTCTCTCTCTCTCTCTTGTGTGTGTGTGTGTGTGTGTGTGTGTGTGTGTGTGTGTGTGTGTGTGTGTGTGTGATCCCATCATACTATGACGCAAATCGCCAAATTTACATCATTCATTCCAAGCGGTAATCTATCAACCGGCTCCACATTTCAGTTCGCCGTAGCGTTAGCAGCAAATAAACCAATCGACAAATGACACAATTACCTGACTTTTTTCCTCTTAACTAATTCCCCTAGTTATTATCATAATTATCAAAATGCCCATCGTTAACGCCAATGCTGATTGATGATTAGGCTCATTTTGTTCGACCTAATATTAATCTATGTCATTTCTAATCCGGTCAACGTAATGAACGGGTCGGGTCGTTAAGACAAAACGGGTCCATTTAACAACGAATCATTTATATTTGATTTAATGAGGACATGATTGTTTTCAATGACACAATTCGCTGATGCGCAGCGGGAATTAGAAACAGTTTTTACTTTGTTTGTTTGCTTCTATGTGCATCACGGTGAATGATTTAAGAATGTTTAGGGAAGAGTGCGTGTGGGTGCGTGCGCGTGTGGGTGCCTGTGCATGTGTGTGTGTGTGTGTGTGTGTTGTGGTGTGTGTGTGTGTGTGTGTGTGTGTGTGTGTGTGTGTGTGTGTGTGTGTGTGTGTCCTCCTCCTCCTCCTCCTCCTCCCCCTCCTCCTCCTTCTTCCTCTTCTTCTTCTTCTTCTTCTTCTTCTTCTTGATGTGATTGTACCTGACGTGTTGTTCGTCACAATATTCACCAAAAAATCTGTACCTTTAATGTGGTAAAATTTCGATGCTTCAGCATAGGATTACATTGTGTTTCCTTGTGTGTGTGTGTGTGTGTGTGTGTGTGTGTGTGTGTGTGTGTGTGAAGATATTTCAAATAGACTGTGTTGGCGTATACGGTGTGCCCACTGATAGATCAAACTGAAGATTATTAAAATGCAAAGGCAATGTTGCGTTAACGAAACGCTTATGCGCCAGACGCAGCGAATTGTTTGAAAATCTAGTAAGTAGTTTCGTCAACATAAGGCAGCACGGGTCCACAATAGCATTGTGTTCAGTAATGCCAAAAATTCGCGATGCGGGTTATAACACTCAGGATACTGTTGGATGAATTTTCTCTACACCAGTCTCCGTCGCTATTGTTCAGAAATATATACATGAGAAGGTCGGTATGGGAAACATTGGAGACTGCATTTGATCAAAGGGTTTGACCGACATCCTTAGTCTGCCCTTTTTGTTTCTTTGTCTTTGTTTGTTTGTTTGTTTTTTTCTTTTTCTTCCAAGTTTGATCGTTTGTAAACATTGATCTCTCGTTCTATTTGTGCAGTCAGTTCTGCTTGAAGTTGCAAAAGAAGACCCAAACAGTTAGTTGTAAATGGGTCGCAGAGGTGTTATTTTGATTAGGATACTTCTGCCTTGTTCGTTATCATGGCTTTAGCTGAATTTTTTCGCAGCCATACTTTTTTTCTGTTTAAAACACACGTATGACAGATGTTTACATAAGTCTGTAACTCTCGGGAGAGGGCGAAAGGGGGGAGGAAAAGAGTTGTACCCCGCTGCTGCTGGATCCTCAGTTGACTCAACCACCCTCCCTTGAGAACTGCCCTTCCGTCTCGTATAACTGATTCACCCCCTCTCTCTTTTAGATGGGTTATTTAGTATTCAGCTTTCCTTTCTTTGTAAATAAAACAAATCTGTGTAGATATGGTGTGAGTGGGCCTCGCGTGCTCTATTTGTGCATCGATATGCATTGAAGACGTGTGTGAGTGGGTGCAATGAAATGGGTATGTGTGCAGGTGTGTGTTAGAGAGCCTTTTTTTAAGTTAGAAAAAAAAAATAAATGGAACGAAAACACGTTTCCAAAGAGGGGAAAGAGAGACTGCAAAACAGGCAGCTAGTTATCCATTCTCAGCATTTGATACAGTCTCACTACCTAGTCACGAGATTACAAAGAAAAGAAAAAAAAACAGCGTTGGCATGGTGTAAATTGTACTGAAAGAAAGCCAAGTGTGAAGCCTTTCTAGAGCAAAGGCAAATGATGGGGCCACCTAGACAGAACTAGAGGACAACAGTGCAGAAATACAGAAATCAAGCAAAAAAAGCAGAATCAAAACTTGTGACAGCAAAGAGGAAACTGCAAGCGCAGAGCTCCAGAAAACAGGGGTAGGTTTTCCATTTCCATGAAGGGATTATGACTGTGGTGATGAACACTCAACACCATCACTGTTGGTCCTATGTCTGTCATAATACCTCTAAAACTTAATGATCTTGGGATAACAGGCTAAAAACATGCCCGGAAATTTAAAAACAACAACAACAACAACAACACAACAACACACACACACACACACACACACACACACACACACACACACACCACACACCACGCACGCACGCACGCACGCACGCACTCACCCACACCACCCCCACCACACACACCACACACACACACACACACACACACACACACACACACACACACACATGAACTATGGTAATAACTCTCTCTTTCATACTTGTTTTTAACTAATGTGGTGAAACTATCAGTACTAACACTGACACATGATCAGTGTTTCCTTCCCAGTTAATTCATTCATGTTAATATTGTGCTTCACTTGTCTCTTGCATACCTTTTTTTTTTTTACTTCTCTTTTCTTATATTCCGAGGTTCACTGCTGATCAGTCTTGCCTACGTGTTACTGTTTTTAAACCCCAGCCATAAAAATGGCCAAATTTTGTCTGCAGGGACGATCTCAAAACTGGTGTCGCACCAGTTGACATGGTTTGCTATCTTTTTCTTACTTTCATTCTTCGTTTTTTTGTTGTTGTCATTCATCTATCCGGCATAAGAAGACTTAACACTTCTACAAAGGATGGGACGGGATGCAAGATGCTTATAATTGAGAGAAAAAAAAATAATGCAAATATTGATACATAGGACGTTGGTTTAGAGCCTCTTCTTCCGAACGGCTTGTTGGGACTGGATTACACATGCATTCAGTCCAGATAAGAAACCTCAAACTTGGCCCGTCTTAAGCGAGGTTTAAACCCCGGGCGCGTGGATCACGCGAACGATACCTGATCCACTGAGCCAAACGCCACCCTCCCCCCCCTCCCCCCCCCCCCCCCCCCCCCCACCTCTTTACAAAACAACGAAATAAACAGCGGTTTTTTTTGTGTGTGTCAGCACTTCTTGTTTATTTGTCCTAGTTATGATACAAATGTGCGGGTTGGGGCGGAAGGGGGGGGGGGGGGGGACGACAGATGGGCGAACAAAGGATCCAGGTGAATGCAACTGGATATTATTAAAATTCTGTTAATAACTACTAGCATCTGGTGCCACTGCGAGAATGTGCTTGCTTACTTGTGTCGTAATACGAGTGTGTGTTTAGCAGTTGCAGGAGCAGGCTTCTGTGCTGCCTTTATTGCGAACATTTAACCTTGTGCAAACAGAATGTTTCTGTTCATTTAGGGAAACTCATGAAGTTCTACGTTGAAACAGGTAAGTACATGATTCGTTCATACCTTTCCCTCCTGTCTCTTGCAAACAGCCCAGCACGTCAAACCGTTAATGATTAGCCTCACAATTTCTGGTTAATTATGGGGGCGTGGGGGGGGGGTAAGGACCAAAGTAAACCGATTCTATCTGGATAGTCTGCGCTCTGTCTGGAAACAAAAGCAGCAACTGATTGTCCTGAATATGAAAACATTTATATGATGTGCATCTATTCTCTCTCTCTCTCTCTCTCTCTCTCTCTCTCTCTCCTCTCTCTCTCTCTCTCTCTCCTCTCTCTCTCTCTCTCTCTCGTTACAATGAAAGTTTTCAGTGAATATATCAACGGTAAAGGAAGCAAGCACACGCAAACACGTCTCCAGTCAGATACACACAGAAGTGGCAAAAGTCCAACTGAGCTACAAATAGGGTAAATAGATTAAAAGCAAAACACAGATATTTAATCCTCACAAGCAGTAACCTAATGTTTCCCCGAGAAAAACACCTTGGTATGTTATTTTAGTCCAAAGGTTTACAAAAAAAAGGCTTTTTTCATTCATATCATTCACATGCTTTGCTTCACGCAAAGAAAAACAAACCACACAAGAAAGCATTACTTCCTGAAACAGTTATGTTTGGATATTCAAATAAAAGTATTGGTCCTAAGATTAAAACTATTCAAAAGGTTCACAGTTTATTTCTTTTTTTTTTTTTTTTTTTTTTTCGCTGTTCCAATCTCTGCGCCACCTCAGAGGCAGTGCACCCACGCCGCTCATTCCGACACCCCGTCCACACCCACAGCCCGGTCGGCCCAGCCGCAGCCCCGGCACCGACAATCCACAGGGAGCAGTCAATGTCAAGTCGTCAAGAGGCAA
>CM065730.1:22868842-22871342 GCA_033310375.1 Conus canariensis | reverse complement strand
TCATGCGTGTGACCTGCATGTGTACGTATATTGATGAAGAGGCACTGTATTAGGTCATCTAAATATTGTCTGTGACTTACAGAAACCTCATGAATCAATTCTGTATTTTCCTCTCGGTTCTTTTTTAGCATATCTAGCCTAAGCTTATTTTTATGTTCTTTGGAAAAGATACTGGTAGCTGGTGTTAAATGGATCGATGCAAAGTTTGTCATTCAATGAGCTAAGTTTCGAAAACATATAACACCCTAAAACACACATTTTATGGCAGCTTAAATTTGGAAGGAAGGGGGAAAATCGAAGAGTGGCTTCAACATAATACGTGCAAAACACACATCACTGTATATAGAGGTTTTGTCAATGATCTGTTCAAGTAAAAGATCAAAATCTGTATTGGCTTTACAATATGTCCTCGATGTAATGTTCCACCTATACTCCATTTGCTGTCGAGCACTTGTCAACATATTAAAGAGTCGAGCTTTCTTGGGATGAACCTCCAATTTGCCAAGAACGTTTTTTTTTTTTTTATATATATATATTTCCAATAGACTTTAATGGGAGATCGCCATAAGTCATCAAGCATATATTGACATGGGAAATATCTGCATCCATGTCCAACCGGGGCACCATTGAGATTCGAGCCACAGACTCACAGCATCAGTATGGTCAGAAATCAGATCGGATAAGGAAACAGTTCTTTCGCATGGAACTGTTCTTGTTGGAGCTCCCAGCCCTTGGAATATACCCAACCACCCAAGCGTTATTAGATGCGCGAGTACATTATTTTCTATGTCAGCAATTGTGTACAGTCTGCGGTGACATTCACGCTGGTCCGTGCATATAATGAAAGTGGGTCTCGATCCAAGCACTCCAAAAGCACCGGTGTGGTGACAGTGGTGAAGTAAAAACTTCCAATACAGACCCATCTGAATGCCTATACTGATTTCACCTCTCAGTAGTCTCCATCCCTATAAAGATTCGTTTTTCTAGAGCGTTTCAGTCTTTGTCTGCACAAGACGTGTGCTTAATAAATTATGCTTCCACCCTAGAAAGCCTTTTCTAAGACATGTTTCTTTCTGTCTCTGCCCATACTAGATTTACTTTCCAGCAAAGGCCGCCTTTCTATAAAACTGTTTTTGTGGAACATTATCTGTCTTTGTCTGTATTCGATTTACCTTACAGCAAAGCCCACATGAAGACTTGTTTTTGTGAACATTATCTGTCCTTGTCTATGTTAAATGTATCGTCCAGAGAAGGCTAGTTACTTCCCTAAATGTTACTCCCGACAAAGGCCGCCTCCCTATAAAAGCTTTTTTTCAAAACTTAACCTATCTTGTCTATATTGAATTTACCGTCCAGCAAAAGCCGCTTCCCAACGAAGGTTTTTTTTTTTTTTTTTTTTTTTGGGGGGGGGGGGGGGGGGGGGGGGACATTATTTATGCTAGATTCAATTCCCAAAACGAATATCTCTTTATTAAGAATGTTTTTGTTTGTTTGTTTTTATTGTTGGTTGGTTGATTTTTTTTTGAGGGGTGTGGTTTCTGGCGTGTTTCTGTTTCTTATTTACTAGATCTGTACCCACCTTACCACCCCCAAATGAAAAGAAAACTGCTTCCTTTAGAGAGCTTTTTCTAACACATTTTGTCTTTTTGTCTGTACTGGATTCATCTCCCAACAAAGAATTCCTTCGTACGAAAACTTGTTGGGTTTTGTTAACATTCCTGTCCCTCTGCACCAGTGTCATTATCCACAAAGACCCCCCTCCAGTGAAGACTTGTTTTCCTCTGTTTTTGTCTGCTAGATTTACCTTTCAACCCTGACTTCCTACAGCGACTTGCTGCTCTAAAACATTTGTTTGTCTGTTCCACATTCACGTCCATCCTTTGAAAGGATTGTAAAGGAACATTTCTGAGTCGCGTATACCAGGTTTGCCTCCCCAAGAAGGCTGCTTCCCTGTACCTCCCTGTTTCTGGGGACCTTGCTTTATAGGCACCATTGTCGTGACATCATTCAAAGGTGTGACAGCTATGCCGTTCTCTGATCAGTAGTTGCGGACTCAGACTACCTTTAGAACCTAAACATCTCAGTTGGTTAAGGCGGTACGCCCATACCCATAAGGTTGAGAGCTCGAAAATAACACGCGCTACATATGTAAACACTGGCTTTTTTGCCACCCACCTTCTCATGCTGTTGTTCTCGTTTTGTCCACAGTAGAGCTAGTTAGGTCCCCACTTTTCGTTCCTCTTGGATAATCAGCTCCGTCAGCTATGTTACTGGGGTTGTTGACGACATCGTACTTGTAATGACAGACTGTCGAACAGAACAATAATGTTACCATGATTCATCCAAACAAACAACAACAACAAAAAGAGAAAAAAAAGCCTCAAATTCTGTGGCAGTTCTTGCATGCACTGCACTGCTCTCCTGGTGACGTCAATCATGACTTCCTTTTTGGTTCTCATGCCCATGGTGTGGCCATGTCAAATTCGACATGCTGGTTCAA
>CM065730.1:22841342-22863842 GCA_033310375.1 Conus canariensis | reverse complement strand
TGGTTTTAAGAAGAATGCTATCCCAGAAAAAAGGCTGGTGTGCAATACCGTAGTATGTTTGTTGAGTTTTCAAAAACCCACCAAAGGTGCCACTTAAGAAGCAAAAGAAAATCATGAAAGAGCAAAACAAGCTACATTTTCTTGTGAAAAGTAGAAAATATAAAAAGATAACCTCTTAAGAAACAAGTCTGAGGGCCAGTTCTTGGAATGAATCCGCAAGGGACTAAATTACAATAAACTAATAAATTCCAAGGATAAATAACCGATCTCCCCCCCGTCCCCCCCCCCCCCCCCCCCCCCCCCCCCCCCCCCCCCCCTATTTCTTCAATCTAAGACATCTAAGCTTTGTTATATAATTGAATTATATATATATATGTATATATACAAACAATATATATATACATATATATATATATATATATATATATATACAGATAGATAGACAGATAGATAGATGGATAGATAGATAAATACATTAGATAGATAGATATCTAGATCTAAGTAGTAGATAGATAGATAGACTACTACTGGTGAAAGATCTTTCTCTTTTCAAGCTCCAGCGACGTGGAACAGACTGCCAGACTGTCTCAGACATTCAGATTCTATCTCTTCTTTCAAGTCTAAACTTAAAACCCATCTATTTTCTCATAATTAGTCAATGCTGTGGGAGAGGGGGGGGGGGGTACAACCTAACTCATAGCCGTCTGGGCCTTTTCAAATGTAGCGTATGTGTATGTTCTCTATTATATGTATTTGTTGTATGATTGAACGTTATAGGATTAAGTTTTTGTAGTGATATTTGAAGAATAAGTGAATGTCACATTGGTAGGATTAGGATTTGTTAGTTATTGTAGTAATAGTATTTGTAGTTGGGTGTAAGGTGTATTATTGTATAAGAGAAGGGTGAATGTAGTATGACTTTGTAAAGCGCTTAGAGAAATTCGTTTGATTAAGCGCTATATAAGAAATCATTATTATTATTATAGATAGATAGATAGATAGATAGATAGATAGATAGATAGATAGTGTGTGTGTGTGTGTGTGTGTGTGTGTGTGTGTGTGTGTGTGTGTATGTGTGTGTGTGTGTGTGTGTGTGTGTGTGTGTGTGTGTGTGTGTGTGTGTGTGTGTGTGTGTGTGTGTGTAATCAACTCTGTTTTTTGGGGGGTGGGGTTTTTGTGCTGTTTTTCCTCCAGGACTGGTCAGCCAGACTACTCATGGAGCGGTCACGATCCATCAAATGCCCGACTGTCCAGTCCCAGTTGAGCGGGTGCAAAAAAGTGCAGCAGGAACTGGCCAGACCCGGAGCAGTGGAACGTTTCATTCAGGACCCGGCTGCCGTGCGCAGGATAAGGGACACGTTCGTTGGCCACTATAGTCTTGACCAGGTGTGTCTATGCACGTGTTGCAGTAGTCTTAAAATTAAAGACAGGGGAGAGGGAGGAGTGGGGAGAGAGAGGCAGGGTGGGCGGGAAGGAGATCGGGGGGTGCCGGGGGGAGTGGGTGGGGGGGGGGGAGAGAGAACAAGCTCTGTGCAGACTAATACTGTCCGCTGCACCTCTGAAACCATACTGTTTTGTCGTTCTGTATTTTGTCTGTTTTGCTACAAGAAAGGTCAAACACCAGCCGCCGTGGCAAAGTGGCTAGCGTCGCTAACTACCGGCTGGAAGATGGTGGGTTCGATTCCCATCAGAGCCATGTGGAATTTTTCTGCTCCGACCGGCTCCCACCCAGAGTTGCGTTTGCAACGGGCTCATTTGGGGAGACTGGGACCACACAGTCGAGTTTTATCCACTAAACGGAATCGTCTCTGCGAGTGTTGCTCTAATTTCCTGCACAATATTGCAGGTGTCTGTATCTCTCGGGCCTGGTTGACGCCGGGATGAGTATAGCCCTGTCATGCAGTCTCAGACCGGAATGGAAATCTGTAGCGTCATCTTGACATTCCCATTTTCATCGATCAACATTGATGAATAGACTCAAATTCTGAGGCCCTTCATGCCCTGCTCTCATGATGACCTCAGTCTCAATGTCCTCTTCGCGCCTATGGCCTTGCTTTGATTCCGTCGAGGTCACTTGCATCAGCGAATTCATGGGGATATTTGTTGGAGGGACGTGGTAGCGCCCTCCTGAGAGAGAATTCACTCACGCCGGCTCCGCAGCTAATCACATGTGGTCATCAGTAGGGGGCTTGGAAGTTGATACCCTACGTATGTTGGATCAGAACAGGCGCCACTGGACACCACCGGAGTGACTCGGCAGCAGCGCAGTGTCTCCTCCGATGAGTCGCCTCTTAACGACTTGACATTGACTGTTCCTTGTGGATTGCCGGTGCCGGGGCTCGGCGGTTCGGTTCGGGCTGTGGCTTTAGTCGGGGTACTGGGAATGAGCAGCGTGGGTGCAGTGCCACTGAGGTGACACAGAAGACGGGACAGATAAAAAAAATAAAGTTCAACACTTTTTTTTTTCCTGTTCTTATCTTCCTCGCCATCACGGTGGCATTCCTCCGATGGTGCTCATTCCAGCTGCTGCACAGAGGCTTGTCCCGTCGCAGCCTAACCAACTGCAGTTCACGCGCAAAATTCTATATGAGGGTTGTCATTGGGCAACCCACCGAAGGAAACATCGCACTTCTGCCGAGTCACTTCACAGGTACACAGTTGCGACTGTCCTCATCCAACATACGCTGAAGACCATCGGCTGAGTCCCCTATTGATGACAATACTTGCCTGGCCATGGAGCCAGCACTGGTGCCAGTGTACCCCTGTGGAAGGCGCCACGTGTACTTTCGGTGGCGGTCCCCGTGAACGTCCCAAGACTGAACATTTTGACACGAATTTAACACTGGTATGGATGTGGAGAGAAAAGGGAGAATGAGATAACCTCAAGAGCACAGCATCAAGGGCCTCAGAGTTTGATCTTTTTTTATGTGCGTGATGCCCAGTGAGGATGAAGATGTTGAAGATGACACTGCAGAGTTTCAGACTCTACGGTTCTTTTCCTAGTATATCCTCTCTGGTTCCAGTCTTTACATTTGAATCCGTAACACACACAGCTCAGAGTAGAAGCCGGTTGGCGCTGGAAAACCCCACACATAAAATACCTCTGGGTTCCTCAACCTTTAAAGTCTCTAGATGACGATACTAACCACAACACCATGGCAGCAGGTTCAAACGGAGACGTTTCTTTTAAGTTATTATTATTATTATGAACATTTATGACGCCTAATCAATTGAATGCCCTAGGCGTTTACAATATCACAACAGACATCAAATCACACAATATATAACAATCATACATGAGAAAAAGGCATCAAAATCCAAAGCAAGGACACAAACTCACAAGCATGCATACACGCAAACACACACTCACACAGACACGAA
Organism: Conus canariensis; assembly: GCA_033310375.1. NCBI lineage: Eukaryota > Metazoa > Mollusca > Gastropoda > Neogastropoda > Conidae > Conus > Conus canariensis. Next base: position 22,860,461 of record CM065730.1, on the reverse strand, counting down.
CGCACACAAAGCAGACACTCGCATCACACATTGCAAACGTCGGGTCACAGGAAGACGAAGTTACCTAGGAAACAGATGAGTTTTGAGAAGGCGCTTGAATGTGGGCAGTGAGGGTGAGTATCTGAGAGAGCGAGGCAATTGATTCCAGGTAGTTGGAGCTTGATAGGCAAAGGAACGTTGACCAAAGGTTTTAGTGCGAACAGTGGGGATACTGTAGATACGAGTGTCACATGAGGAACGTAAAGCTCGAGATGGGGTGTAAAGATGTAACAGGTGGGTGAGATACTCAGGACAGGAAGACTCGATAGATTTGAAGCAGAGAGAGGCAATCTTGTAGGATATTCTTAGCTGAACAGGGAGCCAGTGGAGAGAGCGGAGCAATGGGGTAACATGGTTATATTTAGAAGTGCGGAAGATGAGACGGGCAGCATGATTCTGAACTCTTTGAAGTTTGTTGATGAGATGAGAGGGAGAGCCAGACAAAAGAGCGTTACAGTAATCCAGGCGGGATAGAACAAATGCGCAGACAAGAGCTTTTGTTGTGTTTTCTGAGAGAAGATGGCAAATAGAAGCAATTCGGCGGAGTTCAAGAAAGCAAGTGCGACAGACATTGCTGACATGCTGTTGGAAGGACAGGGTTTGATCAAGAGTTACACCGAGGTTGCGGGCAGAATGAAGAGAGTGATAGGTGAATCAACAAGTTTGATGGAAGTCGGAACAGAAGGGTGGTTTTGAAGTTTTGGTGGGGTGATCAGGATCAGTTCAGACTTATCTTCATTTAGTTTTAGTTTGTTTCGGGTCATCCAGTCCTTAAGGTTGGCTACACAAGACTGGGTGTTTTGGATCATGAGAGGAAGGTCAGAGAGAGGCCCAGAGACATACAGCTGATTGTCATCAGAGAAGGAATGATGCTGAAGTAGGTGTTCTTGGACGATAGAAGAGACAGGATAAGAGTAGAGAATGAAGAGTAGAGGGCCCAAGACAGATCCTTGTGGCACGCCGTAGGTCAGACAAGAGGGATTAGAAGAAAGGCCGTTGATAGAAACTACTTGTTGACGATCAGTGATGTAGGAATGAAACCAACTCAAGACTGTGTCATCAAGCCCAAAAGAGTGATGTAGGCGGGAAATGAGGATAGAGTGGTCAATAGTGTCAAAGGCAGCAGATAGGTCCAAGAGAGTCAAAAGTGATACATTGTTACAGTCAAGGGCAGTCAGAATGTCGTTACAGATTTTGAGAAGAGCAGTCTCAGTACTATGTCCAGAGCGGTAAGCAGACTGAAGGGGATAGACAAGGCTGTTGGAATGAAGGTGGTCTAACAGTTGGTCAAGAACAACTTTCTCTAAAATTTTTGAAAGAAACGGAAGATTTGACACAGGTCTGTAGTTTTTCAAATTGTCAGGGTCAAGAGTAGTCTTTTTCAAAAGAGGTCTTACAATTGCAGATTTGAAAGAAGAAGGAAAGAAGCCAGTTGAGAGGGAGTGGTTGATGATGATGGTAATATGAGGGAGTAGAGTGTCAAGGCAATGGGTGAGGAAAGAAGCTGGTAGTGGGTCAAGTTCACAGGTTTTAATGCCAGATTTCATGATGATTTTCTTTACAAAGACCTCAGAAACAGGATGGAAGGAAGTGAGGAAAGTTCCCGAGAAAGGGGGATCGGGAAATGGTGCATGAGTATTAGTCAGGGAGTCCAGTGAAAGCCTAAGATTAGTGATCTTGTTGACAAAGTAGTCAGAGAAAGCCTGTGGAAGGTCAGAAGGTGGGAGATTGGAAGGAAGAGGAGAGGAGTCAGTTTTACCAAGAAGAGTGTTAGTAATGTTATACAGCTGTTTGGATGTGGAGCATGCAAGAATTTTGGCATTGTAATAGGCAGATTTTGTAGCGTGAACAAGGCTGTTAACAATTTTGTTGGCAGTTTGGAAAATTTGCTTGTGAACTGTCAGACTGGACTTGAGCCACTGTCTCTCGGCTCTGCGTCTTTCACGCTTGGCTTCTTGCAGCTGAGGCGCAACGGAGGAGAACCAAGGTGATGGTGGCCTCTTGGAGACAAGACGGCCACAGGCAGGAGCGTACTGGTCCAGGAGCCGAAGGAGAAGGGAGTTGAGGTCATCTGGAGTGGTCGGCGGTGAAGTAGACAGGTGAGAATGGAGGACAGCGTTGAAGAGAGTCATGTCGACTGCGGAGAGGTGTCTGGCTTGAACGCACGTTTTGCGAGGTGGAGGGCGGAAAAGGTGGAGATCAGCTACGAGGCAGACATGGTCAGACGGGAGGGTGTGGTCGATAGTGACAGAACTCACCACAACCTGGTCAACCCTGTGGATCATATTATCCAATGTGTGTCCACGAATGTGAGTGGGAGCGTGGACACACTGAACCAGTCCATAGCAGTCCAGGAGGTCGATGACTTTGGAGGTGGTGGAGTCAGAGGGGCGATCAAAATGAATGTTGAAGTCACCAGCGATGATGTAGGAGCCATGAAGAGAATTGCAGTAGGACAGCAGATCGGGGAGTTCATCGAAAAAGGTGGAGTCAGTCAAGCGGTTCTTAGGGTTTGGAGGGGGACGATACAGACACAGGAGGTGGAAAGTTTGGTGGGGAAAGGTGAGGGTGAGTTGTGCCAGTTCGAAGGAGGTGTGGGTGAAGGGGAAGGAGGACTTGGTGGAGAGGAAAGGGGAGAGTGAATCAGCGACGACAAATGCAATGCCGCCGCCGCGGGACTGACGGGGAAAGGAGATGGTGTGGTGGCCGAGTGGAGCGATGTCACGGCACTTAGCTTCGTCACCTTCAGCACGAAACCAAGTTTCGGTCACAGCGAAGACATCAACGTTGTTGTCATGGATGAAGTAGGAGAGGGCAGACCGTTTTTCAGTTCCAGTACCCAGAGCTTGGGCATTGAAAACACATAGGCGGAAAGAAGCAGATCGGTCCAAGAAACGGTTTTCAGCAGAGCGAGTGTTGATGCGAATCAGATTTACAAGATTTCTAGAAGAGGGTTTGTTATGTGGCTTCTCAGTCAAAACAGATGGAGGAGTGACACAAGCGCGAGTGGAAGTTAACACTGGAAAGGGCTCACCTTTCTTCAGTTTTCTGCGGCCACCACGAAATGGTCGCCGTTTCTTCTTCCACGAGGGACTCCGTGCAGCGTTCATTAATCCAACATGGCAAAGTGTGTCACAAACTGTTGGGGGAAATTCAGAAAGAACATCCTTGAGCGAGAGCAAGTCTTCTCTACTGTAGTGAATACTAGCGGGCGGCGTGGCGACTGAAACAGTGAGTTGATTTGCACGTGCGAAGTCGCGGATGAATGGGCGGTAGCCAAACAAGCCGGAATGGAGGAAGAGAAACAGAAATGTCAGAAAGAAAAAATGAATGGTAGCACATCTGTCCCTTAACAGAGAGAGACAATAAAGGTACCAAAATGACGGGCGTTCCATAACGAAGAAAATAATACTAATAATCCACACGATCACCGCACAACACAGTCACAAATTCCACATCTATGATAGAGAGGTTCCCTCGAGCCTGTTAGGCGATGGCGAACAGTTGTGGTTATTTTGTGTCACCAACATCATTAAGCTCGTTACCTTTCTGTATCTGGACATTGATCCCACGAATAAGCTCGTTAATTTTCATACAGATCCACCCGAGTTCCTGCAGACACACAAAACAGACACCGCCGAAAACAAGACCCCGATCTTCAGAGCCATACCTGTGCGCAGATTGATAAATGAGTCTCCAAGATACGATGTGTGTGTGTGTGTGTGTGTGTGTGTGTGTGTGTGTGTGTGTGTGTGTGTGTGTGTGTGTGTGTGTGTGTGTATGCGTGTGTGTACGTGTGCGCGCATGCATGCGTGCTGTGCATCAAGTGTAGAGGTCTGTATGTGTGCTGTATGTCATCTCCGGTAGTCCTGGATATATGCATAGTCACATTCGCCATGGATCACTTTCAGTTCGATACGATACCCACAGGTAAGCACTTTGCTCTGTTCTAAATGAAATCATGAGTTGGAGAATCAGTCTGTATAACATAAATTTCATCTTTCCCACACAAAACAAGTGAAATGTCAGTAATCAGTTTGAATCCAAGCGGACACCTGACCATAGCACGGTGTCTTCTGTCTGCTCGAATGTTGCTAAACATTTCATGAACATGTTTGTGTGTAGGGCTCAGACGGCGATGAAGCCGTGAAGATGGCCATGGAGTCCCCTGGGAAGTTTGTTTTGAAACCACAGAGAGAAGGAGGCGGTAAGTACGTTGATGACCGCAGTTCTCCTGTATTGTTTCAGACACAAATCAACCTCTGGTAGTTTTCCAGATGAGTCCTTTGGACACAAGTTTATATCGTAAACACTTTAATATTGATAGTAAGTGTTAAGTGCATCGCTAACAAAGCTATTTCCTACGACAAAAAAGAAGAAGTGTGGAATCGCATAAATACTATACCAAGAAAAGACCCCTTTCGGACAAATGAATGTTAGAAAAATCTTTAATTGGGAACTGATATCAATATGACGCCCACAATTAACAGATGGTTACCAGGGTTTTCTCCACTGTTAAGTGAACTGTGTTTCTTGATATACACAGTAGAAGCGAAGATGTAAAGGCCTCAACAAATCACCATGTGTGTGCTTCAAACCTGACATTCTGATACTATCAGCTGTGAAGCGCGGTGGACAGACAGCCAACCCTAGAACAAGAGACAAACACGGAGCTAGTCAGATTAACAAGAAGATACGATGCCTTCAATGTACGCATTGGAACTCGAACTAGCGAAAAACGAAGACAATCTTCCTATTCCCTCTACATTTTTTAAATTTTTTTTTAATAGAATATAGACAAGCGGAGAAAGACAACCACATATTTTTGCTGTACTATTTTCTGCTTAACTGAATTTTTCAGATTTACGTCACTTAATCTATTTCCAGGAAGAAAAACACCCACAAATGGCCACCGTGTCGATTCAAATATCACCGACAAGTTGTATGATTTACTGAGACCTCAGTTACCAGCCAGTTGCCTGTTATTGTCGGGAGAAGTCCTCATTGAAATGGTCTGATGCCAAGAGAGAGAGACAGTCATTTTCTTTCTTCACTTTCACTTCAACGCAATGGCTGCCTAAGGGCTAGCATCCAGTGGGAAAACTTGCCAAAGCTAAAACTTCCGCCATTAAATCAAAAGCATATCTTGAACAGAATCTGATTGTTTCTCGACAAACCCGTGCGGCGTTTAGCCGTTCAGAGTCGGCATAAAGTATTCTACGTGACACAGCCTTTGAGCTACGTTTCAAAGTATCTCATAGCGAACTCAACGATTGTGTGATTTGGCAAAAATGGTGAAATTCCTGCGTTCGCTTTCGGCACTTAATGATACTCTTAAGAACTGTATAGACAAACAGTAGCTGGTGCTGACAACTTTCCCAACCTATACTCTGATAGGATGAAGGAAGCTGACACCTTTGGACTGTTTTTAAAGCAAGAAGCTGGTTTAAACATATTTAATTTCCTTTGATGTATACAAAGAAAGAAAGATATGGAGCAGCAACAAGTTGGTTAGTTAGTTAATACTTAGATAATAATTGCACCATCTCAGAATGTTCCATCTGTATCACATCAAAATGGTTGTTAGTTAATGCTTTGATGATAACTGCACCATCTCAGAATATTCCATCTACAGTACATCAAAATGGTTGTTAGTTAATGCTTATAATAACTGCATCATCTCAGAATGTTCCATCTGTATTACATCAAAATGGTTGTTAGTTAATGCTTTAGTAATAACTGCACCATCTCAGAATGTTCCAGCTGCATTACATCAAAATGGTTGTCAGTCACTGCTTGATAAAATCAGTGTGTTTTCCAGACTCATCAAAATGAGACGGACTATTTTCATGCCTTCTGTCTGTGGCAGGCCATAACTTCTATCGGGATGAACTGAAAGCCAAGCTGAAGACACTTGGCCCCACTGAGGAGCGAGAAGCGTACACTTTGATGGAGAGGATATTTACAGTGCCCCAGAGGAACTACCTGATCATGGCGGGGACATCTCCAGAGTTGTTTGACACGGACAGCGAGCTGGGCATTTACGGTCTCCGTATAGGGTGAGATGTTGTTGTTGCTGTTGTTGTTGTCGTACCCTGGCTAAAAGACTCCAGGGATCATCCGAACAGCCGAAGTACTTGAACACTATGGTACAAATACATCAGCTGGGGATGAGTGTGTGACTGTTTTTGATCATCCCGCCACATGGGCAGCCACACTCCGACTTCGGGGGATTTTGGAGACTGATAATGTTATGCTAGGAGCTTGTCACAACTGAAGACAATCCCCGCATAACTATGCAGAGCATAACAACATTTTGATGTGGCCTTAGTGTTCTAGCCTATGAAATTCGCCTGACACAGCCTTAAGCCAAGGCAGACAGGGTGAGATGACGGATCTTGTGTGTGTGTGTGTGTGTGTATGTGTGTGTGTGTGTGTGTGTGTGTGTGTGTGTGTGTGCGCGCGGCGGCGCGCGCGCGGGTGTATGTGTGCGGGGTGTGTGTGTGTGTGTGTTTGTGGTTTGTGTGGTGGGTGTTGTGTGGCGTGCGTGCGTGCGTGCGTGCGTGCAGGTGCATGTGTGTGTGTGTGTGTGTGTGTGTGTGTGTGTGTGTGTGTGTTTGCGTGCATGTGTATGCGTGTGTGTGTGCGAGCGCGCGCGTATGTGCGCATGTGGTGTGTGCGTGCGTGCGCGGGCATGTGTGTGTAGGTTTGCTTGTTTTTTGTTTTTTTTTATCCCGTGTGCATTCTTTTGTTTCATTTTGTTTTGGATCTCTTGACTGTTCCATGGACGTTTTAGCTTTTGACAATTGGTTCTTAATTGATTTGAACCCATCACATAACGTAATGTGCAGAGTACAAGACGGTTTGGAATATTGGACATAGGCCTTGTTTTTGTTTTTGTTTTTTCAAGAAAAGGTTTATTTAATGTGTACATAAGACATATTGATTGATGCTCATGATTCAAAGCGGTGTTTCGAGACTCGAATGGAAAGCGTAAAATAAAGGAAAACACTTTTCATCATTCTAGAAAATACTTTTATTTATTCCTCTTGAACATTTCGTTCCAGTACAAGATCGCAGTTTTAGTGTACCTCCATCTCAATAGGATCACTTCCTCCGTATTCGTCTGCCTCATTCAGTATACACAGAGTTTTCCTGTTCACGATGTGTTTCCAACGAAATGCTCTTCAGCCTTCCAAGACGCAAACTAAAGGCTTCGGGAGAGGTCACTTAAAAGTTGTGTGCGTACGTGCGTGCATGCTGTGTGTGTGTGTGTGTGTGTGTGTGTGTGTGTGTGTGTGTGTGTGTGCACCACGTGTCTGGACCTCCCTGCCATCCAATCTGCAAATAACGTCATTTCTATCCAGAGTTGAAAGTAGCTTGAAGAGATACCTGTTTTGACAAGCATTTCCCTGAACTGTGTTGCGAGTTTTGTGTGTTGTTGGAGGATGAACCGGGTCTGTGTTGATTTGGTGTGGGTGTGGAGGCGGGGGGGGGGGGGGGAGGGGAGTGGTTTGGAGGGTGTTTAATTTTGGTCGATCGTGGGTGCACATCACATTGATTGTTGGCTTGTACCTTGATGGCCATGCAAAAAAACAGGAGAATCAAATTTCAGACACAATGACAATTCTCAAAACAATCTAATGTACCTGTGTTAAGGACTCGACTCCTTAAGCAAGGCCTTGGCGTATTAATTTTGGTGTGCAGCTACGTGGCTGTAAAGGGAGGGCACTCAGTTGCTTTGTAGCCTGCCGTTCCTACTATGCACTAGTAAGACAGAGGCCATTAAAATGAAAATAATGATCATTGCTGAAGCGTAAAATCAAAGCCGTTGGGTGGGCCTGAAGACATTTTTAGAAAGGGGAATTCCGGCTGTGGTCGTTCTGCAGACAAGAGATTTCCCTACACAGAGAGGAGAGAGAGAGAGAGAGGGGAGAGAGAGAGAGAGAGAGAGAGAGAGAGAGAGAGAGAGAGAGATCTTCGTTGCAATTCCTGCCTGCAACCAATGACATCTCGATGGAGACCACAACATAGACTTCGATCTTGGACCATAAACCAATAACGCACTTCGAAGGGACATGGGTCAGCTCTGGTCTGACAAGAAGATGCTGCTACCTACTAGCGAACAAAGAATCACTGGAACACCTGCTTCCATGAAGCCTTTGGTTAGGAACATCTCCTCCGTAGTATCCATCGGTCAGCAGGACATTAATCTCACTATTCAACCGTAGTGGGATTCCCAATTTACGGATTCTAAACTGCGGGGGAAATTACCTGGTTCCTAGCCCCTCGGACCAACCGATCCTCAATCATCGAAAGTGTAAGTTGTGGTTATTCTCGTCGCCATCATTATCATCAAAATTGTTTTAATGTAATTTTTACCATTTCAGGGATGGGGAGAAGGAGATTTTCAACGACGTCTGTGGCCACCTGCTGAGGACGAAAGCTGAAGGGACGGATGAAGGGGGCGTGTTGTCCGGCCATGCCATCCTGGACAGTCCCTTCCTGGTAGACGTGTGACCATGGGGCGATGCGTCTATTTACTTTCCACTGTGTGGCTTTGACACAGGCAGTGTCGCAAAGTTTCAGGTTCCTCTGGATACTTTAACTATGACCTGAACTGCTGGATTGGAAAAGTAATGTTTATACATTCAACCAACGGGGGAACAAATTTGGAGAAGTACTTTTTGGGGAAACAAGTATTCAGATTCTACGATTCATGTGTACTGAATAAGCTTCTTTCTAGTTATGAAACCTGTCAACTTATGTCTGGAAAAGAAAAGAAGTTCGGTGCCTCTGACACAAGATGATTCCATAAGATGACTGAAATGGCACTGGATGGTTGATAACCTGACTGAAATGAATCTAAACAGCTATCCACCTTCTACTGTGACATCGTAATTTGGCCACGAATGAAGGCACTCTCCTACAAGACCCATAAACCAAGCCCTTACCTGAACACAACACGGCTCCCTCGTTATTGCCGTTTATTCTAACTAACTGGTGGCAGACCACAATATCCCTGTGCTGCATTTGTGGCCATCTTTACCAGCAGTAGCTGATGACGCTCAAATTGAAAACGACTCTCTGACATTCGGTCTGTGACTGCATCAAATTCAGCTGAACTTTGGTTCAATTCTTTTTTTAATTCATAGTAATAATCATGTATTACATAGCACTAGCAGCTGATGTTCAGGGCTTGTAAATAGGTAAATTTCTAGTTGTGATGATAATTTTCATGGATGATTTTTTGCTCAACTCTTGTGTTCAAACGAGTAGTAACAATCGCGTAGGCCTACTGCGCAACATAATGATATTCAAACTTTGAGTGTGTGACTTTGCTTACGACGCTCCTGCTGCTATTACCATTCTCGCAAATCCTTGCCGCAAATCACGTGTAACTTTTACGATTGTAAGTTTCTTGAATGATACTTGCTTGGAGGAGATTATCATAAATGCTGTTATAAAGGGAGGCAATAATGAAATCCAATGGAAGTGATGCAGATGTGCATTTTAATACAGAACCATGTGAACAAATAGCAGAAAGATACACCATCCAGCGAGTCCCTTGTAATGATTCTGTCTCATTATCTATATAGCCAGTGAATATGATGGACAGTGAAGAAAGAATGAAGTAGTTCTTCAGGAGAGCATTATCATTTTTTTCCTGAAAACAAACACCATCTTTGCAAGCTCATACTAGTTCTTCTTTTAGCTTTGTTGGTCATGCATATCAGTGCAATCAGAGGTTAATTATTTATGAAGTACCCAGTTTGTATAGAGGTATCCATTTAAAGAATGTGTGATTTTGTTTATCCAACTTACTGAATTTGAAGAAAGGGAACTGGATGTTTGTTTGTTTGTTTGTTTTAATTACAAAAATACGACTGGTGGTGGTTTATCATTGCTCTGACCTTTGTATTAAACAGATCATATATGTAGGGTAAAGGCTTGGAAATTGTCCCCCCTAAGCATAAAGCCGACTCTTGGTTTTGTTTTAAACTATATTTTTCTAAAATAGGTTTCAAATGAAAGGGGATATGATAGCCTATGGCCATACATAATTGTACTGTATGAAAAGAGATATGTTGGGAGCCATGGTAAAATATCAAAACACATGAAGTGGTCCATTTTCTGGGACGGGGTTTTCAACATGTACCAGTTGTGCCTTGATATTGTACCATGTCAGTCCACACAAAAGCAAAGCGAAAATGGTAACGATGTTAGCCCACATTTAATATAAAACTCTCTGACATAAATTAAGCATACAACATGAACAAAAACAATTAATAGCAAACTTCTTGTTGCTTTAAAAATAATTTTAAAACAGCAAAATATATATCATGATTATTTATCAATTAATTTTGATAATTTTTGTCTCCAACATTGTGTCCAGAAGTGTTCAGATATGACATAGACCTAATTAATAACAAAAAAGGCTATTTGCTCAAATGCATCGACATGAAAAATGGAGAAAAAAAATGCTTTCGCGTTTGAAACTTAAAATGACCTTTTGTGACATCTTGTCACCTTGTGTCTCTATTCTTTTCATTATTTACAGAACTCGCAAAAGAACAGGTCGGCATGGACATCAGTGTTAGCACATGCTTCATGGACCCACTGCTGGCATGAACAACACTGGATCATATCTTCTTTCCTTGCTTCTGAGCACATGAAACAGAACCAGTCTCTGTCTGATGAGGCTTCGGGCTTTTCACGAGATGCCTTTGTTTTCTTCTTTTGCATAGTTTGTTTTGCACTGATTTTCCTTTTGGATGCAGCTACTGCATCCTTGTATGGGCTAGCTGTAAGAATTTCTGCACGAGAGGTCTTCTTAGCCCTCAGTGAATTCTGAGAAGGAGCTACAGTTGGCAGAAGCACTGATGTGGGTATCGCCACTGCTACTGGTCGGAAGTCTGCACTGAGACCTGGGTCTGCAGTTGAATCTGCGTTGGGAATAATGGCTTGGTAATGTCCGGCGTGCTCGTTCACTCGGGTGAATGCAACAGAGACAGGCTGAGCGTGGAATTCCTCTCCATACTTTCGTATGTAACCCGACGACATGTTGTGCACGTGTATTGGTCGCTCTAAGACCTTGCTGGTGGCCATCACTTCGAATTCCCCTGGTAGTGAGGTCTGCTTTGCCATATGTTTCAGTCTCTCTGTCATTGTTTTGAAGCTCAGCTGTCGAGGCATGTCAGCACAGACACCGTCTCCTTCAATGTCGTCAAAGGTGTGTAGATTTTCCAGCATGAATTTCATTGTCTGTCCACGAAGATTGTCTGCCAGGATTTCTTCTCGCGCATCCAGTGCTTCCTGGCTGGGATATCCATTAACATCTCGGTCAGCAGACTGCAGGTCTTCTTGAAGTGAAATGCAGACGCTTCGAAAGAAGCAACGTCCATCAGAGGCTGTTGGGATGATGATCGTGCCTTCCGTGGATACAGCAGACACATGTTCATCACCAGAACGTTTTCCTGGAAGAGTGGGTGGGCCTATGTGTCTCTCTGGAGCAGGAGCACATGGGCATGATGGCTGCTGTGGACATATCTGCGCTGGTTGGGAAGACTGACTGCTGTGGATGTTTGCTTGTGGGCAGGATGAAGGAAACTTCTCTGGGTGTTTTGGAAGCTTTGGGGGACGAGGGGGAGGACAGGGGGCCCTGGGTGGAAGGGGAGGTGGCTGACTGGGCGAGGTGTAATCTGGCCGTGGAGGCACTGGTGGTGTGGCACTACTCTCTTTCGCCTCTGTTGGCCTTGGAGGAACAGGCAGTGGTGGAGGGGACGCGTAGCCATCAGAGGGCAGAAAGTCATGCTCTTCAAAGACATCTCTCGAGCAGGGCCATATTCCACAGCGAGAAAATCCTCGAACAGCTGTTGGCATGGTGGCTGCCTTCATGTATGCTGTTGAAAACAGACTGCAGATGTTGAAGGCACTGATCTTGGATCCTGGGTGTGATCTCATCCACTGTTCAGCAGCCTGGTTGAAGTAGCACTTGAGTGGCTTAAAAAAGGCAACATCAAGTGGTTGCATGCGGTGAGTTGTGTGAGGCGGTAGGGAGATCATGATGATGCCATGGAGTTTGGCAAGTTCAATTGCTTCGAGATTCTTGGTGTGTGCACTGTGTCCATCCAGTATCAAGACTACGGGTTTTTCTTGGCTTGGCCTGACATGGTTAATGAAATGTTTCAACCACTCGACAACGGTTGTCTGGTCCATCCACCCTGACTTGCTTGATGTCACCAAACTTCCAGGTGGGGCACCTTCCTTCAGGGCCTCATGCATCCGCTTCCTCTTGAACAACACGAGGGGTGGCACATAGTTTCCTGCCGCGCTGACACAGCACACGACTGTTGTGTTGACACCTCTCTCACCACTGGTTGTGGCACCGACTCTCCGTGCCCCTTTCTTGGCGATAACCTTTGGTGGTTTATGCACTGTGCTCCGTGCCCCTTTCTTGGCGATAACCTTTGGTGGTTTATGCACTGTGCTCCGTGCCCCTTTCTTGGCGATAACCTTGGTGGTTTATGCACTGTGCTAAGTCCAGCCTCATCGACATTGTAGACCCGGGTGCTATCTATCTCATTCTCCTCAAGGACTTTCTCATAGAGTTCAAAGAAATGGTTGTCAGCCTGCCTGTTGAATCCCTCTTTCCTAGCTTTGGATGTAGGTTCTGGTTGACGCAGACAGAGTTCAGGATGCCTTCGCAGGAAGCCAGTGTACCACATCTTTCCAGCTTTCTTTTTTTCCTTATTGAACACATGGGGAATGCTGTTTTGCTCTGCAATTTCAAAAGCCAGAGACATGAGGTCCATCCTAGTTATGCCAAACATATGCTGCTGCAGAAGAAGCACAGTCTCGACTAGTTTCTTCTCCACCTGGTCTGTGAGCGTGCATGTCCGTCCAAGACGCTTTGTAGAACCATTTGCGATTTTGTTTTTTTGCAGTAGATGGCGTTTGAACGTCGGCTTTGGTATGGAAAAGAGTTCGCATGTTGCGTTTAAGCCTTGATCCCCTCTCTTGAAAGAAGCCAGGGCTGCCTCCATTTGTTGTTCACTCCATTTCCCATAAGTACTGAAACATAAAAAAGCCATTGTAAATTCGCAGTTTCTACATACTTTGTAGTTATTATCGTAATCACATAGTAATTGAAAAAATAAGAATGGCATTTATTGAATAGCAGCTGAAAGACTAAAAGAGGATGCTGAAAATAATGGTCCTGGTATAAACGGTCTGATGATGCTTGATTCGAACCATAAACATGACAAATATGTTCCCAAATCAATCCCCTCTGCACCACAAAACTTTCATTGGTGGGTTTATGTGGTGACATTTTATCTGGCTAAATCAAGAACAAGTGAGCAATGTATAACATAATTATCTTAGAAAACGATATACTATATTATGTCAGTCAGCAAACTAACACACAATGAGAACAAGGAGGTGATAAAGTAAATTAATCCTGTGAAGAAAAATCTAAATCCAATTCAAAAACTACAATATGAATGCTAGCAAGACTAGAAAAAGACTAAAAATTACAGTTTCAAACAACACTTTCCTATAAAAATGCTACAAAACAACACCTTTGCATATGCAAAACAAAATATAAATTGTACCATGTCCCTATAAATTGTACCAGTGGTACAAATTGCAATACTCTAAGTGGTACGATTTCCAAGCAACAGGGTCACCAAAATCAAATCTCCAGATCTGAAATGTGTGTTGTGTGTAGACCATGATGACTTAGAGTTCATTTGTAGTTTAAACATGACTTTCCGGACAACAAAATTCAGCTCAAGGAAAACTACAAGTACTTTGCAGCAGTAACATTAACATTGCATACAAAATAGAAAAAAAAAGTATGAAAAACAAAATGTACTCACCCTTTTTTGTTCCCTCCAGCTTCAGCCATCTTGTTTGGTGCATTGATACTGCAGTGACATCAGTTCTAATAATAGAAACCAATCAGGAGTTGTAACACAGCAGATTGGCTGAAATGATAAAAGTACAATTTGAATACTGGTACAAATTCCAAGCCTTTACCCTATGAGCATATTACAGTTATGACTACAGTTTATACATATATATATATATATATATATATATATATATATATATATATATATATATATATATATGTGTGTGTGTGTGTGTGTGTGTGTGTGTGTGTGTGTGTGTGTGTGTGTGTGTGTGTTTTGTTGTTGTTGGTTTTTTTTGGTAACACTTCTATGTTATTTCACGATAGCTGTCTTCGAGGAATGTGGAGGTTATATTCATCTGTATTTTACTTTTAGAAGTAAACTGTGAGTGTAAAAAAGTTTATTTTTTGTAGTTGTTATGAGATGAGAATCTTCTTATCTTCAGTGCCATCAATGTTGCAAAGCCCATAACGGATTTTTCTCTTTTTCATGATGGTCAGTTTGTCTCTTTTCTCCACCCCACAACACACACATGGTAGAGTGAAATGAGTTGGTAGGAGTGGTTATGTGTGTGTCTTTGTGAGAACCTACTGCACCCACAGACCAGCTTTAGATGCTTTATGATCTGTCAAGTTCTCGAGTCAATATTGCTTAAGCCTATCCGCAATATTGAGAGCAGAGTATTGAAAGATTAGAATCGTGATCTGTTGTGGTTATAGACCTTAAGTAGTTTACTTCATTTCCACTGCATGATGGGGTGGTGCATTATTTTTCTGACGCTGATTCAGTCATGAATTTGATCACGCATGACTGTTTATGAGTATAGAACACGCAGAGTGATGTACAAAATAAATGGTATATGCACATGTAGGCCCTATGAGGAATGCTGAAACGCACTTTGATTGCTCAAAATCAATTGAATGGAAGAATGCGATCAAGTCATTTTTTTCCCCAGAGTGTGTGACAATGACAGACAAATTCATCACGTTCATGAGTGATAGCGGGACAGCTATGAGGCTGCTTTCCAGACGAATGAGACAAATGCTACATCGGTTCATTACAACCCCACAGATGAACAAATGGTGTTACATATGCGATGAAAATTTAGGCAAAACAATATGTTCATTTTCTTCATAATTTACTTCCTAAGCACGTGCCCGAGTCCTACATACCATGGATAATATTCTTGACAGTAAGAACGCCCTCACTCCCCCTCACCCCCACCCCCGCCTAAAGCAAACAAACAAAAAAAGGGAGGTATATCCCGGCCCTAAATAAGACAGAATCTGACTGATCTCCCTTGGAGACAAACGTCCTTGAGCGTACACGCTAGGTCTTCTGCCTTACCAGCGCGGATGGACCACACTGTCTTGACTACTCCAGGAATAAATTTGCGTTGCGCTTTCTCTCTGAAGCACTATAAAGAAATTTTGAACTTGGTCATCTAAACTTGTCTGTAATCGTTTCTCCGAATGTATTACGCTGGTGTAGATCACTGCCTTTTGGTTATTTCTTTTTTATCTTGAATTTGGGCACGTTCGTTTTCGTTGTCCTGAGTGTTGCGTATCTTGCCTGAAGAAGATCTAAGAGGTCGAAACACGTCGTGCTTTGCCTTGTGGATTGTTTGTCGATGTTGTTTTGGGCGGAGCTTTAGCAATAGTTTTTCATGTTTGCTTTCACTGGTTTTCAATGGGACAGAGACGGCTGAATACACACAACCGATTGTCCTCGGCTGCAGAATTCGTTGCGTCCGCCATACTGAATTGATCTGTTTAGCAGCCGCCGTGGTACAGTAGTTAACGCCACGGATTCACAACTATGGGGTCGTTGGCTCGATCCCCATCACAGCCATTTATTTGGGGGGGGGGGGGGGGGGCGGTGTTACACCCCGACCAGCTGTTACCCAGAATTGAGCTTCTCATGGGCTTATCTTGAATGACTGGAACCACACAGTTGACTTTCATCAACTTAATGGATGCATCCCTTATTAATGTTGCTCAAATTTCCTGGCCAACACTGCAGGTTTTGAGGTTTTCGTTATTCTCTCATGGTTTAACTTTCCAGGGTAGGTTTCTTTTATCGTTTGTTGGGTTTTTTGTTTGTTTGTTTTGGGGGGTGTTTGTTTATTTTTGTAAAGTGTCTCACCCTTTTTGATATCTGTGAGCTTCCATGCTCCATGCCTCCCTCCAGCCAGTCCGAAGTTTGCCTCTCTTGTGGACTAGCAAATATAAGAGTTTGATTTTACTGCTTTTCGCTGCTTTTTTTCACTGTTGTAGATCAGTAAATGATCGAAAGGTCAGTTCATTTTGCTGCTTTCGTGTACAGTCTGCTGGGAAAGAAACCACTTTCAAGCTGAACGAAACGCGGAATGCAGCAGTGCGGTCCTGTACCGGCGCTCCCCAGGGGAAAACTCTCAACCCCATTCATTTATCACAATCAGAACACCTGCCCTGAACAAGATTCCTCTTTCTCTTGTTAATCGTAGGAGAGGTGCATTTCAATTCTGGCCCCAGACCTACGGAGTATCCCCGTGGCGAGTGTCTGAAAAGAGTAAAATTGGACTCCCAGACATCAAATGTGCGTTGTGACTTCTTTGATGCCACGTGCACCAGCATTGTCTGCCCATACCAGATGCAGTCTTCAAAGCCTTGCGCAACACGGTGATGTGTTCAGTGCGCCGGCTTAATTTTTCATCTCAGCTGTTCGACACCATCATCATTAATTCATGAATTTCTTTAGAAGCTCTGGTAGTTTCTCCAGAAAGTATTACCAGTTCTGACTCAAGCTCCTCAAGCCCCAAAGTCAGTTCATCCTCAACAAAAACCCAGGTCAAGATCTCCCTCTCTGTGTGTTTCACCCATGTCAACACAATATTGCAGAAGGAAACAGTATGCTGTTATTCCTTCCACGTAATTTTTTTTTTGGCAAGCAAGGCACTGAAGACCAACGCCCACAGCACCCTATCCGCTCTCAATTAGGACCCCCCCCCCCCCACATACACACACACACTGCAGACACATTAGCAAAATCGAGGCGTTCCAAATGAGAGTAAACAAGATATGTGAGCGGTCAGCACGAGCCATCCATCCAGTACCACTGCTCTATATGATGATCTTGAATGTGAAATGTTGAGTTCAGGCGAACCAGAGTCAGCTTACGACCTAGTAGAACTTCTTCCAGATCCTTACCTACAGCCAGCAACTGCCAGAACCAGATCCAGTCGCTCCATTATATTTCGTCCGATCCCTGTCAGAAGTAATATATTCAAGTGCTGTCAAGTTTAGAATGCTCTTCCATCCTCGATGGGCGAGGCTTACTCTCTGGTGATATTCAGCAAAGACTTCAGCAAACTCGCAATTTGGCTGATCTGAAGCAGGTGTAAGTGATAGGCTGGTGCTGTGCCGGTCAGGGTTGATCCCTGGGAAGCGCTATGCCAGCCGGATTGGCCTGGCCTTGATACAACTGCTCTCCACCACCCATTCCCTCCCACCCCATCCACCCCAATTAAACCTCTCCCACACAAGATATCGCGCTGCGCAAACCAAGGTCACCAATGTCTAATGAGACGGCATGACTTTCAACATTTGAATGTTGAAGATTCAATTCAATCCATCCAAGGGCCATGGACATAACTGAAGGCACGAAAGGAGAGACGTGAATTTAGACAGATAAACAGATACAGATGTGTGTGTGTGTGTGTGTGTGCGTGCGTGCGTGTGTGTGACAAAGTATAAATCTCTCTCTCTCTCTCACACACACACACACACACACACGCGCGTGTGTGTGACGAAGTATAAATCTCTCTCTCTCTCTCTCTCTCTCTCACACACACACACGCACGTGCGCCTACACATTGCTCTCCTTCGTTGCACACTGAGAATAATGCTGTGCATGCAAGTTTCTTGTCAAGGTTGGAAGTTTAATCACCCAGCGCCCACAATTAAACCTGGCATTAAAGCTGTCTGTCCAAATGAGCTGTCGTTTCTTGCAAAGCTCAGCTGTAGTTAATTGCCTTCCCTCACATCACGGCCGTGCATAGAACGAGCTGACAAACCTGTGAGCTCATTAAAAACACGGTGCTTTACAAGGTGCCAGGGAAGAAGCTCATCTCCAGTCAAAACTGATCGAGCCGACTGCCAGTCAAAACTAATCATCGTACAAAGTTGATTCGAATGTTGATAATTCTTCCAAACAAAATCAATGCTTCTTGGACAACACTGTGGTCTTCAAAAAGCATTGATAATGTCATGGGGATATGGAGAAACGTCAGCAATAACACCTGAAGGTAACATGTGCTCCCACAGTGATACAATCACAAACTAATTCCTGCACGCTGTACCCATTCGCCTAGCACACATGCAGACAACAGGCGCACAGAACTGATCAGGGAACTACACACAAGTAGTATCAGTTTGGAATTATGAACACATAATTGTTCCATCATGACAACATAGGCTACCTTGTCTAACATTAACGGAAGCAATCGTTCATAAATCATAGCTGAACGCTTTGTAAAAAAAAATTAAAAAAAAAAAAAAAAAAAAGTCACTTGCATTGTTCTAGTGCAATTCCTATGTACCATCTACTGTTTGGTTGCGCCATGATCAAGTGTTTTTTTTGTTTTGTTTTGTTTTTGTTTTCTGTGGTGATCTTTAAGCTGTTCTGTATTATCTGTAGTAATCTGCAACATCCCTTTCCCTTTCTGAAGTTGCCAGTCAGTTTAGAAACGTTTACTGTATGTTTATTTGCTTGGGGTTTTTTTTTTTTTAGTCTGAACGTTTGTGTGTCTAAATGCCATAGAGCAAACTGATATCAAACTGAAGGAGAAGCAGGTTGTAAAGTGTTATGCATATTGTCCAGGGGGGGGGGGGGGGGGGGAGGGGGGGGGGGCAAAAAGAAATAAGAAAAGAAAAAGAAGAAGCAAAAGCTCATCAAGTTGGTCCCACTGGACACAGCAAACAGATTAAAAGAAAAAAAAAAAGCGATCCTATTTGTATTGTTGGCAAAAAGCAACCGCAAGCAAAACAGATACTAGGTTATGAAGGTAGTTTAGTTTTCTTATCATAGCCAAGCCAACGACTGCACAGAAGCTTTTCACACATAAGGAGGGAGGGAATGGGACGTGGGGGAGGGGAGGGGGTCTGTCCTGGGAAAAAACGAC
>CM065730.1:22761342-22836342 GCA_033310375.1 Conus canariensis | reverse complement strand
TCTTCTAATCAATTTAGGTTTGTTACATTCCAGCGCAAGTAGCCTGTCTTAACATGTTCTGTCAGCCTACAGCAAACTGCACGGAAGTCAAGGAATGGTTCCAACAGTCAGCACTGTTTTTATGTCAGAGGTTAGTACACATGGTTATCTTTGATCAGAAAACTGAAAAGTCTCAGAGGTTTTGCAAGCATTCTCTCACGTCGGAACTACGAGTCACATTGTCAGTAAGTTAGCTGACATGAAACGTGTGCACAAACCATGAATCAGGACATACGTTACACTTACCAAGCAGTCATACCCTTCACTGACACACTTTCTGCTTCTGACATTGTTTGTACCATTTTTCAGTACAAATAAAGCTGTATTAATAAAGCTGCTTTTAATAGATCTGGGGCTGAAAATAGGCTACCTTTTGAAATCAACCACTCTAATTTCTAGGTCCTGGTACATATTTACATCAGTGAAATACCTGTGAAATTACTTGAAAATGCTCTAATAAACAAATAAACACTGTGTTTTGGTTCTGGCATGTAAAAATCAGTGTGATTCATTCTCACACATGACAACACCTCATAACAGAAAAAGTTCCAGAGGTCAATCTGATTAATGAGAGCAACGTTTTATACACTTGTTTGAATGCCATATTTCTCTCAAGAAAAAAAAAAAAAAACAAATGAAGAAAACAAGAACACTGACTTCAGTGTGCTTTTTCCTTTACAAAAAAGAAAAAGAAAAGAAGAAGAAAGGCAGAAAGAAACAAAAAAAAATTAAAAGGAAAAGAAAATGCAGTTTCTATAATTAAATAAAGATGGTTAAAGGTCTTAATCAAGCTACTTGTTTTTCTTCTATAAAGTAATATTTCATAACCTCTCACCTGTTTCAAAATAACGCCATTACAAAGAAAACTACACTGCTTTTTAATCTACTGAAAAAAAAACAAAAAAACTGAGTACAGTTACATGGTCAAGCTAAAGGACCAAGAAATCTTCCTTGCATTAAAGAACACGTTTTACTTTCCGTGCGACACTTTGATCTAAGGGGGAACCGCAGCTCAAACCTTAGTATATCACCACTGAGTTACACATGCATCCACTACATTGAGAGAATTCCGACAGCGCCTATACTTAAAGACCAAACTCTACGTGCTCAATAATCCATGCTCTACTTTACACAATGCGCCGCCTCTTTGGATACAGGGACCGAAGATCTGCCTACTGGTTCCACAGTCAGTCATTCCCGTGTCATTTAGTCGAACATCACTCATTCAGTTTTTCATTCAATCTTTCCGTTTTTCAAAAGGGATGCTTGCCATGTGCATGCTTGTCATCCATATCCATAGCCAAACTGGCTTTCTCTTCCGGAAGTTGGTGATGGAATTTTACCTGTATGCAAGATGTTATATATATACCTCGGTTCACACACAGAACCTCTACAGGTTTACAATCTCATATCAGGGACTTTTCAGGAAATGGAGTCAGAAACAATTTCAGTTCTTTAGGGAAAAATCCACATGTACCAAAACAGGCCAGCAGAGATTCAAATCCGCAACCCCATGATCACCAAGATCGCATGTTCCATGCTCTACCAGCCGAGCTGTTCCAGTCCCTTTAGATTTCCTTTTCCTAATGATCTATTTCATTTTTCCTGCTAGCATTATTCAAATTAGTGCAGGTACTGCTGCTTATATAACAGCCTGGACAGGTATGAAGAAAACGTCTACTGACTACAAGACCAAAATAATGAAATAAAAGCCCTAGCCAGCAAACAGAAGGGTGGTGAGATCACTGACGAGAGATTGGATAAGAAATATTTCCAGCCTAGCTCTTCTAGTGTACTGACGAGCACTGTTCAGTATTTCTAACTACATATTTTTTTTCATGCTGCATTTCTTTATTATGAAAGCAAACCAATTGCTGCAATTGATCTCCACAACGAATTCTATCCCCCCCGCTGATGCCAAACTTTTTTATCTTACGCTTCTTAAATAATACATAAGTAATATCAACCTATTGTCACACACCAAAGAAAAGATAAAACTAGAACTTTGCACCCATTATGCTGTTAGATACCTTTACGCTAACATCAACAAACTCTTGAGACATAAAACAAAAACAAAAGAAAATGTTATCTTAGCCGCATGAACAGGAAATGTCCAGCATTCTTTATTTTAATCTCTTTCATTAATAACACTGTCTCCATTACAAAACAAAACAAAAAAAGTTATCAGCTAGAACCTAAAACTAAGTATGAAACATGAGCGCATCCACAACATAGTAACGGGAAAAAACAGGCCATTTCTTTTCAGAGAGCCCACACAATGTGATGACATGGCTGAGGGAAACAGTTGCCTTGCCACCATGTCATCACAGAGCATCAAGAATACTTTAAAACCAATTTGTTATTTGTAAGAAAATAACCTTCACACTCTTGGCACTGATGCACAGCATTTTCAATGGATGAGAACAGAATCAATTATTTTTGTTCGAAATTTATTTTCCTTTTCAAAATAAAGAATCATTTGGGCATTTGGGTATCTTTTCTACACAGCAATCAAAGTTCAAAACAGATCATCTGTATATTACAGGAAATTTTTACCTGTACACTTGTAGCCCCCCAAACTTTACATTCAGCAAGCCCATTACACACACCCAGGGCCAACAGACCTCACAGCTCCAAACCAAGTATCAGTTACACACATTACAACAACCTCACATCATGCCTTGGGTTTAGGTAGCTTCAAAACACCCTTGGAACGCAGATAGCGCACTATGAGAGGCGTAGCAGTGAGGGTGATGCCAATCCTGACAGGTGCGAAGACCTTGTGCACAGCATAGGCCACCACGAATGTGCCCGTACCTGTTGCCAGTTTAGACTGCAGAATGGCCTCCCCTACACCGACACTCTTCAGAATCCCGACCATGTCTATGCCACTGTGAACAGAAATAGAAATTCATGATACGTTTTATTCAATGTGATATTTATGTGCAGAAAGTGAAAAAGGGGGTCTGAGTTTGAGTATGAATAACAATGATTAGGCCACAACACAGTTCCATTTCAATGAATAAGCACAAACGTCAACACCCTAAATCAGAAACACATTGACTATATACTTAGGTCCTGGTGGGATGCAAGGGCAATGTCTTGCTCAGGGGTCTGAGGGTTTCACCTTCCAGTTGCTAAAGAATTAGAAATAGCCTCAAATAGACCACCAAAGTACATCAAATAGGCTCTTCTGTAAGGTGCTAGGACCTGAAACAGCTCTATCTTATGCACAACAGATTATTGAAACTCTACTTAAATCATATGGAATAGCAACAAAGCCATGAACACTTGCCTAAATTTCCTTTTCTTTAATTCTCATTTTCTAACTCCAAAATAACTGAACACGAACAGAAAACTTTACGAAAAAAAACAACAACTGAAGAAATTGAAAGAACCAAAGCCAAAAAGTAACAACAACAAACACACACAAAAACACACACACACACACACACAAACATACACAACAGTGTTCAGTACTTTCATACTGTTTTCAGAAACATCCAACTGTCTTTTCTACCTTTCTCTCCCTCACCCCCACCCAACCCCAACCCTCAAAAAAAAAAAAAAAAAAAAAAAAAAAAGATTATTTGGCATTTTCAAAATGGCTGATTTCCACATCTAGGCAAAAAGACTTTCATCCACGCAAAGAAACTCAAATGTACCTGGAAACTGCAAGGTAGAATCCACCAAGAGAAGCCAAAGATATGGTGATATGGAAGATGATGACAGTGGACCCATACTCCTTGACAGCACGCTTCAACTTCTCCTTCTGACTCAGCTGGACCTCAGTGGAGTTTTCCCCCGCCTGTGCACTTGCCATAGAACCAGACCCATCACCCCGGGGCTGAGTGCAATAGCAACGTCTTTTCTGATTCTGGCATTGTACCTGAATCCAAATACACCTTTCATACAGATCCACTTCCCTCTTTCAAGACTGTTACACATCAAAGTTGTTGTTTTTTAAGTCACCCCTGTCACATGGGGAAAAAAATGAACAGATGTACACAGGATACACACACAATTCATTAAACATAAATTCAAAACTGATATCCTAAGAGCAGATGAAACTAGGTTGGGCCAAACTGACAAAGAAATTGACAGGCCACATCGACACTCAGCAAAACAGGACAGGGAGGACAACCTTGGTGCTCTCCTTATCTTTAAGACCTTTCCATCCCAATCTTTCAGACCTTTCCATCCCAATCTTTCAGACCTTTCCATCCCGATCTTTCAGACCTTTCCATCCCGATCTTTCAGACCTTTCCATCCCGATCTTTCAGACCTTTCCATCCTGATCTTTCAGACCTTTCCATCCTGATCTTTCAGACCTTTCCATCCTAATCTTTCAGACCTTTCCATCCTGATCTTTCAGACCTTTCCATCCCGATCTTTCAGACCTTTCCATCCCGATCTTTCAGACCTTTCCATCCCAATCTTTCAGACCTTTCCATCCCAATCTTTCAGACCTTTCCATCCTAATCTTTCAGACCTTTCCATCCTGATCTTTCAGACCTTTCCATCCTGATCTTTCAGACCTTTCCATCCTGATCTTTCAGACCTTTCCATCCTGATCTTTCAGACCTTTCCATCCTAATCTTTCAGACCTTTCCATCCAGTCCCAGGAAAATCTACACAATAAACATTGTGTATAAAAGCAAAAATAAATTGTTGAACAGCATCATGTAGTTGTTTAGTAAACTTAATGTCTCTGTGGGAAATATCTATGCATTCTGTCAATGTCACAATAGCTTATGTGGCATTGCACAACACAGTATGCAAACAATGAAAGAAGCTGGCTGCCATATATACCCCTGACGCAGAAGAGGTCATTCCAAATCCATGAACCAGCCTCAATGCTGCAGACTATAACGAGAAAAAATATTCTTCCTGAAAATCATCGAAAACTGGCAGCCACAGTCTGCAAAGAATTAAATGTAAATATCTAGAGATGAGGATTATTAAATGCAGGAGGACTGTTAATTTTGGTTCAATATCAACACATAGTGACTCACAGACACTACCAGAAAAAACACATGTATGTCTCAAATTCAGTCGCCAGTTCACCTGAGGCAGCAGGCAAATGCAGATGGGCAAGTGGATTTCTAAACTGACTAGCACGTTGGGCGATTTGAAATCATCTGTCTGCGCCGATGCCTCTGGGAATTTCTGACAACTAACAGTTTTAACTTTGATTTGAACTGGTCATTAACTTTTTTGAAGTTTTCATTTACTGGGCACACAGTTAATACAGTTAATTATCCTGCTGGCTCCACAGAAAAAGTTATCTTTAAATGAAAAGTAGCCACTTGTCAATGTTGTCTGGTCATACATAGCCTTTATCAGTGGCTCACCTGAGCTCAGTTGCTGCATGGTTGCCTTAGAACTTTATCGCTTTGCCATTAAGTCTTCAAACCAGTGTGATGATATGAAAACATTTCTAGAGTCAAAAAAAAAAAAGTTTCAAAACAGTAAGCAGCACTCAAAAAAAAAAAAAAAAAAAAGGTGGAGGGGGGCTAAATGGCAAGAAACAGACCCAGCACATTGTCTGTATTAAGAAAATTAATCTGCTGTCAATCTAATGATGGCATCGCACCATACGAAAACAAGGATACTGGATCTAAATTTCCTGCTGAAATGTTGAATTTGGTTGTTTTCAATACTGATGACTGCCACCTATTAAAAAATGTTGATATATCTCAAATCTTGGGCTTGTAAAAAACTTTGACAATCTGGAGAAATTCATAATTTACTAGCCTGGCTGGCTACATGTAAAAAATTACAATATCTCCAGTCCTGAATAGTAAATCATAATGTTGAACATAACTCTGAACTACAAGGTTAAACACAAAGACCAAACCATATGCAAAGACCAAACCATCTAAACTATATGCAGATACCCAAGTGTGCATATTATTTATATGTTGTGTGGACTTTCTTACAATCTTGTCTATTTCAAACCCTCAGTAGAGACTGCTCATGCACTATTGATGATTTTTCCACCCAAATCCATCTGTTGTGGTTTTCTGCAACCTCTGAGACCTGGTGTCAGACATACCTTTTAATCTCCTAACACTCTCCTTCCAACTATCTCTTTTTCTATATTTTTCTATCCCTGGCACAATGCACTCTACGATGGTTAATGTCAGGCCAGCTTATCTGGGAAGCTATGTCATTATCTTTTCTCTTTTGAAAATGTCTTAATAGTGAGCAGAATCCAATGGTTTTATTATGGACTTTCCCTAGTCAATCTGCCTGTCTGTATTTATAAAATTATCAAATATTAAACACCTGTCTGTATGTATAAAATTATCAAATATTAAACACCTGTCTTTCTGAACTCTTTAAAATATACATTTCAGCCAACTCTTTATTCTTCCTCCAATGTCTGCTTATTTTCAATATCCTCTTATGGCCAAAAGCAATATACTTCTGCAGTTCTAGGGTGTATTAACGATAAAACTCCAATGGGACTTTCTGCTCTGATCGCCTTCAGTCCCTGGCGTATGTCTGTGTGAGGAAGAAGCCTTGCCTTGTGCAAAGCCTGAGCTGAGTTTCATAGACACAAGAACTCACAAGATGGCCAGCTTATCCTTGCAGCAAAGGATGTGAGAGGTGATGAGAGTAAAGAAAAAGACGAAAAGGCAAATATTCAAATTAACAATGTGACTGCTTCAAGCTCTTCTTGCTGTTGAAGGGTCAGTGTTTTGATTCTTCTTCTTCTTCCGTTTATGACCATCGATCGAAAACCGATAATTACTGTCATACTCATACCAGTAAATGATTGTTTAATATACCAATCAGAAAACGCTGTTTTACTCTTCATGCACCAGTCACAGTTACAACTGTTGGCCATTTTCCCTCACTTGCAAGACAGCCCCAAGGCAGTCTAGCAAACTCTTGCCTTTTCTTAGCCTGGCTTGCTGCTAGGATGCGTTACGAAATGCTTTTATTTGCCAAGTAAGCAAGAATTCTCGCTTCTATAAACACTGCTCTGGGTATGCAACTCGATCTACCTTCATGCTGGGAATTTAAATGTAATACGTAGTAAATGCATGGAGTTCCATGCCACTCAACAGGGCCAGCCCGTCTGATCTTTTGATTACGCTGACCAGTGGAGAAAACAGTCTCATCCTCGTCTCTACCGTGGAGAAAGCAGTCTCATCCTCTGTCTCTATCGCCAATCGCATTCAAATGGGCTAAGTCAAGGTTTAGCGCAGGTCTAGTGTTGTCTCTTACCGGATGATGGCCATGAAAATAGGCATTTTCTCTGAAAAACGCTGCTAGTCACCGCTGTGTTCTATTTCTCCCAGTTTGGGGGATATACAAGATACAAGTATTATTATATAATATACAAGTATATTTAGCTGAATAAGCATGTTCGCTGAACAAAACTGCAAGTCACCAGTATTTAACGCAACAGTCATTGATGCTACTGGTAGTTTTAGTCTACGTCGCACACTAAATCTAATGAAATTGTATCCTCATACATACCTTCAGGACGTGACGAATGTCGCTGAGCCAAGGCGAATGTCTGTCACAACGTTTGACAGGCTGTGAAAAGT
This sequence comes from Conus canariensis, assembly GCA_033310375.1. Lineage (NCBI taxonomy): Eukaryota > Metazoa > Mollusca > Gastropoda > Neogastropoda > Conidae > Conus > Conus canariensis. Next base: position 22,828,738 of record CM065730.1, on the reverse strand, counting down.
CTCCTCCAAGTCCGTTCGAATTCGAACTCTGATGATGAGAGTGCTTTGGTCTTGCCAGCAACAATGCAGTGTTAGCAGACATCGCCACTTGACTTTCCCTTTGCCATTTTGCAGTTTCTTTCCATAGCAAAGTGGCAACAAACCTTGAATTACTGTTTAACGTTGTGTAATTTTTTATGAGAATGTGGCAAGCCATAACCAAACCTGGAACTTCAAGTGCACGTGAAGATCTTTTCCCTGCGTAGGTGTTCTATTTGCACCGGAAGTGCACACGTAGGCACTTGCTCGTAGGACTAATTGATCGCACAGCCCCATAGGCGCCAGAAATTTTGTATGGTGCGAGTGTGTGTGTGTGTGTGCGTGTGTGTGTGTGTGTGTGGCTAATTCGACTTTGCGTTGTTCTTGGCAGGCACCGATTCTTTTAGTGACGTCCCGACTCTACCCATAGCTTGCATACACACACACACACACGCGCGCACGTACACACTACTACTACTACCACTGCTACACCACATTGATACACTACATTTCATACCTATAGAAATGAGGCACTCTCTCTCTCTCTTAAAGGGCACATTCCCCTTTTTATCTGATACGTTTGGTGAGTGGTATTTCAGGATCAGGATCAGAATTTGGGGCAGTGTATAAAACAACTTAGCCTATTCAGGCTCTTTACGCTCCTTCTATTTTTGGTGTCTGTTGGTCCAGTTGTTGACCAGCTCAGTCTTATTTAACCATCAAAGTCATTATTTTTATTTTAGTTATTGATTCATGTGTATTTATGAGGTTCTTGAATCTATTTATACTAGGTGCATGTTTAATGTTAGTTGTTAATTTGTTCTGACGATTGGTTAATCTTGTTAGTAAATGTAAATTTTCTCAAATTAGTTCTGGAATATTGTTTGAATATCTTATCTTCACCGTTTCTTGTAGTATTGATCTGTGCAGTACAAAAAAGCATGCTTTGTAAATATCATCAAAACTATTAAATATCTTGTACGTCTGAATCAAGTCCCCTCTTACTCTTCTTCTTTTAAGTGTTAGATGTTGTAAACATTTTAATCTTTCTTGGTAGGAGTATTCCTTTATACTATGGATCATCTTTGTTGCTCTTCTAAGGCTTCTGATCGTCTATTTAGCATTGGACACCGTACTGTATTGCTATATTCTAGAATGGGTCCAACTAATGTCTTATACAATTTTAAGAAAGTGTCCTTTTATATAAATGTAAAGGCTCTTTTTATTATTCCAATCATTCTGTTGGCCTTAATACTATTTGCAATATGTTGGTCAAATAGCAAGTTTTTGTCTAAAGTCATACCTAGGTCTTTTTCTTCCTCACATTTAGATACTTTTATACATATATCCTTGTCCCCAATTTTCATTAGATAATCATTTTGTAGGTTTAATTTTCCAATATGAAGTACTTTACATTTTTCTGCATTAAAATATAGGTTCCAAATATCAGACCACTGTACTAATGTTTCAGTATCCTTTTGTAATTCCTGATGCAATTTCGAATTGTAAAGTTTTGTGTCATCTGCAAAAATTTACATGTACTCTTTAGTTCAACAGGGATCATTTTAAACACCGTGAATAATATAGGTCCCAGAATACTGCCTTGTGGTATTTCACTAATAACATCGGCACTACATGAGAAGGAACTACCAATCCTTACCTTCTGAGTTCTTTTTGATAGAAAGTCTCTAACCCAACCAAGTACACTGCCCACTATTCCGTAAAAGTCCAATTTCTTTAACAGTCTTTCATGTGGTACTGAGTCAAATGCTTTTCTAAAATCTAAATACATCTATATTCTCTCCTTTGTAAAGTCTTCCATCACTTCTAGAAGTGGAGTCACACAAGATCTGATTTTACAAAATCCATGTTGGCACTCTGCATAAAATTTATTTTCTGTCATATGTTTAACAGTAGCCTCCCTAATACATTATTCTAAAATTTAACATATAATGCATGTTAAACTCACTGGTATGTAGTTCCCTGGGTCTGTTCTCGTACCTTTTTTTAAAATATTGGTATAATTGTAGGCTCTGTTTTCCAGTCTGAAGGCACTATCATCTCTTCAACAGATTTAGTAAAGAGTATATAAAGTGGGAAGGCAGTCTCCTCATTCATCTCTTTTAGTAGTCTTGATGGAATGACATCAGGACCGCACGCCTTATTTGGGTTCAGAGATTAAGTTTTTTTAAAATTTTTTTATTGATTCCACAGAAATGTCTACATTTTCCGAAATTATACCTTTTGACCATGAAGACGGACTTAGAGTAGGTATATTATTAATATCTTCTCTGTGAATACACTATAAAAAAAGATGCATTCAAAATATCTGCCTTTCCACTCTGTCTTTACCGTGTCACCTTCTTTAGTTACTAAAGGACTTACTCCTGTATTCATCTTTGTTTTTGATTGTACATATCTCCAGATAGCTTTTGGGTTATTTTCACATTCCTTTGATAGGTGGAGGAGGAGGAGGGGATATGTAATGGAGTATACGTAGGCCCAGTGGGATGACACACCCCTTAGGGAAGTGAAAGATGCAAGGTCCTTTTGGGTACCAGTCGCAAAAGAAACCTTCTTTTCCACTTCTGTCTCCTCTAAACCTGAATTGATTGTGGTGTAATGCATAAACACACCACTTTAGCGGATGGTCGACTCAGCTACATTTAACCTGAACATAATCATGATGATGAGTGTCACTCAACTGCTGTTGCTAGAAGCCTCAAAGATGAGCAGATCACTTAGTATATAACCGGCATCAGATCATGCCTGCCTGCCCTGACGAGGGAGGGTGTCTACCAAGACCGGGTGAAGAAAGTGAAAGCAGACGCCATCTTTGTTTACAAGAATCTAGCACTTGTTTTCTTGCTTATGCTTTATCGTGATGTCAGTGTCATGTGTTCATACTACATGTGCCAACCAGCTTAAAATCGATTGTTCTGTTTCTGTTTTTATACTTTGGAAATAGCTTGTACTGACGTTGTTTGGACGCAAGAAATATTAATGCGTCAAGAAAAATGACTATTTGGTAGGCAGACACAATCAGATTGTTCCGAGAATGTCAGTTAATTTATCTGAAAGTTGATTCCCCTTCTTCCCTGACTCGGGGGGGGGGGGGGGGGGGGGGGGAGGGGGGGGGAATGCCCAGGGATGGCAAGGAAAGATCAACTGACCGCATGGAAATCCTATTGACTGCTGGGAAAACTGCAACCCAGCATCCTCGTCAGAGAGCACATGTGACAAAATCTTGGCAGTGTTTGGAGTTCACTTGTCAATGAAACTGCAACAAGTGGACCTGCAGGACGCTCGATGATGGCGTCTTAGGACGTAGGTTCAACAGTCATGAACTGAAGTACGAGCTGGAGCACCCCTAGGAACATTTCTGTAGAGGTTCTGTTTTGTTGTGTCGAGTGGGAGGCCGGAATAGCTCAGTTGGTAGAGCGCCGGACTCGTGATCCTGGGGTTGCGAGTTCGAATTTCGGTACAGGGGGATTTTTCCTCGGAGTTAACATTGGTTCTGACTCCATTCCCCGTACAGTCCTTCGAATGAGACTATAAACCGAAGTTCCGTGTGTGAACGCATGCACAACATCTTGCACACACGTAAAATCCCATCACCAACTTTCAGAAGAGAAGGCCAGTTTGGCCATTGGTATGGACGACACGTTACACGTAGCATGCACCTTCCCTGAAGATGGAGTATGGCTGCCTTAATGGCGGGATGAAAAACGGTCATACACACAAATCTCCACTGCCTGTCTATACAGACAGTGTCCGCAGGAGTATCAGCCTGCATACGCAGAAAGAAAGAAAGTTGTGTCGAGTGACCATCACACATGATGCATGCCTGAACCCCATGTAAACACACTGCAGGCTTCCAAGGGCGGTGCAGGATTGTTCCCTGCTGGCTGATTTGATGTTTAAACTATACATAATGTGTACTGCTAATCATAAAGAACTCTTGACTGTGTACACTAAGACATAATAACACAACTATGTTCACAGCAATGATGGAAAAAAGTTTTTCTTTTCAGGACCCTATTGAGACACTAATTATTTTTGGTTATTGTGATTTCTGTGATTTCTTCTCAGGCTGAGAAGCACAAGAAAGTTACTCTCCAGTATGGCATGTATTTCAGTGTCACAATCAGTTGGATGTTCATTTCCATACCAGTGCATACTGCAGTAACCAATGGCCAGTTTCCCATAAATGAACAGTGCAGAAATCCCCCTTTTCCCTCCCACCTTCAAATTGTGGCGCTGTGTAATTTAGTCAATTGAACTTTGCAATCATTGGACGTCAACAGTTCGTTCATGTTTCAATTTTGATGAACCTTACCTCCAAAGACGGCAATTAATAATGCAGTAGGCCATACCCTACACAGCTGAAGGCATAGTTGGCGTTTGTTGTGGCATGCTTCCACAACCCCATGAAGGGCAAAATGAAGTGGGCTCTCAGTGCTATTGATATTGATGTCTTTCTCCCACAAAACAAATCTCTCTTTAAGTGAAAAAAAAACAACTTTTCATATCATCATATTCATATGCCCAATGGTTCGTCCAATCACAGAAAATCCCATTCTCTCCTGCACATAAGCAGATGACATGGCCTGTGTTTAATAAGTAAGGTATGATCTTGGAATGGCTGTCAGTCTCAAGCTCTTCTCAGTGCAGTTCTACAAAATAGGATTTAAAAATCCTCACTGGTGTTTGCCAAATGTGTGAGATGTGTGTGTGTGCCTCAGCTAAAAATGATCCCCCTCCACTCACTGTTTTCTATGGCATTGACTGATTTACCATGACGGTACAACCACATGATTAAGGTTACGGCTGAGTGTTGTTCAACTGTGGCATATTAAGCTCTATTTGTCAGAGAACTGTGTTTTCCTCCAGTAATTGCGGTTCACTGATGTGGTTTGTTTATCAAACCAGCCCATGGTATCTTCAGGTGACCACATACGTAATCCTTATAGTATAGTGCAATTTCATCGCAAGACTGCATGAAACTACTAGTGGGAGTGTTCTAAAACACTTCAGTCAGACAGCTGATCATACTTCTTCAATTATGCATGTCCAATGAGACCCAGCTCCTACTGGTCAATGGATAGCTCCACCTCTCAAGGCAGCCTTGGTTAAGCGTTGGTTTCCAGCTAATGGTTGTCTGGTGACAGTGCTCTTATTTGCGGGGATTGAGTCCAATCTATTGACAGTTGTCTGATGTAGCCAATGTCATACTGATGGTCAGAAGATAGGGGATGAAAAAAAAAAAATCTTTTTGTCAGAAGATGGGGGCTGAAAAAAAAAAAAGCGTTTTCCTTGATTAGGGGACTTTTTGAATGCAAAATAGTGTTAATAATGCTCTTTACATCTTAGTTCTGTATAGACTACTTGCCAAAAGAGCTGTTCATTTACTGTAAGATGTTGTCAGAGTAATGGGACTGAATAGAAATCAGAGTGCCTTCTCTGGCACATAGGAATACTAAAGGGCAACAACTCCTTGGCAGTCAAGAGATTAATTTCTTCATTTTTATTGTAGGATAAATACATGTTGGAAGGCAACATATCAAAGATATCCTCTGAAAATATGTTTTGGATAGAAAAATCTTGTTTTAATTGGTGAAATGGTTTATATTAACAAATTAAACTGTAGCAGGTTTCTTTATTTTTGTTTCACACTGGGCACATGACAGTTGCAGTCACTGAAATAACTTTCGAACACACAGTAAACAAGTAGGGTAACTTTTGCTCCCATAAGAAAACCTAACACAGAGTAACTTTTATTCAAGACTGGCACAGCCTTTTAAACTTGAATAAAGTCAGACAAATACAAAGACGAACAATCTAATAGTGGGGGAAAAAACAAGCCCAGGTCAACAACTCAACTGTCTTCATAGCAATGACTTGGCAAAGATTTAGACTTAAGGTGGGAGGAGGGGGGTGGGGGGGTTGAAGATGGAGAAACTGGGAACATGAAATTAAGAAAATATATTATAGACATGAAAACTCTTCACTAGCTGCATGAGGGAACCATCTTAATCCCTTTCGAAAGCACATCTATTTGTATTGCCTACTCCGAGGCCTTTCGTCCACTGGATCGGAACTCATCAGGGGGAGACGGCTGGTTGTGTATGTGCTCCTGGCGTCAAATAGAGACACACCACAGTCCATAATATTGTGGTGTTCTCACCACCAAGGGTTCAAAAAAGAATCCAACAGCACCCCCAAAGCAGCCAGCGAAGGGTAGTAAATGAAACCAAACGAAAATGTGGGGAGGAAAAAAGTTGCTGAAAAACTAAAGATATTACGCAAACAGTATAAAATGTAGGGGACAATCTTTGAGCCTACGCTTGAGGATCCACGCAAGGATACAAGGGAGATCAAAAGACAAACACAAAGACGGACAGAAACAAATACAAATAACCTCGATCTAATTGAAACGAAATTGAAAATGAAATGAGGCAGGGAACAGTAAACAATAAACAGTAAACAAGTAGGGTAACTTTTGCTCCCATAAGAAAACCTAACACAGAGTAACTTTTATTCAAGACTGGCACAGCCATCAAATCACAAACCAACCACGCTTTGCACATCGTCTCCAATTCATGCAGACACTTTCACTTTTTTTCTTTTTTTTTAATGAATTTTATTTTCTTCAAAATGCACATTGTTCAGTTTCATTATTCCATTTCATTTGGCATGTCTTCCTTTTTATGCATAAATTTAAACATACATTTTTTTTTCAGACTTTTAACTTTTCCCCCTTTTGTTTTGTTGGGTTTTTTTTAGTTGAATTCTTTGAATTCTCTTGGGGGTTCCCCCCACATTTTTCTTCTTTTTCTGGGTTTTTTTTTTTTTGTTTTTGGTCCATTTATGGATTTTTTTTTTCAATGCAGTTACAATTTACTTTTTTTTTTATTTCTACAAGCCATCTGTCCCTTACCCCCCCCCCCCCCCCCCCCCCCTTCATTTTTTTGTTGTCTTTTTTGGTTTCTTAAAAAACTAAAACAAACCTCTCTGATTTTTTTTTTCTTCCGCTAGTGGGTCTTCAATTTTTTTTTTCTTTAATCCCCACTTGTTTACCTTTTCTTTTTTATCAAGCACCTGTGTGCATGGGATTCGTTTTCTCTTTTTTCTTTTAATAGTGTCACCCTTTTTTTTGTTTTTGTTTGGGTTTTTTTCGTTTTTTTTTTTTTTTTCACTGCTGAATTTTCTTTTTTTTTTTTTTTTTTAACTGCTGAATCCCGTCCATCCTTGAAAAATTCCCGCCTTACTGTCCTTAATTTCTCAGCTGCCTGAACGGCTCTCCCCACCTTTGGCCAAGCTGCTGCAAAAGAGAAGAGACAGATTAGAAGTGCACAGCAACGATCACAATGCTACTGCATCTACTAACCTCCCCCCTAGTCAAAAACATGACGGCAAAGAACGGGTAGGTTCGGATTTACATAGGGGTTGATGTATTGACAGAAATCTTCATGAGTGAATAAGAAACTGAAGAGACCTGAAACCGCAAGAAAGAGTAATGTGATTTCTGTTTTAAACTACAAAAAAAAGTCGGTTTATTTCAAGTTGGCTATAAAGAAACGTTCTTCTGTGAATATGTTATTAAACTTCCTTCTGCAGATATATGATTATAATTTGGGTAAACAGATAGTTTTCTGTCAAAAAAAAGAAAGAAAGAAATTATGATGACATTGCCTGCATGACCATGTGCATTAACATTTTGTACCCCCTCAACCTTCTTCAGAAAAGAGAAATGAAAACAAAAAATGTCAGATCAGTCTTTTAATTACATCACAAACATATTTTGAGGTATGGGGCATCAGTGTAGATGCGTTTTTTTGTTTTGTTTTTGTTTTTCTTCCTTTTTTTTTGTTGATAGGATTAGGGGAGATGAGTTTTTAAGAACTGGACAAGCCCTCTTAAACTTATGTTCTTATTTTTTCTGTGCACCATCATTGCAAAATTCATCTGTGATCATGAACAAAATTGTGTAGGATCCACACCTTTACATCTACATACCATTCTCATAAACCACCGAAGAAGCATATATTTTTTTTCAAATAGTTGTCACTTGCTTTAGCATCTGAGCTTAACTGGCATTCTTGGTGTGTTGGTGTGTGTGTGTGTGTGTGTGTGTGTGTGTGTGTGTGTGTGTGTGCGTGCGTGGTGCGTGCGTGCGTGCGTGCGTGCGTGCGTGCGTGCGTGCGTGCGTGCGTGGTGGTGTGTGAGTGTGTGTGTGTGTGTGTGTGTGTGTGTGTGTGTGTGTATGTTTCTTCTACATTTCTTTTCCTTTTCAGCACTATCAATAACTTCAAGAGATCTGCATAAATTTCTTCCACTGAAAGGGAAAGAAAAATGTTCTTACCGATTTGAACAACAAATGTTAACAAGATTCAAAGACACTTAGGTTTCACTTTTATCCATTGCACTAATAACTACACTTCAGTTAAAACAAAACTAACAGCTGTTGATCATGTTTTCATTTTCTGTTTTTTTTTCACTTTTTTTTTTTTTTTTTTTTTTATTTTTTTTGCGGTCACATCTCCTAGAGATACTCCATGTGCTGCCAAGTACTTGCTTTCAGTGGAATTCAGCTATGCCTTTACTGATTCAATGGCAGGTTGCCTCCTACTGAGGACAATAACTGCTTAGTCGCAGGTCCAGTGGAGTGTGCGAAGTCATTCTCCAAACAACGGTTCCTATAAATATGTCAATACCAGTGATGTTGACAAGAACTCGCCAAAGAGAATGGCCATGAAGCAAAAAAAATATCAAAAGTTCAAGTGACAAGGAGAGCAGGGCACGAGAGATCACAGAATTTGAGATATCTTTTAAATAGTGATCGATGAGGATAATGGTTATGATGACGATGCTATCAAGTTCCCTTCTCATAGACACTACGAGACAGGGCTATATATCCTATTCTTTCTATGACAACACATCCCAGCGTTTACCAGGTCTAAGAAATACAGACACCAAAAGCACTGGTCAAGAATTACGAGCCAGACCCTCGATTTGGCAGCCTTGACTGTGTGGTTCCAATCTTCCCATCTGAGTTCACAGCATGCCAGGAGCTGGCCAGGTCCGATAACAGCTCTACACATCACATTTTGAAGCCTTTGATTTGCAACCATAGATATGTGTTAAATTCAGCCTTTGATTTGCAAACATGGATGCGAGGTAAATTCAAAGTCTGAAGTTCCTGAGGAACAGATAAGTCACTGGCCAAAAATGGAATGATAGGAAAGACTTGTACACACACTAAGAGTCCTTACTTATAGATAATTCATTCAAAATGTAAATGTCTACATGGAAAAGTGGGGACAAGTGCAGACCAGCAACTTGAAATGTGTGCCTTTATTTATCGCAGTTATCACATAACTGATTGTGACTTAAAGGTAAAGACATTGATAAAGTTTGAGAGGAAAAAAAACAAAAACAAAGGCCAATTCCTTGACCTCATATGTCTCTCATTTTGCCGAGTTATTTCATAACTTCTTCAGTTCTTACGAAGCTTTCTTCTTTGTCAAACATTCAATTATATACTTAAATGGATAACAACAGACACACCCAGTGTTATCAGGTATGCCCACTTTGTTTACACATGCAAGGCATAAAAACCGAAACATTTCCAACATCTCGACACAGTTTTTTTTTTTTCTTCTTTTTTTAATTTCTTTACACAAACATGCCATAACAACAAGGGCACATTTTACAAAGAGTGACAGAAAAGAGATAATTTCACACTTTCCAATCTTTTTCACATATCTCACACACTTTTCTTTCATTCACATACTTCACGCACTTTTCTTTCATGAACTAATATCTGTTACCACAGTACAAAAGATGAACTGCTCTACTAACAACTGCACGAGTGTACAAGCATGACTTAGTTCCACATAAAAATGCTGACTGCATAATAAAACCTATGAAACTGTAGCAGCAGTAGGATCTGCCAGGTCAGTAAAACCTATGGTTTTCTTTTCAAGGTGAACATCTCCAGACTGAACCTCATGCAAAAAGGCAATTAGTTGTAAGTACTGGTCTCAGTATATGCATATATTGCAGCCTATGTAAACAAAACGAAGAAAGAAATAAAAAGTTGGCACTCTGTTAAAACATTACCATTAAAATAAACTGGCACTCAGTTAAAACAATGCCATTAAAAGTGCATCTTATAAAACTTTCTGTGCCTGGGTCTATTCTAAAAATACCAAAATTTCCCACAATCCAATTGCAGCTGTTCTTTCTTTTTTCTTCTTTTTTTTTTCAGCCGGCTTTTGTTTTTCTTTTCTTTTCTTTTTTTTAGTATGGGCTGTAGAAGTTTCCTCTGCCACGAAATCGTCTGCAAAAGAGTAAAATTCGGCCATTAATATTTAACTTTTAATATGAATAACTGAAAAAGCTTACTCACCGCAACTGGCACAACAGGACAGCAAAAGTCAAGATTCCCCCATAAGGCAAGGAGGCAAGATCAGCTGAAATCTACTGCAAAGTATGATACCTGCTTAAAAGTGAAAGCAACGAAAACATTGTCTAAGCACCTACGTCCTTGTACTGCCCTGACAGGCTGTGTAGGCATTACATCCATTCCACTTGGCTATATCATTTTCACTTGTTCAAGTACCAACAATCTCAGTTAAGCATGAATGTAAAAATTTCCAACATACTTCCGTATCGGAAGACAAAGGGAAAGTTAGCTGCCAGTATATCATTTACCTTGAGGTGTCCCAAAAAACAACTTCAAAACAGCTCTTGAATAATATAAACAAGAACATACTACCTCAATCTCTCCTGCTGGGATCTGAAGCCTACTTTATCTGCCTAAACTACCCTATAAACTGACTTACTCCTTGTGTATACATACCCAAACATTGGTCTTGCTCTGGGTGCATAGCCGCCTGAAAAGCCTCCACTGAAGCCTCCACCATAGTTCCCACCAAAGCCACCAGCATAGTTATTCCCACCTCGAGCTCGCCCTCCCCGTACACCCCGGCCACGAGGCCTTCTGTTGGTTGTACTGATGCCTGGTCTGTTGGTTCGTTTGGGCACCACCTGGGGATTGTAAAAGTTCTTTTAATCCTTCCAGTTTCAACACAGAAAAAAAAAAAAACTCTCTCCCCATCATATATCAGACATGGGCTTGGTTGGCCTTGGGAGTAAGGTTTCCAGTGATAATGCTCATGCATAAATGTACCTGTCTGACGTATAAAACCCATCTGACGCACAAGAATTCAGGCCAGTGCGTCACTAAAACATACAAAAATTTGCAATGATGTAATGACTCTCTTCCGTATGCCTTGCAATCCTGAGCAACATGTCACATAAAAGCACTTTTGTTCTACCCACCATGATCAAAGTCAATAAAAACGTAACTTTCCACAACGTCTTTGAAAGTTATGAATCGATGAATAACTTCCACTTGAGAACTCAACTGAAAACCAACAAATGTCATCAAAATAGATTACCCAGTCTATGACTGGACCACAAAATCACATGATTCAGCCAAGCACGAAAAGTACGGCAATTTGTACGAAATTCGCGTTTCAGAATCATAATTGACAGCTATGGCTTGTGGGTGATAAACCAGCGAATGGAACAAAAATTGAATGATCTATGCAACATGACCAGTTTGGACAACTAAAAAACGCTCTGTTACGACGTATGAATGCGTTCCATACAGGCCAGCCTGCACACAATTATCAAAGGTTCCAGGAATATTTATCACTGGATTCTATCACCGGGCTTCCAACAATCATTGCATGGCATCTGGAATATGGTCAAACACTAAAATATTTCTGCTGACGGAAATGGCTCATGTAGCGGAAATCTCTGATGATAATCAAAGAGGACATCTCATATGTTAAGTGTCACTGTTAAAATCCTGATAGAGTGGGTGACCACATAATTATATTCATTGTCGTTGATAATACTTTACAATGAACACAAATCTGAATAAATAAATTAGTAATGTTTAGCATAATCTAGTGTGTTTTATTAACTTTGGCTCATCTTTTCTTTTCCATTTCTGTCTCATTTTCTTTCCCTGTATATTCATGTGTGTGAGCCAGTCACAGCACAAGTGCGAGTGCATGTATGTATGTGTGTGGTGTGTGTGTGGTGTGTGTGTGTGTGTGTGTGTGTGTGTGTGTGTTGCTTTCAGTACATTTTCCAGCTCTTTGAAATGTGACCCCTAAACATTTTTGTGACCCCTGAAAATTTGGAAACAAGTTTCTTTGCACCAAGTCTGACCCCCTAATTTTTAGGAAGTAATTATCGCTGGTGTCCCACTCTTGTTTCAAGGTCTGGGGCAGGCTCGATTTGCACTGATCACAGCAAGGTTGGAAGTGATTTTCTCTTTGAAGTCAACACTTTTGAGGACTCCATTCCCATCCTAGACCTTTGCATGAGACTTAAAACAGAGGTTCCAAGCAAGAATGTACGCATACCAACAGCCATGGTGCAGTGATTAGCATCATCAATTCTGGGCTGAGAAGTGGTGTATCTGATTCCCGTCAGAGCCATTTACATGTGAGGGAATTTTCAACCATGACTGCCTCTTACCAACACTGGGTTTGCTATAGGGATCAACAGAGAAGACCAGAACTACACAGTCAAGCTTCATCCATTGAATGAAAGCCTTTTTGCCACCTGTTCAAACTTCCTGACCAACACTACAGGTGTCTATATTTCCTATGCCTGGCTGATTCCCAGATACATCATGAAAGTAAGCTGTTCACCGACTCATTCAACTAAACTAAAAATAATTATATGGTCATAAATTCTCAGCTTTTGTTTTGTGACATTATGTGAAGTAATGAACACTTCTTCAATTTCATTCTCAAATTATGGAGTAAACGATCACAAAAATGACCGTGAGTTTGTACTTTAAGCTTTGTTTTAGCCTGAAATCGGTGTATCTTTCAACAGAACACTGAAATCACAGAATTCAAAATCGATATTCAGTGTCAAGAAAATGGATGGCTCCTCATGCTTTTGGCCCTATACATGAGATGTATTACATTTGCAACTGAAAACAATCCCATCCACACATAATTGTACATTATAGTGAAGAGCGAGGGAGGAGGAGGTTGGGTGTATAAGATCAGTCACAGGAGGGGAGTGAAGGAGATGAGAGTAACAAAGCTGAGGGAAAAATCACGCATTCCTATTTTAAGTTTACTGACTCTAATATGATAAATAGGATCACATGATTATTCATCAGCACATTCTGCATGCACGTACAATGGAGAGAAACAACACAAAACTCTCATAACCCAAACACTTCTCATTCAATGAATAACCATGACCACTGGACTATTTCAAGCTAACGAACCAGATAACTGAAGGGCTGTGAATATTCTCTTTACAATTAAATTGTGCAAAGAAACCCACTGGCCCACTTGCATGATTAAAGCATCTGTATCTTGCCATGTAAAAACCATTCTGAAACTTCAATCCCACAAAAATTAGAAGGTCTATAAGCTTACTAACCCAAGACGTGATAGATACCAACTGCAATATAACCATGGCTCACAAAATTTTGCGAGTAAAAGCCAAAGGCATTGATAGTGAGGATCAGTTCAAATGCATACATGCTGCACGCACCTTAATCTGTCTGCCTCTGAACAAGCTGTCATCCAGTGCCATGGCAGTCATAACAGAATCTTTACCTGCAAACTCCACATAGGCAAACCTGTCAACAAAAACAACCCAAGCTAATGCCATGCACAACAATAGCATAAACAAACAAAACACCAACTACTGGGAAAAAAACAGGAGACTATGAAATCACTTATCTACATTCTTTTCTTCACAATAACAAAGCCTTTATTTCACCCTTTCACCGAGACCATAAAATCTATAGCAGCTTAAACAGACAAGTAGCTCACAGGTCATTTGCTCTCTCTCTCTCTCTCTCTCTCTCTCTCTGTGCATTAAAACAAACCTTAAATCACACTTTTCCCAATTTTGTAGAAACCAAAGCAACAACAAAATGAAAAGATTTTGTTTGTTTTTGTTTTTCGTTGTTGTTTAGATCTGTTTAGATTTCTGCCTGCAGTCGCCTCACTTTGCAGCTAAAAATGAAAAGAGCAAATCTGTCTCAGTTTGGACTTGTTTCTGGTGTCTCTACACACAATGGCATGATCCGTAAGAAGGAAACTGCAAGTAACTAGAACACCAAGACTTAATGTGATCATAATGCACACAATGTATCAACTTCTCCAATGTTGCTCCCCATCCCCCATAATGATTATGATGTGATCATAATGCAGACAACATAACATATACATCTCCTTATCCCAAGAGTGTGGTAAAATAAAAAAAGAAAAAGAAAAAATCGTTAGAATTTCTATGTCTCGAAAAAAATTGCTAAATCCAAATTGAAATAATTTGGTCACCAGTTAAATAACGGGGCCACTATTATATAGGTATTGGTGTCACCGAATCAGTTTCTCTATCTTATATTTCCAAAATGAAGAAAAACCATATTACGCATCATCCCTCTCCTTTACTTGGAATACTTAGCTTGTAAGTATTCTCATTTCATGGCAGAAAACGTTATGCAAACACCGGAGACTCCGACTCACCCTTTGGGATGCCCACTGAACTTATCACACAATATGGTGACTCTGTTGACAGAACCACAGCCATGAAAGTGCTGCTCCAGTTCTTCTGCTGTGGCACCATAGTCAACCTGGAGGAGATGGAAAATAAGCAAAACGTGTCAAGTGAGTCTTATCCCTGACAAAATTTGAGCATTTTACTTCAGTGCATGGCAGTTTAGCTTTCATGAAATTTGCTGATCGCAAACATATTCTTCAAGACATTGTGTCTGTTTTAGAACAAACGCCTGACATAACGGTATGCATGTTTGATATTCTAGTTTAATGAATGCAGGTAAATCAAAGAACACATGAATCCATGGTTCTAGTGTTTATCATTCATTTCTTAGGTGCAATTATTTTGAATATAAATCACTTGAACGAAGATGACAAACAAAACAGGTCTATAGATCAATTATGATACATTAGCAAACATATGATACGATCAATCATTTGAAATCTGTACCACATACTCATGTCATTTTATATGCACTTTCACCGATCAAGGAACAAACGCACTGCCCTGAGTATGCGTGAAGCTAAAACTGATGAAACTGGATGCAACTGACTTAAACCTATTTTACAAAGCCAGCAATATAAATGCATATAATACCGTAGTTTAACAGACCCACACATACATAAAAATGTGCGACTCAATCTAATCTTAACAAAAAAGTCATCACTGCAAAATGAAAGAGAGCTTAAATAAAAACAAAAGATTTAAAAAATATTTTGGAACCAACAATGGCAACTTAACCATCTTTTTGATAAGTGAACAACCAATCTGCATTTCCATTACCACCTTTATCACGGAGGATGCTAAACTCTAGAACAATTCACTCCCTTGATACTGGTGCCAACACTGGATGCCATAAGGACATTTACCTATATTTTGATACTAAATTTCATTCATAATTCTCATTTCATAACCAACACACTGTCATAACCCAATTCTTCTCAGACATTACAATAACACCACAATGTCTGAACTGTCAAGTGTTAATGAAAGTCACTTATTAGGTCAGCTAAGAAAAGGCATCACAAATCTTTCCATTATGCATGTCATTTGTTAAGAACAGATCTCTCCCTCTTAGTCATGACTGTTAATTAACAAACTCTAGGACTAAACTCAGAGTATATTTATTTATTTGCAGCAGATACTTTATTATTTAATTTCATAAAACCACTAAAATATACTTTTTTCAACACAAGCATATTCAGAAGAGATCTTCTCTGGCATATTCCAAAATCACTGTTTATACTTAGAAATGTATTATAATACTTACATTTCCAACATATATAGATCTTGCATCAGCTTCTATCTTTTCTTCTTGAGATGGAAATGATGCTGTAGATGAAAAATATTCATGATATTGTGACCATTTGAAAACAATCAAACGAAGGTTTATAATGATTTACAATAAAAGTAATCAGTTCCTTTAAACTTAATTATATAAATAACACCTTTACTGTCTCATAAAACAGCAAACTAACACTTAAGATTTTGAAAATACTTAAATTCCCCCACTTTATGTCAATTCAATTTATAATTTATAGGTTGATAATGTCCACCTGATTGTCATTTTGGCATGCAGGCAGATTTTCACACACTGTAAGTGTTAGAACACTAGCATATAGCAGTGTCTCTATGAATATGAAGAGGAAAATGCTACAGGAAGCAAATGTGCTCTTGACCACATGACATTATCCAATTAATTTTTTTTAAATGACTGAAACTTTTCAAATCACACTGAAAGAAAAACCATGAACTGTGAAGCAAGACTATATAAAGTATATTCATTTCTTGTCCTCTGAGATATGGGTGCTAATTCAATACTTATGGTTTATAGCCTGCTGTTCATGGGGGATGAAAAAAAAGGAGAGGGGCAGGGGAAAGAGGTGAGGGAGGAAATATCAGGGCTGTCATTTCGTCAAAGTAATTTCCTACTAAAGTCATATAGAAAAGAAAATAAATTAACAACAAATTAATAAACTTGATTTTTCAAAATTATCTTTGTAAAATCTGAGAACAGATGAATTTTTTTTTTCTGTTTCAGGATTAAAAAAATTGTATCTGGATGAACATATCTGAACAGGTTTTTCATGAAACTGCTGTTATTTATACAGGGTTGATGTCTGACAACATGTAGGTCTCAAAACTTCATAAGAACATGTTTCACTCTGTTACATTACACGTAAATTGTAATGCTTCATACAGTTTCTTCACCTTTTATTTTAAAAGAGCTATGTAAGAAGGTGCAACAAGAGTGGCTTGTGCATAACTGGCACAAAGCTCTTTCTTCTTAACAGACTCCGGCGGCATAAAACTCTACCACTTGGTTGGACCTGAAAGAGTCTGTTTTCTGTACAGATCTGTGTTTCAGTCCTCTTGCAATGATCTTTGTCGAACTTTGGGTTTTGGATTGGTGGAACCAAGGGATACAGTCTGCACATTTCTTTGTTTCTGGCATTCTTCTCAAGTAAGTCATTCACTTCACTGCCTTGAATGCCAACATACCTAGGAACCAAGCAATAGTATGCCATAGCTAGACTTCAAACCTGTGTACATTTTCTTCAGGGAGTCAAAAGGAAAAAAATCTTATTTTGAGATTTAGAAACCACTTTGAGACTGACAGCCAATGAGCTCGGCAGTGGAGACAGAGCTGAGGGAACGTATTGAGAACTTTTTCAGAAGGACCAACTGAGCACTAACCTTCACAACTCCTTTGTCTGATAAAGAGATATGCGACCTTCAGAAAGTATTCTTTCAAAGGAAGGAAATTTACTCCCAATATTGTTTTATTTTATTTTGAAAACAACATTTACAGTCTATAGGTTCATTTTAGCTCACTGACTAATATCAAATTCTATTCAGCAAAACAAGAAAGTAGAATTCTATTCATTTCCTTTACACAGGGATCGTGCTAACGCAAAAATCACGCGCATTTCACGCATTTCACTGTCCTGTGTACGCAATTTTTGACTTGCAATGCATAAGTCGTACGCAAAAAGCCTTGGTCTACAGGAAGTGCACCGAAATAAAGAAACAGGCGTCAGCGTCTTAAGTAGTGACTCTCTCACCTGCCTCACTACGTCCCATTTCGTTTTTTGCGTTTCTGCGCCCACTGCCAAAGAAGAATCTGGATACTGCGACAGCTAATAATCATATAGTGCACTGTAGCGATCATAAAACAGACTATAGATAGTGTCGGACGTGCAGGCTGTTACGTCACACGTGTCGTCAGTTTAGATCCCGCGAATCTGCCTTCATTCTTTCCCACCATCGCCCCAGTTTATGGAAAACAATGGCCTGCAGAGAAAAAGCAGCAATCCCTTTCGCGTTTCTTTTCGCAGAAAAGGCCACTGGATCAGAGTGTTTCAGAATCTTCAACTCCTCCTTTCTCAGAAGTCGAACCTTCCACGTCTACAGCAGAAGTGGAGCATTAGTCGGAGCATTCTGGGTTTGTTTGACCTTGATGAGATCGTTTTCTTTTTTCAGTTCACGTATCTCTATGACTTTTGTGCGGACGCAAAATCAGGCCAGTCATATGCATTTTTTCAGCCAGTCTGCGTATGACGTACGCAACCGACAAAAACCTAGCGTAATCCATGTTTACAAAAAAGTATCATAACTATATCAACCTTTGTACAATACTACAATGTACAATAAATAACTTGAGAACTGCTGTATCAAACCTGAACAACAACAAAAAAAAGATAATGAAATTCAGCAGCTTTTACATCAGAGGGTCATTTCAATCTGTAAGCATTCATCTATTAAAATTCAATGGAACTGATCCTTTACAGGTCACCTGCTATTTTAAAACATGGATCCATACAAATGCTGCAGTGCCAAACAAGAAGAACTCACAGGTTGTGGTTGCTGCTTTAGGTGAGCTAAGGTTCATCTGTTTTTCAACTTCAGTCTGCATCTCCTTTAATTTCTCTGCCTCCGCTTCCATCTCTCGCACTCTTGCTTTGATGGCTTCCAGTTCCTGCAAAATTATGAATCAGTAAAATAAAATCTGAAGTAGACCACAAACTGGGAACAAGCTCATGAAATAAGTACTTCATGTAGCACTTCTTGCAAACTTGTTCACCTTGCTTTAGTCAAATTAATGGATTCAATTTCAAACAAAAGACTGAGACACTCTGCAAGGCTGGCAACATTTTTTCAGACTGCACCATCAGTTTTCTTTGAAATGCACAAGTGGGGATACTTTACACACATATTGTGCAGTTTGACACACTGATTTTCACACATGGGAGGACAATGAAGTGGACATCAAAGGTGGCCCTTTCTCTCTGTTTGGGAGAGCTGTCCTGAACAGCTACCTGATCTATAAGCTGAACACCAGTGATGCCCCCATACTCTCCTGGTACCACTTCATGATTTCAGTGGTGGAGGGCCTGGCTGGAGACTACTATCCACCTCAGAAAGTTGTGCACCGAAGGCGTACAGCTGCTGAAATTAAAGCTGCCAGGGACAACCCCCAAGCCCCACCACCTCAGGCAGGTCCAGTTCATCCCCTGGAAGGCCATGATCTCATCAAGCTGGCTGCAGGAAGGAAGAGAAACTGTGTAGCTGGTCATGCCACTCATGTACCTTCTGGCTGGGAGTGCAGTGGCTGTGATGTGGGACTGTGTCCCGAGTGTTTCTCTGCCTACCACAAGAGGCCATGGCACTAGTGACTTTACTGAGCTATGTGCAACATGTTTTTCTGTAGTTTTTGCTTATTTTGAGTGTTTGGACACTGTGATTGGTGAATTGTGACAATTCAAAGACTATTGGTGATTGGTGAATTGTGACAATTCAAAGACTATTGAAAATTTTTTCATCACGTTTGTGCAAATTTCATTGGATAATCTTCGATGATATCTTCAACTACATTGCAGGTATAGTTGTTGTTGTTGTTTGTTTTTTTTTATTGCTTTTATCAAAATCTACAGAACATCTCTAGTTTCCAAAAACACATGGGGTTTACCAATCTAAGTACTAATAATAAATGTACAAAAGCCCTAAAAATAACTAGGGGTAGTGTTTACTGTTCGTACTTTGATTTCAAGTGCATTTCTTTAAACTATATAATATCATAAAGAGCAGGGTGAGGGTTAAGACAAAGAAAAATACAACATAAATTACCGGATCGTCGACGCCATTGTCTTCAACAGCCGAGACGTCAGGGTTAGATTCACCGAGTGTTGCATCTGAACCGTTCTGTATGTCTGCCATTGTTAAAGGTGAAGAAACAAAAACTCTTTTTAACACTGGCACAAAAAAATGCGCTCTGCACTAGTATTGAAAACACCGACGTCCTTCAAACAACAAACAAATTAACAATTGTCTACAACCCTACACCACGCTGATCCATCCAGGTCTAAACAGGAAATGAAAAACCGGATGTGTTTGCCAAGAAAGATGATTTTCACAGGATGTGCGGGGGGAGTGGTGGGAGGGGGGGTTGCGACAGATAGAAAGTCTGTATTTATAGCCCAGTCGACCACACGTCTCAAAACAAAAACAGAATAGAAAAAAAAAAAAAAAAAAAGGTAAAAAAGAAAAAACCTTGTAAGAAAAAAGTGATATGACACAATGCAACAGAAAAAGGACATCTTCCCAAATTTGTGGAAAAACAAAACAAAAAACCGAAACTGAAACAAACGAAACTACAGAACGTTATCCCTGATCCCAAGAGAAAAGTTCATGTGAAGATTTCTGGTGTAAATGAAAGAAACTTCGAGTATTTTTTTCTTTAAATCAAATTGGCAAAACAACACGCTTTTCACGCACAATTCCTGGAGATTGATTTAATGCATGTAAAACTTAATCGTTTCAGATGCACGTTGGACGTGACCATTTCCAAATCGAGACGTGTTAGTTCAAAATATCTGCTTGCAATAAACAAGAGAGAGAGAGAGAGAGAGAGAGAGAGAGAGATTGATCTTTATTGATCTTTAATGCACAAGGATGGAGATTTTAGGCTAAAGCCTAGTCTTACAATCTGTCCTTGTCATGCATACATTATTTCAACACAAATCATTCATACTGACAATTCAACATAGCAACATTGTAGTCTAATTCAACAATGATAAGCAAACTTTTCATAAAAATACTAATGAGATGGGGGATGGTGAAACAGAATGAAACTTACAAACAAACAAAACTACAGAGAGAGAGAGGTCAGAGGAGGGTGGGGGAGAGAGAATGGTAGGTAGGGGGAGAAGAAAAGGGATGGTAGAGTGGGACTGGGGATGAGCGATTTTAACGGAGTAGGTTTTGTGTTTCTTCTTCTTCTTCTTCTTCCTAGAATACTGGTTCACTCAAAAACGAGTAGGTAACCAGCGCGCATGTTAAAAAGTAAAATTAAATAAAATAAAGTGCGACTCAACCTGTTGGCTACTGGAGCAAAACCGGCAACAAGGGGTCGCACACGATATTCAAAAAGTTAAAAGCAATGGCCAGATTCAGGCCCAGGTAACCATAAAATATCTGGGGAAATTAAAATAGAAAAGTCGTGAATATGCAGATCTCAAGACTCGTATCAATTTGATTTTTAAATGAGACTGCATTTGTGGCAATCTTGATGGCACCCGGCAGTGAGTTCCACAGCCGTACAGAACTAGGATAAAATGAATGTAAGTGGCTGTCAATATTTGATGCAGGTATGGCATAACATTGACCGCCACTCCTGGTGCTACTTTTTTCAATACTAGTTGTTCCATTGGGATATCAATTAGTTGAGCTCTGCCTTTGAAGAAGATATTAAGTTTGATAAACGCTCTTCTCTCTTCTAAGGGTTTCCATTCTAATTTCCACATGTTCTTCCTAGTATTCCCCTTCTCTCTGATATGGTTCCCTGTTACGAACCGTGCTGCTCTCTTCTGAATCTTTTCGAGGTTATCAATGTCCTTTAGATAGTAAGGATCCCAGACTGAGCAACCATATTCCAGTACTGGTCTAACCAGTGTTTTGTAGCAGTCATCTTTAACCTTTTGGGGGCAGTCGTTGATATTCCTGTATAAGAAAGCTAAGATGTTATTTGCTTTCTTACATACTAAATTGTAATGTTCTTTCCATTTGAGACGATTATCTATAATCACGCCTAAATATTTTGCAGCACTGGTTTCTTTAAGAATAGTATTATGAATAGAATATTCTGATCTAGTTGGTGAGCGTTTATTACATATACGCAACACCTGGCACTTCTGGGGATGAAATTCCATTTTCCAAGTTCTTTCCCACTCTTGTAAACCGTTTAGGTCTTCTTGTAGAATGCGTGTATCATTCTTGCTTCTGATTGTTCTATATACTAAGCTGTCATCTGCAAAAAAGCCTTATAGTAGTTCCAGGAGAGAGATTTCTACTTATATCATTTATATAAATTAAGAAAAACAAGGGCCCCAGAACAGTTCCCTGTGGTACACCTGACAAGACTGGTTTAGACGATGTATTCAAATTATGGTTTACAGAAAACTTTGCGAATGGGCACTAATCATTTTAATTGACTAATTAAATTACTGAGACATAAAATGTTTATGCAAATGTTCCTTGAAAAGTTTTAAAGTATTCATATTTTGTAGATTCAGTGGAAGTGAGTTCCAGACATATGGTCCAGAGTAAGCTAGGCTTGTTTTGAATAGATCAATGCGTGGGTAGGGAAGAAGGAATTTCGTCGAGCCAGAAAAGCTGTTCGATCTTGTAAAAAGGGCATTGATATAACATGGCATAGTATCTGTCAAGATTGTAAACATAAATGATGTCTTGTTGAATTCCAATTGCCTATTCAGAGGAAGTATGTTCAGCGCTTTTAGTTTTTCATCTGTTGTTAGAGATACAGCTGGATGGAGTAGCTTTGCTGCACATCTATGGAGAGAATTCAGCCTTTTTTTGTGGACGTCACTACTCCCGTTCCACACTGTTGAAGCGTAATTGATACGTGACATTATGTGTGCATTGAAGAAAAGTTTAAGCACATTACTGTTGACGTAGCGCTTTAATTGAGATTGTTGATACGAGATTGCCATTTCAATTCTTTATCTATCGTTAACCCTAAAACATGATGGTCATTTACCTGCTCGATAGAAGTGCCATTCAACTGAAGTTTTAGGCAAAGGGGAGTCAATTGGTGTTTTTGGCGGGTAGCTATAATCATAGATTTGGTTTTGGCTGGGTGTGTAACCATTGGGTTTGAATGACACCAGTCTGACACGTCGTTTAGACTTTCCTGGAGAGAAGTTTCTATTGTCTGTAGATCACTACCATTCATTTGGAGTGACGAGTCATCAGCAAATAAATCTGTTGTGACATTTTCATCTGATACGGACAATGGTAAATCATTGATGAAGATGCAGAATAGGAGGGGGCCTAGTACTGAGCCCTGTGGGACTCCATGTCTGACAAAGTCTGAAGCGGAGGTTTTGCCATTAAGCACCACATACTGAGTCCTATCGTTCAAGTATGATTGGACTAATGAGATTGTTGGGTTATGGTTCAAGTAGACAGATAGTTTCTTTAGAAGAATGGAATGATCAACAAGATCAAACGCCTTTTTGAAGTCAAGAAAGACAACCCCTGTCATTTGTGATTGGTTCATATTTGAAAGCCATGAGTCACACATTCATGATAATGCTGTGTGGCAGGAATGATTAGATCGGAATCCAGATTGGAGTGGGTGAAAGTTTATTTTTCTCTGTGAACTGAGATACGTGTGTGTGTATGTGTCTTTCAAGGGGTTTGGATAGAATAGACAGTAAGGATATAGGTCTGAAATTATTTGGATCCGACAAATCATTTGATTTTGGAAGGGGGATCACTTTGGCGTTTTTGAACGCCTGAGGGAAAACATTAGTTTCAATGGATAAATTATATATGTCTGTAAGAGACTCAACAATGTAAGGTAGAGCGAGTTTGAGAAGAAATGCGGGTATGTTATCAGGACCCATGGATTTTTTATTCTTTAATTGCGCTATGTGCATTCCTACTTCATGTACAACAAGAAGGGGAATTTTGATTGAGTTACTGGATGCAAGTTTTTGTTTGCAAAATGATGTTAGGGAAGTCGGGCATGTATATTCATTTGGTGCTCTTATAGTCTGTGAAGCTTGAGTAAGGGTATCTGATAATGACAGAAAGTGGATATCAAATTTGTCCAGGGTGATGTTTGTGCTTGAATTTTGTGAATCTGTACGCTTGTTGCGTACAATAGTGTTTATTGCCTTCCACATTGGCGCTGTGGATTTTGCATCCGTTATCATTTGACAGAAGTAGTCTCGTCTGGCTTTTTCAACTTCGTTTGAAACAAATTTTCTCTGCTCTTTGTATTCGTCAAACAAATTTGCTGCCTTGAGTTGGTCACGTAGAACCATTTCTTGCAGTAATTCTGGTGTTAACCACGGGTTCATCTGTGGATGCCTAATTCTTTTTTTATGTAACGGCGTGTTTATTTATGATGGTGAGGAATGTTTGGTACCAGGACAGTGCATCATTGACGTCCGAGTAATTATAAGTTAAGTGAAATGGGGAAATGTTTAAGTCATAAAGGTATGCTGTTTCATTAAACTTTTTGAAAGAGCGGTATTGGATGGTCGTGTGACCTTTGGGTGGTGGTTTTGGGAGCCTTAAGGACCACGTGCAGAATACTGGACAGTGATCACTAATACCAGAATGTACCACTGAAACATCTAATATTGCAGATTTGTTGTTTGTGTATACATGATCAATAAGAGTCGCAGTTGTTTTAGTTATTCTCGTTGGGGTTTGTACTAACTGATGGAGAGAGAGAGAGTGTGTGTGTGTGTTGTTGTTGTTGTTGTCGTTTGTTTGTTCCCTGCCCCCGCTTCCACCGTCCCACCCTCACCACTCCACCCCATAAGAAAGCATCAATACGGTAACTGTGATGGTTACCTCTTCTCTTCGTCTTTTCCTTAAGGCCCACGACCATGAACAACTTGTTGATCATTCTGGCATCTACCTTCCCCCACCCCACCCCCTAAAAAAAAAAATAGGGAAAAGAAGGAAGGGTAGAAGGGGGGCTTGCTCATAGACCGAATAGGTCTTGGCAAGACATGCACACAATCCATTTTACGACATCAGTTTAGAACCGAAAAGATGAGCCGCGTTCTACTTGACGGCTCGATTGGGCGGGGAAAGAGGGGGCAGAGGACTGAGAACAGAGGGTTGGTCGTTGTATTGTTCACGCTTGTACTTTTAACCAGTTTGGTGTGTTAAGACTTTTCGTGATGGCCTGTACAGCTTCTTAAGTGGATATCTACGCTGATCTGTACGGATTCCATTTCCCTTCTCCCATCTCCACCTCTCCTCTGTGCTATATAGCCACTCCTCTCTCCTCGCTCTTCCCCTTTACACACACACACCCACTCACACACACGATTCAAGACCTGTCGGCACAGGTGTAGGTTGAACATTATTTTCATGGAGGTAGTATGACGCCTCTGGCTGCATCATTTTCGTTGACATAAGTGAAATAATAATGTGGAAAAAAAAAAAAAAAAGTCGAACGAATATTTTAGCAAGACTCTTCTAACATATTTAAGCTTAGCTGTGGCTTTCGCAGGGATTATTTGATGATATTGTTTGAAAGAAAATTGCATAAAGATTACTGTTAAAAAAGAAAAAAAAAAAAACCAAGAAGAGAAAAAAATGAACAGAAAAGAAAAAAAGAATCAGACCTTTTGAACTGATTGAAAAAGAAACAAAATTCAGTGTCACACTCCGGGAGGAGCAGGCAGGTTTCCGCCAAGATAAATCCTGCACTGACCACATCGCGACAATGAGGATCATCATCAAGCAGTCCCTGGAGTGGCAGACCCCCCTGTACAGCGTCTTCGTTGACTTCCAGAAGGCGTTTGACAGCGTTGACAGGGAGGTCATCTGGAAACTGATGCAGCACTATGGATTTCCACCCAAGTTCATCACCATCATCCAGCAGCTGTATGGAAACGCCACATGCCAAGTAGTCCACGATGGAAAACTGACAGAGCCCTTCTCTGTACAGACCGGCGTCCGCCAGGGCTGTATCCTCTCGCCGACAATCTTCCTGATGGTGATCGACTGGATCATGAGGCAGTCAACAACAGGAAGGAGGACAGGGATCCAGTGGACCTTCGCCAAACAACTAGAAGACCTGGATTTTGCAGATGACATCGCCCTTCTCTCCCACAAGCAACAAGACGCACAGGCAAAGCTGGACCGAGTTGCTGAGGAAGCTGAGAAGACCGGTCTCAAGATCAACACCGGCAAAACCGAAGTCATGAGGATAAACAACAATCAGCAGGACCCCATCCAACTGCAGCAGGAAGACATCAAAGAAGTCGACAAGTTTGTATACCTGGGCAGTGTGGTCAGCAAGGACGGGGGAACGGACGAAGACATCAGGAGCCGCATAAACAAAGCCAGACATGCCTTTCACACCCTACACCCAATCTGGAGATCCTCAGCTCTCTCACTACACAACAAGATCAGGATCTTCAACACCAACGTAAAATCAGTTCTCCTCTATGGCTCGGAAACATGGCGTACCACAAAGACAAACAACCACAGACTGCAAACCTTCATCAACAGATGCCTCCGCAACATTCTCAACATCAGGTGGCCAGAGGTGATTTCCAACCAAGACCTCTGGAACAGAACAAAGCAGACATCCATCGACCAAGAGATCAGAAAAAGGAAATGGGGATGGATTGGCCACACGCTGCGAAAGCCCACATCCAACATCACAAGGCAGTCTCTGGAATGGAACCCCCAGGGCAAACGCAAAGTTGGGCGACCAAGACAGACGTGGCGGAGAAGTACAAACACTGAAGCCAAGGCCACCGGAATGACATGGGCCGAGCTGAAGAGGGCGTCCCAGAACAGAGTGCGCTGGAGGAGTGTGGTTGCGGCCCTATGTTCCCCGAGGAACCAAGAGGATTAAGTCAAGTAAGTAAGAGCTCTCTCTTTACATTCGTGTCATCGATTTCCACCATGATGGGCTACTCTTCTGAAGAAGATGGAATGGTATCTGACATGCTTGCAAGATTTTCTATGCATGCGTCCAAACACGTAATCACGATTTAAAGTGTTGCACAAAAAAATTTTCCCTGGACGTTTAGACAGAACCAGTACTAACTCCGAAAACAACAACAACAACAACAAAACTGAACAGAAACAGCCCGGTTGATATCTGTGCCCACAACCCCTGAACCTCAACATGAGAATGGGTCCTGGTGATTCCAGTTTTTTTTCCGGTTAAAGTCTGAACTCTTGAGGACTCTTTGGCGAGCACCTGTCGCTATCTGTGTGTGCAAAGATTTATGAATGCTTTAAAGAGGAAGTGCGTGCATAGTGAGAATTGTGATCCTTTCCTGACAATGTTACAATTTACGGTGCTTAGAGGAAAAAATTTACTTTTTTTTTCGTATGGTAGAAGAAGAATTTTTGGCCGAGACAGCTCAGTCTGAGACTAGGTTGTCCTAGTCTTTGTTTTTCACGTCTCACTCTCTTTCAGTTCCAAAATACATTGGTTTATACCAGGAATGTGATCCACTGAATTCTGTTGGCCTTCCTGGCAGACTGGTACCCCATAACCTGACATTTAACCACCTCCCTCTATATCTTGTAAGACTCTACTACACTGTGTCTGTCTATATTCTCCATCTTCCGTGTATAAGTTTGCATCTTTCCAAGGGCAGATCACTTTGTCAAGGGAGGTACGGGGTGGAGGGGGGGGGTGGAGGGGGGGGGGGTGGAAGAGGTGGGAAGGCAATTATTTGCGAGTACTCCACATTGATGCTAAAAGGTTATGGAGTTGCGTAGATGTGCAAGTGTGTTTAAGATAGAAGAGGAGTGAGATGGGGTTGGGGATGGGGTGTAGCTGCTCTCCTCATTCTGATTTAGAAAATATACTTGACCTACACTCGCCAAAAATGGTAAGCAGGAGTGATGTAGTGGACAGTGGCATGCATTATCTGTGTTGATTATGTCTAAAGTATTTTGCTGCTGATGTGCATCTACTTTTTTGTTTGTAAAAGTCCATGATGTGTTTCTACTTTTTTACAAGTTTTTTTTACACACCCCCTCCTCCAAACACACACACAGAGGAAAATATACTTTACAGTGCTCTCAGATTTTCTTTTTTTTTTTTTTTTTGTGATTGGCTTGTGGGCCTTTGAACACTGAGCCAACTTAGATGGGTGTGTTCCGGCATCTCTAATCCATTTCTGCTCTATTTTCTGATTCTGTTCTAAGGCTGTCTGAACCGATTCCATCTGTACCTCGCATGCAACCAGCTTGCCACGCCCTTCTCTATGTTTCCATTTCTCCCACTCTTGTTTCCCTCTTGTTTTCCAAAGATTTCTCTTCCCCAGTGAAGTTTACTCAACCATACACTTTTCCTCCCTCTTTCTTGTGCTGCTGTAATCTCTTGGGCAGCACTGCCTTGATATAGTGTCTATGTCTGCATGTTTGGCATTGTGTCTCAACCCAAATTTTTTTTCATTTTTCCTGTCACTATCCATGGATGTGTGTGGGTCCGAGACTTCTGTCAGTATCATTTTTTTTCTTTTTTTTTTTTTGCTATCAGCATGTATGTCAAATATATACCCCGTCTACTGAACAACCAGTGTACTTGCATACTAATGAACACAAGCACTGATAAAACCGCATCAGTAATAAGAAACCAAAGCACCCATACCGTTCAAAGCATTTGGATACTTGTGAACAGTAACAAGCAAATTAACTCTGCTCATTTTCCTCAGGAACTGTCAGAAAAATCAACCGGATTTCCAGCTTTTGGCATGACAACATGCTTTAACAATGTGCATGAATGTGAGTGCACATTTGCAAGTATGTGTAAGTGCTTCATCAGCATGTGCATTTGAGAAGACCATTAAATGTCTGTCTCTCTGTGTTTGCTTCAATGTGCTAGTGTGCACTTATGTATATATAATATATTGTATTCATACAAGCTGAAATCATGTATATATGCACTCTGCATGAATGTGATGTGCTCAGTCATGCACGCCATTTCTGTAAACACAAATAACCATTCAGGTAACACACATAATTAAAAAGCATTAAAACAGAAGAGCGCAATCCAGCAAGAAAGTAATATCCTTTTTATTTTTCAAATATTTATCCAGCATGGTCTAAATGAGTAAATCAATTTCTTTCACAAACACACTGGCATGTACACACATCACACCACGTATCTGTTTTAAGCACTGCAGTCTTGTCTCTTTTCCATATATGCAAACTATATGTGTTCTTATACCCCTCCTCCATCCTTCCCCCCCAAAAAAAAACCTTGAAGTGTCTGTCTCTTACACACACACACACACACACACACACACACACACACACACACACACACACACAGAGTTTCAAACACTTAATAATTTGCTAAGCACCGAATTATTCTTGCTCTAAAGTGCATGCAAACACACTCTCTACAGTAAAAATAAACTTTATGTCCTGTAAAAACGCATCCATCATCTCTGTCTCAAAAATGCACACACTGAGAGAGATTTCCCAGCACTGTTCTCTAAAAACACATCCTTTTCCTCTGTCATGCACACACACACACACACACACACACACACACACACACACACACATGCACGCACTCACACATATACACACACGCACACACATACACACACGCGCACACACACACACACCCACAGACACAAACACTATATGTTCTGCAGAAACACATCCTTCTCATCCCTCAGAAAAGTTCTGATGATCTTGGAGCAAGGTTCCTGCAGTCTTCCCACCTGCTTCTCCAGGGCAGCTTTGAAATCTTCCTTCACCCCCTTGTTCACCCCACGTGTCACCGTGCGCTGCCTGTGCACATGAAACGCATCCACTTGAACATTCGACATAATCCTCTTCCCATGTTACTCTATCAAGGAGATAAGTCATTTTGGATTCTACAAACCCACACAGGCAATCTTTTGTCTCAAAGAAACAAAACAGCGGTGTTACGGTGGAAATATTCTATCGAATGAACTGTAGCCCTCCGCCCCCACCCCCCACCATCCGTCCTGTGGCCTCTTCTGGACACTGTATTTTTAACATGACAGCAAAACACTGGTATTTTCATGATCAAGACTAAGAACAGTCGGTAATCAAAAGGGTGAAAGGCTGGGGGGGTGGGGGGTGGGGACTGGGGTAACATCCCCTGATGCTGTAGATTTTTAGCAATTCATGAGCTGTCAGCTGGCATGTCTTGGGTACATTATTTCAACGACAGAAATCTACTGCAGTAAAAGCAAACATAAAAAAAATAATCTTTTTTTTTTTTTTTTTTTTTTTAGTATCTCCCGCAATCATTTCGGCAGCAGATTTTTCAAACTGGCTGAATTCTGATTTCAGAAAGACTTGAATTTTACAAGTCTGATGACAAAACTGAAGTTATACAATGCAATCTCAATCTAAACACGCTGATTTCTACTGATCACATTTCTCCTCCGTCTCCCTTCTCTGCACTCTCATCACCCACACACACACACCCACACCCACAAACACACACACACATAAACACAGAGAAACATTGGAAAGTTTGTATTAACCCTCTGCCTACCTCAAGACTTTGTGCTACATTATTAAGTGAATACCATGCCAAGAGAGGTAACTACGCAACACATACACACGTGCCACAAAGAAACCTCAATACAAAATTTGTTTTTAACTCATCTATTCTATAAAAGTAATGAAAAAAAATTCAAAGAAATCACTCCATCCAAAACAGCCATTTTTTTCCCGTATACAGTGAACTGGTACACAAGGGGGAAAAAAAACGAACAGACTAACTCTACTTCAGTGTTCTCAGTGCTAAAACAATTTCCCCTAAATTCACTGTACCTACAGAAAGTCATGGATTAGGAGCACAGAGTGATTTTCCATGTCTAAACAAAGTACTGAAACCTTCAGGAACAAAATAAAGTCATTCTATATGGTCTGCACACTAAATAATCAACTTTTGTTGTGAAGGAAAAAAACAACCCAAACTTTATAACAATTTTGTTAGACTGAAGGCATCACATTCAAGAAGATTGGTCTTCTAACTACTGACGGGAAAAAAAATAACAAGAACAGATTACAGAATACTGGACTTTAGATTGTGATGGAATTCAGCAAAAATGTGCTTTTGCACAAGTGCACTGAGCAATCGCCCCACCCCCCTCTCCCCGACACACACAAAACACACACACACTGTGGTGATGATGTACCTCTTGTCCGTCTCCTATTTGCTTTTTGATAAACAGGCAGTTTTTATTTTAGGCCAGAGTTTATGTTCATCCTTTCCAACTTGCTTTTGTGCAGCAAATAAATTTGTTTCTCGTTAAAAGTCTGCCAAAATTCCTCTGAAATCAAAACGCTAAAGGTGACGCTCCCTCAGGCAAATCATGGGACACTCCCACTGACTGACCCAGTTTCCCGGCTGTCAAAACAAGTGAAACTGTTTTTGGGCTTCACTTCTTGTAGCCAACCACTCCAGTCAACAACTGAAGAATCTCTAGCAAGTTTTGTTTTTCAAATTTTCTTTTTTGGGGCGGTCTGGGCCCAACAGCAATGGGCAGTTCGACATTGTCATTATCATCGCCCGAATCCTTATCGATTCCTGCCTCAAAACCAGTCAACAGTTGATCTTTATTTATAACTAGGTCAAGATCGACATCCAAATTGTCTCGCTTCAAATCTTCTTCAAGAGTGTAGCCCGCAAATACGCTTTCTTCATCAGTATCACATCACAAAATGAATTCTACAAGTTGTATAGTTACTTGATCCGCCATTTTCCCAGAAAATCTTCGCGAAAAAAAGCCAAATTTTGAAAATTCACAGCAGCGAAACTACTCCACCGAAACTCATGCAACAAAAACCAAAATGGCGTCAGGAAACGGAAGTACCGGAAGACTCTTCTGTCGCAATTGCATTCTGGGATATGCGATGGTGAAAGCGAAAGTTGCTGACCTAGAATTCAGCAGTCTATCTCAGTCAATCCGGTATTCAGATAAAGGAAATCTTGCAGTCAATCTCAGTCGATCCAGTAGGCATTGCGTTCAAATAAATCAATTGGTTTCTTTTCTTAGCTTTTCTTTTGAGCAAGTCTCCTAATGCACACCTTTCCCCTTCCTCTCAAAACTTCAGAAAGATCAAATATACTGGTGTTTGCCCCAGGGAAGACAGACACAACAGAGTACTCACTGAGCTAGCTGTTTTGTACTGACAGGTAGGATATCCAGGCTGACTCCACCCCCTTCCCCTGTGTCCAGAAAGGCAAATTCTTCCAGGATGTCCACCACTGAAGAGAAGCTAAGGTCACAAAAGATCTGTTATTTTACACAGCAGACAGTCCATTTCCCTCCCTCCCTTCCTCCCACACTCCCCCTCCAGCCCCTCATCCATAACAGCCAATCTCCTACCACCCCCTACAATTTTCTCTTGTAGAATTTGGCATGACATGACTTCATTTGACTTTCATTACACACATGGCCAAATCAGTGTAGGACACTTTTCCTCTGCAGTAAACTGTTAGCAAGAGAACTGATGGGTGGCTAAATTTTGTGTCTACTGAAATCAACCATTGTCTGTGTTTGGTATTCCAACAGCTGCTCTTATGTAAGTAAAACTGATCATGAACTGAACTGATGGATTAATATAATGAGCAGGGAGGCAGTTACAAACCAGAACAGGCAAAACAGGTACTCTGAGGGGGGAAAAATTGACGAAAAGGCAGGAGAGAACAGTATTCTACATCCATTTTTCGCCATAACATTCACCTTCTACAATCGAAGATCATCAGATGTTCCAAAGACATCCAACCCCTTTTCTCTTTTAACCTAATAAGAATGTTCCAAAACAGTACTCTCATTGGGCTTTTTTTTGTTGCTTTTGTTTTTTGGTGTGTTTTTTTTTCTGCTTTAAGTAAAAGTGCTGAGGCAGGGATAAACAAGAATTTAATTTTGTTTTTTAATTCTTTTGAAAGAGGAAATTTATAAGGAAAGCCTAAATCCACAGAACAAATGACAGTCTGCCTCCCTGACTGATGGACTGTTTCTTTTTCCATTTTTGTTGTTGTTGTCTGCACTGAAAATATTCACTTGATCAACTGTTGCATTGAAAATATTCACTTGATCAACCGTTGCATTGAAAATATTCACTTGATCAATTGACATCATTATCACCATTCACAATGCATAACATATACCATGGACTCAAAATTGCTCATTAAACGGACAAAGCACATAGGCATTAACTCATGCATAAAGATTCAGCATATAACATGGACTCAAAATTACTCATTAAACGGACAAAGCACATAGGCATTAACTCAAGCATAGAGATTCAGGGCAGGTCAAAATCTGTGCTCAAACGATACATTATTCATTAAATGGACCAAGCACACAGGCATTCACACTCAAGCACCAAGAATCAGGGGAAGCAACACTGTGTATTCAAAGGATACGATATATATAAGAGAAGAACATGTTGTAGGTGAAAGAGCCTTGCTGCTGGATGTGGCGTATGATCTGGATGAAGAGGGACTCCTGCTGGGGCCAGTCGTACTGCAGCAGGATGATCAGGTGAGCCAGCACCATGTCAGTGCACTGACTGGATCTCATCTTCTCCTGGAATCATTATACACACACACACACATGCACGCACACACACACACACATACATGCACGCACGCACACAAGCATGCACGCACACACACACACACACATGTATACACACACACACAGAGGAATCTTAGTCCTAAAAGTAGTTTCATGATATACCTACCTGTCCAAACAAATGCCTTATCTCCACTAAGTGTGGAACAATTCCATACATCAGGATTCCCATAAAAAGATATTGAGAGCAGGGAGCTAGCTCTTCCCTTTTAACTAACAAGCTAATAGGAGTAACCTCCCTCAGCGAGTTCACAGTATTGCACCCGGAGTGAGTGAATTAATTTCTTGCCACTTTTCTACCTAGTGAGGTGGGGAGAGAATCCTAGTGTTTGGACAGGTAAGTACATCATAAAACTACTTTTAGCAGTAAAATTCCTTTTCTTAATTCTTACCTGTCCAAACAAATGCCGGAACATTGAAAACGCTGGTGGGAGTTCTTACCTGGGAAACTAGTCTGATCCTTAGATTCACATACGCACGAGGCTGACCATAACTCATCCCAGAGCTCGGTGCCCAACAGCCAACTGGCCCTAAGTGTCGGCTGCCTCCTTGAAGTTAAAGATAGTCCTTGCCCTGCCTTGTGGTTTAGTAAACAACAGCCAAATGTGAAAAAAGTGAAAGAAGCCCAGGATCAAGAAAAGGGGAAGACCCAACCAATCAGAACTTAATCCAAATGTAAGAGATAGCTACCTAACAGGCAGGGGTTGCACACACTGAGTACACAGGTTAAGTCTGTCTGTGAGCATGCCGGGATTTTTCTGCACAGACTGACTCCTACCCAGAACTGAGTTTGCTATCGGTTCAACTGGGAGGACTGGGACCACACAGTTGAATTTCATCCAGTTTATGGATGCATCTCTCAGAGTGTTGCTCAAATTTCCTGACCAACATTGTGGGCGTCTGTATCTCTCAGGCCTGGTTGATGCTGGAATATATTATGAAAGTGAGCGTAGAGTACATGCTGTTACGCTGTTTTATGTCAGAATGGAAATACATAACATCATTTTAATTATCGTCATCCTCGTCGATCAGCATAACAAAAAAAAGTGTCTCAAATTCTGTGGCCCATCATCTCTGCTCTCATAGTGACCTCAGTTTTGATTTGATCTTTACAGCTATGCCCTTAGTGAAGGTCTGTTGGGGTCAGACAGGGTTCCTACAGACTCCCAAAAACAAAATTCAAGGAGTTTTCATGGCGTTTTCAAGAGATTTTTTTTTTCAATTCAAGGCTACACTACACACATGTAAATGGATACGCCCCTCACCTGTTTTCTGCCCTTTGCCAACTTGATCAGCTGTTACTTTACACAGAAGAAAGCAGAAGTACTATCAGTACTAACTGGAAAGTCATTTTACACAAACGAACTGCTAAAAGTCTGGAAAGTCAAACGTGCACATGTATATCAAGCTGTTTAAGCTTCAGTTGTCTGTTTAGACTTTTATCAAACAATAGTACGTAGTTTGATTCTTCTTGTGTTCTTTTTTTTAACAATGAATGAAAATGAGATGCAATACTAAATGTCGCCAAATACCTAGATTTTCCCTAATCACACTGAAATCCTTTGGCGATTTGACTATCTGGAAACACTGTTTGAAAAAGCTGAGAATTCTGTTCACAAGAGTTGAAGCTTTGGATTGAGTTTACAGTGTGCTGTGTCCAAAGAATTTCAGATTTCAGCACGTCTGTCTTTGAGCAAAACGAGTCCATTGTGGCTAAAGAGCTCGTACTGGATTGGCGCACAGACACATCAGGTTCCGGATTTAATGGTGTCACAACATTCGTGTTTGATGCTACTGCTGCCGTATTGTTTGTAAGAAAGTGCGAGATGGGTATCAATGCCGAAGATTTGCTCGACGCGAATAGTGCCATGTGCTTTTTTCCTTTGCTGTGACTAATCAGGGCACTCTCGCCCATTGCTCGCACATCGACACTTTTTTTGCAGACTGTGCAGTAGCAGGCATTCGAAACATTTTTCGCAGACTGTGCAGTAGCAGGCATTCGAAACATTTTTTGCAGACTGTGCAGTAGCAGGCATTCGAAACATTTTTTGCAGACTGTGCAGTAGCAGGCATTCGAAACATTTTTTGCAGACTGTGCAGTAGCAGGCATTCAAAACATTTTTGGCAGACTGTGCGGTAGCAGGCATTCAAAACATTTTTGGCAGACTGTGCAGTAGCAGGCACTCGAAACTTTTTTTGCAGACTGTGCAATAGCAGGCATTCGAAACTTTTTTCGCAGACTGTGCAGTAGCAGGCACTCGAAACTTTTTTTGCAGACTGTGCAGTAGCAGGCACTCGAAACATTTTTTGCAGACTGTGCAGTAGCAGGCACTCGAAACTTTTTTTGCAGACTGTGCAGTAGCAGGCACTCGAAACTTTTTTTGCAGACTGTGAAGTAGCAGGCACTCGAAACTTTTTTTGCAGACTGTGCAGTAGCAGGCATTCGAAACTTTTTTCGCAGACTGTGCAGCAGCAGGCACTCGAAACTTTTTTTGCAGACTGTGCAGCAGCAGGCATATTTGTTTGCTTCATCTTCTCTCGCCCAGTCAGAAAACTCCGGTTTATCCTGCTACAGACGGTTGAAAGCAAATTCCCCCCCCCCCCCCCCCCCCCCCCCCCACCATTTTCAGGCTTTTTTCACAAACCAGCAGTCACAAAGAATTGAACAAGCAGGAAGCGCTAGACCTTTGCACATGCCTAGAGTTGAAAAATTACCAGTCACAAATTATCTCCCTTCGCTAAATAGCAGACGACAATGCGGGATCGTGACTATGTTGTAAAAATTTGTTTTAAAATAATTTTTCATCAACCTGAACGCAGAAAAATTGAACTGCCATTTTTTTCTTGCCACATTAAAAAAATTTTGAGCTGATGGCTCGATTTTCAAAGGTTTTCAAGGAGGTTTGGTCAACAGAACCACATTTTGATTTTCAAGGGTTTTCAAGGCCTTCAAACTGGCTCTCAGAATTCAGAAAGTTTCGAGGAGTTTCATGGAACATATGAACCCTGTCAGAGGTATTGGCAAATTCATAGAGGTTGTCATTGGACAGACGTGGTGGTGCCCTCCTGAGGCAGAATTACCTCATGCTGGCTCCATGATTAAATAATTACTCCTCAATAGGGGCCTACTAGGCGGTGCCCTGCGTATGCTGGATCACAGCACACACCACAGAACACTGTGGAAGTCACTTGGCAACAGAGCAGTGTCTGCTCTGATGGGTTGCCTCGTGATGACTTGACACTGACTGCTCCCTGTGGACCGTCGGTGCCAAGCTGTGGCTGTGGACGGGCAGCTTGAATGAGCAGCATGGGTTCAAGGCCATCGGAGCGGCACTACTGACGAGACAGAGAGAAAAAAGTAGACTAAAGTCTAGTCCTTCAAGTTGTCCATCCGGAGCTCCTTTGGTGAGCATCTGAAGCATTTATTTCCACTTTACCTTGAGAATGGCCTTGAGCAGAGAATCATGGTGAGATGCATGCTTGTTTCACGCTGTCTGATGACAGCAACAAGCTATTGCTGTCCACCAGCATATGACTTGCTCCAACCACAGTCATTTGTTTCGTGGTCACTCTACTAGATGTAGTGAGGCCCTGTGAAATGATTCTTCTTCAATATCACCCTTTTTTCACTAAAATTCTGTTGAAATGGAGGACACAGATAGCAATTTAAGCAGTACAAAAAACACATGAATGCAAAATAGTTGAGTTAAAAAGGGGAAAAAAAAAAAAAAAAAAAGCCCCTCCTTCCCCCTGCACTTGTAATTATTTCAATCACTAAAATCCACCATTACAAAACCAACACTAACAAGGTCTACATAACTTAAAATGAATTCAATCAAGTTTAACAGACACTTTCTCAAACCTCGAGGACATTGACCACCTGCTATTTCTGACCTTAAAAACAAGAGAAAGTCACTCATGCAAATGTAAGCATATCTGTAAGAAAATCACAGTGAAAGAACTGAAAAAGAACACATCAACAAAAAAACCCACTTAAACCCCCAAAACAAGAGCAGTGTGCACGGTGACTGTTCATGCAGTTCATGCTGCACTTACAAAAAAACGCTTGTTTCAGACTCAAAAGTATTTTCAAACACTGTCCATGAGCGCACCCATTTCACCACTAGAAAACGTGACAAACCCCGTTTCACCACCAGAACAAGAATCTGCAGAAAATTACCAACAGACTTAAAACACAGACCCATTTCACAACCAAAAAAGAATCTACAGAAACATAGAATTATCATCGATTAGAACCTACAGAAATCAAGAATTGAAACAGATTTCATTTTTGCGCAGAATAATTCAGGTCCTCCTAAGGCACCCTTGTCTTGTGGTGGATTACCTTCAGGCAGGCCACCAGAAGCTGAATGCAGTAGGGCAACACTTCCTTCTCTGTGCACTGCAGCATCAGTAGATGGCGCCCCGTCCCAGCTGGGGTCTGAAGCTTCTCCGACTGGTCATACTCCAGCATCTCCGACTCTGGAATGCCATGGATGATGTCCAGGATCAGCTCACTGGCTTTCTGTACAGATTGTTTAGACGATGATAATCTGACCCTTTTTTTTCTTTTCCTCTTCATTCTTTTTTCTTTTTGTTCACGATATTCTTTCCATGATCCAGTTTGTATGAATGAAATGCTAAGTTAACCTGAGGACACAAATGCAAACACACTGAGATGAAAACAAATGTAATGCATGTGAATGATACTCCAAATGAATCATGAAGACATTTCTCACTGGGCATTATGCCTCATGTAAATGTGTGAGTTTGAAAACCTTAACTATTCGACTATTTCACTGACCTACAAGAGCATATAATACAGAAAATATCCTCAGCCATGTTTAAGCACAACGTCTGACAAAAAGTAGAGTAGAAAGAAACTCGTGGAGAGCGTGGCAGCAGAGAGTCCTCAGAAGAGAAGCCCCCTTCAAGCAAGTGTTTCGGCCCTTATCTCCTGACACTCTAGGGGGGTTGGGCCACACCCGGTTCATGACTCCGGATGTCCCTCTGCTGCCCCTTTTTTTCCCATCTTGGGACGAGCCATGGCTGGGATTCGAACCCATGACCCTCTGGACATGCTCATTTTCCACTTAATGACTCGCGCTTTAACCACTGAGCCACAGGGACACCTGATATTTGTAGGGAAATTAAGCCTTATGAAGTTCACTTTTGTTCCTCCTTGACCAGATCCAGCTTGAACACCTCTCTGCCGCTTCTGCCATTGCTTTCAGGGCTCTGGTTTTTTCCTTCCCTGCAACTGAGAGCTGTTTCATGAGGCTGTATGCAGACGTTCCTACAAACCCCCTAGCTCCAATTTCTGCAGTGAGGACTTTGACCTGATAGCCTTCTCTCCTCAGGCTGTTTGCCAGATCAGCATACTTTTCAGTCTTGTAGATTTGAGCTGCCTCCATTCTGTTCTCATATGGCACCGTGAGCTCGATCATGATCAGCTGCTTGGTTGACTTAGAGTGGACTACTATGTCTGGTCTCATGCCACTCTTGCTGATGATCTCTGGGTGACTCTTCCATTCTGGGAGGTCTGCAGTGCACTCCCAGTCATCTGCCCCGTCCAGCAGACTCTGCCTGCATGTTTCGAGTGGCACTGTTGTTCTTGGCCATGATTTGCTGCCTCCTGCCGTGAAGAATGTTGCGGGTGCTTTTGGAGTCCTGATTTTCCCTTTTGTGGTGTTGGTACTAGCCCAGACTACTTGTACAATTTCTTTGAGCACTTGGTTGTGCCTCCATGTGTACCTTCCTTGAGCCAGGGCTACTTTACATGAGCTCAGGACATGCTCCACTGTTTGTTTTTCATGGCAGAGGGGGCATGCAGGATCGTCTGTTTTCCCCCACTTCACCAGGTTTGCATTTGAGGGCAGAAGGTCATATGCAGATCTGAGAATGAAGCTGATCCTGAGAGGGGCCATGTGCCAAATGTCATTCCAAGTGAGACTTCTTTGGAGTGCATTCTCCCACGTTGTCCATTGCCCTTGCTGGCTCTGCTGGACTGCTTTTTGGAGTCTTTTTTGGTCTTCTTCTTTTCTCATCTCCTGAATCATCATGTCTCTTTTGGCTTTTCCTTTGGCCTTTGACCACCATTCAGTTTTGGTCACCCCCAGTCCCTGTCTGTTGGTCTGTGTGTGTCCTGTTATTTCTCTGATCTTGAGACTTTCTTTTGCAGAATCCATCGCCTCTTGAACTTTCCATTTTCTGCCTGTCTTCAGCTGGGGCTTAATTGCTTCTACCACCTTGTCTCCTGAGTCCTCCAGCATGCTTTGAAGTCTGATCTTCCCTGCTTTGTATTCCTCCAGGATGGATTTCAGGGGTAGTTTCAGCTTTGCTTGGCGACAGTACAGCGCTATGTCAGTCAGACAGGGTGGGACACCAAGCCATTTCCTTGTGAACTTGTTGATTTTGGCTTCCATTGCCTCCACTATGCTGGTGCAGATGTCGTGTATCATCAGAGGCCATAGCAGCTTTGGTATCAGCATGAACTGCAGACACCAGACCTTGTATTTGCCAGGGAGCCCACACTGGTCAATGGTCTCCAAGCCTTCCTCCGCCATCTGCTTGGTTTCTTTTGCTCTTTGTGTGTCTTTCAGCGTATCATCATACCATCTTCCAAGGCTCTTGACTGGTTCTTCTGTGACTGTTGGAATGGCCTGGTTGGCAACACTGAAGACCACAGATCCGGCCACTTTTCCTTTCCTCAGTGAGAGACTCCGTGATTTCTTTGGCTTGAACTTCATTCTGGATGAGGCAACTATGTCGTCCAGCCTCTCCAGCACATGACGTGTCTCGTCTTCTCTGGATGAAATCACTGTAGTGTCATCCATGAAGGCCTTGAGAGGAGGCATCTTGTATCCATTGCCAAGGTCTGTTTGTCTCGCGTTGTTTGTTGCTGCTTTCAAGATGAGTTCCATTGCCAGCACGAACAGTATTGGGGAAATTGCACAGCCCATTGCAATACCCACTTCCAAGTTGATCCAGTCTGTTGTGTACTCCTTGGTAGAGAACCGCATTGAGAAGCCATTGAAGTACTTCTTGAGCATGTTGCGGATGTTCTTTGGCACATGGTACATCTCAAGAGCCAACTGTATCATCTCATGCGGCACAGATCCATATGCGTTTGCCAGATCAAGCCACACTACGTCCAGGTCTCTCTTTTCTGTTTTTGCTTTTTGGATTGCGTCCCAGATCATTGTGGCGTGTTCTACACAGCCCGCCACGCCTGGGATGCCACCTTTCTGGACTGACACATCCAAGTACTTGTTTTCCATCAGGTACTTGGTCAGCCTTGCTGCCATGACAGAGGTCAGCCTTGCTGCCATGACAGAGAAGAAGATTTTCCCTTCGACGTTCAGTAGTGATATTGGCCTGAACTGGCTAATGTCACTTGAGTTTTGCTCTTTGGGGATGTACACACCATCTGCCGTCATCCACTGGCCGCTGATCTTCTGGTTTCTCCAAGCCGATCGCAGCAGCCTGTGGAGCCACTCCAGCACCTTGGGACATTTCTTGTAAAGCTGGTAAGGTATTCCGTTTGGCCCTGGTGATGATTTGGCTCTGGCTTTGTCGACCACCTTCTTGATTTCCGCCAACGTTGGAGGCTTGCCATTGAACTGTTCCTCAGGGTTGGTTGGCCACACCAGACCTTGAATGTCGAGTGGTGCTTTGCTCTGTGGGTCAGAGTATGTTTTCCTCAGATGCTGCTCAAGAACTCCTTTGTCCACACTTAGGGTCCCAGATTTTGGCTGCTCAAACAGTGTTCTGGCAAACTGGAAGGGGTCTCTGAAGAAGCGCTCTTGTGTCTTCTTCTTTTTGCTCTTCCTCTTCCTCGCAGATTCCGCTTTGCTGAGGGCACTGTGTTTTTCTTTCAGGTCTTTCCACAGTTTTTCCAAGCCTTGTTTTTCAGCTGGCAGTGCGGTCTTCATTTGCATCTTGAGGTTTTTCTTTTGGACCCTGATCTTGTCCATCTTTTCTTGGCGTCTGGATTTCTTTGGAGGTGTTTTCTCTTTGGGTAGTTTTGCTCCATAGGCGTCTCTACATGTGGCATACACAATGTCCCCATATGTGGCTAGTTTGTGTTCCAGGGTGCTTTTCCCTATCAGTGCATCGAGTCTTTGGACGATTTTTGCATCCAGTTTCTCCCAATCTTCAGTTTCGTTTGCTCGTGGCAGGTTGAGTTTCAGGCGCCTGGCATCGAGGGCCTGTGCAAATTCCTCATCCGAACCAACAGCGTGGATGTCCTTGGCACTGTGGTTTAAATCCTGGCCTTGGTCTTCCGACGTCTTATCTGCTGATGCAGTGCGCTGCTGCTCATTCAGATGAGTCTTCACACATCCCATCTTTGTTCTGTGGATCTTCATGCCACGGGTGGTAGCGAAACGCTTTCCACAGACACATGGATATTCCATTTGGTCCATGTTCATAGTCCGTTTGGGATTTGCAGTCATGATTGGTTGAGCACCGATGGATTCATCATTCTCTCCCCCTTTCGGTGAATCCTGGGAGCATCTTTTCCTTTTATTTTTAGTAGCCACATGTTTAAGGCAAAGTGGGGAGCCAGCCCACAGAGCCCTTGGTTCTGGTCTTTCCCAGTGTCCTCCGGTCTTTCCCGGACGTCCTCCGGCCTATTCCCGGAAGTCAATGGTTTACCCATGCATCAGTAGAAAGAAACTCGTGGAGAGCGTGGCAGCAGAGAGTCCTCAGAAGAGAAGCCCCCTTCAAGCAAGTGTTTCGGCCCTTATCTCCTGACACTCTAGGGGGGTTGGGCCACACCCGGTTCATGTCAAAAATAGTATAACAGATGGAAACCATTGTCCCAACAGCCTACAACACTAATGAAAGAGCTAAACTGGAAACAGCTGCCCCATAACTCTACGACACTAATGGAAAAAGCTAAACTGGAAACATCTGCCCCCTAACCCTACAACACCAACAGAAAAAGCTAAACTGGAAACATCTGCCCCATAACCCTATGACACAAATGGAAAAAGCTAAACTGGAAACATTTGCCCCCTAATCCTACAACACTAATGAAAAAGCTAAACTGGAAATGTCTGCACCTG
Organism: Conus canariensis; assembly: GCA_033310375.1. Lineage (NCBI taxonomy): Eukaryota > Metazoa > Mollusca > Gastropoda > Neogastropoda > Conidae > Conus > Conus canariensis. Next base: position 22,786,362 of record CM065730.1, on the reverse strand, counting down.
AAGCTTACGACACTGATAAACAGCTAAGCTCGAAACATCTGCTCCTGAAGCCTACAACACTAATGAAAGTAGTAAGCTGGAAACATCTACTCCCAAAGCCTATCACAATTAAAGAACTAAGCAGGAAATGTCCGATCCCGGAGACCTGCAACACTGATGAAAGCTGAGGTGAAAACATCTGCACCAGAAGCCTACAACACTAGAGAAAGCACTAAGCTGGAAACATCTGCCCCCAAAGCCTAAAACAATAAAAACAGCTAAACTGGAAAAGTCACCCCATGAACCTACAATTCTAAAAAAAAGCTAAGCTGAACATATCTGCCCTGGAAGCCTGCAACACTGATAAAAAAAGCTACGGTGGAAACACCTGCACCAGAATCCTACAACACTGATAAAAAACAAAGCTGCAAACATCTGTCCTGGAAGCCTACACCACTGAAAAAGAGTTAAGCTAAAAATGTCTGCCCCAGAAGCCTACATCATTGACAAAAGAGCTAAGCTGGTCACATCTGCCCCTGAGGCCTACAATACTAATAAAAAGCTAAGCTGAAAACATCTGGCCCAGAAGTCTACAACACTGGAACTCGAAATGTCTGCTCCTGAACCCTTCAATATGGATACAAGATAATCTGAAACTCCAACCCCGTCTGCTGTTTTCAAAAATCCTCCTCTGTCTCACTCTCCTTTTTCAGTTCTACTGTGTGTGAAACAACTTTTAACAACACTGTCAATAAAAAGAGTTAATAAAAAAAAAGTTAAAGTAACAATGAACAAGCAAATCAAATTTCCCATGTACTCCAACTCAATAACAGGTAGTGCAAATTTCACAAATAAACAGAAATCACAAAAATGCATCATGAGTGGGCTAGTTAAATAAAATATAAAGACAGAGATGGGCGTATACACACAAACGCATGCGCATGCATGCGCACACACACACACACACACACACACACACACACACACACACACACTAAAGTGAGAAACAGAGAGGCTAACATATTATGCCCACATTGCTTAATGTAGTAAACATTCCCACATTACTGTTTTAACAAAATGTTAAAGCCCCAAAGACACGTGGCCAAGGGTAGTGAAGCATCGGTCGATCACTGTGTCCAGGGCGCATTATGGAATCCCACATCCCTCTTCTTCTGGTGTTTTCACCTTCCCTGATCAGAAACCTTTGAAGGTAAGGTAATGTTGCTTATAGCCCAGCCAACCACAAAGAGCCATATCAGGGCTGTCACAGCATTGAAGTCAACTCACGAGTCATAAAAAAATAAACTAAAAAAAAAAAAAAATTAAAAAAAACAACCTCATGCACACAACCTTTTAAAATACACCTTCTGGGAACAGACTGGTAATTTTGTTAAAAAAAAATCTTTCTTCAGTAAAATCTTAGATCAAATCAAAAATGTTGATCTCTTTCAGAAATTCAAAGATCACATCAGGTGGGATATCTATGTTCAAAGTTTTCGTGGAGTCTGCTGTAAAATGCTTATGTCTCGCATCTTGCGATCAGAATCTAATTATTGCAGGGTGGACAGGTAAGGTTTTCAAACAGTAAACATCTGATGACTAGCTTGGACACACAACCATCGCCATCGGCTCATTTTCAAGCAAATACTTTAACCCTTTGACTGCTGGCCCAACTTCATTATTGCATTGCAAGTAATTATGACATCAGGAGGCCAAAAGACAGAAAACAAACACAAACATATCACACAAACTTAACCTGACTGATATATATATATATATATATCAGTTGACTTCCGAACACACTCGTAACAGCAAGCTCCAAGTCGAAAACTTGTCCATGATCTAAACCATGTAACATGAATTACTTTCTCTTCGCCACAATTTCAGCCTTCATTTGATTTACATCTGGCAGTCTTTTTTTTTTTTTTTTCTTCAAATTTTAGCTTTGAATATGTCAAAAGGTGCAAGAAGTCCTCAGTTGCATTGAGATGGGCATGACATGAGCCTGCCAGCTCATGTAATACAAGATGTCTTTGTTGTCTGTTTCAAATTTCATGTGTGTGGAAATGTGTATGTGAGCGTGCAATAATCATATCTGTACAGTCCGGCTGTTTAATTTCATCTTGTGTCACTATCAAAACAGTGTGAACTTGTTTGTTTACAAAATTATGCGTCTTTCCAACATCGGTGCCATTCGGTTTCAATGGCAGCATACAACACTAAAGCGTAGTTAGTCTGCTATCATCATGCCAAACGTCAGGCCAGTCTACTAACAGAGAAACCCACAGTGATGCTTTTTGTCCTACTACCTGTTTTCTGACCAGTTTTTCCATGCAGCTTCAGGTCAGGAAAGCTGCTGTGTTGAAGAAACAGCGTCCTGAATGGGTTAAAGAACTTTAGCCTTCTTTGTAGACCTGAAGATCAAGCTGCATCAATATGCGGCGTTCCCACATAACAACTCACCGCATAGTTTCTCAGACAGTAGAAACAACTGGCCCTCTGAAGAGCGTAGCGAGTCTGAAGAAAAAAACATAAAACAGCACTGTGAGCCTGAGGAACATAAAAAGAAGACTTCCAGAAAAAGCCATTTTCTGTTGTAGACTGCAATTGTTAAGTTAGGAATCTTTTCTGTCTGAGACGTGTCTCACATATATACGAATACCACTACTCAGCATCATGTCACTACTCAACAAAAACATTTTTTTCTCGATCTGATCCAAGACAAAACAGAAGATTTCTTTCAGAAAAATTCTAAGTTTCTCCGGCAGATATTTCATTCTTTCGTTCTATGTTAATTCTTCTTGTAATTTAAGTAAGGCAACCTGCCTGTATTGCATGCTGGCTAACCTTCATTTTTCCAGTTGCTGTTTCAATGCAGGTCTGCAACTGTGAAGCAGCTTCCTGGAAATTGCCCTGCACACACACACAGGTGCATAAATATGAATAAAAACTGGGTACCGTGGCTGGCATAGACTACAACCCTACTATACAGTTGAACCAAAATGGAACTCCTTGACATCAACTTCAACTTCTTCAACAATCTTTAGTAAAAAAAAAAAAAAAAATCTCCTCTTCTGTGGCCTTTCATGTAATGGTCTTGTGGTGACCTCAGCTTCTATTTCCTCTTCATAAACGTGCCCATGATGAGCTCCTGTCAAAGTCTTCTATGTCAGATGGATGCATAATTACGGTGGCGCCATGCGGACGGGGATGTGCACTGGCTCTGCAATCAGAGTTCTCATACTGACTGAAATCTGGGGAGTACTGTGCATTTCGATGTCTGTAATTTGTCACGTCTGAAGAAGACACACATGGAAAAAATTTACTTGCCTGTTTTGTAGCGTTTATCAAATAAGCATTCCTTTGCCCTGTGTTTTGAGCTCCTACTTGCATGTGGATTGTTTTCTGTGACCCTGTTGTCTGTTTCAATCTCAAGAAACAACTGTCATCAGAAGGGGGCTAAGCAGGTGGTTGCTTGCATACACTGGATCAGAACAAGCACCACTAAAGAAACCCATCAAAGTGGCTCTGCAGTTGTGCAGTGTCTCCTCCACTCACTGGGCTGCTTCATGACCACCTGTTACCGACAGCTCTGTTCTGACCACTGACGCAGGGGACGACCGAAATGAACAACGCTGAAGCAGTGCCAGTGAGACAGCATGCAAGATGTGACAGCAGAAAAGAGTGTTGAAGCATCCACAGTGACATCACACACTTAACTGATTAACGATTGAATGCTGGAAAGTTGTTCCCCTTTGGCATTCCTTTGGGGCTGGAACAGTTCAGCTGGTAAAGCGACGGACTCGTAATCTTGGTGATCCTGGGGTTGCAGGTTCAAATCTCCACCAGGCTGTTTTGATACAGGCTGTTTTGATACAGGGTGATTTTTCCTCCAGAGTTAACACTGATTCTGACTCCATTTCCCAAAAAGTTCTTCGGATGAGACTATTAACCAAGGTTCCATGTGTATACAAACACGCAACATCTTGTACACACAAAAAATCCCATCACCAACTTTGAGAACAGAAGGCCAGTTTGGTGGTGGCATGGATGACACATTAGTGACTGAATGACATGGGAAACAACTGAATGAAGCGCTGGCAGGCAGGTATTCAGTCAGCTCTACCCAGGTAGGCAGCCTGTTATGTCAACAAGAGTATGGACTGCAAACTGCTTAGAGCTTAGTCTCTAGCCAAGGAAAGATGCTACATTAGGCTCTTAATAATAATACTTCCTATAACCCAGAGCAGCAGCTGAATTTCTGTTTGTCCTCTCTGCTGTGAGAACAGCTCACAGACAATGAAAAACAGACCAATGTGACAAAACTGAGAAGAGAAATATGTTACTTTCACTGTTTTACCCTCAACATGTCCCCTGATTGAAGGAAAAGCTTGCCCTATCACCTGCACTCCCTACCCATGTAGGGTGAGCACTTGTGCATCCCTCCCCTCTCACACCAATTCAACATAAATGACCACTGTTCACATCAGGCACTCTTTCACAAACTTGGCTCCACTGAACGTTAAAACTGACCACTTAGCATGTGCGAGGTTATAGCGAGCTGTGATCAGACAACACAGCCCTGTAGCCGCCGTATGACCACGGCTGACATGAGGCTTGGAGACTTGACCGTGCTGCCGCTGGTTGTCACTGGTCATGTATGTAACTCATGTAAGTGGATTAACTATCTGACTGGAATGTATTGGAACACTCCCATCTTCAGATTGTTGCGCACTTTTGTGATGAAATTCATACATATCACACAAGCCTTCGCATAAGGCTGTGTCAGACCAACTGACCTAGGCTAGAACACCAAGGCTACATCAAAATGTTATGCTCTGCATAGTTATGCAGGGATCGTCTTCAGTCGTGACAAGCTCCTAGCATAACTCCATCAGTCTCCAATCTCCAAAATCCCTCAAAGTTAGCGTGTGGCTTCCCACATGGCAGGGTAATCAAAAACAGTCACAAACATAATGTTCTCATCCCCAGCTGATGCATTTGTTAGCATAGTGTTCAAGCGCTTCGGCTGTTCGGGTGATCCCTGAAGTCTTTTAGCCAAGGTACGACAACAACATACATATCACACACATATCAAAGCTTCTCATGAAAAAACCAACCCAGCTTTGTTGGAGATATGTTTTCAGGCAGTCAAGGGGTTCAAACATGAAATATCCTGTAACAAGAACAAGTGCTTGTGATAACGGAGACACTGACTTAAGTCCTATGTTCTAAACAAATTGTTACTATCACAGCTTTGAAAAACCAACTGAAATTAGGTCCTGAAGGGGAGGGTCTTAAACCAGGAGGACAAAACTACAGTACAAATATTCATGACAAACCATCCAAGGGTGCCTGCACAGTAAGTCCAATTTCCCAAACATCAAAGGTAAGGTAATGTTGCTTATAGCCCAGCTCCCAAACAAAATAATTACATATGCTATACACATAGAGAATAAAACGCTCCCATCAAGTCTGTGTTATTGTGGCAACACAAGAATATTTTTTGGTAAAGCTTCTTAAAACCACTTCACTTTGGGCCAGCTGCTCTGACCCTGCCCTCTCTACTCACCTACCTGGCTGAAACTGATACTTTGAAGATATTCTGAATCTGTCTATTTCCTGCCTCGAGTGATTTGATGATCCAAATTACACTTTCACCTTCTGAACTTTTTGGGTTACTGTAATTTACTGTAGTAAGCTTGTACTCTTGTAACCTTCGAGACGATGATCATGATATTATACTCAACAGTCTTGATGGAAGGTGCCAAAAAAAGCTGCAGTGCAATTATCTCTTAACAATGTTCACTTCTGGGATGGATCTTCTGCCATTTGGACATCACTGCAACACTTTTCTTTTGGTGCATTTTCAGTTGTTTGTTGGTTGATAGTTTGTTTAACAGTCCTATCAGACCAAGACTGGATAATTGTAAGTATGGTTAAAGAGGTAGTTATAACATACAATCATTTCATAGTGAAGTAAGTCGATTATCGTCAATCATGTCACATTGGGGAATGTTGTAAAAATGTTGGTCTGAACAGGGAAATTTTACAAGCCTAAAAACACGCGGAAAAAAAAGAAAGACAGACCATGAAGCAACTGTGCCTAGGTCACAGACCATGAAGGAAATACCCTTTGGAATTTCTCTTTGATAGTAGCTCTTCACTTTGGAATTTCTCTTTAATAGTAGCTCTTCACTGTGCAGATGTGGAGACCAAATTCTTTTTTATTATCAGGTTAGAAGTGAAAAACTATAATTGGTTAGGTAACCATAATCACACATTCCAATCTGTTTGATTTTTTTTTCACCCAGATCTCTCAAATAACACTCTCAACAACAACAACAACAAAAATCAATTACAATTGCTTATGTAACTGTCTTTAAGTGGTACACTCATGTGATCAGCACACACAATATGAATATGAAAGTTAATCACAGAGTATGGCGTTTTAGGGAGGCTTCATGACTTTAGCACAAAATTAGTCAAAAGGCAAAAAATGTTATCATTCAAAAAGTACATTTCGTTTTCACATCATTTCTCAAATAGTTTGCCAGATATATATGGTCTGTACCAAGTCTGAGTTTTCTGACTGCTTGTGTTCAAACTACCCCAGGTTTTATTCAAGTGGTTACTTTTTGAAGATTTTCTTCCTCCAAGGAAAATAAAGACAGCAGCCCTTACATTCCTTTAAAATGAAGATCCAGAACACCACTACTTAACTAAGACATACCTGATATAGTGAGACATCAATCTGTAGATGGGTGATCCAGGCCCACGTTTCCTTCTTCCATGTGGCACACAATGACATGAAGTCTGTGAACAAGACAACAAAACATGCAACGACACCATTTGAACCACCCCTCCCCCTCTCCTTTTTCTTAAAAAGACATTCATTGTTTTCATAATATCCCAATCATCAGTCTTTAACATTTCGGGGAATCACTAAAGGAAAGAAAAATGAAATGGTAAGCAGACAGGCTAACATTCTGACCATGACTATTAACCGCCTGACTATCTCACCTGTAAGTGGTTCATGAATGTAGACTGCGAACTAACAACTCACCATAGTTTTCTCATAACTGACATCCATGAGCCATGGTCTACTTTGTAGTGTCACAGTGAACAAAGGACTGATTCTTAACTGAAGTTTGAACAATCTTTTCTCGAGGGAAGAAGAGCAACCTGCAGCACTGCTCGCTGGTGCTTGACTGAGACACATTATCAGGCCTACTGAACCTGGAACTGTTTTGTACAGGCTGTGAAATTCATTTCAGCAAATCCTGTATCTGAAATTCTGATTATTTATTTCCAATACACTGTAAAATTGACTATCTCAGTTGTACTGAATCAAAATGATTTTGTATTAACTGAGGATGAAACGTAGATCAAATAACCACAAACTGATTTCTACAGATGTCACCAATTGATTTCCATTATAGGAGAGTTTGCAAATTGTTACTGCCCTTTGCACAGATCCAAATTACTCCCTGAACATGTTGAGCGATCCTTTCTTCTACCATGCACTTCACTGATCTTGGATCGCGAACCGAACAAATCAGACAATTAAGAACAAAGACATGAGCTCTGAGACTGCGAAATAATAATAACAAAATTTTATATGCGCCCCACCTCTGATGAGCTCAAAGCACTTACAAAGTGTGAATAAAAGCATAAACTACAGTAAACAGCTGTATTCATGCCAAAGATAGAAAGAAAATAGAGGCAAACTTCATAAATATTAAGCAAGAAATAAACAAGTCACAAATATCGTCTGCTCCAACACCCGTGAGATGCATCGCAATGGGCACAGCATCAGCACGTAACTCTAATCCCCAGTGGAGTTGTTGGCTCTGCATTCCCCGCAAACCCCTACCCCCAACCCCACCTGCACCCCCAACCCATACCCTCACCCTAATACATGATCTAAACATCGAAGATGTTGACTGTCAGGTCTCGCCCCTGTGGAGGTCCTCCTTTTTACACAATACACAAACTAAGTTCACAATCTAAAAGTTAGTTCAATTAAGCACAGCCTCGACGAAACTGCTCCACAAACTACAGGTGGGGAGTGTTCTGAAACACTGCAATCAGATCACTGACTTTAACTTTCATAATACATGACCAGTCAGACCCGGCTGCAGTACAGTTGGATCCTGCTGGTGACCGAGTATCCCCGACTCCTGGCATCAGCCTTAGTCAAGCACTAGCCATGAGCCAATGGTTGTCTGATCACAGCTCTCTTAAAGCTTGCACGCACAAAGTGGACAGTTTTAACAGGTCTGGGGCTTTGACCAAGTCAACGACAGTTCCTTGATGCGGTCAGTGGTCATAAGGTTGAATTGGTGAGAGATGAGGGGCTGATAGGTGGTCACCTACTGAAACCTACCTAAGGGGCATGGCGTAAGTTTCTCCTTCATTGCGGGGCTCGCTGAATGCAAAATAGTGAGTTCTGTCTCGACAACTTGCCAACAGGCTATTTTTTTTTGTGAGCTGGGAGCTGTTGTCACTGCAAAGGGACGGAACAGAAATTATGCTTATGCCCTGGTTTATAGGAATACCAAGCGAGAACAACCGCCCAATAGTCAAGGGGTTGAGTATAATTTTCAAATGTATAGACATACTTAGTGAAAACATATATAATATATATATATATATATACACACACCAGTTTACTTGCTTGTTCTGTGTGCCTCTTACCTGCACGTTGTGCTGGACGACTGAACTGCACTGGCTTGGAACCGTGAGCCTGAACTGATTCACCATAGGAGAAACAGTTACTGTACTTTTTTTTGTTGTTGTCTGAAAACGTTTCTTCTTTCTCTTCGGTAAAAGCTTTCCTTTCCAGCATTACATTCCATCACTAAATCATTTCAGACAAGAACAAAGGCCATGTGACAGAAGATGGGCTCTTCCTCTGATGTTGGCTTTTCCAAGTCCCAGAACAACCTGCCAGGTGAAATGAAAAGTACGCAATAAACTATATCACTGCCAGTAATTGCCGTTATCCCGTAACTCCTGATCCGACCATCAAGGCTGACTCTACATGTCAAGTCCATTCCCTTGTTAAGTTGTTTGGGAAGGGCTGAGCTTTGCAACTGGAATCGTCGGCTCCAGCACCTGTGGAATGCATCGCAATGGGCACAGCATCAGCACGGAACTCTAATCCCCAGCGGAGTTGTTGGCTCTGCATTCCCCGCAAACCCCTACCCCCAACCCCACCCTGCACCCCCAACCCATACCCTCGCCCTAATACATGATCTAAACTTCAAAGATGTTGACTTGTCAGGTCTCACCCCTGTGGAGGTCCTCCTTTTTGTAGAGCAGTTCGTAGCACTTGAGGGCCATGGTGAAGTTGGACAACAAGGCCTGGGAGTTGGGGATGCTGCTGGAGGGCTCAATGTGCACCTGGATGGAACTGTCTGACTTGTGCTTTTTAGCTCTGTGGCTACAGCAAGGAAACATACAGAGAAAGCACTGACTGTCATTTTCAGACTCTAAAGCGCTCTGGTAAGCAAATCCCACCCACAAAATATCCATTTGAACTTCATTAAAAGAAAAAAAAAAAACCAGCAAATAAGCTGCAACCAGTAGATAAGCTACAGCAAAACAGCAGTGAAAACTGAAAAACAAGAAAGTGGAGCAACTCAATCTCAGCAAGCAATGAAAAGCACGAATTGTGCACACGTGTCACACCTTAGCCGTCACTGGAATAAGTAATGAATTAGGAAAATTTCTATTCAAATTTCCCTGGAGTAAGAGCAAAAAATTAATTTGACTGACATTTTTTTTTCCTTTTTTCAAAGAAAGTAAACCTGTCCTTACAAACGGCAAATGTTGAAGTTAGGCAGTGACAGCAGCACTACAGGCACAAATTTCACAGAGGTATTCATTTTGGAAACTATCACTTGTGGTAAAATTATAAAGGAGATTGATTGTTACTTTCCCATAAACACTGATAAACTTTTGCACAAAAGATCATTCTTCCTCCACAAACGACCCAAGGAAATCAACACTGATGAAGCCAATGTGATCGAGTTAAAAATCTCAGTCAGTTGCAGACCTTTGGACTGGGTGATGAAGTTGCATTGATTCAAATAGGAAATTGCAGACAAACGAAGACAAGCTGTCAAATTTCAAATCCTGGTTTTCAGTAAAAAAAATAAATAAAAAAAAGAACTGTACATAGCCACTGTTGGTAAAGGGGTGAAAGTTGGAAAAGGAAATTTACAAACAAAAGTAGTTTAACAATATACCTACAGGTCCTAAGAAATGCCTTATCCCCAACTGGCATGGAACAATGCCATATCATCAGGATTTGAGGGGAAAAAGATGGGACACCAGGGAGCTAACTCCATCTCCAAGCCAGGTCCAGCCAAGGGTGAAGAGCAGACACGAAGATCTGGTTCATGGGCAACTGAATATCCCAACCTACAGTAGACTGAGCCACAGCATCGCTCAGCACCTATTGAAGAAGGCATACAACATCCTTCATCCTTCCACATAGTACCTTTCCTGAGGTGAGATTAGGACAGATAAAGGAAGGACCAAAAGAACGTCAGACAATCAGTAAAAAAGGCACACCACAAGACAAAAAATACAGAGGAGACAGTTAAGAAGGACCAAAAGAACCACTGACAATCAGTAAAAAAAAAAAAAAGGCACACCACAAGACAAAATATACAGAGGAGACAGTTGACAAGGACCAAAAGAACCACAGACAGTCAGTAAAAAAGGCACACCACAAGACAAAAAATACAGAGGAGACAGTTTGGGATATAAGGCATACTGCGAGACAACCAATAAATAAGAATTGTTTGGGATAAAGCCAATAGGGCATACCTTGAGACAAGCAAGGACTAGTAAAATTTGTCCAGAAACTACAGAATTTTCTTGAATGTCAGAGGAATACAAACAACACCTGAAACAGAGTCCTGAAAAAACCCCTCAAAGACAGCGCATACAAACAACACCTAAAACAGAGTAAAAAAAAAACAAACCCGAAGACAGCGACTTCACACAAATGCCTTGCAAGAGGGGAGGAGAAGGATCAAAATAACAATCTGGGAAAGTGTCTTTATCACCAGCCAAGGATTGTAAATGACAATATTAGCGAGTGAAGAATATTAGAAACAGTAACACCAACATTATCACAGTCATCATCAATGTCCAAAAGTCCTCTTCCTCATCACCTGAGACGCATTCTCACTGAATATATCTTCACTTCTTCTGTCGGAAAGCATCCAGTACTCCCAGCCATGATCTCCCGAAGTTTGCCCTTTTGCAACAGGAACCCCTCATGAACACGCAACCATCTGGCAACTTTCCAAGCCTGTGCAATGTCGTGAGCTTGCTTGTACTAGGGAGACCCGCCACTGCTATCACTCCCCAACCACACCCCTTCAATTACAAGGTGCTCAGGAGTCGCGAGCATAGAACAGAGGGGGGAGATGTCGTCCTGTCTCCACTGTCAGAATGGACATAGCAGAGAGGGTTGGCTGACTCTCATGCCAATACTGGCGGACCATTATAGAAACTGATGCAAACATTCTCACAGGAATTGCAAAGCACAAATGGAGAACAGTTACTATGGATGACGCAGTCCTTATGCCAACTGTTGAGAGAGCATCACCTGCGATAGGAAGAGCAAATACAACAGGCCATTGAAGTAGCAGGTTTCACAGTCACCAAGGTGAATGACAAAGAGGGCAACACCAAGGTGAACGACCAAGTGGACGACAGCTATTGCAACAAAGCCACAATACAACATACCTTCCGGGAATTTTCTACCAAAATCCCAAGCTGAGAAGCCCAAGAATGAGAAGCTTCACCCTCCAAGTAGGAAACTGAGGTGAATGGTGGTTTGGGGAGATCCATAACGAATGAAAAAAAAGTCGGAAAAATCGAAGAGCTGAAAGAGGCATGCTCCTCCCCGAAGGAGAAAACTGAGCTAGTTCTAGTACGGCGCGATGTTATGAACTCACTATAGGCGATCTCACTCTAGTTGGCCTATCTGGGATTGAAGTGAACTTAGCTCCCATGATCTCCCCCATTTGTTTTTTTGTTCGTTATCCTGATGATAAGGAATTGTTCCATGACTGGCATTTGTCTGGACAGGTAAGTTTGAGGAAAAAAAGTATTGGCTTGTAACCGGAAAATTATGACATAAATCAGCAGAAATTGCAAGGATGTGCGAGTAGGTTCCCCCCCTCTTCTCCAGTTCCTCCCTCATTTTCCATCACAAATCACAGACCATCACTTATAGTATGGACTTTTTGCACACGTGTTTGTGTCCAAATGTGTAAATGTATGTCACACAGCGAGTGTGTGTGGATGCACACACACATGAGCTCGTGTGCATATAATGGCATATAGAGATGTGCGTACGTGTATCTAGATCCTTTGAAGAAGGATTTTCTTCTACTCTCTGATATGTCACACACTCTACTGAAAACAACAATCGACACTGTCATACTCACTGAAGGACGGCATCATCACCGTCTTCAGGAAACCCTTCCAAGAGAACAATGGGAGTGTGGGATCCACAGCCACTGACTGAAACAGATAGCACCACCCAAATCAGCATTATCTTATGTCGTGGTTGACAGTAATATAGTGCACGTACTGACAGGTCGAGCACAATTCAAGCCTCTCTTAAATTCTGTGTGAGACATTTAGTGCATATATGAAGTGTGCTAACAATGTCTGTGTTTGAGTCTTTTACACAAACCCTTTCTGAATGAACGCTCCCAAATGAGAGTTCCCATACACACAGGGCAATAAGTAATAGAGATGGCATTTATGATGCAAAAAGCTTGAGAATAAGGAATGTTGGACTTTTGTTTGCGTCACAACAGCGTTTTGGCATTAGCTAGCACATGTCTTAAACCATACTGAGTATTGTTCATGGTTTACCCTTTCTATCGATGTGACAATAGGCCTTTGAATTAAGAGGCATAACAACAAATAAAATCAATCATCCACTGCCAAAGGAAATGATTTGTTATATCACATCCCCTGCTAAAGAATTAAAACAATTTTTACAAAATGAGTACAAAATGGGAAGTTGTCTTACCTGGAAGGTTAATAATCCAGAACAAAGATTAAAAAAGGTTAAAAAAACAAAAAACAAACTGTGAAGTAAGGGAGTCTGACTAGACAGAAATCTTTTCACAAGGTATCCCAGTAACAACCAGGCCCGAGAGACACAGACACCTGCAGTGTTGGTCACAACATTTGAGCAGCCTACTCATTAACTGGTTGAAACTCCACTGTGTGGTTCTAGTCTTCCCATCGGAGTCCATAGCATGCTCATCTCTTGGTAAGAAGTGGCCATAGCCAAACAATTCAGCATGCTCATCTCTTGGTAAGAAATGGCCATAGCCAAACAATTCCACAAACAAGATGCCTCTGATGGGAAATGAGCCCACCACCTCCCATCTCTATGTCCATGATGCTGCACCACTGCAGCTAGTGGAACTAATAGGACCTATATCACGAAAAGTTTTTTTTTTCCTTTTTTTCCGAAAAAGGCAAAGAATAAAAAATACAAATGAATACTTAGAAAATCAAAATAAAAAAAAAGAAAAGGAAAAACCAGGATGAAAGACAGTAAATTCAGGTGACCAGTATTACCTGAAGAGATGTCCATGTCGATGTGACTGACATAGAAGTAGAAACTCTGCATGAACATCACCACAGCCATGTACACCACCTGCTTCAGGCCGCTGTCGCTCTGCGTCTGCTTGGCCCGGTTGTACTGCGAGATCAAGTAGTGCCACTGGGCATCCCTGTCAGAAAAAACAGAAAATCACAATGCATGTTAGCGCATACGTTTTTCCTCCAATAGCTTAGAACCAAGCTGAATAGATAGGACAACATTAGGGCAGTCCTCACACAGACATTTGCAATTATAGCCCCAGGAAACCACACAGGGTCTTTTCACAGCTGTCAACATGTTGGGAAAATGAGTGATTATTGTCAGCTGGACACGCGTCCGCAGTGTCAAGAAAAATGATTGATTTTCACTTTTTTTCCAATAATAAATCAACACTGTTCCCAGATGGAAGGCAAGTCTGTAAACTGCAGTTTGTCAGTTTCAAACAACTGGCTACAGCGAGCTGTTTGTCCAATTTCCATACAAGCAAAGTAATAGCAATCAGAAAAGAACTAAAAACAGCTGTTCTAAACAGTAGAGAAAGACCTGATTTCAGACAAAAACAATAATGTTTGAAGCCTTTTTTTATTTTGGGGGAGGGGGGGGGGATGAACTTAATAAAGAAATGATATTCATCATATCAAATCATGCACTGATCAAATCAAATCAAACAAAACTGAATTCGGAACCTGGACTTGTTGAAGATATCCGGCTCAAACTCCCAGCCCAGGCGCTGACCAACCAGAAGGAGCAGCCTGAACAGACTGCCCCATGGGTCAATCACCTGGTTCTCACGCTCCAAGAGGCCAGCAACAGGTGGGAGGCGGTTTAAAGAGGCTTTACTCGGGGATAACAAATCTGCAAAAACAAGAAAACCCATACCATAAATGAATCAGTATGGGGAGTTACTATCATGCACTTGGTTCTGACTAGTTATACAACATCTCAAAACAAGTTATTCAATTTCCATGGAATTTCATCGGCAGAAAAGGACTACAGGATTTGATATGTGAAGTCTATGCATTGGGAACCAGGGAATGAAGGGAGCGGGTGAAGTGAAGAGAAGGTAGCTCGGCTGAAAGCGTCTCTAACCACCTTGTGTTTCAGCTGACAACTATGGGGTTTAAACAGAAAATGCATTTCTCTACAAATCACTGTTAACATTCACATCTAGCATCAGTCAAGCTTTATTCTACATTACGTTATAAGCCTTCTTCAAAAATGACTCCCACCCCCCACCCACCCCCACATTTTAAAACAAAGTTTTGAAGTTCTAGATTTTTTCACAAAGTTCGTGAATTTCTAAAATTAAAAAACAATTTGGAAGGGTTGGCAGCTATCTGTATGATATTCAAATATTAGTGCTGGGGAGAATTTACTCTCATTTAATTCCATTTTTGCATGTTTTAGGGTAAAAATCAAA
The DNA here is from genome assembly GCA_033310375.1 of Conus canariensis. NCBI lineage: Eukaryota > Metazoa > Mollusca > Gastropoda > Neogastropoda > Conidae > Conus > Conus canariensis. The sequence goes on along the minus strand of CM065730.1, from coordinate 22,771,303 downwards.
TCTGTAAGGTTTGTTTTAAAATCTAGTAGGTTTAGAACATAGGAAACCTTGACTGCGTATGATTGTTGTTCACATACATTTCTGCTCTAGAACACAAGTTCAAAACAAACGCACACAGGCAGTTTAAGAAAAACTGTATAAACTCACCTCCTCCCCCACTGGACCCATCTCCACTGCCTGGCTGTGTGATGTAATTGATGTAGAATTCTATAGCCAGCTCTAGCCAGAAATACAGTGAAGGGGGAGTCAGTTTCACCCCTGATCCCCTCTGCAGCACTAGTGGCATGACATCGCACACTGAAAACAATCAAAATTTTTTTTTAATTGCTTCAGAAAAGAATCTCTGAAAACAATTGTATATATACTCATAAATCTGTTCACATCACATATTGCTTTATCTCTCCCCAGACATAGGAATGCTACAGCAATCCACCACAGAACATTGCTTTTCATACTGAAGAATGCTGCAGCAGCCATCACCTGTTTAAACCAGGTATCTTGCTGCCAGTGTGACATGTGACGTAGCAAGCTAAAAATACCATCGTCAGCCCTTTCCCAAAGAAATGCAAACGCTGATCAGGTGACCATCTATGCTGTGTGTTGGTGGAACAAAGACTGGTTTCATCATTACCACCCAGACAGGCATTTTGGCAGGCGCCAAATTCAAATCACATTCATCACGTAGCCAGGAAAAAGCTTAAAAATCTTCAGAAGGTCCATGATCCAGTGCCAGACTTCCTAATGGGCAAGCCCCCCCGGAGCTGAAGCTTTTTTTTTTTTTTTCAAGATTTGCAAATTCCTGCGAGTTTAACAGTATGCTCAAGCCATCCTACACTCTAACAATGCTTGATGCCTGCAGCCTTGTCAGTGCCTCTTGATGATGCTTTTCTCAGCTGCCAAAACATTTTGATCCCACTGACTTTTTTGTCTTTAGTTAACCAAAACAAGTTTTGAGGTGCTGGCAGAAGCCTTGACAAATCAAAGCAGAATAAATCAATGAACTAAGATTGTGCACTTGAAACCTGACAGTCTCGATCCTACATATCCTCCCCAAATTTTCACATCAGGTTTATGCAAATCTCAAGAACAGTCATGGAGACCTGAAATCAGGCTAAAATCTGAAGTCTCATGACTAGTTTATGACCTGTACAACCACTCTGGTAGGAATGGAGAGAGCGGGAAGCCTCTCTTGGTTCTGGTCATGCCTAAGCTTAGGCTCAACCATGAGCCCCTTATCCCAACTCTTTCCTTGTTTGCAAAACGCAACTTGAATCATAGGACATCTTCTCACTGTTCCATCGCACAACATGGATGTGACGATAGCTTTGCATGCATTGCCATCATGTACACTTTCACAAAAAAAATGAGGTGGAAGCTCCGGTGTACACTGTTTACACTGAGTCAGTCTTTCGTTACTGACTCAGTGACCGACAGTTTTGTGGCTTCTGGCAAAACATAATTCGTCTTGTGAATCTGAGGCAGTTGATGAAATTTTGTTTGAACAGCCTACCTTCACAGCTGATTATCAGTGCCTGATGAGACCGCTGCAGATTAATTCAATAACAGTTCACAACCTGTTCAGCTATTTTCTCTGCATGATTTTTAACTTCAAAGAGTACTATTATACACCTGTTTCTAAGCGATGTAAAGTACTGTTCCTGGCCAAGCAGATGTGTTGTACTATTCATGGAGTACTCCACATGCACCATAGTCCTTCTGATGATACCAGACCCGAGGTGAGAACAAGATTTCAAGTTGCCAACCAGGCATTCCCTGATCAAACAAAACAATCACACAAAAATTGGGCTTGCCTCTCAATGGCCTTAATCCCAACAGTTCATTCCCGCAGTCAGACATACAACCAGCTCCAGGCTTCTTCTGTTACAGTCCAAATTTCACAGTACTGCTTAAACTTATATGACTAGAAACTGGAAAGTACCACAACAAAAATCTGTCTATTCTTTAAAAGCAAAAATCTGTCTATTCTTTAAAAGCACACAAACACTAAGATTACCCAAGTAATTTTTTGCTATAGGATTTCTAGTCTATTCTAAAAAGTTTTGAACAGGGATGAATGATAAAATGACAACATTACATTTCCTCCTTTTGCTCCTTACCAAACAATTTGCGGTAGCAGTTGACTGGCGGCATGTTGGGTACCCGAGACTCCTCAGACCTCAGCAGCTCCACCAGTCGTAGCTGAAAGAGGATCAATGGATAGCACATCACACTGAACAAACTGAGGACCATGACTCATCTGTATGAATTTATTCACCCTTAAAGTTTGGTCTGTTCATGATTCGAAACAAAGCTGAACAAAAACTTCAACACTGAAAAAAGAAAAAAAACAACAGTACATCAAGACACACGCATAAAATGATGCAAATATTATTCACACACAAACAAAACCACCCTCATAGTAACATGCACTGTCACCCTATCATGTAGGGGCTTTTCTGTGTTTCTCACCAAACTGGGACCACAAATGCATCCACTGTATACAGGTAACCTCGGACATGCCTTCCCAAAATCGCTCCATCCGGAAAAAATGATGTGACAATCAGAAACACACTGCAATTTTCATGAATTTTCAGGAACGCCATATTTTTGTTAAATTAGTTTGATGCTGTGCAAATGTAAATGCATAAAAAAAAAAAAAAATGGAATGAAAAGATCTACACAGCCAAACCCTCAGGAAATACAATGAACGACAGCTATACATGTTTACAACAACAACAGAAAAAGGAAAACTGATTTGTGCACAATCTGCAAGTGCGCATTTTCCATCAGTCATGGTGGCCATGATGATGATGTTAGTGTGGGACTACGCATGCATGTATGTAAAATGTGCCGCCCATATTTTTTTAATCGTTCATTTTACTGCCATAACATGACACACAAGACAAACACACATACAAATGCATGCACACAGACTTACACATGAATGAACAAACAAATAAGCAAAAAAGAAAAACCCTGTTTGATCTCAACAGCTGAAGATCTCTCATCTAAATAATGACCTGCATTTGAACATCATTTGGATGACCGTTACCTCATGAAACATTTTGAAACTGACATCTACTGTGAATATTTGAACTAAAACAAACCAAACCAAAACCAACTAAGAGAAACGACTGTAATACACATTCGAGCATTTTGTTAAGCTATACTTTTTTGTACTGTGGTGTGCAAAGTGTACTTGCAGTAAAACATGAACTACACTGGAAGTCTACGGGTGTACAGGTGTGTTGTGACCAAGAGGTTTCAATTCTGCTGCTCTATGTTAGGACTTACTCCATGCTCTTGCGCCAAACTGGGGAAGTTCCTCATGGCCAATAAAAGCAGACGACATCGTTCCAAGGTGTTGGAGATCTTCTCCGCTACCATTAGCAGCATCTGGCATTGTACGTGCGTTGGAATGGCAGCGAAAATATCTGCGGGCAAAAATAGCAAATGTCAATACAACAGATGAGCAGAGAAGCTGCAGAGGAAATACAGTCTGTTGCAAAGCATGATGAACCACAAAACGATGACAGAAAGAAAAAATATTCTGGGAAAAAAAAATTTTGGAGGCATGTCCATGCGCTTTTTCTCTTGCCAAATACCTGAACCACCACAAACACATGCACACTATAACACAACCATCACTATGATAATCAGCAACAACTATCACTCTTAATTATTTTCATTAATATTTCCTTATCATCATTTTTCCTGAAATATTTTCAAACTGACAATTCATGATTTACTTGACAAACTTCACATGAATATGAATCAATAGTAATAACACACACACACACACACACAAACACATGCACGCATGCACACGCATACACGCATGCACACACACACACACACACACAACACACACACATACACACGCACACGCACATACACAAACTGGAATGAAACTATGGTCCAAGGAGCTTGAAGTAAAGTTGAGGGTGAGAAATCGGTTTTTATAACCACAGTAATCACTTAGATTAGAACAAGAAAATTTTTAGATGACAAGCTTCAACTCAATCAACACACACATCAAGAAGAACCCAAGCTGACGGTCTGCCCTTACCAGTGAGCAGCGTGTGATGATGTTCACTGGAGTCCGTCTGTAAAGCTTCCAGCATGCCCTGCACCTCCTCCCATAGCTGACGCTCAAGAGGAAAACTGCGAAACCTGAGACAGCCAACTTACTTTGTGAAGCCTTCCTTTTATAATCATGAAGCATGATTTAGTTAAAAAAAAAAAAAAAAAAAAAAAAGAGATTTCATGTTGAGAATTCACCCAACAGTGTGTGTATATCTTTTTTGTACATGCATGTCCTTGTGCTTGCAGGTGCATTGCTAGTGATTACATGATCGCAAGAAACATGTTGACCCAATATGATTTATAACGAGTTCATATAAAACCCTGTGAGCTCACATGAGAAATGGGCACTTGAAAAATGTTATAATTTCATTCATTGTCATCTGATAAGTGATATTGAATGTCTGGATTTCACCTCACTTATTTACGAATCTAGTTTACTTTCACGGCATGTATTCTTCAGAATGCTTGAACAGGATGGATAAAACTTTTTAAAACTAAACCATAAGGCATAATGTTATGAGAAATATCTGAGGAGCACAATGAAGAAAGAGGCAGACAGCAACATACAGATTTAGAATTTAATTCAGTCCCCGAAAGCATAAATGATACAAGCATGACAGTTTTAATTTTTTTTTTTTTTTTTGATGTCTGTTAAACACTCTAACACCACCATACTGACATTTCAGAATATGTTTATTCTCAATTTCTTCTCTCTCTATTCACTGTAACAAATGTGATAAATACATCGGATCTGAAAAAGAAAGGTTCTCTCACCAATGGCAGATGAGTAAAACTGTTATATTGCAGAGGACACAACATTTATTTTTTAAACTTCAAAGGTAACTGTTTTCATTACATATAAAAAAAAATCAAACAAACAACTTATCATAAAAAAAACTTACATTTCCTCCAAGTGTTTAGCTGCTTCATTGACATTGCGACTTGCCTTCTCAACTTGATATGATTCAAACTGCAAAAGGGGCACACCAAAATATCAGAGATTCTGAAAGCTGGAACAATAAGCAGTCAATCAAGATATGCATGCCCAGGAGTAAAGACAAGAGTATAGCCCTGTACAACACATGCAAGCATACCACAGGCAGGTCAGGGGTGCGGAATTTGATTCCTGTCATCTTTCCCCATCCATTCCAGCCTTCCCCTTAAGAGTGAATATACATACCAGCCAAAAGTTCACCTTCTAAATGTTCAAGATTTGATTCTTAGGATATGGTTCCAACAGGTATTCTATTTCTAATCACACAGGTGGTTTAAGATCATTATCAGTCTCATATTTCTCTTGTCTTCAACAGGCTACTTGGATGGAATATCAGATCACCAGCATCATCATGACAATGTGTGGAATACTGGTAAAAAAAAAAAAAAAAAAAAAAACTTGACAGATAATGATACTGTTTTACAAATCTGTTTCATGCGTTTGTATGCTATACATAACAATTTTATAAATGACATGTATAGGGTATAATGTTATCAAACATTGATGTAAAAGTCACAAAGATCAAAAGGGAAATAGGAGTCAGATTTGACAGCCCACTGTGCTTTGGCACACAAACCGCGACCAATCAAAAGAACAAACTGATAATAGAATCTTTTCTGTTTTCACAACATAATTATAACAAATCAGTTGTGATAGTCTACTGTGCTTTGATCGATACTGAGACCAATCAAATTAATAATTCACAATTCAGAAAATCGTATTAAAACATATGATAACGATTAAATAAATCAGTTACAAAAAATGTTGAAATGTACTTTTTGTGTGAATGCAGAATGGAGTCTGCTGTACCTTTAAACAAAGGTTATGGCATGTGACATTAGGTCCAGTAACAATGGCTTCTCACCCCACTTACCCACTATCTCAAAACCTCAAACTTTCTTCATGTAATTAAGGTATGATTGAATGCATCAATCACACGAAACTCAGCAGACATTCACAAAATTAAAAATCAAGAACCTTTATAAAATACAAACTTGTACTAAATTATGGGCCCTGTTCGGAACTGTCCCCTCCCCCATGCTCTTCCCCCTTCCCCCAGGTGGCATGGACGAAGTGACCTTCAGCATGAATTATTCTTGACTCTCAACCACATATACGGTTGCATGATATAGTGCAAAGACATTCCTGCAAGCCATTTTGCTGAGGTAAGTTTGTGCAACGCTGCCATGATTATTCTTAATTCTGAACTCTGCTTTCAGTTTCAACTAACCAGACCGACGAATCCAAAAGGAACTCGTTAAGTCCTTGTAATTTAAAAAGATTCTACTTTTTTCACTTTTACGAGTTCTGCAGAGTTTCAAGTGACCTGATAGTGATGTGTTTGATCATACCTATCTTTCTTTTGTGGCTCTGACTCTGAGATGTGAGATGGTAGGTAAGTGGGGAGTGAGGAAATTTAATGTTGATTAGTGTTGGAAAATTTGCATGCATAAAGCAGACCTATACATTTGTTATGATAAAGATGGGACGTATAAAGGCTCGTGAGAGCCTAACCTAGTCCCTAATTTACTACTACTACTAATTTTCGGAAGAGGCCAGTTTGGCCGTTGGTATGGATGACACGTTACACATATCATGCACCTTCCCCGAAGTTGGAGTATGGCTGCCTTAATGGCGGGATAAAAAACGGTCATACACACGCGAATGTCAGAATAATTATCTTGATTGTGGACACTCTTCGGAAAGAAAAAAGAAGAACCCGACTACAGCTAAGTTGACGTGACTTTCCCTACCTGTATTACAAACGAAGTAGGAAACAAAGATTTGGCTGTAATCAGCCAAGCCTTAGAAGCGTACGGATCAGTCTTGGAATATTTTCTTGCCCGAAAAACCAAGTAATCGACATCTGACATGTGTGTTCCTTCCATTTTTCCCGCAGCCGCCATTATTTCGTTTCGATATTGGTTTTAATCTACAAGGTCACTTCCGTTTGGGTTAGCTTCAGTCCACTGATACAAATTAGGCCCAAACAACTACGCCTACAATCAAGACTGCATGCATAGCTGAGAACAACCACAAAAATGCAAACAAACGAGCAAGGATTCAGCACAGCCGTGGGATACATTTTTTTTCTTATTCAGAAGCTATCTGATCAACAGCCCCCTCCTCCCGAAAAAAAGAAGAACAAGAACAAGAAGATTTCAATGCAAGCACAATTCAATTCAATTCAATTCAATCAACTTTATTGTCCATCGGAAATTTTTCTTCTGCTCCACATCATTTCACAAGTACATAAGACATTACAAAAAGACATTCTTAATCGTTACATAAAAGCCTGTGTTAGCATATGTATTTGTATATACATCAACACTCACACACCCCTCCCCCCCCCCCCCCCCCCCCCCACACACACACACACAACACGCACACGCATACACACATGAAATAAACATTAAATCCATAAGACATAAAACATTACATAGATTGTAAAAACAAGACATAAAAACACAAACTCACCCGCACCAATGCCCAAATACTGAAACACACACACATGCGTACACACACACACCCCCCCCACACACACACACGTGCGCGCGCGCGCCACGCCACACACACACACACACACACACACACACACACACACACACACACACACACAGTCATAATCACGGTAAAAGCATAATATTGTAAACTGAATTGTTCATGTCTGAGAGATAAGGGTAATGGCAGTCAATCACAGGCTTTAGTGTTTAAAATGCTAATGGCACTTGGTATAAAAGACTTCTTGAAGACATTCTTCTGTGCTCTGGGCATTCTGTAGCGTCTTCCTGATGGAAGTTTTTCAAGGTGGCAGTGGAGTGGGTGTGAGCGATCAGAGGTAATATTCACAAATTTCCTGATTACAGAAACAGTATAGACTTCTCTGAGAGCAGATTGCTTTTTCCCTATAACCTTACTTGCCTGATTGACAATTCTGGCGAGCTTTGCTCGATCTTTCTCTGAAAGATTTCCAAACCAGACAGTAATGTTGAATGACATTAGACTTTGTATTAAACTTACATATACCTTTTCTAGTACATGTTGACTGACATTAAAACTACGTAATTTTCTCAACAGAAACAACCTTTGATTTGATTTTTTGAAGATACTGTCAGTATGTTGACTAAAAGACAGCTTGTGGTCAATGTGTATACCAAGGTATTTGAAACAGTCAACAGCTTCTATTGTCTGTCCATTTATCACAACTGGTTGAAATGAACTATCTGATGTTGAAAAGTTTAATACAAGTTCTTTGGTCTTACCACAATTAAGTTGCAAGAAGCTGAATCTTCATGCCCCCTGTTTGTCCAGTCATCGACTCAACTCTTCAAACATGTGGCTGTCGAAAGGTTGACGCAGGAGCACAAGGCAACAAAACAACAAATCAAAGCCGAACAGGCTACTAAAGCGCTGGCTTGCTCTCAACCTCCGAGAATGCCTCCGATGTGTGGAATTCAGGAACCCATAAAATTATCCAGGACGTTAAGGCTGCGCAGCGCAACGCACCACGCTTTGGGCGTCTATAGGCCAACATCAAACGTGTCTGCTATGATTGAAAAACTGAAGAAGAGGACTGCCGCCAGTCTCACAATTTTCTTTAATTTCAAGTCACAAGAAACAACTCCATGTCAAGAGCAAAAACCTTGAGACACTCAAAACCAGAAAAAGGAGGAAGAGCTAGAAGAAGTATGCTAGTCATAATGTTGATCTGGCTTTTTGTCTTGCACCCGTTTCTTTACTCCCCTCGCCTCTCATATCCCTCGCCTCAAGGATAAGATAGCCACCTCGCGAGTTCTCGCGTCAGTGAAACTCGTATTGGAAATGGAAGATGGCCTAGCCTCAGCCCCGGCCAGAACAAAACGCAATGTGTTATCAAAACCTCAGCATATCTCAGAAATTAAACTTCATAAAGTGAAAACAAATGCTTCATAATCCTATTTTAGACAGCGCACGTTTCATTTTGCTCACAGTTTTGCATCGGTCGTATCTGTCGTTAATCATGTCTCTCCATTTGTGTTTGAATATAGGATAACAGGCATGTTGTGATGCTATCAACTCGTGGTCTGTTTGTGCGTGGATGTGATCAGCAAAGGCACTTGTGTTACTAAAGTTGCCTATCCCGTAGACATGTCAGTCTTCTTACCACACCTTAATTGTTCATATCTCTCAGTCGACCGAACAACGAAATACGATTAAAAACAACAACAACAAAACAACAACAAAAAAAACGCAATGAATACTGTCTTAGGTCTTTCCCGTAACTACCTCCTCCGCCACCCCCAGTACACACACACACACACACACACACACACAACATATTTGGATTTTTGTCTCCCATAGTTTATTTGTCGATTCCCATTGAAACCCATACAGCACACAATGGGCATGTTCCGCAGTCAAGTCGGTCAGTACTAAAGCTTACACCGTTTGCCGAAAAACAGTCACAATCAAACATAGTAGACGGGGTTAACTGAGAAGAAAAAGGTGTGAAATGTTTGAAGCGTATACAGTCCATTGTCAATGGATTGGCTGTTAGTATAGTGGGGGTGAATTTCATTCACGAAAAGGTGTGGGATATTTGAAGTTCATGCAGACTACTGCTTGTTAGCGTAGCTATTGTTGTTTATTTAGAAGAAAGGATGTTAACTTTTTGAGTTTACGTATAGTCCATCGTGAATGGATTGGTTTGTTAGCATAGCAGGTGGAAATACATTATGAAGAAAAGGCGTGGAATGTTTGAAGTTTGTGAAGTCCCTTGTCAAAGGAATGGTTTGTTTGTAGTTTATTCAACTGAAAAGACTTGGACTGTTTGAAGTTTATGCAATTCATTGTCAATGGATTGGCTTGTCAGCATAACAGGTGAAGTTTGTTTAGAAGAGA
>CM065730.1:22751342-22758842 GCA_033310375.1 Conus canariensis | reverse complement strand
GTATTCAGGAAAGGTGGATACGTAGCAGCTAGAGAACATTGGACTTATGATGGAATCCCTGTGCCCGTCGTTAATGTATAAATATTTAGGTATTTATTTTCATCAGTAAGGTTGAGTTTTAATGTGTCATGTCAAAATCTTGCCAGCAGGACCAAACATGCGTTGTTATATATATTACAAAATTATTTAAGTTGAATTGTAATTCTCTTGTATATCTAAAATTCCTTGACGCACAAATACAACCAACTAACAATATGGTGTCGAATTATTGGGACTTAGTTGTGCAGCTCGCCACTGTGAAAAGATCCATCCTTTTGCTCTTTAAAAATTTTTAGGAGTCCAAAAGCAAACACCAAATAATATAATTTGTGGAGAGACAAACAGATGTCCAATTAATGTAAATTCTATAGTAAGGTGTATACGACATTTGATAAAGTTGGCAATAAATGGATGAGACGTGATGACCACGAAAAGCATATAGAACATTGTTCGATTTACATTCTCGTGACAAGAGAGACTGGGCATCAGATATTCGTTGTAAATTGTATTTGTTTAGTTTCGGGTATGTGTGGCTGACCCAAGGTGTTGAGGGAGTAAATCAGTCTATCGCGGACTTTAAAGAAAGACTGGTTCTCTGCGAATGGCAAGAATGGGATTTTCATGTGCAGAACAGTGAGAAGTTCACTATAAACACATAAAACGTTTTGAACAACAGCTGTTGATAAAACGCATTTATTGTTGAATCTTGACAGGCATATCAAAATAATAGACTGGGCATTTCGGATATGGCTGTACATCAATATGGATACAAACAGCACTCTCCAGTCGATTTGATTTGTCCATTAAATAAACAAATGAAAGAAGACGAGGTGCATTTTGTCTTATGCTATCCTGCACTCAATGATTCAAGAGTGCGACGTATACACTTAAAGTACTGCAAATATCCGAGTCTTTTTCGACTAAGTTTACTTTTAGCATCATATAATGAATGAACAATTAGAAACCTGTCCATTTTCATATGTAAAGCTATATAAAATTACGATGTGTTTTGATACTTTAATGTATCAATTTTGAACAGTTGGAAATATTACAGTTTAGAATGATAATTCAGTTGCACTCCTTCATGAGGGGCAATGGCCTATTGATTAATGAATGAATATCCTTATCCGTCTCTCTCTCTCCCTCTGCGTATATATATTTTATATATATATATATATATAATATATATATATATATATCTGGGCTTGTGATTGTGGTGTGTGTGTGTGTGTGTGTGTGTGTGTGTGTGTGTGTGTGTGTGTGTGTGTGTGCGTGCGTGCGTGCGTTCGTGTGTGTGTGTGTGTGTGTGGTGTGTGTGTGTGTGTGTGTGTGCGTGTGCGCGCGCGCATGCGTTTTATGTACATGTGTGTATGTGTGTGTGTATGATTGTGCGCGCACGTGTGCGTTTTGTTTGTGTGTGTGTGTGTGTGTGTGTGTGTGTGTGTGTGTGTGTGTGTGTGTGTGTGTGTGTGTGTGTGTGTGAATGAGAGAGAGAGAAACTGAGAGAGAGACAGACGCAGAGAGAGAGAGAGAGAGAGAGAGAGAGAGAAATTTTAATCAGTGACTTAAGTCTCCTGCTGATAGGCTGTTTACAAGCACTGGAAATGTAGATGATTTCAGATTATATCGAAATGTAGCTGTTTCAGATTCAGTTAAACCATAACTTACCAATGAAGGTTTACGTTCTACATGAAAAGTTACTTCAAACCTAAACGGGGGTACCAAAAGTTCACATACACTTGATCGCAAGCCGAGGCGCGGGGCTATATTGATCTCATAACGTGTAAAAGTTCCCCTAGATCAACACATCCAAAACAGCAGCATATGATATAACATGGTTGCTTTTCTTCATTTTGTTCTTTCGATAACTGTAGACTTATACTACAGACAATAGTATTGCTCCAGTTATCACTAGCCGGAACAAACATTTAATAAACTGTTTGGTGATTAGAATCAATAGCTTTCAGTTTGTGGACACGATTGACGGTAGAAAACATAACTGGCAGGCAAATTATAAACATACAATAATGATAATAATAATGAAAATTATAATAACAATATCAATAATAATGATAGTGATGATAATGATAATACAAATGATAATAGTAGGTAGAAAACATAACTGGCAGGCAAATTAAAATCATATGATAATAATAAATAATAATAATAATAATAATAATAATAACAGTAATAATTATGATGATGTTGATGATAATAATAATAAGAGTAATAATAGTAATAATAATAATGATAATGACAATAATAATAATAATAATGATGATAATAACAATGATAATAATAATAATCATGATACCAATAATAATATTAATGATAAAAATGATTAAGAGGAAAGAGAAGCAAACCGAGAACAAACTTATTTTTGTTACTGTGCAATGCATTCCCATCTTGTACAACACGAAGCAGAGGATTAAGGAGTATAATTATGCAAAGCGAAAGCATTCCAGTTTCAGTCTTGGACCTAAGAAGGTTCATCATTTGCTCCCTGTTGATTGACAGAAACAGTAGTACCATCTTCTTGTCTGACGGACATTTTTCTCTCTCTCTCTCTCTCTCTCTCTCTCTCTCTCTCTCTCTCTCTTGTTTGATTGATTGTTCTTTTTTCTTTATATAACAGGAAATGAGCTACACAGAGCGCAAGACGCACCAGTACATTCTTTGTTTCAGGCTGCTGGGGTGAGCAAGTACCCCCCCCCCCCCCCCCCCCCCACACACACACACACCATCCAGTCAAGGGCTTACAACTCGCCAGCACGTCCCCAAAGCTTATGATAGAGGTTATTTCCCTTAGACCATGCGGCGTGTCGGTTCTTCCTTTCCCCCCCCCTCCCCCCCCCCCCCCCCCCCCCCCCTCCCTCCCCAAGGAGAAATTAGCATCTCTGCTGTAGGAAATATGCCCATTCTGCACTTGGTATCGAGTCCGGTGAGCCAGGCAGATGGCCCTAGAAGGACTGGGAAGTGCATGTGTCCCCACATCCATCCACCAGTATAACCCCCCCCCCATCCCCCCCCCCCCCCCCCCCCCCCCCACCTAGTCTCCTCTGTCTTCATGAACGACTTGAGATAGCAAACCACTGAACGACTGGATGTGACGGTTGACTCCCGGAACCGGTTCAGGAGACCTTGAAATTCCATCAGCTAGCTGCTCCTGGCATTGAACGGCAAAATCAGACAATTATAGAGTCAAGCTTGGAACCTCCTCTCTGTGGGGATGTCTCCTTGTTCGTTCTGTGTGCTCTGTGCCCTCATACCTGCTATAGGCGATACGGTGTCGTAAGCAACGGTCGTTTGGAGTTATGGGTCGTGTATTTATGTCATCATGGGAGCAAGAGTTACTTCTACTGCTTTGTTGTTTACTGTTCGCTGCTTCATTTAAGATGTCCTTTCATTTCGGTCAAATCGAGGTTACCTGTATTTGTTATTGTTCGTCCGCGTAATTGTCTATGTTCAAGATTGAAAAGGCTGTGCCAGTCTTGTATAAATATTGAGTTGTATTGGTTCATTTCTCAAGTTGTTGCTGTGTAGATGTGTCAAGTGCATGGTATATAGGCAAACTTGGAACATCCTCTTTTTTTTTGTTTGGGGGGGGGGGGGGGGGGGGTGAAGGGAGTGTTTCCTTGTTTGTGCTGTGTGCTCTGTGCTGTCATGTCTGCTAGGCGATTCGGTGTTGTTAGCAGCATTCGTTTCGAGTTATGGGCGTGTGTTTATTTCACCATGGGAGCAGGTATCAGGTATCAGGTATGGGCCCTAAGCCTCGCGGCTTATTGTGGGCTCCCTCACTTGCTTCCAGTCCTTGGCAAATGTGGACTATTTTGTGCACCAATGTGTGCTTGAAAAAAATTTGTCTATTTTGTCTTTGAAATCATCCAATCTGGTACTCAGGACTATATTATCGCTAAGCCTATTCCAGTCTTGAAAGACTCTTCTAGAGAAATGATGCTTTCTGCAATCTTTTATTCCATTTAATTTATTAACTTTAAGGTGTGTCCACGTGTTCCGTTTCCTTTATTAAAGGTCACTAATTCATTTATGTCAATATTGTCCTTTCCCTTGATAAGTCTGTACATCTGAATCAGGTCCCCTCTTCTTCGTCGGTAGCTTAGTGAAAACAAATTCAAATGTTTCAGTCTGTCTTCGTATGTTAAGCCCTTTGTGTGTGACACTAGCTTTGTCGCTCTTCTCTGTACTGCCTCTAGGGTTGTTATATGTTTCTTTAACCATGGTGCCCAGATTATTTGTGCATATTCCAGTATTGGTCTGACCATTGTTGCACATAATGTTCTAAACATATCCTCATCCATATATGAAAAAGATCTTCTTATTAGTCCAACCATCATGTTTGCTTTTTGGGCAATGTTTTGTATATGGGTATCAAACTTTAGGTCCGAATTGAATGTCACACCAATGTCCTTTTCAGCATCAGGCTCTGTCACATCAACCAAGTCACCTTTATTATCTCTCATATTATATATCACTTTTGGGTTTTTACTTCCCATATGTAGTACCTTACATTTTTGTGCATTAAAACTCATTTGCCACTTTTTTTGACCATTTCACAGCTTTTCCAAGATCCTCTTGTAGTTGAATGCCTGGTTTCCCAAATATCTTTGTGTCATCGGCAAAAATTTTACAGTAACTTTTAATGCTGTCCGGCAGATCATTTATAAAAATGATAAACAGCAACGGACCTAAGACACTACCTTGAGGTATGCCGCTCCTCACTTTTGCCCAGTCCGAGTATGCCCCCTCAACCCTTACCCTTTGTTGTCTATCTGCTAAGAAATCCTTAATAAAGCCAAGAAGTGGCCACTGATTCCAGCTGCTTTTATTTTCATCATAAGCCTTTTATGTGGAACTTTATTAAAAGCCTTTTGAAAGTCAAGGTATATAATATCTGTACTCTCTCCCATGTCCTCTCTATTGGATAAGATTTCCGTTACTTGTAGTAATTGTGTTACACACGATCTTCCTTTTCTAAAGCCATGCTGGCAGTCATTGAAGTAATTCTTCTCTTCTAAGAAAGTGTATACATGTTCCTTAACAAAGCTTTCTGCCACTTTACAGAATACACATGTTAGACTGACGGGTCTATAGTTTCCCGGCTGGCTACGCTCCCCTTTTTTAAAGATACAAGTAACGTTTGCCTTCCTCCAGTCTTCTGGTACCTTTCCAGTACTAAAACATTTATTAAATAATATGCACAATGGGTGGGCTAATTCATTTGATAGCTCTTTGAGGACTCTTGGGTGTATATCATCCGGGCCTTTGGATTTATTTGGATTTAATTTTTCCAATTTTTGTTTCACAGCTTCTGGTGTAACTAGAATCTCATTTGAATATTCCCCTTCAAACACTTCTTCTACGTTAGCGACATTTGTGCAGTCCTCCTGTGTAAATACTCCACAGAAGAAATCATTTAGGATCTGAACTTTCTCTAGGTCCGTTTCTGCATAACCATCCTTGGATCTCAGTTTGCCAATTCCATCCCTAACTCCTGTTTTTGAGCGGACGTATTTCCAAAAAGCCTTTGGGTTTTCTTTGCTTTCCTGTGCTATACGTTTTTCAAAATTACGTTTCGTCTTTCTGATTTCACTGTTTGTTTTATTTCGGATTTCTATATATCTTCTCTTATCATACTCCTTTTGTGTTTTTAAGTATTTCTTATACGCTCTATTTTTGTTCTTAATTTTTATAAGCAGTTCTGTTGTCATCCATCCTGGTTTTCTAATATCATGATTTGTTGTTCTTTTTGGTACGAACTTTTCCACCCCTTCTAATATTTTTTCTTTTATTAGGCACCATGTTTCCTCGACCCCCTGGCTTTGAGTTTGCGACCAATCTATCTTTGCAACGTGCTTTCGTATAGCATCATAATCCCCTTTGTTGTATATCACAGAATGAAGCGCATTTTCCTCCTGTTTTCTTCCAATTATTGTAAAAGATAACACCTCATGGTCACTCTCTCCTAATGGTGGCAGGTGCGTAACATCTGATGTTAAAAATTAATCATTTACCAAGACCAGATCTGGTTGGGTGGGTCTTTGCCCATTCCTATAGCGAGTGGGCCCTTCTACCTTTTGCGTCAGATAACAGTTTTTTAGGGTTTCCACAAATGCAGTACTCATAGGAGTACCACCTTCCCATGTTGTCCAATTTATATCAGAGAAATTGAAATCTCCAACGATACATTTTAGTTTCGCAGGGTGATTTGAGATTGCCTCTAGCAGAGAATTTAAACATTTTGCGTTTTCTAAGTCTCCCTTTGGTCTACGATATATACAGCCAAACAGTAATTCTTCCTTCCCCTTCATGCTAAGACTTACCAAAACAGCCTCTTCAAACTTTACCAGATGCAGCTGAGATGCCTGTAGGTTTCCTCTCACATAGACAAGAACACCCCTGCTGGGATTATCGTTACTGAACTTATCATATCCTTCTATTGAGTATTCTACTGTATTTACTTTCTCTGTTGTATATTTTGGTAATGTTTCTGTTATAGCGATGATATCTGGTTTTTGCGTTGTTATAACTGTATGTAATTCTGTAACCTTGTTTCTTAAGTTATCTGCATTTGTATACATGCAAACTATTTGTTTTCCTGTGCTGTCAGTGCAACCAGATTTAGAATATTCCACTTTATTTCCACAAGATTTAAACGAAGTTTAAAAATTTTTCTCTTTATTTTCACAAAATTTTAAAATATTATCACACACACATCATGACTATTACTATTAGAAGAAGAATCAAAAGCTTCTAAAATAGTGGTATCACACACATTATTAAGACTAGAGGGAGCAGCAGGAGCTTCTAAAAACTTGTTTTCACACTCACTAGAAGGGACGATACGCCCCTTGTTGAACTGTGCACTATGTACACTATGTACATCTCCCTGTTTGAGTCACTTTCTGGCTTTATCCGCTTCCCTTTCACTGTCACTTGGTGAACATCCAGCAACAGCAGCTGGACTGTTTTCGTCCTCTCTCACGACCTCTCCACCTCTAATTTTCCAGTTCTCTCCCTCTTTTCTCTTTTCCCTGAATTTGTCTCTGAGTTGCTTTTCTTGCTCCCTTTGCCCTTTTGTGAGGTCTTTGCTTATGTATATTCTCTCTTTGGGCTCCCTGGTGTCAACATTGATGCGTTTCTGTCTTGTCATGATCGTCTGCAAGAGTTACCCAGTCCAAAATGGAGGCATTCTGGGAGTGCCTGGCTTACACATTTTACACAAACGTGTCACGATGACGTATGAAGCAATTCAAAGAGCTTCGGCAGAGGAAAGGCGCCTCGATGTTGTCTAACTCAGTCAGACAGATCCGTATAAATAAGCCCAAGAAAAGATGATTGGACTAGTACACAATGAGCACCAATTTCCGAAAAATTTCTCGCGTGTGTGTGTGTGTGTGTGTATGTGTAAGGACACAAGCTTAAGGTCAGGCAATGGCCAGA
>CM065730.1:22741342-22743842 GCA_033310375.1 Conus canariensis | reverse complement strand
AGTGAGTGGGAGGGACGGAGGAAATAATGATGAGGGTGAGGGGGTGAAAGGAGAAGAAGGGAGGAGGAGGGGTGAGGGGGGGGGGAAGCTGGGAGGAGCGGTATGATGGTAGTGGGGGGGGGGGGTCACAATAGCAGACCAAAGAACGTGGTAACCAGCTGGGAGAAGCAGCAAAAACCACCTCACCCAGTCCCACCCCCCACCCCCCCATCCCCACCCCCACCACACCCCTCTCTCCACTCGTCCCCCTCCCTCATCACCCCTCCTACCCCCCCCCCCCCCCCTTTTTTTTTTTTTTGCCCTCCCAGTTCGTTCCCTACCGTTTTCCCTAGCTGTTTGTTTTGGTAATGGGCTGGTAAGGGGCGATACCTGTGTGACATCGGGGATCGCACGGCTGCACGTGCACCCCACACGCAAAGAACCGACGCCACATGTCGCTTCCCCAGCGCTACAAACAGCCGTGTGTGGAGGGTACAGATCTACGGGGCAGTGGGGGGGAGGGGGGAGTGGTGGTGGTGGTGGTGGTGGTGCGAGCGAAGAAGAGAGGTGAGCGGGTTGGGGGGGGGGGGGGGGGGAGGGGGGGAAGGGGGTGCTGGATATGATCGTGACAGACAGAAAGAGTGAGAAAGTCGCTGGTTTTACTGTGCAGCGATCAGAGGATGTGTACTATCCATAAAGCATAACAAAGACCAAATAAAAGTTTTAAGAAAATAAAGAAAAAAGGGGAAAAAAAAAAAAAAAAAAAAACCCGTGGGGGCACACATTAAGAACAAAAAATCCGTTCTGACGCCGAACCCTCAGAGATAAGAATTACAATATTTGTATCAAATACGAGGTGGGTTTTTTTTTCCCAACGGGAGGAAACTGGACTAGAGCCTAGAGTGTTTTTTTTTGTTTTTTTTGTTATGTTACCCTTTTATATTAAGATATTAACATATGTGTTGTGGTAACAGGAAACGCCCCAATCTGTACAACACTTCTTTGCGACTGGTAACCTGGTAACCCAAAAAAGTACTGTAAATGCGTTGTCTTCTTGACACGCGCGCGCGCGCGCGCGCGCGCGCACGCACGCAGCGCACGCACGCACGCACGCACTCACGCACGCACGCACGCACAGAGAGAGAGAGAGAGACAGACAGACAGACAGACGGACGGACAGACAGACAGAGGGCAGAATGTAAACACACACACACACACACACACACACACACACACACACACACACACACACACACACACACACACACACACTTAAAGTTGATTCTTTAACCCTCAACTCGACAAATACACGCACAGACATTGTCAGAGTATAGTATATAAGCTCATATGTACACTAACCCCCTCTTCGTCTATCCTCCTCCCCACCAAAACTCTTTCCTCCGCGCGCCACACGGCCTCTCTTTAATGTCCATAAAAGAGAGTCTTCTGGTTAGGATACTTTACCATGCGTGTCATTTTATTTTTTGGAAGATGAGTAAGTACATGGAGAGTTGTGTTTTTCTGTACGCTGTTGTGTTCCATTGCATATGCACGATGTCGTGCCGCCTAGTGGTGTATTATACGGGTCTAGCGTTGTATTACACTGACCTAGCGTTGTCTTACGTTGGCCTGATGTTGTATTACACTGGCCTAGTGTCGTATAACATGGGCCTGGTATTACATTACATGGACCTAGTGTTGTATTACATGGACCTAGTGTTGTATGACATGGGCCTAGCGTTGTATTGTATGGGCTTTGCGTCGTATTATACGGACCTAGCGTTGTATTGCACAGGCCTAGGATTGTATTGCATTGGCCTAGGGTTAATATTTTATTGGCCTAGGGTTGTATTACATTGGCCTAGGGTTGTATTACATTGGCCTAGGGTTGTATTACATTGGCCTAGGGTTGTATTACATTGACATAGGGTTGTATTACATTGACCTAGGGTTGTATTACATTGACCTAGGTTGTATTACACGGGCCTAGGTTATACACGGCTAGCGTTGTCTATTCACCGGGTATACTGCCTAGCTAGGGTGTTTAATACACGGGCCTAGCGTTGTATTATATGAGTCTAATAGTGTAATTTACATGAGCCTAGTGGTGTATTATACGGGCCTGGCGTTGTATTATATGAGTCTGATTAGTGTAATTTACATGAGCCTAGTGGTGTATTATACGGGCCTGGCGTTGTATTATATGAGTCTGATTAGTGTAATTTACATGAGCCTAGTGGTGTATTATACGGGCCTGGCGTTGTATTATATGAGTCTGATTAGTGTAATTTACATGAGCCTAGTGGTGTATTATACGGGCCTAGCGTTGCATTACACTGGGCCTTGTGCTGTAATAATAATAATGAATACTTATATAGCGCCTATTCTCGGCTAGAGACCAAGCTCTAAGCGCTTTACAATCAACACTCGCTTACACAACGGGCTGCCTACCTGGGTAGTGCCGACTGAAGAGCTGCCAGCTGGCGCTTCATTCAGTCGTTTCCCGTGTCATCCAGTCAAT
>CM065730.1:22718842-22726342 GCA_033310375.1 Conus canariensis | reverse complement strand
CAACCGGAAGGCAGCAATAGATAGACTGTTACGGCGCACTACACAGGCAGGAAGCATACGGCAGTCTAACGAGACTGACATTAGCCAAGTTTACTGTTGTAGGATCCCTCGTGAGACAGCCATCCCTAACTCCTTCCACCCCACCCCCCGCCCACACACACACACACACACACACACACACACACACACACACACACACACACACACACACACACACACACACACACACACACACAACTAGCTCTTATTTATTCTGGCATCGACTGCTTGTGCTTGCCACTTCTTTCTTCCTGTCTGTCTGTCTACACCTAGTCGATCCATCTGGATCCTGGCTTTACAGCAAACAGCGACGATTACTCAGTTATGATCAGTCAACTGACTTTTAAGCACGTTTCCACTCCCTGTGCCAGAAACCCTATATATCAGCGTCCAAGCAGCCTCTTGCTAAAGCTCAAGCTGAAGTGAGTAGTGGACGGTCGTTTGAATTACTCTAGCGCAGTGTCTGTGAACATTGACGTCTGAAACAGGACGTGAAAGTGCATTGCGTAAGCTGAGTGAGGGACAGGAGCAGCGCTAGGTCTTCCCTAACAGGTAGCCGCATAGGGACCGACACTGAGAGATCCTTAAACTCGGCTTACATTAGGCTTGCAAAAGGATGTGGCTGCGTATTGTAATGTCGATATGAGCTGCTTGAGAAGGAAACTGTAGAGCAGGGAGTAATAGGACGGAACCGAAACCTCTTCGCTTTGAACGTGAGCATAGAAAAAATCAACTGTAGCCACCCACCCACCCTCACCCTGTTTTTTTGTTTGTTTGTTTTGTTTTGTTTTTACTTTTTTCCCTTTTTTTCTTTTCTTTTCTTTTTTTTTTCCCCTGGTAACAGCTGACGATAGCACGCGAAAAGTGTTGAGAGGAAAAAGGGGACCAGGAGAGTAGAGCGTTAGTGTTGTGAGCGGGTGAGAGAGGGTTAGGCCAGGTAGGGTGAGGTGGGGGGGGGGGGGGGGGCATGAGTAGGAGGAGAAAGATGGCGAGAAGAATGAGATGCCCCGACCGGAAGGAAGCAAGATGGATCGTTGAGGAGGTTCGGACAGAGCGAAGGAAGCATGTGGGAGCGTCACTAACGAGATTGACATTAGGCAAGTTTACTATTGTAGCATCCACCGCGAGAACGACTCGTGTTCAAGCGCTCCCAGCCTGCCTCCTTCACGATCTGCAGCTGAATCTCTACCCCCTCCCTCCTCTCTCTCTCTCTCTCTCTCGTCTGTCTCTCTCTCTGTCTCTCCCCCCCCTCTCTCTCTCTCTCTCTCTCTCTCTCTCTCTCTCTCTCTCTCTCTCTCTCTCTCTCTCTCTCTCTCTCTCTCTCTCTGTCTCGCTGTGCAAAAAAAGGGGGAAAAATCACCGTCTGGCGTGCATAATCTGCCTCTGGTGCGCTGCCAATTGCGCTGGTTATTTGTGATGGCGGCGATGGTGGAGATGATGACCATGTCCTGTTGATTTCCGTTAGAAATCACTGTCTGAGTTGGATACTCTTCCCCGCTTTTAATACGATGTCATTTATTGTGTTGGCGTGGTATTCTGCTGCGTTTTCTTCTCTGTTTATTCTGTTGTTCTGCGCTGTGTTCTAATGTATTGTGGCATATGTTGTGGGGGGGCTTTGGATTCTATGGTATTTTACCTAATCGTGTGGTGTCGTGCAGTGTGCACTGTACTGCATTGTCTTGCATTTTAATATGATGTATTCTGAAGCATTCTAGCGTACAATAGTATAGTCCCGTGCTGTGGGATGGAACGTAATGTATTGTACTAGGTCGCACTACTCAGCACTGTGATGCAACGTGTTATGTTTCACAATATTGTGTTGCATTCGAATGCATTCTACCGTATTATGTCGTTTTTCCATCATATCATATTACATTGCACTATACTTTATACAGTACACCGTTGAATTGCTAGTGTTGCGTGGTGTTGTACTGAAATATATATCGGACTGTACCGCATTGTACTGTACTTAAGCTGTATTGAACTGCATTGTACTTAATTACATTGTATCGCACTTTGCTCTTCTGCACAGTCCTGCGGCAGTACCGTCTTCCATAGTATATATGATATTCTGGCAACAACAGGGTGAAATTCAGGCCGATCTACTAGGTCCAGTACAACAACAACAAAATCCTTTTTTTTTTTTTCAAACATTAACCTTTTTCCCTATCAGACTTCCTTTTTCTCACAGTTTGTCAGGGTTGCTGCCATGAATTGGTTTACGTGTGATCGGTGCATGCTTCAGACAGAAATTCGGTTGACTGATTGCTTCACCCGCCGAGCTGACGTCCAGAGGAGCACTCACGGTTTAGCGAAGGAAAGGGGGTTGGGGGTGGGGGATTGGGGGGTGAGGGGTTGGGGATGGGGGTGGGGGGAGAAACAGACCACAACCATTACTGCTCGGCATCGCTGACTTGGGGTCTCCTTGCTCGCTGGACGTGCGTGTTTTCTTTTTGGCCATCCACATTACAGAATCACCATTATCTTATCATCTTCACCACTGCCATCGTTGTCGTCATCGGTGTCACCATATTGTCGTCGTCATCACTGCAGTCACTATCATCATCGTCGTCGTTGTCGTCGTCGTCGTCGTCTTAATCTTCATTGTCACATCGTCACCATCATTATCATCATCATCATCATCATCATCATCATCATCATTATCCTCATCCGCAGCAGCAGCAGCAGCATCGTCGTCGTCGTCATCACCATCACCATCATCGTCGTCGTCATTGTCAGCATAACTATCATCATCGTCGTCGTCGTCATAGCCACTACAATCACTATAATCATCGTCATTAACTCCACCATTATCATTGTCATCCTCGCCATCTGGTATCATTATGTCATCCATTTGACCACAGCTCTTTCAAGTCTTCAACATCATCGTCGTCGTCGTCGTCGTCGTCGCCGTCGTTATCGTCGACATCATCATTCTACTTTTCCTCTGCCTCATCATCATGATGATATTAGTCTTTTGACTACCCCTCAATTGAATAAATATCGCATCGTCGTCATCATCATCATCATCATCATCATCATCATCATCATCATCATCATCATCATCATCATCATCATCATCAACAACTCATCAGTCTCTTGATTACAATCTTGCCTTTTCTGCTGACACAGATCAAGTGTGTGACGGCCATCTTCATTGTTGTTGCTGCAGAAAAATGTCTTTGATTTTCTCCCTCCTGACAGTAAGCGTCCACAAATGCCTGCTTTTGCTTGCTCCAACTCCCCCCCCCCCTCCTCTCTCTCTCTCTCTCTCTCTCTCTCTCTCTCCTCTCTCTCTCTCTCTCTCTCCTTGTACACACACACACAAAAAAAAACCAGATCACGTGCAGGCAAAAGGGGGAGAAAACTTTCATTTCTGATACAGAGCTGTCTACAAATACAAAGAAACGACATTCAAAGCGTATTTTGTTATATATGACACAAAGGTAAAACAGTATTACTCTATTCGTCTAAAGTACGGCAATACTGAAGACTCGGTAATATTGAAACAGATTCTCAGGGGTTCATAGTCAAACGCCAGCCAGAATGGTATATGAAGATTTGGGTGGATGCCCTATTTCTATTAACTTCTTGTGTTGACTGCGTTAGATACTGGATACCATTGCTGGATATGACACAACACAGGCTCCCGAACAAACCTACAAAGTGCTTGTTTCTGAGGGAACAGTTTGCTGGCTCAGTAAAACAGGGTTTTGCCAATCGATCGGTAATGTTGGTGAGTTTCTGAAAATCAGAGTTCCCGAAGACGCACAATTTGCGCATAGCCCCATGCATTAGATAGAGCTCAGGTTCAAGCCGTTCATTTTCAGTTTGCGTGCTGGATTTTACCATTTACAATCCTGTCCTGTGTTTTTGAACATCCTTTTCAAAGTTGCGGCGAATCTGTTGTGTTTACAAAAACCAGATGTGACCTGCAAAGACAGAAGCTTCTGTCATCAGTCGGGAGGGTTCCTGAAACCGCATGATACTTGCGATGACCCAAACAGCCATGCCACCAAATGGATTCGGCGTACTTCATCTGAATGGTCAGAGGTCATGAAATTGCTATTGTACGGTCTGTCTTTCAATATCTGAGGTTGGAAATCATTTGAATTAGGACTATGCCTTTCATACTGGTCTCAGAAAGATGTTTTTGCAAGAAATCTCAACAATGTTGATTACCTCCAAGCGGACAAGAGGACAAAGTGTCAATACTTGATCCAGAATATTTTTTCCGAGCTGTAAACATGTGGAAACGGTTTCTTGTTGGACATGTAAGTGATGATGAATGAAATGATGTTAGTATTCTAGCACAGTTGGTGTGCACATAATCATTATGTCATCATTTTATGATTATATTAGTCTGCGCAGTAAATTAACCTGATTTGAATTACCAGTGTAATACGTGAATGTTCGACTTGGTTCCTGCCACGTATGACAAACAAGGTGTGACGCATGCTCTTATGAATGAATATCAGCATATTTACATTATCTAGCGTACAGGTGTAAATGAAGATACAGGGAAGACAATGTAAGTGTCACCTTGTGATGTTGGCTTTAAGTTGTATTCTTTTTTCATGGAAATACTAACCACATGTGACTGCTTGTCGTGCGGTATTAGATACTGGTCTGTTCGCTGAATTCAGGTATGTTTACTAAATTCTGGTATATGCCGCTTTTGTGCAAAAGTCAGACTGCTGTGTAACGTCCGTGTTCATGTTTTCATGCGTATGTTTGTATGTATGTATGTATGTATGTATGTATGTATGTATGTATGTATGTATGTATGTATGTTTGACTTTTCTTTTTAATGTATGTATGCATGTATGAGTGTATGTATGCATTTCTTTATTGATTTGTTTACTTATTTGTCTTTTTTGGTTGTTTGTTTGTTTATTCATTAATTTACTTGTTCGTTTGTTTAATGGTTCAATTTGCCTATCTACCCATTCCTTTATTTCTTTACTTATTCGTGTATTGCTTTGCTGTTCTATTACCCTTCATTTTTTTTTTTTTTTTTTTTTTTTGTTATCTCCTTCGGCTTTCTTTCACTCTCACATAAGCTCTAACCTGGGGAGATTTGCTTTGTGCATCTTTATGTCCGTTGTTTGTGACATCTGAAAAAGACACATTTTGTCGGAAATTCGCTTGTGTGATTTGCAGTCTGTTGTGTATGTTTATGTTAAGTTTGGCTCGCTTTCCTTGACGCTTACAGTTTGTGAGTTTTCTTTCTTTTGTTCTCATTTTCTTCCAGAAGCAATTAGTCGGACAGATAAAGACTCCCTCGAAGTAACCACTGACATCTCAGTAATTAGTTAAGTAACAAACATACCCAACTTACCAACCAGTGAACTTACTCACTCACTCTTTCACTCTCTCATCCGCTCACTCTCTCCCTGCCTCCCTCCCTCGCTCTTTAACAAACTAACTAAACTAACTAACTAACTAACTAACTAACTAACTAACTAACTAACTAACTAACTAACTAACTAACTGTCTAACAAACTGGCTAATTAGCTAGCTAGCTAGCTGGTAAGCAACCAAGTAACTAACCAGGTGCTGACGGAATGAAACGACCCAGCAGGTCGCATTAATGGGTGGTCTATTCAGACAAGCATTCCACCCTGCTGGGTGATGACGAGGTTCAGAGGAAGGGAGGTAAGTTGCACGCCCTTTTTGCCAAGGTGTCACTCCACTCAACAAAACAAACTCCGGGGGTTCGTCTTGTGCGGGAAGCAAGGAAAACATTCACCGTTTGCGCAGACCGTGGCAAACACCAAAACGTGAGACTCTCTCTCTCTCTCTCTCTCTCTCTCTCTCTCTCTCTCTCTCTCTCTCTCTCTCTCTCTCTCTCTCTCTCATGAAATCACGGCTGCTGCAAGCAGACTTGTAGTCCAATCAGACCTGTATAAAAGCGGAAACGTATAAACAGAAGACATCTGTTAATGATCAGCAGTCGTACATTCAGCAGACCCTGCTACTGACACGTAGAAATGTTCCCTGAAAAGGAGAATGTTAAGAATGGCTTGACAACTTCATTTTTCTTTTTCTTTTTTTTTTTTTTTTTTTTTTTTTCTTTTTTTTTTTTCTCTCTTTCTTTCTTTTCTTCTATATTTTGGCTGGGTAGTGCAATAAAGGAATTCTTTTGAAAAATTCAAAGAATTTGGCTTAAAAATTTTTTTTTTTTAACCGATTGTCTTGTTTCTGGTCTGGTTACTTTGCGGAGTCGCGAAAAGGAAAAAGACAAAACGGACACGAGTTAAGCCTTTGCTAGACCTGGAGAGGAAGGTAAAAGTGAATAGAGAGAACGGAAAGGTGACTGCGTGGGAAGGCTGGGCGGAAGGAGTGGGAGGGGGTGGGAGCGGGGGTGGGGGTGGGTAGGGGGGTGGGGGGTGGGGGGGGGGCAGGTGAAAGGTAGGGTCGAGGAGCGGAGAGGACAGGGGAAGCTATTTGATTATTATTATAATCTCTAGAATGATTTCAACATCCTTTTTGTTTTCTTTTCCTTCCCGTATTACGGATTATAGCCGTTAACCGCTTTTTCGTCCCGTAACACTCTTTCCCTTCCTAAAGAAAAAGAAAATCCCGCTAGATTAGCTAAACAAAGCGTAAAAGGTGACTAGTGTTTTTGACCGAGCGTAATGAAAACCCGATACTCTGTTGATTCTGTCCGCTTGCCTGGAAACTAACTCCTTCAAGCATGCTCTCTGTCTCTCTGTCTCTGTCTCTTTGTCTCTGTCTCTGTCTCTGTCTCTCTCTCTCTCTCTCTCTCTCTCTCTCTCTCTCTCTGTGCGTGTTTGCGCACGCAAGTGTGTGTGTGTGTGTGTGTGTGTGTGTGTGTGTGTGTGTGTGTGTGTGTTGTGTGTGTTGTGTGTGTGTGTGTGTGTGTGTTGTGTGTGTGTGTGTGTGTGTGTGTGTGTGTGTGTGTGTGTGTGTGTGTGTGTGTGTGTGTCCATGCCTGCGAGCTTGTGTGTGTGCGTGTGCGCGCGCACGTGTGCGTGTGTGTGTTTGTGTATGTGTGTGTGTGTGTTTAAGTATCATGAATCATGACATCGTAAACAACACTTCTGAACCCTACATAAATGTAATCAATAAAACGGAGAATAACAGTGTCAGTAAGGAATCCCTTATTCATCAGTTTTGACTATGCGCAGTTCCTTCTAAGGAAAAGATTCACGCACGCGTGTGGATAAAATCAATCTTTCAAAGATGGAGGGAAGGGTTGTTGTGCACATTTCAGTCAGAGCAGGATATAAGTTTGAACTGAAACTTGCTGTGAAAGATGTTGCCTGTAAACATCTCTTCTCGCACCCACCCACCGCCTACCCCAACCACCACCACCCTGAATTCCTTAATTAACCCCAACTTGCCCCCCCCCCCCCCCCCCCTCTTCCCCTTTCTGATAGTTCCTAAATCCAGCACGTTTTTTAAAACCTCTATCCACAGCAAACTTCGAGAGGT
>CM065730.1:22706342-22713842 GCA_033310375.1 Conus canariensis | reverse complement strand
TTATGACTCTCCACAGTTACTGAGAAGAAATAAACAGATTTCGAAATTTCCGTATCTGACCAGGAGTTACATGTTAGTGAGTTTTCTTCTATTTGAGATTGTCTCTCACTTGGAGTCTATAAGCTTGTTGATGGCTGACTTTGAGAAGCATTTATTTTATTTTTCTCCATTCACCCACTCAACTAACAACTACATTAGTTATGCAGAATTATCTACCATTGCAGATATGAATGTTTATTTCTCTCTAATTTCTTCAATCTAAGACATAAGAGCAAGTTTTGTTTATAACTGAATATATAAGTCAGCAAGTAAGTAAGTAAATAAATGAATAAACAAAAAAGACCAGGAGGAAAAAAACCCAGAAAACATCGTTTCAAACGAAAACTGACATGGGTGACTTTCTTCTGTTTTTTCCCACCCCCTATCCAACACCCCCACCCATTTCTTTCTTTCTTTATTTTAATCCTTGTTGTTCATGTCCAATTTTGCCTGCAGTATTGATCGCATTATCCTCACAAACTATCCCTCGCCCCGCATCCTCCTCTTTCACCTTTACCCAGTACTTCGTGCAGTCCCAGCGCGTCTTGTTCATGTAAGTAGTGAGTATCAGACTGTCTTGAAGCCACTCACCTGAACAGACACAGCTCTGCCGCTGAATTACTTGGTTAATTTTTATCGGTGCCTGTTCTGATCCAACAACACGGGCAAAAAGATCACCTGCCAACCGCCCTACTGACACCAGTAATCGTTTCGTCGGGGAAGCACAGTATGTTAGTCATCCCCCCCCCCAACCTTCACTACTTTCCTCGACGTTACCCCTGACTGGTGGAAGAGCTGTATTTAACTCTGAAAGGGGCTAATTTTTTTTTTTTCTGCTTCATTATGAAGGAAACACAGCGCGCAGGTATTTAACTTGTTTGATATTTTCTAATGTCCGTGTTGTTGCATCTACCAACACACATTCATTTTCCGACTATCTCAGTTAGTCATGTTACTTTTTTTTTTTAAACACAAGTTTGTCTTTATCAAAATAGAAAAAGGTGACTCTAATGAGAGAGTCGAGAATCTTCCTATGTCTTGTCAATGGTGCTTCCTTCACAGTCTTTGTGTACTCTCTCTCTCCTGTCTCAGTTATTCATATTACTTTTTTTTAACACAAGTTTGTCTTTATCAAAATACGAAAAGGTGACTCTAATGAGAGAATCTTTGTATGTCTTGTCAATGGTGCTTCCTTCAGTCTTTGTGTACTCTCTGTCTCTCTCTCTCGCTCTCTCTCTCTCTCTGGCAAATAATCGTCAACGCACTAGTAATGCAGAAAGGGGGATCCTTTGGTTTTCTGTACAGATCAAAGGTTTAGGGTTGATGGTAACGGACTCTGCCTGTATGACTAGGCGAGGGTCTTTAAAGAGACAGAAGACTGAGAGTGATATTAATCGTGTTTTCTGTATGGCAAAATTGCATTTCTAGTGAGGGGATGTTAAGAGCTGGGAATGTTGAATACGGCATGAATCGTATTTTCTGAAAGAGATAGGTGTGTGTTTTGGTGGGAATGTTGGGAGCTGGAAGCCTCGAGGTGGCGTTAATCGTATTTTCTAGATAGGATAGGTGTGTGTCTTGCTGGGAATGTTAACAGCTGGAACACTGGAAGTGGTATTAATCGTATTTTATGAAAGAGATAGGCGTGTGTCTTCTTGGGAATATTAAGAGCTGGAAGAATGGAAGTCGTATTAATCGTATTTTCTAAAAGAATTAAGTGTGTGTCTTGTTGTGAATATTAGGAGCTGGAAGAATGGAAGTGGTATTAATCGTATTTTCTGAAAGAATTAAATGTGTTTCTTGTTGGGAATATTAGGAGCTGGAAGAATGGAAGTGGTGTTAATGGTATTTTCTGAAAGAAATATGTGTGTCTTGTTGGGAATATTAGGAGCTGGAAGAATAGAAGTGGTATTAATCGTATTTTCTGAAAGAATTAAGTGTGTGTCTTGTTGGAAATATTAGGAGCTGGAAGACAGGAAGTGGTATTAATCGTATTTTCTGAAAGAATTAAGTGTGTTTCTTGTTGGGAATATTAGGAGCTGGAAGAATGGCAGTGGTATTAATCGTATTTTCTAAAAGAATTAAGTGTGTGTCTTGTTGGGTATGTTAGGAGCAGGAAGAATGGAAGTCGCGTTAATCGTTTATTTTGTGGATGGGATAGGCGTGCATCTTGCTACCAGTGTCTGAAGCTTGGTGACTGGGGCAGGTGTAACGTTTTGTCTGCATGGAGTACCCGTGTGTCTCGTGAGGGATGTTCATAGCCTGGATGGTTACGTGTGATATTCATCCTGTTGTCAGCATGTCGTGGTAGTTGTGCAGTTCCATGAGGACGATAGGAACTTGAAGACTAAGGGTGGCTATTTATCAGGTGATCTGAACGGGGAAAATGCAGAAAAATAGCTGTTTTCCTTGCACACTGATTGGACTTAGGTTGAGACACTGAGGTTACACGTCCCTTTGACCCTAAAAGGAGGACGATCAGAAGAGTCTAGTGTCAGTTTAGAAATAAAGGTTGATGCTCTTACTCACTTTTAAAAGAGTCAGGAACTTTGGGTTTTCAAATATACTCATGATCGTTTCGTTTAAGCGACATAGATAATTCTGTCAAAAATACAGAAAAACAACAACACTAGTTTGTACTGAAGAAAAAAAGAGATGCTTTAATTCAACAGACCATAAAGCATACTCTTCGTACATCCATGAAACAGGGTCGAGAAAGAAACTTATTTTGTTTTTGATCGTCCTGCGTGAGCAGGTATTTTACCGAGGATGCAAAATATTTTGTGAACAGACTTGCGCAGAGAAAAGGTCTCACGGCGGTATTGTTCAGTGAAAACGATCGATCTTGTCCTTGATAGTGGGGGCTAGCGGGATTCAAACTCGCGACGACCGACAATGAATTCAGTGTTCTTACCACTGAGCCAACTTTTAATACAAACTGAAAGAGGGCAGGAGGGAGAAGGAGGTGGAGGAGAGCGGAGGGAGAGGAGGGGGGGGGGGGCTGAGTGAAGGATGATGTAAGAGAATATCTGCACAAAAGAACGACGGATAACGAAGAGATTACCTGATGATATTCAGACGATATCGCCAGAAAGCAAACAACTGGTTTTGGCGATTTGGGGGGCTGGGGGTGGGGGTGGGGGTGGGGGGGGAGGAGGACGGGTGGGAGTGGGGAGGGGGTAGCGGTAGGGTGGATGAGGAGAGTCGGGAGGGAAGAAGAGAAGGACAGAGGGAGGATGCTACTAAGTATATGCATGTCTCCGTCTTTGTGGTGTTCTGTCAACCACACCAAGGACGTCTGTTCTGTGACGTTTTTGTTTTTTGTTTTTTGGGTTTTTTTCTGAGTATTTTTTAAAAGTATTCTTGTCAAAAATGTACTCCGTGGTCTACATGTGGAAGTGTCTGTAGTGGACTGTCGATAACTTCTTCAAGAAGGTTGATATGAAGTATGGAACTGTGTGGAGTTCTCTTGTAATGTTAGGCCGTCAACTACTGTACGCAGATCTCTGTGTGTGGCAGTGTTTGCATGCAGTGTTTCTTCAACAATCAATTCTGTGAAGCTCTTGATGTCGCAGTGTACGTAGTATTTTGTCAACAACTAGTCTAGCGGAATCTATATCTTTGTAGTTTTTTATTTTTTTTTTTTTGTCAGGAACTATTTTAGAAAGATCTATATGTTTGTGGTATTTTTATCAGCAACTATTCTAGAGGGATTTACGTGTTTGCAGTGTTTTTGCAAACACCTGTTCTGGAGGGATCTATATGTTGTAGTGTTTTTGTCAACAAGTATTCTGGAGGGATTTATAGTTTTGCCAATAACTATTCTAGAGGGATTTACATGTTTGCAGTGTTTTGTCAGCAGTTTTCCTAGAGGGGTCTATATGTTTGCAGTGTTTTGTCAAGTATTCTATAAGAATCTATATAAAGTGTTTTTATCTGCAACTATTCCAGAGGGATCTGTATGTTTTGTTTTTGTCGACAGCTATTCCAGAGGGATCTATATGTCTATAGTGTTTTTATCAGCAACAATTCTACAGGGATCTATATGTTTGCAGTTTTTGTCAATAATTGTACAGGGATCTATATGCTTGTAATGTTTTTGTCAGCAACTATTATGGAGGGATCTCTATGTTTTAATGTGTTTGTCAGCAACTATTCTGGAGGGATCTCTAATTTTTTTGTGTTTTTGTCAGCAGTTATTCTGGAAAGCAACTATTTTAAAGGGATCTATATGTGTACGGAGTGTTGTCAACTATTATATAGACATTTGTATGTTTGTAATGTTTTTGACAGTAGCCACGTCAGGGAAATCTACTTGTAGAAGTGCTCGTAGTGTTTGACAATTGGTAGTTAGAGGTCTGCATTTGACAATGTTTGTTGTGTTGGTCAACAGACGCGTCATAGTAGAGGTCTATAATGTTTGTTACGTTTTGTCAACAACATGTAGTGTTCTGTCCATCATTCCATAGAGATCTACATACAGCAGTGTCTGTAGTGATTAGTCAATCGCATGCAAGATCATGCTCACACAAGCATATAGATCATACAAACGCGCGCGCGCTGCACACACACACACACACACACACACACACACACACACACACACACACACACACATATATATACCGCTTCGCATACACTGGCGCGCACAGACACATGAGCTCGTGCCCGCCCACCATCCATGCACACACATACACACGCATGTGCGTTCTCTCCACAAGCACATACAATGACAATAATGGCAAAGACAGTGTTAGGTAGGCACCCAAAGTCTGGCCAGAGCATTGAACTTATTCGTAGGTCAGACTTCTGTTATGTCGTAGCCCTGAAACCCTCTTCTGAAATTCTCTGATCTCAGTCATTAATTCGTTTATCCATCAGCTTTAAATCCTGCGCTGTGTGGTCTTAAAACGTGGCAGATGTGGTGCAGCGTATATGGATGGACCAGTCCGCACGCAGTGGCACCTCCTTGATGAAACTGAAACTAAAACTATCAAAACAAAATGGGAAATGAAATGAGGCAGGGAACAGTAAACGATAAACAGTAAACAAGTTGGGTATTTTTTGCTCCCATAAGAAAACCTAACACAGAGTAACTTTTATTCAAGACTGGCACAGCCTTTTAAACTTGAATAAAGTCAGACAAATACACAGACGAACAATCTAATAGTGGGGGAAAAAACAAGCGCAGGCCAACAACTGAACTATCTTCATAGAAATAACTTGGCAAAGATCTGAAGTTAAGGGGAGGGGGAGGGGGGGGGGGGGGGGGGGGGGGATTTCAAGATGGAGAAACTGGGAACATGAAATTTAGAAAATATGCTACAGATATGAAAACTCTTGACTAGCTGCATAAGGGAACCATCGCAATCCCTTTTGAAGGCAGATATATTTGTATTGCCTGCTCCGAGGCCTTTCGTCCGCTGGGTCGGACTCATCAGGGAGACACGGCTGGTTGTGTCTGCGCTCCTGGGGTCAAATAGAGACACACCACAGTCCATAATACTGTTCTCACCACCAAGGGTGCAAAAAAGAATCCAATTGGAGCGCAGACACAACCAGCCGTGTCTCGGAGCAGGCAATACAAATATATCTGCCTTCAAAAGGGATTGCGATGGTTCCCTTATGCAGCTAGTCAAGAGTTTTCATATCTGTAGCATATTTTCTAAATTTCATGTTCCCAGTTTCTCCATCTTGAAATCCCCCCCCCCCCCCCTCCCTCCTTAACTTCAGATCTTTGCCAAGTTATTTCTATGAAGATAGTTCAGTTGTTGGCCTGCGCTTGTTTTTCCCCCACTATTAGATTGTTCGTCTGTGTATTTGTCTGACTTTATTCAAGTTTAAAAGGCTGTGCCAGTCTTGAATAAAAGTTACTCTGTGTTAGGTTTTCTTATGGGAGCAAAAAATACCCAACTTGTTTACTGTTTATCGTTTACTGTTCCCTGCCTCATTTCATTTCCCATTTTGTTTTGATTAAATTGAGGTTATTTGTATTTGTTTCTGTCCATCTGTGTGTTTGTCTTTTGATCTCCCTTGCATCTTTGGGTGGATCCTCAAGCGTAGGCTCAAAGATTGTCCCCTACATTTTATACTATTTGCATAATGTCTTTAGTTTTTTCAGCAACTTTTTTCCTCCCCACACTTTCGTTTGGTTTCATTTACTACTCTTCGCTGGCTGCTTTGGGGGTGCTATTGGATTCTTTTTTGCACCCTTGGTGGTGAGAACACCACAGTATTATGGACTGTGGTGTGTCTCTATTTGACCCCAGGAGCGCAGACACAACCAGCCGTGTCTCCCTGATGAGTTCGACCCAGCGGACGGAAGGCCTCGGAGCAGGCAATACAAATATATCTGCCTTCAAAAGGGATTGCGATGGTTCCCTTATGCAGCTAGTCAAGAGTTTTCATATCTGTAGCATATTTTCTAAATTTCATGTTCCCAGTTTCTCCATCTTGAAATCCCTCCCCCTCCCTCCTTAACTTCAGATCTTTGCTAAGTTATTTCTATGAAGATAGTTCAGTTGTTGGCCTGCGCTTGTTTTTTCCCCCACTATTAGATTGTTCGTCTGTGTATTTGTCTGACTTTATTCAAGTTTAAAAGGCTGTGCCAGTCTTGAATAAAAGTTACTCTGTGTTAGGTTTTCTTATGGGAGCAAAAAATACCCAACTTGTTTACTGTTTAAAACTATCAGTTGATAAATCAAGTAATCAATCAATCCATCAATCAGTCACTGTCTGTTTGTCTGTCTGTCTGTCTCTTCCTCTCTCTTTCTTTCTCTCTCTCTCTCTATCCATCCTTCTATCTATCTACCTACCTACCTATCTTCTGTCTATCTATCTGAGTATCTATCAATCTATCCATTCACCCATCCATCCATCCATCCATCCATCTGTCTACATCAGCATCAGCTCTCACCGTCAACCAATCCCGGACCAGTCTGAGCGTAGTGGCGGAGGTCGTTTAGTTAGTTACAGCTTCTTCCATCTCTGATTTCTGTCGCGGCAAAGCGGTTGTGAACGCAACCAAAATAAAACCTTAGGAGGAAAAAAAAAAAAAAAAAAAAAAGGGGGGGGGGGGAGAGGGTAAGTAAGAAAGAAAGAAAAGAAAGAGAGAAAAAGAAAAAAAAAGGACAGCAGGGAATCCCTGGGGTCTCCTTTGCCTCTTTACCCCGCCGAAGGCTGGAGACCCGATAAAATCTGATTATGTCGCGGAAAGCCAAAGGGCGGAACGAACGCCCCATTTGAGGCCTACGTGCGAGCCCATGTGAAGAGGGCGTGTGGGAGTTGGGTGTGGGTGGGGGTGGGGGGGAAGAGAGCTCTTTAAAACTTACTCTGTATAGCTGGGGGATTCTGAACCTCTACTCCTGGCTTTCTGGGAGGAATGGGACACAGAGGGAGTGGAGTGGAGTGGAGGGGAGGAGGGATGTAGGGGTGAAGGGGAAGCGAGGTGGCTGGTAGGGGAAA
>CM065730.1:22691342-22696342 GCA_033310375.1 Conus canariensis | reverse complement strand
CCCCCCACGCATACACCGACACACACACACACACACACACACACACACACACACACACACACACACACACACACACACACCACACACATCACACGCGAGCGCGCACGCACACACACAAACACACACACACACATACACACACTCACTCACACTCCTCTCTCTCTCTCTCTCTCTCTCTCTCTCTCTCTCTCTCACACCCTCACTCTCACACACACACCACACACACACACACACACACACACATACTCACACACCAACGCTTCCACACACATGTCTGTGGACTCTCTAATTAACACGCTGGCATTACCCCACTGATGAACACACACACACACACACACACACACACACACACACACACACACACACACACACACACACACACACACACACTCACTCACTCACTCACTCACTTTCTCCCACACACACTCACACACCAACGCTTGCACACTCATGATGTCCATGGACACTCTAATTAACATTTTGGCATCACCCCACTGATGAACACACACCAGCGCACACACGTCTACAGTATATGCTGGGGGCCCTGAGAGATTCAAAGTCTTATCTTAGTTGACATGTGTTTCATCTTTTGTGTCTGGAAAGGCCCAGTATGAGTTTGCCCCAATCTCTAGGAGTCTTCGCAATGTTGGCCTTGAAATTATTCCAATGTTTGTTTGGTTGGTTATGTTTCTTGCTCTCCCCTTAAGTCTGGATGTGCAGCCACTTCCTCTCTTGATGTTCAGATCTGAAAGATGGTCTATGGTATAGTGGCTTTGCTCTTGTTTGCTTAAGTGATTCTTCAGATTTCTTATCACATCAGATCGGCCAAGCTGTAACCAGTTCTTATCGTTGCCTTGCCAGCCAGTGTGTCTGCTCTCTCGTTTCTTTTAACTCCAGCATGTCCAGGGCAGTACATCCATATGAGTCTCTCCAATGGAAGGCTGCGCATTAGTTCATTCTAAGCAGGGCTTCCCATTCCACTTTTCATTTTCTGAAGTAGGTTCATGGAGTCAGTCAGTATCATGGCTTGTTGAGTTTGAAACTGGCTTATGGATGTAAGCCAGTGGCGTGCTTGTGTCACTGCTTCTACCTCCATTGTTAGACTTGAAGTTGTTAAACTGTGCGCACCATTGTCTTCCTGGATAGTTCGGCCATTTTGATTCACTGTGTATCCCCAGCCTGACTTACCTTTGGTGACAGAACCGTCAGTGTATATTAAAATATCATCTTTTGTGCTAAGGTCTACCAACATCTGAATTTCTGCGTTGGTTTTGCCTTCTGGCCATTCTCGACAATGTCTTCCAAGTTCTGGAGCGATGGCAGTTTGGTAGAGGTGCTTCAAGTGGTCTGGATATTTCTCCCATTCCTTGGTTTCTTTGACTTCTGCTAACTGGCACACAAGCTGTATACTGTCTTCTGCCTGTCCCATCCATGATTTTCCACGTCCTAGCCGAGTGCCTTTTGTTTCCTTGACCGCCGCATGAAGTGGGTTTCGGGGATTTTCAAGGGCTCTGAAATATGCCTTCACCTGTTCCAGCTTGTGTCTTGTCTGATTTGAAGGAATTTCGAGCAGGTATAGCATAGTTTGAACTGGTGTGTTCTTTGTGGTTCCCAGGATCAATCTCATTGCTTCATTTTAAATTCTTTCTAATTTGAGAAGATTGCTGTTGGACAGTGTTGTAAGCCTTAATCCATAATCTATCACACTGAGTACAAGTGCGTGATACAGTCGGCAGATATGGAGCTGTTCAATGCCTTTACCTGTCATTGCTTTCATGGCAGATAAGCCTTTTTTGCATTTAAGAACAATATTCTCAACATGCTTTCTAAAGGTTAGCATTCTGTCAAAGCCTACACCCAAATAGCGTAGGTTATTAGTTGATTCAATTGGTATTCCATTGAAGGAAACTGGTGAGGGTACGTGTCCTGATGTCTTGTTGTTGAGAGTGCAGACTAATGTCTGGGCTTTTGTAGGGTTGATGGACGATAGTTTCTTGACACCACTGAGCAATGTTGTTCAACTGTTGCTGAACTGCTTTCGGTCTTTCTTCAGCATTCTTTGATGTTTTGTAGATCAGGCCGTCATCTGCAAATGTCATCACTCGAGCAGGTCCGTTTCTGTTGAGGTCTGCTAGGCCTTTAGTGTAAACATTGTACAAAACAGGGGAAAGAGGAGAACCTTGAGGTAATCCCATAGAAAGTTTATGAGGCTCAGAAGTCCAATCTCCAAATCGTAGGATGACGGTTCGTTCCCGAAGTGCCGCTGCTATCCATCGTGTAAGTGTCTTACTGACTCCATAGTCAAGGAGTAATTCCATGAGAAGCGAAAACTGGACTTTGTTGTATGCATCTTCCAGATCTATTGCAACAGCTAGTATTTCTTCCTTTCTTTGGAATCCTTCGTACACTTCATAGGCAAAAGCGGACGCATTTTCCCATGTACTTTAACCTGTTCTGTAGCCTCCTTGATTTGATGGGAAGATTTGTTGACTTTCAAGATCTCTTGCGAGTTTTCTAGCTATGATTCGTTCCATGAGCTTTCCTGCTATCTTTTACATAGTGAGTATGCGGTAGCCATTTAGCTGATGATGATCTTTTCCTGGCTTTGGTAAAGCTTTCGGGTAGCTGTGTGTCCAGTCTTCTGGGACATAGCCTTTATCAAAACTCTCCTAGTAGAGACTGAAGAGTTTGGCTCTCTCCTCTTCTGAGAGCTGTTTGATATCTGCATACCATACTTTGTCCTGGAGCACTATCCTTAGTGCATCTAGCTATTGTGTCATCCAGTTCAGATTCTGTGATTTCATCATCAATGCCAGTCTGAGCTAGGTGCTGGTTTAACTTGGTCAAATATTTTTTCCTTTCCTCCAGATTTCTTTGATCACTCTGTTCTATGAAACGTTTAAGTAGAGCCGACCCTTTCTCTAAATTTGTCTTCAGTTTTGTGATCCTATCGGCGTCTAAAATATCTGGGGTTGCGTTTGTTTTGTTTTTTCCTTCCATGCGACTATAAAAGTGCCAGAACTGAGTCAGTGTTGTGTCAGAATTAAGTGACAGACAAAACTGTTGCCACTTAGTTTCTTTTGCTTCTTCGGCTACTCTTTCGAATTGTTCAGTCTTCTGATTCATGTCTGTTTTAATAGCTAGATCAGGGCAAGGTTTTCTTCTTTCTCTCTGCCAAATTCTCACAGACTTGCGTTTCTCTTTCCAGGCTGTTTCTGTGTCTGTATTCCACCAAAGGGGTTGGATTATTTGTTTGGTTGTAGCATTGTTTCTTTTGCATCTTCTACTCCTTAACGTTCCTATGATATCCCCTTCATTGTTGTTGTATTGATACTACCGAGGAGCTTACAAAATATGGTTATACTTAAGTTTATAAACTGTTATTGGTTAAACTGTACATCAAAAAAATTATCATTTATAGCCGTTAGTAACGGCTATTCTGGTAAAACGAAACATCGGGCATCATCCGTGATCCATAATGAACATATCTGCAAATTTTCAGAAAGATCGGTCCAGCAGTTTTGTCTGGAGCGAGTGGAACACATTTTGACCACGGACGGACAGACAGACAGACAGACAGACAGACAGACCCCACAGACAGCATTTCTTCGTTCCCATTGTAAAGTACTCCCTGTTCTATAAGAACTGGGAGTACGAAAACAATGGTGGGGACAAGGACAAAGGCGAAGGGGACAAAACAGACACATGCCAAACTTTCGGGCTACACCGGCAAAGTCTGCTTGCCCGGCAGTGGCTCTAGAGAGGAGGAGTAACTTTTTAGCCTCACACCGTATATGCCTCGCTCTCCACTCAGCCTTGTTGCTTTTCCTCAAGCGCTTGCTGCTTCTGCTTTTTTTTTTTTTTTTTTCCTTTTTCTTTTTCCGGGTAGCCGCGTGTGGAAATTCGACCTGGTTCTCCTGTGAAACAGCGCTGTTACTTTACAAGTGTCATGAGTGACCGTTATCTATGTAGTGGTGGTGGTGGTGGGGGGGGGGGGGGGGGGGGGGGGGGGAGGGGGGGGGGCGGGGGGTCAACAGGATGCTGTTCGGAGGGAATTGGTAGTAGAGGCCTCCAACTGACTGTGAGTAGTCTGGGTACTTGTTATTTGCCCAGGTTCGCCGAATGTCATAAAAAAAACCAAAAAACTACTACTGCTGCTATGTCTGGTCTTGTTCTGCTTGCTCAGTGCCGTGTCCATTAAAAAAAAAAAAACAAAAACTACTACTAGTTCATACTGCTGCTGCTGCTGCTGCTGCTGCTGCGCTGCTCTACTACTACTAGTTCCATTACTACTGCTGCTGCTGATACTGCTCTTACTACAACGTTTACCACTACTACTACTACTACTACTACTACTACTACTACTACTACTACTACTACTACTACTACTACACACAAATAGAATGCATATAGCGGAATATCTTTCATTAGCCATGCGATGTATCGTCCTCTCACCTTTCACTGAAGTAAAACACACATCCGGCGCACTTTGTCTTCGTTCCGCTCTGTCCCGAATACCATACAGACCCCACCCCACCCCCACCCCACCCCACCAGCCACCCTCTCCCCCATTATCACCCCCACCCCCCCCCCCCCCTCTCTCTCTCTCTCGACATGCAGAGCTGCTACTGCTAACTATTCTCTGTTTGGCTACTGCCGTTACAGCAAGCACTAGGTAGGCTGTTACCATGACCATTGTTCGGTTCAATTCAAATCAATCAACTTCATTGTCCATCGGACATTTTTCTTCTGCTCCACATCATTTGACAAGTACATAAGACATTACAAAAAGACATTATAAATCGTGGCATAAAAGCCTTTGTTAGTTTATGTGTTTATATATTCATCAACACTCACACCCCCCACTACTTGTTGGTTTTACTTTTGCGGTGCCATTTCCACTTGAGGGTGAATAACGATCATGATACTGAACTATAGTGTAGTGTAACGTGTTGAAGGAATGTGCTGTGTTGCGTAATACCGTGTGGTCTTTTGAAGTC
>CM065730.1:22683842-22686342 GCA_033310375.1 Conus canariensis | reverse complement strand
TACGATTTTATATTTTCCCAAGGATTCGACCCCCGACCTCCGCCCCCCCTCCTTCTCTGCTCCTCCTCCTCGTCCTTCTCCTCCTCTTCCTCCCCCTCCTCCTTCTCCTCCTCCTCCTCCTAGCTCCTCCTCCTAGCTCCTCCTCCTCGTCCTCCTCATCCCCCTCCCCAGCTTTATTCCTTCCCCCCCTTCCCATGTTTAGCTCAATGTTGCGTTTTTGGTGGGGGGGAGTTTTGGAGATTTCTGTTAAGCATACCGAGGAGAAGTTGGAAACCTCACCAGACTATGTTTAAGTTACTGCGAAAAGAAAGATCCAAAGTATCTATACGTAATCAATTGAAGTTAGAAGGGTTAAGCCCAGATATCTCGTAGCTTTGCGGAGCGTTGGACCATGAGAGATGTAGTGTCTATCTATGGCACTACATTTGGGAAAACGGTTTCCATCCATCTCCTTCTACCGCCTTAGCCTTTCCTGAACTGAATCTGGTTTCTATACACCGTTGGTTGGACGGAGAGAGATACCCTGCCACCCGCCCCCCCCCCCCCCCCCCCCCCCCCCCCAAAAAAAAAAAAAAAAAAAAAAAAACGATCCCCACGAATGATTCACGACTGTCGGCTCTGCAGGCAAACGTTCTCACCATTTAACATCGGGACAATGTAATACAAGATGCAACGCATATAAACGTACTCCCAGTTTATCCTTAAAACGCGTGAGATATTCCATAAAGAGGAAAACCCGTCTTGGGCTGGTGTAACCGTTAGTAATGGCTATTCTGGTAAACATCGGCCATCATCTGTGACCTATAATGAACATACTTACAAATTTTCAGAAAGATCGGCCAAGAACTTTCTGAGATTTTCCATAAAGAAGAAAACCACTATGGGCCGTTAGTAACGGTATAACGGTAAACTTAAACATCGGGCATCATCCGTGACCCATAATGAACATACTTACACATTTTTAGAAATATCGGCCACGTACTTTCTGAGATATTCCATGAAGAAGAAAAACCGTTACAGGCCGTTATAGCCGTTAGTAACGGCTACAACGGTAAACTAAAACATCGGGCATCATCCGTGACCCATAATGAACATACTTACAAATTTTCAGAAAGATCGGCCAAGTACTTTCTGAGATATTCCATAAAAAAGAAAAACCGTTATGGGCCGTTAAAACCGTTAGCAACGGCTATAACGGTAAACTAAAACATCGGGCATCATCAGTCGCCCATAATGAACATACCTACAAATTTTCAGAAAGATCGGCCAAGCACTTTCTGAGATATTCCATAAAGAAGAAAAACCGTTATGGGCAGCTATAGCCGTTAGTGACGGCTTTAACGGTAAACTCATCGGGTATCATCCGCGACCCATAATAAACATACCTACAAATTTTCGGAAAGATCGAAAATGTGCTTTCTGAGATATTCCATGAAGACGAAAAACTGTTATGGGCCGTTATAGCCGGTAGTAACGGCTATAACGTGGTAAACTAAAACATCGGGCATCATCCGTAACCCATAGTAAACATACCTGCTAATTTTCACAAAGATCGGCGAAGTACTTTGAGATATTCCATAAAGAAGAAAAACCGTTACAGGCCGTTACAACCCTTAGTAACGGCTACAACGGTAAACTAAAACATCGGGCATCATCCGTGACCCATAATGAACATACCTGCTAATTTTCACAAAGATCGGCGAAGTACTTTCTGAGATATTCCATAAAGAAGAAAAACCGTTACAGGCCGTTAAAGCCGTTTGTAACGGCTATAACAGTAAACTAAAACATCGGGCATTATTCATGACCCATAATGAACATACCTACAAATTTTCAGAAAGATCGGCCACGTACTTTCTGAGATATTCCATAAAGAAAAAAAAACGTTACAGGCCGTTACAGCCGTTAGTAACGGCTATAACGGGGTAAATTAAAACATCGGGCATCATCTGTGACCATTAATGAACATACCACAAATTTTCAGAAAGATCGACGAAGTACTTTCTGAGATATTCCATAAAGAAGAAAAACCGTTAAAGGCCGTTACAGCCGTTAGTAACGGTTATAACGTGGTAAACTAAAACATCGGGCATCATCTGTAACCCATAATGAACATACCTGCTAATTTTCGCAAAGATCGGCGAAGTACTTTCTGAGATATTCCATAAAGAAGAAAAACCGTTACAGGCCGTTACAGCCTTTAGTAACAGCTATAACGGTAAACTAAAACATCGGGCATCATCCGTGATCCATAATGAACATACCTACAAATTTTCAGAAAGATCGGCCCAGTAGTTTTGTCTGGAACGAGTGGAACACATTTTAACCACGGACACACGGACACACAGACAGACACACAGACAGCATTTCTTCGTTCCCATTTTAAAGTACTCCCTGTTCTATAAGAACTGGGAGTATAAAAAGCAGAGAGAGAGAGAGAGAGAGAGAGAGAGAGAGAGAGGGTGGTTCGGAATGGTTGCTGCGCAAATGATCGATATGA
>CM065730.1:22673842-22681342 GCA_033310375.1 Conus canariensis | reverse complement strand
AAGAACGATGATCCAACATCCATTTTGCGCCGAATATGAGAAGATAAATGGTTGCTCGTTCTTCGTTTTCGTGGTCCTAAATGTTGTTTGTTTTTGCCTGAAGAAGACCCAAGAGGTCGAAATGCATTGTGTTTTGTCCTGTAATCTGTTTGTCCGTATTGTCTGGTGGAACTAATACCATGTCTTTTTAAAATGAGTGAAGAGGCAGTACTTTCAGACATGTACATGTACGGAAGAAGCAGAGTGCATGTTGCGACCTATCATCATAATGCCTCATTTCTGCAACAAATTGCATTCACTCCATGCAATGGAGCAACAATCCAAACGCGCCTGCATAAAAGTACATAAAACATACTTGAGGAATTTTCAGAAAGAGAGAGAGAGAGAGAGAGAGAGAGAGAGAGAGAGAGAGAGAGAGAGAGAGAGAAAGAGAGAGGGGGGTGAGAGATGAAGAAGAAGATAGGTAATCTTGCTTATAGCCCAGCCGACCGCAAAGGGCCATATTAGGGCTAGAAGAAGAAGAAGAAGAAGAAGAAGAGAGAAAAGAAAACAACAACAACAACAACAACAAAAACAAGAACAAAAACAAGAACAAGAAAAACAATAAGAACAAGAGTAAGAAGAAGAAGAAGAGGAGGAGGAGAGAAGGAGGAAGAGGAGGAGGAGGAGGAGGAGGAGAAGAAGAAGAAGAAGAAGAAGAAGAAGAAGAAGAAGAAGAAGAAACAACAACAACAACAACAACAACAACAACGAGCAGAATAAGGGGAGAAAAAGAAGAAGAAGGAGCAGGAGGAGGAGATTGAAAAGGATGTGGTGCAGGAGGGGGGAGGAGGAGGAGGAGGAGGAGAAGAAGAAGAAGAAGAAGAAGAAGAAGAAGAAGAAGAAGAGGAACAACAACAACAACAGCAGCAACAACAACACAACTACAACTACAACCACAACAACGAGAACAAGAAGAAGACAGACAGACAGACAGACA
Source organism: Conus canariensis (assembly GCA_033310375.1). Lineage (NCBI taxonomy): Eukaryota > Metazoa > Mollusca > Gastropoda > Neogastropoda > Conidae > Conus > Conus canariensis. Next base: position 22,680,363 of record CM065730.1, on the reverse strand, counting down.
GACAGACAGACAGACAGACAGACAGACAGACGGAGAATTAGCGAACAGAAGAAGAAACACAACAACCCTTTAACGTTCCCATGAGAAAGTTTTGTGCCCTTCCGAGGGTCTTCAAACACAAAGCTGACATATGCATAACATTGCCTGATCCGTTTGTAGTATCATGTAATCACAACAAACAGGCGGCTTAGTTAGAGTGTACAAGTGCCTGGCATATAGATAAGTCATACCGTCACAGGACACGGGGTAATCCGACCGTTCTGTAGTATCAACACGAAACCCGCAGATCACAATGCCAAGCTGAGATCAAACTGGCTTAGGGACCACCATCTTACTTTCAAAGTCGCTCTGTCAACAAGAACGAATTGTGTGTTTTCAAACAAGTGCCCATACTCACACGCGCGCGCGCGCGCACGCAAACCCTCAGACACACAAACACACGCGCGCGCGCGTGCGCGCGCGCGCGCACACATACACACAAGTATACACGTATAAACACACGCACACATACACAAACATACACACACGCGCACGCACACACTCACACACGCACACGCACACGCACACCCACACCCACACCCACACCCACACACACACACACACTCATGCACACACGCACGTGTGCGCTCTTGCCCGCGCACGCCCGCAGAGAGAGAGAGAGAGAGAGAAGAGAGAGAGAGAGAGGAGAGAGAGAGAGAGAGAGAGAGAGAGAGAGAGATTTTCTTTATTGTTCGTTCAGCACTTGAGCACTGTTGACAATGGAGAGAACAAACGTACCCGCTGATTCCAAAAGCTAAAATTTCTCATGAACACATTCAAACACACGGGAGAGAGAGAGAGAGAGAGAGAGAGAGAGAGAGAGAGAGAAGAGAGAGAGAGAGAGAGAGAGAGAGAGAGAGAGAGAGATTTCATGGTCACTCTACCAACGACGAATTTAGGTTTTCACTCGCACATGCACATATCATTTTCACACACACACACACACACACACACACACACACACACACACACACACACACACACACACACACACACACATAGGGCATGAATGGCTACAGAATTTGAGACATTTTTTATGTTGATTGATGAGGTTGAGGATGATGAAGATGATGTTATGGATTTCCATTTAAGTCTGAGGCTGCATAACAGGGCTGAACTCTACGCTTATGTTCATAATATATCCCGGCGTCAACCAGGCCCGAGAGATACAGACATCTGCAGTGTTGGTCAGGACATTTGAGCAATACTCTAAGATATGCACCCATTAAGTGGACGATATTCATCCATTAAGTGGACGATATTCACCCATTAAGTGGACGATACTCGACTGGGTGGCCCTCAGTCTTCCCAACTGAGCCCGTAGCAAACTCAACTCTGATTAGGGGCTGCTCGGGGCAGAGAAATCCCACGGATTAATGGCTCTGATGGGAATCGAACCCACGACCTCCCAACCTGGAGTACGCGACGCTGACCACTCCGCCACTGTGCGGCTGATCTCACACACAACTTGATGCGGTTTTTTAGGCAGCAAAATATTCCTCATTAAAGCGAACAATTCGACTTTTGTCCGTTTATATCTTACTTTCGTATCAACTGCTGAGAGAGAGAAAGCAGCAAATCTACTCAGCTGTGTTCTAGCTGAGGGGATCCCCATTTCTTTCACGTTGATTTGCGTTACGCCAGTCTTACCTAGACCCTGAGATAGGGGCGGTTCACTGACAAATACGGTGGTTAAGCCCTTCTTCACCGACTAACTACCCTATCCTTCATATTGAATCGTTTCATGTATTTTGCCAGTCGACCTTGTTGAGTGATGATCCACCATGTGTGATTGTGGAGTTTCGAAAAGACGGGGTTTTTTCGTGCCCCAAGTCGGATCTAAGATTATGTAGAAAAACAGAAGCGGTTTTAAGCTGTGTGTGTGTGCGTGCGTGGTGTGTGTGTGTGTGTGTGTGTGTGTGTGTGTGTGTGTGTGTGTGTGTGTGTGTGTGTGTGTTTTAGCATAATTATTTGGAATGGAGTTGCTTTCTTTTTAACACGCAGTTATCAAACCATGAAAGGAATACAACAGTCATCTTGATAGACCTGTGACAAAATCACCATTGGACAGCCGCATTGTAGCTGTGTGGCCGGTCACCTTTCTCGACGCGGTTTTCTGAGGTGAGACGAAGAGAGTGTAGCGTAGCCGTGTTACATTTCCTCATTGAATAATTGGAAAAACCCGAAAGTCAGCAGCGCTAGATCGTAGCTGTTAGATAGCCGGAGTCCTGGGCTGAAATGCAAAGTTAATCTAGAGAAAGAAAATAAATGAGTAACCAAACAAACAAACAAACAAATAAGTAAATAAATGAATAAATAAATGAAAAAAGGTAAGCACATTATTACAAGTGATTTTTTAAGGCGTTTTGCCCTTTTGTGTGGAGGGAAGAAACAACAAATGAAAAAAAAAAGCGACAACATAGGGCCTTTCAATTCCAGTGCTGCCAAAGAATCTTTAACCTGCGTTCACCTGGTTCTAAGGGGAAAAAATCATTAATGGGGGAGGGGGGGGGGGAGAAAAAAACAAAAATAAAGAAACACAAGGTAAAAAAATATTTTTAAAAATTCACGTAACCCTATCGTGGGGTAGTATGAGGAATAAAAGGGCTTTAGATCACGGGTGCAATATAACTTTGATGTATTATCTCCAGAATTTCCATCAGCAATCTTATTTCTTAATGTCATGCAATGAGAGGAATCCAACAAAACTTTACGTTTATTCCCTTCATATTAGGACAATGCAGAAAGTATTCAAACGTCTGTTCTCGTTATTGACAATAGTTTGTCAGCTTGACTGAGACAGATCAAGCGTTTGACAAACAGTAAACAATGAAAACTGGAATCGTTTCCGAGCAATGAACCATTTTCACCTGTAATCAATGATAAAGGAAGTGATCAGGTAATCTTGGCATTGCTTAACTTCTCTTGAATATGACTTCAGTGCTGGTTGCTCGATGCAAGTCAGATTAATCCACCCAATGTAGCACACTCATCCCCCCCCCCCCCCCCCCCACACACACACACTCCCGATCTTTTAGTGGTTGTTAAGTACACATATCCACAACCAGAAATCTCCACAACCAGAAATCTCTGAACTGTGTCGACGAGCGGCGAAGACAGAGACGGTTTCTGTTCGAGTTGAGGTCGTCTCTGAGGGATTCAGAAGTATGTCCAACACAGTGTACACAGTACGTCCAACACAGTGTACACAGTACGTCCAACACAGTGTACACAGTACGTCGTTGATGGCGCTTTCCCCGTTCTTTCAACGACAGGCCTTCTCGACAATCTCGGCCAGGCAAAACGCAAGCTCTGTTGTTGGTCTCATTTCAGTCTCTTCCAGTCTTCAGTGGCCGGATTTCCATTGGTGACGCTTTGAACAGCGACTATAATTATGCCTATTTTTAGTTACCATTTTTCTTTTAGATATTGATTATGTTACCGTTAAAAGAATGCAGGCATCCCCCACAAGTGATGTCACAGTTTTCTGCCTATGGTACTGGGTTTAAACAGGTAACGAAAAGCGTTTTTTTTTTTTTTTTTTTGCCTTCTATTTATTAACTTCATGTGGCAAATAACTGAACAAGTAAGGAGGATGTCTTCTTGTTAGTTCTACGTGCCATGTGTTGGCATTTCCGTTCGGCAATTTGGTGTCGTAACAGCATTCATCTGGAGTGAAGGGCGTGTAATTATTTCATCATGGGAGCAAGAGTTCCCCCTCCTTGCTCCTTATTTACTGTGTACTATTCCCTGCCTCTTTGAAGTTCTCCTTTCAGATGGCAGACTTCTTTTTTTTTTTTTTTTTTTTTTTTTTGTGAAGCGAAATGAACCCAAACTGTTGTCACAGGACGTGCAGACCTGGACGTCAACAAATCATCGCCAATCTCGAGAGCAGACCTTTAATCTAAAGCGGAGAGAGTTGTGTGAGAGGGAGCGGGATGAACAATATTGGCAGGACTTCAAGCCCTTAGAAATGGTTCACACCTTTGCACAGTTGTCGGTGTAAATGACCCTAATTGACGGCACGCGAGGAGGAGGACGTGGAGGCTTTAATTGACAGCACTCCACCCGTTCTCCAACCCCCCCCTGCCCCCCTCCCCCCCCCCTCCTCTCTCTCTCTCTCTCTCTCTCTCTCTCTTTATCCTAACAACAACCCCCACACTCTTCCAATTAAAAAGAACAAAAAAAAAAAAAAAAGAAGGTGGGATTCCTTCCTGCGAATTATATGTATAAAAAAGAAAAAGAAAGGTGGATTTGCCAGAAGACTCACTCGATTTCGACATCGGTGTCAACTGTGAAAACATCGCGCGGCTGGTTGCTCGCTCCGTTTAATATCTTTGATACCCTTTGTCCACAGAGATGGCAAACCCCGAGGACTCGTGTCTAAACATCCCCCGTGGTTCCGCTATTTGTGCTGCTGAAGCTGACGCTTGCCAGTTGTTGGCTCTCTCAGGGTGACGCCTCGGAAAGGGTGGGGTGGGGGGATGGGGTAGGGTAGGGCTTTGGTGGGAGAGGGGGGTGGGGTGGGGTGGGGGGTGAGGGTGTGGGTGAGCTGCACGTGCAGGTGGACTTGAGCCAGTTGGAGGTGTGAACGTGCTGTACCATGGCAGAGCGGAGGTGGGGGTGGGGGGTGGGGTTGGGGGTGGGGGTTGGAAGATGGAGGAGGTGGGGGAAGGGGAGGGCGGCGTAGGCTAGGAGATGCTCTTTAGGAGATGCTCTGGCGGGTGTGTGTGTGTGTGTGTGTGTGTGTGTGTGTGTGTGTGTGTGGTGTGGTGTGGTGTGTGTGTGTGTGTGTGTGTGTGTGTGTGTGTGTGTGTGTGTGTGTGTGCTAAATTCCACCAGTATCCCCCAATCTCTTTCCTGCTTAACCCCCCTTCCTCTCCTTGCTTCTACCTTTCATCCTGTGACTTGAAGTGCACTGTGTCTGTACCTGTACCTGGCACTGGTCTCCCTGTACGCTCCTGCATTGCTACCAGTGGATGATTGTCATGATCGGAAACATTTCGGAATGAGAATTCACCGTGGACCCCCTCCCCCCCCTCTCTCTCTCTCTCTCTCTCTCTCTCTCTCTCTCTCTCTCTCTCACTCTCTCTCTCTCTCTCCTCTCTCTGTCTGTCTTTCTGTGTGTGTGTGTGTGTGTGTGGTGTGCGCGCGCGCGCGCGCGGGGGCGTGTGTGCATGTATCTACCACAAACACACACACACACACAACACACACACACACACACACACACAACCGTATATCTATCTATCTATATATATGTGTATATATATAGAGAGAGAGAGAGAGAGATGTGTGTGTGTGTGTGTGTGTGTGTGTGTGTGTGTGTGTGTGTGATTCCCTCAAATATACGATGGGACCTGACTGAAATCGATTTCCAGAGATGAGTGCTCGGAATGTCGATTCTCATAAACACGAGAATCATTAGCAAGGGAGTTAACCCTTGAACAGGGTCATCCAACAGACGGGATCAGAGCACTTCGAAGTGCCCCGCCGATTGACACCCTGCAGGTTCCTGATGTCCGAACAATAGACAAACTGACCTGTGAACGCGCCGTTGCTGGTGGGCGAGTCGGACAAGGTTATTGTTACAGTGACGCGGCGGCTTGTTTGAATAATTAAGGTGAATTCACGAATGACACTTTCTGATGATTCCTCTATGTGTCTGAAGAGTTAGTTATTTGTATGTGAGCATTTGTTTGGTCCGTTGTGTGACTGTTTATTTCATGTACTTAATGATCGCGTAGAACAACTTTGTCGTTCAGGTATGCAGCTTAGTTACCTTGAAGCTGTTGATTTGTTTGACTTCATGTTCGCAAGATTATTTTGTGTTTAATTAATGTTTAGTGCAGGTAGCTATCGGTTGGTCTGTTTGGTCGCTTGGTTGTTTTGTTTTCTTTTTTGTTCTTTTTGTTGTTGTTATTGTTTTTGTTGTTTGTTTTTTTCCCAGTTATTTGTTTGTTTCATCGGTTAGTTTGTGGGCGCTTGATTGTTTGATGTACTTACAGCCGTGGGTCCATGACAGTGCGGCAAACTTCTTCTTCTTCTGCGTACGCAGGCTGATACTCCTGTGGACACTACCTATATGGACAGGCAAATATCAATCCCATCTGCCCAACAAAGGGAGTGGAGTTTTGTGTGTATGACCGTTTTTTTATCCCGCCATTAAGGCAGCCATACTCCATCTTCGGAGAAGGTGCATGCTATGTGTAACGTGTCATCCATACCAACGGCCAAACTGGCCTTCTCCATCCGAAAGTTGGTGATGGGATTTTACGAGTGTGGCAAGATGTTATGTGTGCGTTCACAAACGGAACCTCGGTTTATAGTCTCATTCGAAGGACTGTATGGGAAATGGAGTCAGAACTAATGTTAACTCCGAGGGAAAAATCCCCCTGTACCGAAACGGCCCGGCGGAGATTCGAACCCGCAACCCTTGGATTACGAGTTCGGCGCTATTCCGGCCCGCAGGGCTGCAATAA
>CM065730.1:22661342-22663842 GCA_033310375.1 Conus canariensis | reverse complement strand
AAAAAAAGAAAAAAAATTTCTTTTTCAAATTTGTCATTCCATCTTAAATGTTTGCCCCTGGCCTCCATTCCCCTCATTCACACACACACACACACACACACACACACACACACACACACACACACACACACACACACACCACCATCACCACCACCACCACCACCACCACCACCACCACCTCCCTCCTCCCCCTCTGTCTCTCTCTCTCTCACACACACACACACACACACACACACACACACACACACACACACACACACACACACACACACAAGTATTTCCTTGTCTGTGTCAGCATTTGTTTGCCCAATGATGTTTGTGTTACCTCCTACAACACAGAGCTGACGAATTTTGCTGTTAATTTCTTTTTTGTTTGTTTTGTTTTGTTTTGTTTTGTTTTGTTTTTTGTTTTGTTTGTTTGTTTGTTTTTTGTTTGTTTTGTGTCTCACCAAATGAAGCTGATGCATTTTCTTGTCTTCCAGCAGCACCACTCGGTCGCTCCTCCTGTGCTTGGATCCCCCCACCTCCACCCCCACCCCCCCCCCCCCCCCGCCCCCCTTTCCCCCATGGTAGTGCAAACAGAAATATGATACAAGGGTGAACTAATGTTCTTGTGCAGCATCTAATGAGAACAACAGCTGTCTGCTCGAATCTCAGAGACTTAGCCACCCGATCAAGATAAGAACGGAAGGGAATTGAAGTTGACAGCTGGGGAGAGAATAAAGCACTTTTCGTTAATCAGTGACAAATGCCACCCAGGAAGCATCTTCCTTTTGAATGGTGTAAGCGGTGTGTCTCTGTTAGGAACCTATAGCAGGAACCTTCGAGTTATCAGAATCCGTCTGTGACTGTTTGAAATTTGTGCTAATCTGGGCAATTAATGTCAAGTTCCAGACCTGGTTTTCGAGCAGTGTTCCATCCAGTATTTGCCGTCATCGATTTGCTCTGCAAAACAAATTTCCAGATCACTGGTAAGTTCTCTGTGACTTTTTTTTTACAGATACATATCGCAACGAGTACTGGTGGAGATAAATCTTTCCCTGCGTTCATGTAATGGTTGCACAACCACTGCTGACGTGGCATGGTTGACCTCGTTGGCTATGTTCTTTATTTCTGTAGTAAAACTCCGATTTAGTTGCTTGATCATTGGCATTTTTTGACAGATGAATTCAGTTTCGATACCTAAAATTCTTTTAGATTAAATGGGAAAAAAGATGTTTTTTTAAACAAAATTATTTATTTATTCATTTATTTTTAAGGCATTGCTGTGCACTTCGACTGTGCTGCCTACTGCTGCGCGATACGTTATGTACGGAGCATAATGTTGACAACTGTATGTGGGCAATACGAAGAGGAAAAATACTTATTAATTAGTTTAATGTAATTAACAGATCATGGCCAACAGGTCTCCAAAAAATAAGCGTGCATGTACGTTAGCTGTTGTTTTGCACACCGCTTTCCGGTCATACGTGACCCGCTTAGGTGAAGAATGAACTGTCATTACTCTTACACAGGGACCAAGAAGGAGAAGTACTCAGGATAACAATTTTATTTGTCCAAAAGATGGAAAATTCATTTTCGACAGAACAGCAACCATATACCAAGACAACACACACACACACACACACACACACACACACACACACACACACACACACACACACACACACACACAAGGCGTAACTGCCTGTGTAAAAATCCATAGTAAATCAATCCTGTCAGTAAAATATCTTCATGCAAGCACAAACACTCTTCCCCCCCCCGCCCCCCCCCCCCCCCCCACACACACACACACACACACACACATCACACACTCGTACAAACACATGTGCGTGCGCAGCTACAGTACACATCCACTCTCTTTAAAACATGGAACCTAAAATTACAAAAAAGAGAGAGCATCGTCATTAAAAGCAAGCAACGTACTCTATTTAAATATATTCAGTTTAATAAGATTGAAATCATAAATATGCTCTTCCTATTGAAAAATGATTATCTCCTCCTGTGGGTCTACACGTTAAGCATTTGAGTGGGGTTGCGTCACGTGTCAGAGCGCCCTTTTGGTTGGTCTGGCGGTTAAATTGTGCACTATGATCTACAGTGAAATTATGGATCTAATGGTGCATGGGGGTTTCGGTTCGAAATGGAGCTACATCTCCAAAGAAGGAAAGTGATGGAAATGTTGAAAGTTCGTTTAGTGTAGATATCAAAATGAATTCCGCACCGATGAAAAACTGCACTTTTTTTTCAGGAATATGTATTTTATCTATAAAATGATATTTTTTAGAGTCTGCAGGAAAATGGGGGAGGGGGGCTGCAGTATGCAAGTTCGTTCTCGTTCAAAAAGACCTCCCCGGGGGGGGGGGGGGGGGGGGGGGGGGGGGGAGAGGCTGCAAGTATGCAAGTTCGTCTCGCTCAAAAAGACCACGCCCTGCTGTTTTCTAGGAGGCCGATGCGTTCTCCATGTAACGTCACATCCCCCCCCCCCCCTCCTCACTTA
>CM065730.1:22643842-22648842 GCA_033310375.1 Conus canariensis | reverse complement strand
GAGAGAGAGAGAGAGAGAGAGAGAGAAGAACAAGACATTTTATTGCCATATAAAACTAGAGGTTTCCCAGAACACAGATAATCAGGTTAAACTATCTAGTTAGTTAGTTGGTTGGTTAGTTAGTTAGTGTGTGTGTGTGTGTGTGTGTGTGTGTGTGTGTGTGTTGTGGTTGCGCGCGCGCGCGCGCGCGCGCGTGCGTGCCTGCCTGCGTGTGTGTGTATGTGTGTGTGTCTGTGTGTATACGCGCGCACGCACACCAAGTGAGCGTAAGTGCGTGTGAGTGTGCGCGCGCAGCCGCGCGTGCGGCGTGTGTGTGAAGTACTGACTTCCCGGGCAGTATCTTTTCCTCCATCCATCCATTAAAGAGAGGGGTGCTCAGTTGTGTTTTTAACCGTCGTGCGTTAAACGAGTGAAATGGAAAACACTGCACGTGACATGCATCATCATGGGCCCACTTCAGTCGTGTTACCCCGGGCCGTGCCAGCGCCATCTAGTCTGACATGCTCAGGGACCGCAACTCCTGCCGCTGCCGCCGACCGCCGGCGGCCCGTGTTGAACAGTTGCTCGTCAGCATGACGCCGAGGAGTTTGTCGCCATGACGTTAAGAGCAGGGGCATTAATCCTTGTCCATTTGGCACTTGTGATTGTTTGCGATAAGTCCCGGGAAGCAGTTTACAAGTTTCGCCCCTTGGCGCCGAGACCAATTCCCAGCCAATCAGCCCACTCGCCCTGGCCGCCATTTTGAATTAAAGACGAGGTCATTTCCGGTTGTCTTCTCCGACCTTCCCTGATCTTCTACGCCAGGAGTCGTGATTTCTCGGAAAATGGGGTTAGAGGGGGTAAAAAGAAAGAAAGAAAGGGGGAAAAAAAAAAAAGAAAAAAGGAAGCAGGATTGGAAAATACGAATAGATTGGTGGTGTGGTTTTTAGGGGAAGGGTAAGGTGGGGGTGGTGGGGGTGGGAGGGGGGGGGGTGGAGGAAAGAGAAAGATCATTGCGACCTGCCAAAGAAGCTGGGCAGGCAATTTGCATGGAAAATAACTGGGAACTGACGTGAAAAGCTTCGGTCGGTCGCGGCGCGGCGGCACACAGAAGATAAAGTTAATGGAAGTGCACTTCCATGTGGGTGAAATTTGACAGGCTCTGACACGGCGGGGAGCTGCGTTAAGTTGCAGGGCCAGGGGGGTTGTCGCTGAAGGGGGCAGCGGCAAACAGTGCCCTCGCTTCCTTCGATTGCCATGAATGATACGTCCCTTCGAGAAGAGAAACCTCCCATCCCTACCCCCGCCCCCTCCTCACCCCTCACCCGGCCCCCACCTCAACCCCTCCCTCCCTCCCTCCCCGAACCTCCGTGCCTCCTTCCCACAGCCCCCGCCCCGCCCCCTTCCCGTTGTTTGTTTGTGGGTGTGATGCCGGGGTGAAGGGGAGGAGGAGGAGGAGGGGGTGGGGGAGAAGGAAGGGACAGAAGGGTTGGGGGGGGGGGGGGGGCGAGGAGAGGATTGAAAAGGGTTAGTATGGCGTAACTCTCATTCTTCGAATGAGGATGAATGAAGAAGGGGGTGGGTGGGGTTGGGTGGGAAGAGAGAGAGAAAAGAGAGAGAGAGAGAGAGAGAGAGAGAGAGAGAGAATGTGTGTGTGTGTGTGTGTGTGTGTGTGTGTGTGTGTGTGTGTGTGTGTGTGTGTGTGTGTGTGTGTGAAAAACACATAACAGCGAGAAGTAAGAGAGAGAGAGAAAGGGAAGAGGAGGAAGATGGTTGATTGTTTCGTTAACGTCTGTTCATCTTGGCGGATGTTTTTAGACTCGATACATTTCAGTATTGTTGAGTTGCACATAAAAACAAATGATTTAAATGATTATCAAGAGAATAAACAACGACTGAACAAAAAGGGGGTAAAAAGTAAGAAAGTAATAGAATTTAAGGGGGGGGGGGGGGGGGGAGGGGGGGGGGGGGGGGGGGGCGGGGTTGTTGTTCAGAAGAAACGATAGATGGGGCACCCCTAAGATTGAACCATTCAAATTAAAAACATCTTTTTCCCCGAACAGCCAGATTGTTCCTGAACGATTTAACATCCGGGTCCAAAACAGGCGAGAAGATTGCTCTAAAACGATTCAACATGGGAAACCGGCGACGCTACACTTTTTGACGATTTCCGCAGGGGGAAAAGTGTTGTCTTATTTTAGCAAGAGAGAGAGAGAGAGAGAGAGAGAGAGAGAGGGGGGGGGGGGGTCGGTATTGCGAAAATTTCCCACAGATTGAGAGAGGAAAAAAAGACAGAGAAAACGGGATGGGGGAGGGAACGACTGGAGGCTGGGGGGGGGGGGGGGGGAGGGGGGGGGGGGGGGTGGGTGGGGGGGGGGCGGATAGGAAGTGAGAGAAAGGAAGGGAGAGAGAGGATGTGGTACAATAGAGTGAGGGAAAAACAGAGAGAGACAGAGAGAGAGAGAGAGGAAAGAGACAGAGGGAGAAGGAGGGGGAGGAGACGGGGGAATGAGGCGGGGAGGAGGGCGGGTTTGACTCGACCTGTTACTAAACGTTTGCGTGTTCCATTTCATGTCTTGTTTTGTCTGTCTGTCCGTCTGTCTGTCTATGTGTCTGCCTGTCTGTCTGTCTGACACTGTATCTCTCTGCCCGGTTTTTGTTTGGTTGGTTGGTTGGTTGTTGTTGTTGTTGTTATTGCTTTTTTTTTTTTTTACATTTCCTCATCTCTGTATTCCCTTAGCAACGAGTTTCCTTCGTTCGAAGTTCCACTGACTGTATATTCTCTCAGCAGTAAGTTCATCCCGCTCAAAGTTCTCTTAATTGTACGTTCCCTCACCTAGTCTATGTTTCCTTAGCAGTAAGTTCCTCCCGCTCAAAGTTCCCTTAATTTACGTTCCCTCACCTGTATGTTCCCTCAGCAGAAAGTTCCTTCCGCTCAAAGTTCCCCTAATTGTACGTTCCCTCAAGTGTATGTTCCCTTAGCAGTAAGTTCCTCCCGCTCAAAGTTCCCTTAATTTACGTTCCCTCACCTGTATGTTCCCTCAGCAGAAAGTTCCTTCCGCTCAAAGTTCCCCTAATTGTACGTTCCCTCAAGTGTATGTTCCCTTAGCAGAAAGTTCCTTCCGCTCAAAGTTCCCCTAATTGTACGTTCCCTCAAGTGTATGTTCCCTTAGCAGAAGTTCCTTCCGCTCAAAGTTCCCCTAATTGTACGTTCCCTCAAGTGTATGTTCCCTTAGCAGAAAGTTCCTTCCGCTCAAAGTTCCCCTAATTGTACGTTCCCTCAAGTGTATGTTCCCTTAGCAGAAAGTTCCTTCCGCTCAAAGTTCCCCTAATTGTACGTTCCCTCAAGTGTATGTTCCCTTAGCAGTAAGTTCCTTCCGCTCAAAGTTCCCTAATTGTACGTTCCCTCACCTGTATGTTCCCTTAGCAGTAAGTTCCTCCCGCTCAAAGTTCCCTTAATTGTACGTTCCCTCACCTGTATGTTCCCTTAGCAGTAAGTTTCTTCCGCTCAAAGTTCCCCTAATTGTACGTTCCCTCACCTGTGTGTTCCCTTAGCAGTAAGTTCCTCCGCTCAAAGTTCCCCTAATTGTACGTTCCCTCACCTGTGTGTTCCCTTAGCAGTAAGTTCCTTCCGCTCAAAGTTCCCTTAATTGTACGTTCCCTCACCTGTATGTTCCCTTAGCAGTAAGTTCCTCCCGCTCAAAGTTCCCCTAATTGTACGTTCCCTCACCTGTATGTTCCCTTAGCAGTAAGTTTCTTCCGCTCAAAGTTCCCTAATTGTACGTTCCCTCACCTGTGTGTTCCCTTAGCAGTAAGTTCCTTCCGCTCAAAGTTTCCCTAATTGTACGTTCCCTCACCTGTATGTTCCCTTAGCAGTAAGTTCCTCCCGCTCAAAGTTTCCCTAATTGTACGTTCCCTCACCTGTGTGTTCCCTTAGCAGTAAGTTCCTTCCGCTCAAAGTTCCCCTAATTGTACGTTCCCTCACCTGTGTGTTCCCTTAGCAGTAAGTTCCTCCCGCTCAAAGTTTCCCTAATTGTACGTTCCCTCACCTGTATGTTCCCTTAGCAGTAAGTTCCTCCCGCTCAAAGTTTCCCTAATTGTACGTTCCCTCACCTGTATGTTCCCTTAGCAGTAAGTTCCTTCCGCTCAAAGTTTCCCTAATTGTACGTTCCCTCACCTGTATGTTCCCTTAGCAGTAAGTTCCTTCCGCTCAAAGTTTCCCTAATTGTACGTTCCCTCACTGTATGTTCCCTTAACAGTAAGTTCCTCCCGCTCAAAGTTCCCCTAATTGTACGTTCCCTCACCTGTATGTTCCCTTAACAGTAAGTTCCTCCCGCTCAAAGTTCCCCTAATTGTACGTTCCCTCACCTGTATGTTCCCTTAGCAGTAAGTTCCTTCCGCTCAAAGTTCCCCTAATTGTACGTTCCCTCACCTGTATGTTCCCTTAGCAGTAAGTTCCTCCCGCTCAAAGTTCCCCTAATTGTACGTTCCCTCACCTGTGTGTTCCCTTAGCAGGTTCTTGGATCCCGGAATCCTCACGTAGATCCGCTCCAAAAATTTAACGGGTTTGTTCTTAGGCGACATTTACCTTTCCCGCTAATTTTTCGTTAAAATCGGTTCGGCCGTTTTACCAAAGCGTAACTTCACTGAAGGAATCCTGTAGTCTCCCTTGTTGCGGATCCAGAGCAAAATTTACAGGATTTAGGCCTACCTTTGACCATTCTCCGGGACTCCGGCAAGTTCTGTTCAGATTGGTTCAGTAGGTTTTTTTTGTGTGTGCATAATCCGCTGACAGACAGACAGACAGACAGACAGACAGACAGACAGACAGACTGACGAGACAAACAAACCAACACACGCGGATGAGAACATAAAATCTTTGGCAAAGTAAAGAAAAAAGAAAAAAAAAAAAAAAAAGAAAAACAAAAATCAGGAAACAGGGGTTGAGCCGACGACAAACGAAGACATTCAAGCCAATCTGATTTCACTCACTTAACTCACTCGCCCACTCCCTCCTGCTG
>CM065730.1:22611342-22628842 GCA_033310375.1 Conus canariensis | reverse complement strand
TCCTCTCCGCCTTTCTCTCTGATTTACGCAATGTAACCTTATGTACTACAATGGCAGCCTTTACTGTTTGCGATTCCGATGTGGTGACATAGAATTTCGTTTAACGACATTATCATATTTAAGATACTGTTATCTTTAAGATACTGAGATCTTTTCATTTTGCAATCCTTTTCAAGCCTAATAATATAATTTTTGAAAAGTTTCAGACACGCTCTGGAAACGCTGCTGGAAGTAACGAAAGGTTGTTCCGCTGACAGAAGCAGTGCAAGGTGAGCGGTGTAGGAAGACCATCAACAGAAATGTCTTATGTTGATTTATGTATTGTTCATGTTGATCCTTAAATGTTTTCTGAGCTTTTTTTCAGAAATGTTTGCATTCTGCCGTCATTCCTTTTTTCCGTTTGAATCGCTGTTTAAGAACCAAAAGGTTCAGTGACAGAACATAGAGGTAAGCGGTATAAGATCATCGACAGAATGTCTTATGTTTTGAGGTCAGTAAGATCATTGACAGGAATGTCTTCTTTGGATTTTATATGTTTTATACTATTCATTCCTTAGATGGTTTCTGAGCATTTTTTTCCCCTGTCTTTCTTTTTGTTTGTTTGTTTTTTTCTTTCTTTTAGAAATGTTTGCATTCTGCCGTCATTCCATCTTCCTATAAATGTATTATCTGGCTGGTGCACGAAATATGTGTCGCTGTTCCATCGAGCTTCTAGTGCATCTATATTCAAAGACAAGATCATAGAACTTTGCACATCTGACAAAATAACCATCAAATGTGTCGACTGAAAGATCATAAACATTATGCAGGAAGCAGGGAGACCCTATCACATAATCAACAACCGGTGCAACAGCAACTTCCCCAGAATGCTGATAGGAAAATAAAAGAATGTTGACGGCCATGACCATTAAAATTCATAACCAAGATCACAATATATTTCACTAAATGGGACGTCCGGTTTCAACTGAAGGAAAAGCAAAACACCAGATTACAAAAGATAATCAACAAGATCATTCTGTCTCATGCGATTTTATGATTCAGAAGCGTTCAAAGAAAGAAATGTGATACTGACACCACATTGGCCATCTTCCACACAGTCTGGAGTGATACAGGAAACAGGGACGTCAAAGAGCTGTTGGTTACAGGTATGCACTAAAAACTTATCTGTTTAAACACCAGTTGCAGAATTGCACCTGAAATGTTACTTTTTTTGCTACATGTCATTGGCACACTTTGCTCGTGTAGGAATGGGCTGTTCATCGTGTTTTTAGTATGTCTATATATGTGACATTTTGTGTGTGTGTGTGTGTGTGTGTGTGTGTGTGTGTGTGTGTGTGTGTGTGTGTGTGTGTGTGTGTGTGTGCTACGTATAGTTTAGATACTGATTTCTTAAAACTTATAAAGCGCCCCGTAGCCCACGTTTACGAGGATGGGCGCTATAGAAATTGTCCACAATCTCCTCCTCCTTCTCGTTCTTCTTCCTTCTTCTTCTTCTTCTTCTTCTTAGCATTATCACATGAGCATCTCTCTCTCTCTCTCTCTCTCTCCTCTCTCTCTCTCTCTCTCTCTCTCGTTCTCCCCCCCTCCCCCTCATCCCCCACATCACCTCAGTAAGCAAACATACACACGGCTCAAGAAACTTCTACAAAGGAACAGCCTCTCGTTCTTTCATCTGCCCCTGTCCCCCTAAACCCCCCCTTACACCCCATCCTCGATCAGTCCCAACCCCCTCATCAGTTACCGCCACCCCCCTCACCCCCCCCCCCCCCCTCCTATCTCTTCCTCCGCCTATGTCTTTCCAGACTTTGTCTGTCTTATTCAAAAAGACGTCAGATCCAAACGCAGTTGTTCACCACAGGAAACGTCACGGTTCGCGGAACGAAATGAGGTGAGTTTGGATGGAAGGGGCGAGAAAAAAAAAAGAGGAGAAAAAAAAAAAGAAAGAAAGAAAGAAAAAGGGGAGGTGGAAGAGGGGGAGAGAAGAGGGGAAGGGGAAGGGAGAGGGGGAGGGGTGGGAGACAGCCTCCCCCCCCCCCCCCCCCCTCAAGAACAGTGGTACTGTCTATCACCAATATTTTGGGGTTCCGCTCGAGCGCGCATGTCCGCGAATTAAGCGTGGGCGTGGAAGTGCGCGCATGCACGGACCTACACTCTCATAAAGACGCGCGCGCAGGCACGCACATGTACGTGAGTATGCACTCACATACACACATATATACAGGTACACGCGCGCGCACGCACACACTTACACACACATAGAGTCACACACACACACACACACACACACACACACACACACACACACACACACACACACACACACACACACACAACGCACATAATACAACAAACACTCACTAGAACACAACATCACACACACACACACACACACACACACACACACACACACACACACACACACACACACACACACACACATCAACAAGTTTGAAATGCCCCAACAGTTGTTCGATACAGGAGACTGGCAACACCGGAACTCAGGAAGGGGAAAGCACTGGCCCTTTGGGAATTCCTCCTTCACCTCCCCGCACCCCCTACCCCCCCCCCCCCCCCTTCGCATACACACACGTGCGCACGCGCTCCGCTGCTTTACCGTCTCCTGACCAGCGGCATTGTCCATCATCAATTAAACGAGGGGTGCACGGTTGGGGTGGATTCGGGGAAGGCGAGGGAGGGGGCGGGGGGGGGGGGGGGGGGGGGAGATGATCGCCCAACCTCCTTCCCCCCCCCATCCTTTCATCCATCCGAGGCTTCTGGGAAGAGGTGGGGGAGAGGGGTGGGGGGAGAAATGGGTAGGGGGAATGTGGGGAGGGAGGGAGGGAGGGAGGAGGCGCAGATTTACAGGGGTGGAAAGAAGGGAGGAGGAAGAAGAAAAGGAGAGAGAAGAAGAAGAAGAAGTCGGAGAATGTCAGACTGACTCATGTGTCGAGTTGGGGAAAGTGATGGGGTGGAGGACGGTGAGTTGGTAGAGGGGCCAGATCCGAATAGATGAGGCAAGTATGGAAGAAGAGAAGGTGCGCAGAGTTCTGAGCGAAGCAGGGAAAAGACAGACAAGACCAGAGTAAAGACGAGAGTAGAGAGGATGGTGGAGGACGTGATGACTCGGGATGGCTGTTTAGCTGGGCAGAGTTATTGGCCTTCCGACAACCGGAACTGAACAGGTTGCGCAGAGAGGAAAAAAAAAAAAAAAAAACCGACAGAAAAGCCCGGATCATCTTGAGTGGAAAACCTTGCGTAAATCGCCCATGTGTCCTCTTCAAGTAGACTAACCTGGAAATCAGTCAAGGCCGCATAGGGTGTGATTCGGCGTGGATGGAAGTTACAAAAATTTAAGGCAACACAACCGGCGAACGTACCCCACAAATCCACAATTTCTTTTTTTTTTTCTTTTCCCGCGTACGCAGGCTGATACTCCTGCGGACACTCCCTGTATAGAAAGGCAAGGTTTAACCCATCTACCCAACAAATGGAATGGAGTTTTGTGTGTATGCCCGTTTGTTTTGTTTTTTTTATCTCGCCATTAAGGCAGCCATACTCCAACTTCGGAGAAGGTGCCTGCTATGTGTAACGTGTCATCCATACCAACGGCCAAACTGACCTTCTCTTCCGAAAGTTGGCGATGGGATTTTACGTGTGTGTATAAGATGTTATGCGTGCGTTCACACACGGAACCTCGGTCTAGCTCAGTGGTAGAGCACCAGACTCGTAATCTTGGTGATCATGGGGTTGCGTGTTCGAATATCCGCCAGGCCATTTCGATATAGGGGGATTTTTCCCTCGGAGTTAACATTGGTTCTGACTCCATTTCCCATACAGTCCTTCGAATAAGACTATAAACCGAGGTCCCGTGTGTGAACGCACGCATAACATTTTACACACACGTAAAATCCCATCTCCAACTTTCGGAAGAGAAGGCGAGTTTGGCCGTTGGTATGGATGACACGTTACACATAGCAGGCACCTTCTCCGAAGTTGGAGTATGGCTGCCTTAATGGTGGGATAAAAAAAAAAACGGGCATACACACAAAACTCCACTCCCTTTGTTGCTCTTCCGAAAGTTGGTGATGGGATTTTACGTGTGTGTAAGATGTTATACGTGCGTTCACACACGGAGCCTCGGTTTATAGTCTCATTCGAAGGACTGTATGGAAAATGGAGTCAGAACCAATGTTAACTCCGAGGGAAAATCCCCCTATATCGAAACGGGGCGGATATTCGAACACGCGACCCCATGATCACCAAGATTACGAGTCTGGTGCTCTACCACTGAGCTATTCTGGCCCGCAAATCCACGATAACTTGCCATTACAAAACATCGGTAAAAGAGATAAACCGGTTTCTAGGAGAGGGGTGCGGGGGTAGGGTGGGATGGGGAAAGAAAGGAGGTGTTACAAACAGCATTTTTATTTTTCATCTTTTGATAAATCCTATATAATTATCTTGTCACTTTTGATTATGAAATTAGATTCATATGAGAGTGTGAATGCATTACATGATCATTTGTAAATGCATATTTCACTGTCCTTGGCATGAAGATGTATTGTCTTGCAGTGTGTTGCACCTTATTGTATTCTATTGTGTTGCATTGTTTGTGTGTGTGTGTGTGTGTGTGTGTGTGTGTGTGTGTGTGTGTGTGTGTGTGTGTGTGTGTGTGTGTGAGCATGCTCCTGCATGTACGCATATGTGTGTACGTGTATATTAATGTGTGTATGCGCGCACACTCAGGTGTGGTGTGTGTGTGTGTGTGTGTGTGTGTGTGTGGTGTGTGTGTGTGTGTGTGTGACAGTTGAAATTGTATGTTCATTCATCATAGTATTTTGTCCACATTTTTTTATTGTCAAGAATTGCTGTCGTTTTCAACCGGGAGGCATTTTGTTTATAATCCGTGTAAACGTTTTGAGGCTTTGCCAGATCTTTTGATCCAGAATCTCATAATTATTAATTTGATAATAGATCAAACGAACACCCCCACTCCAGCACCAATCGTTTCACTTAGTTTTAGGGAGTTCTACCGATGACGTCATTCACAATCTAGAAATGCAAGAACTACCCTGTACCTGACGTCATGTTTCAGATCTTCACACTCACCCGTGATCCTGTCTTGGCGATGCGTGGTCTCCACAAAAAAGTCACACTTCTTTGATTTTAATTTATCTGCTTGGGACCAGCGAGCGTGTATCTAGAAGGACTTTAGAAAGAAAAAAGGAGAATCAGCTTTCAGACAACAAAATGAAAATTCTCAGAACAGTCTAATTATGCATGCCGATTAATACCCGACACCTTAAGCAAGGCGCGGACGTGGCGTATTCATTTTTTTTTTTAATGCAACCTGTCTGCATCTTCTCCCGTTTCCTTGCGTGGTGCCCTGTAAGATGGTTTCGGAAGGCCAGAGGATCGCCAGATGTAAGCATACCATTTCAGTTTTCGTTTCTTCACTTTTCTCAGCAGGTCTTCAAAGGAGACGAAGACTACCTCAATTCTTTATGCGCACTTCTTCATTAGTGGCCAAGGTCTTTGTTGGAGCTGTGTAGGATTTTCGCGGTAGCGTTTCATGTCAAATGCCAGGGTTCTTCTTTGAAGATTTGCTGAAGAACAACTGAGTTAACGCGGTCACTAACACAAAATCTCTCAAATGTTGAACGTTTGAGTTTTACCAGAAGGAGGAGGAGAAGAAGAAAAAGAAGAAGTGGTAATAGTGGTGATGGTGGTGGTGGTAGTAGTAGTATGCCTAGTAGCAGCAGTAGTATAGTAGTAGTAGTAGTAGTCGTAGTCATCGTAGTAGTAGTAGTAGTAGCAGTAGCAGTAGTAGTAGTAGTTGTTGTTGTGATAGAAGAAGAAGAAGAAGAAGAAGAAGAAATTACGTTATTTATAGCCCTACCGACCGCATGGCGCCTAACATTGAAGCTGCTTTCATGTCGATTTCATATATGCATATGATAAAGACAGGTCAAAACAAGGCAAAACAGCTTAAAACCGGATCCACTTTCTACAAAATCTGAAATCAATGTGACGAAGAAGAAGAAGAACAAGAACAAGAAGAAGAAGAAGAAGAAGAAGAAGAAAGGCAGAAAGAAAAAAGAGGGAGAAAGAGCTTTTTTTTTTTTAACATATTGGATTATTTTGTTGTTGCTTGTTTCTTTTAAAACTTGCTTACAGACCTGATCCAACCACTGTGATCGACTGGGCTACAAACATCAGGAGTTGATTTGATCTTCTGTATCAAGATATGGTCAGACTAGAACTTCTTGTTCTTCCTATTGTTCTTCTTGTTCTTGTTGTTCTCGTTCTTGTTCTTGTTGTTCTTTTTCTTAGTCTTCTTCTCTGTCTCTTCTTCTTCTTTTTCAATCTTCTTGTTCTTGTTCTTCTTCTTTAATCTTCTTTCTTCTTCTTCTTCTTCTTCTTCTTCTTCTTCTCTTCCCTCTTCATGCTTCCCCTCCTCCTCCTCCCTCCTCCTCCTCCTCCTCCTCCTTCTTCTTCTTCAGCTAGAACTTAGAAGTTCAGCTTTAGGGGATATGTACGTTTGTTGACCAGCTGTTATCTCACCATTCTTTAGAAGATCTACAAAGAGGCAGCTCGGACATTAATCACTGTATGTATTTTGTCAAGACTAAATTGTTTCTAAGTGAATTTTCGTTGTTTTATTCGTTTATGTCTCACCCGATGAAGACCTAAGAGGTCGAAACGCGTTGTGTTTCGTCTTGTGACTCGTTTGTCCACGTTCTCTGGGCGGTTCGCTAACATTTATTTAAGATTTGTTTAGATTTCCGCCTGCAGTCGTCTCGCTTTGCAACTAGATCTAAATTGTTTCTATTAATTTCTTGCTGGCCTGCCCAACAGGTTCAAAATTCTGCCACAAGACTTATCTTTAAAGTACGCTAGTTTTACCTCAGTACAACTATCGTCAAAGAGCTTCATTGGTTTCCAGATGAGAAAAGAATATAATTAATACAAGAACTCCAGTCTTCAGTTCCAAGTCATTGTTGGGACTGCATCTCAATATCTTTCGGAACTTCTGGACATTTATATTCTGTCAAGGTCTCTTTGTTCCTCTGGCGATGGTAGGATCTTCGGCGTTCCAAAGTTCAGTAGAGAAAGGCATGGGAGGGGGGTGGGGGTGGGGTGGGGGTGGGGGGTGGGTGGTGGTGGGGGGGGGAGCTTTAGTATTTCAGCTGCACAAACCTGGAACTCACTGCTCGTCTCTATCCGCTACAGTTCGTCACTCCTACACTTCAAAACTTATCTTAAAACATTGCTTTTCAAGCAGTATCTTCCCCTGATGTTCTCGTCTGTGTGAGTGAGTGAGTGAGTGAATAAGTGTGTGTGTATGTGTGTGTGTGTGTGTGCGTGTGTGTGTGTGTGTGCGCGCGCGCGCGCGCGCGCACGCGCGTATGCGTGAGTGCGTGCGTATGTGTGTGCGTGCGTGCATGCGTACGTGCGTGCGTGCGTGTGTGTGTGTGGTGTGTGTGTGTGTGTGTGTGTGTGTGCGTGTGTGTGTGTGTGAGTGTGTGTGCGTGTGTGTTGTTGTTCTTCAATTTAACGTCTTCCCACTTAACGTGATTACAGACAGAGAGAGAGAGAGAGAGAGAGAGAGTGTGTGTGTGTGTGTGTGTGTGTGTGTGTGTGTGAGAGAGAGAGAGAGAGAGAGAGAGAGAGGGAGTGTGTGTGTGTGTGTGTGTGTGGTGTGTGTGTGTGTGTGTGTGTGTGTGTGTGTGAGTTTCTTTTTGTATATGAGGGGTTATTGAAAGTTAAAGATAAATTCCTACTGGACTACGTAATAAATGTGGGCATAATGAAAAAAGAAAAGCATAATTATTTAACATTTTAGGTAATGTCAGTGGTGTCGATCTATCACGTGAAATATTACTACCAGCCTTGTGCACTGTATTCTTTGCTCTTGGACAATCTAGTAATAGGTGACTCACACTAAGAATTTCCCCACATACGCATTTAACATTTTTGCTGTATTTGGTTCGAAGTGAATTCAAACGCATCCTATGAATTAAGGATACTACCTCTCTAGATATCGGACTTTCGAATTTGTCTAATTGCGTCTTGGGGTGAATGTCAGGATTTGATCGTATACAATTTTGATAATATTGACTACCTGTGTCTTTCAATAACCTTTTGAAACTGTTAAGAGATGCTTTATTAATCAAGGTATAACATTCTGATAGGTCTAGCGGAATGTTCAGTGCAGTTGTGCCTTCAATATTTCGAGCTGCTCTCCGAGCAGCTTGATCAACTTTCTCATTTGTTGAGATTCCACAATGTGAGGACACCCAACAGAACGTCACATTTATTCTTTTCATCGATAGGAGATGTGTCACGTAATTAATTTCTGTAATAGTCTTACAACGAATTTTTGAATTTAAAGACTGTAAGGCAGAAAGAGCTGACTTTGAGTCACTGCACAGTAAAAGTGGACAATTTTCTATGGAAGAATTTAAAACATGCTTCAGGGCCATCAGAATAGCAACTAATTCTGCAGTAAAAATTGACAAGTGTATGCCAAGATGATATAATTTCTCTACTTTTAATTTTGGTATTATAAAAGCTGCTCCTGTTCTATAGTCATCTAACACTGAGCCATCTGTAAAAATTTGAAGATGATCCTTATATTGATTTTCCAAATGAGAATTTACATAATATTTTAAGAGATATGGTGGATCGTTTTTGTTCAGTTCAGTATAGTTTGTGTCATAATTTGCTTTGGTTTGTTTCCATTTGGGAATGGGTGGAAAGGACGAGTTGACAGCTATTTCACTTTGGTTAATGTTGGTTTTTTTAAGAAGAGTAGATGTGTATGACTGAATAGATTTAGTTGATTTTATGTCTTTTGCTCTTTTAGCAAAATCTGTCTCTGAATTGAGAGATACTTCATTTGTACAGAAACTTTTCTGTGAAAGGTTCTTTAAAACAAATTTAGAGGCGGACACTTTTCGAAATTCGTTCAAAGGTAAGATTCCAATTTCATTATAAGTCCCAATGTTACATGCATGTGTGGGAACTCCAAGAGCAAGTTTATATGCTTTGCAGTCTACACTTTGTAACTTATTAAGTAGATGCTGTGGAGCACTAAAGAAAACTTCTTGAGCATAAATCAATCTAGAGCGCACAAGAGCCGAAGATAGGAGTGTTAAACTCTCTTTATCTTGTCCCCATTTTTGTTTGCTTATGATCTTTAGAAAGTTTAAACTTTTTCTTGCTTTATTCAAAATATATTCAATATGTTGGTTCCATGAGAGTTTTGATGTTAAATATACTCCTAGGAATTTAACAGATTTGACGTATTGTAAGACTGACCCATTCAGGGTGAATTGTGGAAGTTTCTCTGGGTCATATCCAGAGTTAAAAAGCATTAGATTTGTTTTTTCTGCCGAGAGTGTCAATCCATTTTCATGTAAGAAACTACTGATTTTGTTTAATTCATGTTGATATTTGATCTTTATGTAATTTAAGGATCTTAATGGGGTTTTTCTTTTCATAGTGACTTTCATCCACAGACATATGTCATCAGCAAACTGTACTAAAACTACGTCTTTGGATAAGCCTTTTGTTATATCTGCAATTAGGATATTAAATAAAATTGGAGATAATACTGATCCTTGTGGAAGACCCATTTCCAATGTTCTAGTGTTGGAATATGTATGCTCTATTCTTGTTTGAATAATTCTACTTTGAAGGAAAGCTTTGACATAGTTATACATGGTTCCATTTATTCCAATAGTTTTAAGTTTATACAAAAGTCGTTCATGCCACACTTGTTCGTACGCTTTCCTTATGTCAAAGAACGTTGCCAGGATGTTTTTTCGTCTTGCGAACTGTTGTTTAACATGTGTTGTGAGTTTTACTAGATGTTCTGTTGCTGATCTGCCTTTCTGAAAACCAGCTTGATTTATGGGGATAATTTGATGTTTGTTACAAAAATAAAGTAATCTGTTTAGGACAATTCTTTCCATTAGTTTACATGCGTGCGACGTCAGGGCAATTGGGCGGTAGCTGTTTATGTTACTTCGAGGTTTTCCTTGTTTATGTATAGGAACTATGATAGAACGCTTCCATAATGAGGGCAAATTGCCGTCTTCCCAGCATTTTTGAATGAATACTGAGATAAAGCGTTTTACATTAGGTGGGACATGACGTAACATTTCATTAGATATACCGTCTAAACCCACTGATGTTTTTTTGGTGCCCAGATTAGCAAGACATTCTTCTACTTCCTGAATTGTTATGGGAGCATTCAGATAGTGGTTTATTATAGGGTCTGGATCGTTGTAGATGAGCTTTCCTTCTTCTTGCTCTCTGTGCAGTCTATTTTCTGTTGATAAACTATCTTTACTGCCATTTTTGGCGAATATGTCAACAAAAGCTTCGGCCTTTTCTAGATTAGAAGGGAAATCAGAGTTTGGGAGCTTTACAGGACATTTTGGCAAGTTTACTCCATCTTTCATTGTTCTTAACTTTTCCCACACATTTTGGGCATCTTTATGATTTGATATTTCATTCTTACAAAAGTTAGACCAATATTGCTGTTTTGCTTGAGCTGTGATGTGATTAAAATGATTTTTTGCTCTTTTTTTCTCAAGAAGCTTTTGAGCGCGCTCTTCTCCTTTGCTTCGTAAATATTCTCTCAGTTTAATGTTTTTCTCCTTTTTCCCTTTTTCACATGTCTCATTCCACCAGGCATTACCTGCGTGCTTTTTTGAACTTGATTTGACAGGTTTTATCATAGGTATTGACTGATTCGCAGCAGATAGCATAGCATTCTGAAACTGATCGTATAGGTCATCAATAGATTGAGTATCAAGTTCTTCTGTGTCGACATAGAATGCTTTTAGTAATTCTGTGAATTTACCCCAGTTAGCTAATTTATAATTATATTTTGGGACTTTTTCCATTGTTAAATCTGTTAGTTCAGGCCTTGAAGTTTCAAAGGTAGTGATGATAGCAATATGATCACTATTGAGTGTGTCATCAAGGGTTTGCCAATCACAAAGTGGCGCTAGATCTGGAGATACTAAAGTTAGATCTATTGCACTTGGCTTGTGCTTAGGGTTGTCAGGAATTCGTGTTATTCTCCCATCATTCAAAAGATATAAGGACGAGTCGACTAGATTTTCTATAAAACGGTTACTAGTAATCGACTGACAATTCTTTTCCCAAAACGGGGAAAAGAATTGTGTGCGTGTGTGTGTGTGTGTGTGTGTGTGTGTGTGTGTGTGTGTGTGTGTGTGTGTGTGTGCGCGCGCGCGCTTGTTCTCAACTAAACATGACATAACCCCCACCCCCCACCCTCACCCCACCCTCCCCTCCTCCATTCCCCCCCCCCCCCCCTCCTTTTTTTCCTTTTTTTTTTGTTGTAAATTTTAGGTTCGTGGCAGGTGGACTGACACCGAGAAATCATCGTCCGAGGGCTATGGTCTGAGGGGAGACGAGACGAGAATGATATATAGAATGGAGGAAAAGGCCAATGTCAACGTTCATTTTTATACCTAGGAATCTCCTCGGCCCCTCAGCGCAACAGCCGCTTTTGGGGAGAGAGAAAGAGAGAGTTAAAAAAAAAAAAAAAAGAAAAAAAAAAAGTCGGGGTGCGAGAGAGACTCTGGCGCTTTACTTATCGAGTGAATCTAGAATCAACAAGCCGCTCGGCTGCGCACGCTCGCCTGACATGCGCACTGGCAGTCACCGGAAGCGTGACCTCGTGAGCGCAGGGGCAGAAGGCAAGTGGGCATGAAATAGCGAGGCTGATAACGAAACAATCCGGAAACGATACGTTTCTTAAATCTAACCGATTCATCTCTCTCTCTTTTTCTTTCTCCTTCCTCCCCCCTCTTTTTAGGGGGTGGGGGGGGGGGATAGGGAGGAGATAGCGCCGGTGGGGTGAGAGGGAGAGAGAGAGAGAGGTGGTGGCGGCGGTGGTGGTGATGATGTCGTTTCTCGTTCGTCATGTTTTTATTGCTGTCGTGTTTGTGTATTTCCTTTGACGGTTTTTTTTTTTTTTTTTTTTTTTCCCCACTTTTCTTGGATGAGGGACTGGGGAGGCAAGGGTAAATTCGCTTATCAGCAAGATCATAAATAATCTAATACCCTTACGCGCAGGGAGGTTAGCTCTCATATCTTTTTCTTTTTTCCCCTTTTTTGTTTTAATCAAGGCGCTGCGTGAGCACTTTTGCCGAGCAATTTTGCAGACACATAATGCATTAGCAAGAGCCTCCGCAACTATAGCAGGAGACGAAGAGCGGTTGCGGGTGGAGGCGTGGGGGGGTGAGGGGTAGGGAGGGGGGCGTCGGTGGTGAGGTTAGAGGCGAGGAAGTGGTTGGGAGAGCTCTCAAAATCACGTCTGGTTTGAGTGAATGTTTTAAATTAATGCAGTAAAAGAAAGAGGAAAAAAGTGATTGGTACTTACCATGGTTCGATCAAACATGATTCCCCCCCCCCCCCCCCCCCCCCACACACACACTTTTTTTTTTTTTTTTTTGAAATTCAGACTCATGATTGGGGCTGAGCTGCAGGGAAGCCGGGGAACTCTTCGGCCGTGTTCCTGAAATATTTCCTAGTGCGCACCTGCAAATTTCAGATCGGATTATCATTTAATCCACAGAAAGTCTGACATGGAAATCAGCATCAACTTGTAGATCCTTTCATAGATCTCAATGCCTTTTACACGAATTAGTGTCATCTTTCAAACAGTGTTTTAGCATTTTCATTTCATAGGGTTTAGTTCCCCTGGTTTTTTTTTTTTTTTTTTTTTAAATTGTCTTTTTCTGAAGGGATAATCTCGTCCTTCGAGGTTTAGTTTTCTCCTTTCACAGGCTTTAGTGTCATTTTTACTATAAGATTTCGTGTCATTGGAGGCCATTGCCGGTCGTTACCTCAAGCACCCTCAACTGCTGAAATTATTCGAACTGTACACATCACTGAAATCAGATGGATGCAACATAATTTTTGCTTGGGTTCCCAGCCACGTGGGCATTCGAGGCAACGAGTTGGGTTGATCAACTTGCCAAGAGTGCCACAAGGAAAGAGTTGAGCAGGCTGTCTATCCCTCACACTGATTTGAAGCCCAAACCCCAGGCTTCCGTCAAAGAACTCTGGCAAGAGGAATGGAACTTGCAGACGGATAACAAACTATTTAAAAGCCATCGAAACCTGAAAGAGCTTTTGCCATGTTCTCGAGGCGGCCGTAGTGGAGAAAGTTTTGTGCCGTTTGCATTCAGGCCACTCGTTTTACACCCATTCTTATCTTTTAAAAGGTGAAGAAAGTCCGTGGTCATATACCAATCACAGTGAAACATATTCTTTTAGAGTGTTGCGACTTGCATCATGTGAGACATAAACAGCATTGTATAGCAGATTCCATAAAAACCTTGTTCAGAGGTGCCCCACCTGATGTGATCTTCGAATTTCTGAAAGATATTAACATTTTTTATCTGGGGGAAAGATTTTTAACCAAATTTCTGACGTGTCTTTAGTATATGTATTTTAAAGAGTTTGTGAATGAGGTTTTGTTTTGTTTTTGTTTTTGTTTAAATGATTTGTGTGTTGACTTCAATGCCGTGACAGGCCTGATACAGCCCTTTGCAGTCGGCTGGGCCGTAAGTAACATTACCTTACCTTACCTCAGTGATTTCTGAATGTATATACAGACAATGGAAGTGCCAAAACACTTGGTGTTTCTCAACTAAGACCGTAAATTCATTGTTTTTCGTACACTGTTTAATTTTCTGCCATGCGACCCAGAGACCTTGATTTGAGATCAAAGCAGCTGTGGACCTTGGTTTCGGATGAATCAGGCAAGGAACTGGGGATGGGGTTGGATGAGGAAGGGGTGCCGATAGATATAAGGGAAATCACTCCTGTCGGTGCAGGCACTGACTGGAAGCAAGGCTGAGCTGCCTATGTTATTGTTGTCTTGATGGTCTACCTGCATATTTGTAGGTCATTCCAAAGTAACATAGCAAACGTTTTTACCGTGAATAAAGAGAATGCATACTTTACTGGCTAATTTTCAGATGTGTAAAGAGCGGTACATTATGTTGTTTTTTTTTTATAATTTTTTTAAAAAATGTTTTCTTTCTTTTGTCAGTCATTTATGTTCTGTCCACTTGTGCATACATGTATTTGTCTCCCTTTGAAAATACTCCATGGGCGCTGCGCGCTTGCTTGTGTGTACGTGTGTATAAAAGATGCTTTATCTGCGTATAGTGCGCGCACGTACGCACACACACACACACACACACACACACACACACACACACGCGCGCGCGCGCGCGCGCGCGCGCGCGCGCAAGCACACACACATATATACACACACACGCCCAGGGAAAGATACAATGACGGAGATCTCTCTCTCTCTCTCTCTCTCTCTCTCTCTCGTCGCTCGCTCGCTCTCTCCCTCCCTCTCTCTCTTCTCTCTCTCTCTTCCCGTCTCTCTCTCTCTCTCTCTCTCTCTCTCTCTCCTCTCACTATCCTTTTCACACCACACACACACACACACACACACACACACACACACACACACACACACACACACACACATTCTCTCTCTCTCTGTCTCACTCTCTCTCTCTTTCTCACTCGCTCACACTCACAAAAGCATACATTTTGTGTGTCTCTCTTACACACATTTATTCTCTCTCTCTCTCTCTCTCTCTCTCTCACACACACACACACACACACACACACACACACACACACACACACACACACTCTCTCTCTCTCTCTCTCTCTCTCTCTCTCTCTCTCTCATTACTAAGGCATTTGCCTGGATACTTTTACGGGGTAAGAAATCCTAGACTTGGTGTGGGAAAAGGGGTAGAAAAGGGAGCAAAGATCACAGGAATCATTTGTTATTCAAAGTAATATGCACATAATGTAACTGGACCAAAGTGAATTTGGGAATCGGCTTTGATAGTTACAGAAGAACAAACATTGATTTTTAACTGTTAGCTGGAATCCTACTTTTCAGAAAATGTAAAACCCTAGAAGGAAAAGTGTTGTTAATATTGACCTGAATACAATGTTATTTTCGTAGATCATAATTCAATGCTTTTAAAAGGCAGTCCAGAAGGGACGTTAAGTAGTATTGCCACCGCATATTTATGAACAACAATTCACTTTTGAGTACCTAACTTTTAGAAACGGTTTGCCATGTCTTTAAGACATCATCATCTATTACTCTGTCCAAACCATCATTCCATTAGTCTTACCCTGTCATCGATAATCAGCCCATGTACTTCATTCCCTCCATTTTTGTTTCCCATCCATTCATTCTCCTTACTGTCATGAACCGACAACGTTGAGACCATCGACAAGCAGTGTGTTAAGAGTCTCTGAAGGGAAAACACATTTCTTTGGAAAAGCACAAGGATCAGACAAGTTAGATGAAACGGATTTTGTGAGTATTTTTGATATATAATGCTCTACGGTTTCCGCGATTCCAAATTGCCAGTACCCATACGTTACTGAATATACTATGGTGCTGGATTGAAGTAGCCGTGGTGCTGGAGATTAAAGTGGCTAGTTCATATCGGGTAGCACGTCACTGTTAAGTAGACGGGGTGTCGGCAAAAGTTTAAGTAGACTGTCAACATTGAGCAGCATGTCACATTAAAAGTAGCCATTCACATAGAGCAGCCGGTCACCTTGTTGGTAGTCAGTCACAAAGGTTGTAGCCAGTCATGGTGGGATGGCTACCCAAAACTCCGTTAGGTAGCCAAAACGATGGTTAAAAAAAAAAGGTACACCACCACCATTATCACCACCACCGCTACCACCATCACCACCACCATCAGAGCTGAGAATTCATCTCAGCAGGGATTCTAGTGGGCCCCAAAAGACAGGAAATCGGAGACGTCTGCTCCCGATGGAGGGAACCGTCTTCCTTGCTGGGAGAAGGCCTGGGGCTGGAGCCTGGGGGATTAGAACGGCGTGCTCAGACAACAGACCTCGTCCTGTTCAGTCCAATGTACTTTTGATCTGTTTGGCTGGTGGTTGTCGGTAGGATTGGTGCGTACGTTGTGTGTGTGTGTGTGTGTGTGTGTGTGTGTGTGTGTGTGTGTGTGTGTGTGTGTGCATGCGTGCGTGCGTTGTGTGTGTGTGTGTGTGTGTGTGTGTGTGTGTGTGTGTGTGTGTGTGTGTGTGTTAGTTTGCCTCGCATTTGAGAGGGACTGATAGTATGATTTGTCGTTAGTTTCTAGTTTCACTCTTCCTCTTTACAGTGTTTTTCTTTTTTTTTTTTGTCTTGTGTTACTTACACAAACAGAGAGAAGAGAGAGAGAGAGAGAAGAGAGAGAGAGAGAGAGAGAGAGATTGGCTGACTCTGAACCCCTAAAGAAGATGTTTTGGCTGAGGCCTTCTCTTACAATGCATCCTTGCCACACACACACACACACACACACACACACACACACACACACACACACACACACACAGAATTACAATACATAACATCCATGTTGATTAGTGGATGAGAAAAACTGTACACACGATGATAATGCCGATGGGTAAATCTCAGACGAATGACAAAGTAATGAGAAGAAAAGAGACAGTGGGTGGCAGACAGACAGACAGACAGACTGCATGGTAAATATTTGGGAAAACCAAGCCTAACAGCCGACTAAGAATTAAAACCTTTCACCCTTGCCTTTTACCCCCCCCCCCCCCCCCTCCAACCCTCCCTTGCCTCCTCTACTCAGTACATCAGTCGTCTAAAGACTAAGCATCTGTCCAAAAATTGCCTAACTTTCCTGTCACGGTTGTCTTTGACTAGGGCGGCACGACAGTGTCACCACACACTTCGGTCACAAACAAACAACCTTACAGACAAGACCCCTGTGACCGACGTTCTAGTTTTCGTCAGTCACGTTCAGATTGAAAAATCGTTTGCATCGTTAGCCTCGAACGTTTGTTTTGTGTGGCTTTGATTGTCTTCAAACCTGTGTGTTAATTCTAACGACTGTGGGAGCGAAAGAGAAAACAAATAATTATGAGAATAAGAATGATCACACAAGAGATTGAAATTATGTAAACGTTTTTAGATCAGCGTTACTAATCACAATTCTTAGGAAAGAAAAAGGCCAGTTGATGAATGCACGTAGAAATCATATAGGAAGACAAAACTGCATTAATAAAGTGTACAGCTGAAGAAGCTTAATTCTGTAAAATCATATGAAAAGAATCATTTGAGATATTTGAATTTGATTATTGTGAACCGGCTAATCAAATCTTTGGCACATAAGCATTTCACCCTGCACTCTCTATGAGTACATGCTAGAAAATTCACCTTTTGTCCTCTGCTTACTTTAGTGACATCGCAACAGTTAACGTCTGCCCGGTGTAACGAAAAGTTTTAACTCCCCGAATGGTTTAACTCCCAGGGAGTTAAACTGTTCATTTGTAAATTTTAACTCCCTGGGAGTTAAACCAGAATATAAAAAACGAACTCCCTCTGTGTTTTAGTTTGACTCCAGGGGAACTA
>CM065730.1:22593842-22598842 GCA_033310375.1 Conus canariensis | reverse complement strand
TGTGTGTCCCCCCCCCCCCCCCCCCCCCCCCCAATCTTCAGCATCTTCCAGTGCTTGCTTACTTAAACTGTGTCACTAACTTCAATGCAAAGAGAAGTCCTATGCTGAATTAATGCACCCGAAACAGAAGAGCACTTTCTACTCCAGTGTTCAAAATACAGAGAGCTTTGTAACAGCGTTAATTCCAGCTTAATACTATGAACACCCGCCCGCGTTTAAATTTGCCTTGTTACTGGCAGCCGGAAATACCTCTGCCATGATAAATGTAGCCAGCTTTGAACGCAAAGCATTAAACTACAGAAAACCTGGCCTGCGCTCATGAATGAGAATACTGTTGTTTAAAAACCTACTCACGGTATTGTAAAGGGCCAAGGTCTGTGTAATAAATCATCTCTCTCTCTCCTCTCTCTCTCTCCTCTCTCTCTCTCTCTCTCTCTCTCTCTCTCTCTCTCTCTCTCTCTCTCTCTCTCCAGTGCGCTCCTCTAGATAGTAGTTTCGTTAAGAGTCAGGTACATAAGGATGAATTTTTACGAGATGAAATTAACCAGGAGGATTAGACGTAAGCCGTGAAGTCAGATACGGATGACAGTAAACAGTCCTGGCATGACACCTTCATGGCTCACATCCAGTATTTTCTCTTTCTTTTTATGGTAGAAGCGTGATATGAGACGTCAGAGAGAGACCCCCCCTCCCCCTCCCCCCCCCCCCCCCCCCGTGCAGGCCCCTCTCCATCTTCTCTATCTCCATCCCCCCTTCTATACCTACCTACCTCCTCCTCTCCCATTCGTCCTTCCCTCTGCCTCTCGCCCTTGCAGAGATGTCGAGGACCCAAAGGCGCCACTGGATCGCGCGCGAAAATACTAACTGCGTGTTTAAACAAAACACACACACACACACACACACACACACACACACACACACACACACACACACACACACATGCACGCACGCACGCACACACACACACACTCGCACGCACGCACGCACACACACACGCATACACGCACACGCGCACGCACGCACGCACACGCACACACAGAGATGATTTCTAGAAGGTTAGATAGCTCTGGTAAAATCGTGAGTAAAATGTGGAGAATATTCATTTTGATAAGTGAACTAAAAACACATACAGGCATTAGAGGAGAGGGGTGGGGTAGGATGGGGCGGGGTGGGGTGGGGAACGGGGGGTGAGTTTCACTGTACTTTGGCGAAGTGATCTCTGCGGAGAGCGAGGCAGAATTTCACACAGAGTTATTTGTCGTGATAGTGAAGTTCTCTAAGTGAATCCACTTCTATATAATGCAATGCAATACAAGATGTTACAATACAGTACAGTACAGCACAATACAATACGATGTAAGTATAATTCGTTGCAATACGATATAATGTAATTCAATGCTGAACGATAAATACAATATGTTACAGTACAGTACAGTAAGTACAGTACAAGACAAGACAAGAGAATGCCATATCAGTAAAATTCAATGCGATACAGTACAGCGCAATGCAATGCAGTACAATAAATACAGTACAATGCATTACGATACATACAGTAGTACAGTACCGGGCAGTATTTCTCTGAGCCTCACCCGCTCCTTCGGATGTATCTTTTTCTATTCATGTGGTAAGTACAATGCTGTGGTAAGTACAATGCTGTGGTAAGTACAATGCTGTGGAGATCAATTCATTCCAATTCAGCGCTATACAGGACAACACAAAACAATGTAATACAATGCCAAATCATGCCATACCACATCATACCATGCCATTCCGTACCATATCATACCAGACCAGATCAGACCATACCATATCACACCAGAGCATACCATATCACACCTACCATACCATACCATGCCATACCATACCATGCCATATCACACCAGACCAGATCAGACCATATTATATCACACCAGAGCATACCATACCATGCCATACCTTACCATACCATACCATACCAAATTACACCAGACCAGGTCAAACCATACCATACCATACCATACCATACTATACCAAATTACACCAGACCAGGTCAGACCATACCATATCACACCAGAGCATACCATACCATGCCATACCATACCATGCCATGCCATGCCATGCCATGCCATGCCATGCCATGCCATGCCATGCCATACCATGCCATGCCATGCCATACATTGCACGGTAGATACGTACCTGCAGAGAAGAGTATTGTTTGCGGTCCCGCTTTTTCTTTGTTTGCTTGTTTGTGTATGTTTGTTTGTTTGTTTGCAGGCTAGCTTAAAATAAGTCAGCAGATCTTCGTCAAATTTCAACAGTTTTATCTTGCTTGGGTCACTGCTTGGAAGACGAAATGCCAAAGACATTAAACTGGAGCGGGAGAAAACATTGTCTAATAAAAACCCGTGTCACACGACAACCGTTTAGTCGGAAAAGGCGTTCCGAGAAGGAACACAAATAAACTTCGACTAAATTGATCTGTAACAAAATTTGACCTTCTTTAGTTCTGTGTTAGTTTGTTTGTCTGTCTGTTTGTTTGTTTGTTTTAAGCTGGGAACGTCCAGGTTCGTCTCCTATTTGATTTTCAACCGCGGCATCGCCACGTGTTTACCGGCGGACCTTTTCTTTCGCTCCTGATTCCACTGTCATGAAATCTCCGTGCTGATTTAGAAATGAAACTAGAGCCAAATAGCTTCCAAATATCTTTTGGATTATGGTTTGATATACTGGAAATGATCACACACTCACACGCCGCACACACGCACGCGCGAACGCACGCACGAACGCACTCATGCACTCACGCGCGCACACACACACACTCGCACGCACGCACTCAGGCACGCACGCACGCACGCACACACACATACACACACGCACACAACGCACGCACACACACACACGCGCACACATACACTGGCACGCACACACACATGCACACACACACACACACACACACACACACACACACACACACACACACGCACACACACGCACACACACGCGCGCACTCACACACGCACAGGCACACGCAAACGCACACACACACACACACACACACACGCACCCCTCCCCCCCCCCTCCCCCCCTCCCCCCCCCTCCCCCCCCCCCCCCCCCCACACACACAGACACACAGACACACACATACACTCACACACTCATTCGGTGATCTGTGTGGGCATGAAACACTGTTTCCGACTTAAGTGTGACATAGTCCTGTGGGAACGCAGTGTCTATCTCTGCAGAACATATTTTAACGAGCATGGTTCGTGTGTCTTCGGGTGGAGTTTTGTTTTCACCTGTATGGAAGTTGGAAGTGACTCTCTGCTGCCGTCATGTCTGTTTTTGGTAGAAGGGATTCATTATTTTTATACTGTTGTCATTCAACTTTGTGAGGAAGGGATCTCTTGACTTTTCGCTGTTATCATTCAACTCTATGAGGGAGGGAATCCATGACGTTTTCGCTGTTATAATTCAGAATTTATGAGGAAGGGGGTAACATGATTCACTACTGTCCTCGTCCTCATTCAACTTCACGAGGAAGAAGATACAAGACTTCATTGTTCTCATTCAACGTTGTGAGAAAGGGGGTCTATGAGTCTTCACTCCGTTGTCCTTCAACTTTCTGAGAGGAAGGGGGTACGTACATGACTCTTCACTCTTGTCCTCCTTCTCTGTGGTCACTGGAGAGAGAGAGAGAGAGAGAGAGAGAGAGAGAGAGAGAGAGAGAGAGAGAGAGAGAGAGAGAGAGAGAGAGGGGGGGAGGCCCGAGGCGGTCTTGTCATGTGGTTGACCTGTTCTGTCAGTTCAAACCACTTACTCACACGTACACCTGTCACACTGAACATCTTTCCTTCTGGTCACCACTAATCCCTCTTCCCCCATCCTTTCCCTCACACCCCAACCCTACCTCCAATCCTATCCTCCCCCCCCCCCCACCTCCCCTAATCCCAGCTCCACCACCACCTCCCTCCAACTAACCTCATCGATCTCCTCCGTGATCTTCCGTCGCTCATCCCCAACCCTCTCCACCCCCCCCCCACCACCCCCCAAATTTCCCCGCCCCCCCTCCACCCCGCATTTGCCACGGTGATAGTGATTCCGTAAGACTGAGAATGTAGACTATGTATGTACGACAAGAGCAGGGTCGTGAGGCCGGTATTTGTCACGGGTCGCGTGCTGGTTCGTACTCGCCTCGATGTCCAGTGATTATTATTAATTAAGCGACTAAATTGATGATGAGAGACCGCACGTTAGTC
Source organism: Conus canariensis (assembly GCA_033310375.1). NCBI lineage: Eukaryota > Metazoa > Mollusca > Gastropoda > Neogastropoda > Conidae > Conus > Conus canariensis. The sequence goes on along the minus strand of CM065730.1, from coordinate 22,594,607 downwards.
CACTGACAGTCAGTATGTCATCGGTCGTTCGTGGGCGATATCCGGTAAACCTTAGAGAGGGGATAAAGGAACTTTTTTTTTTTTTTTTTTTTTACCTAATCTTGAAGAAGTATACATACCGTGCACACGACAACATTTTCCATGGACATGCACGTACGTGTGTGGCAGTGGGAAAAGTCCAGTTAAACGATGAGCGTTGGTCACTTCGATTGTTTTAGCAGTATTTATATAGCGTTTTGTTTGATTTTAGCCAAGGTTTTGTCAGAATGTAAATGTGTTGATATATCATAACGTGTATATGTCAAGGAGATAATCAAGCACAGACGGAGAAACAAACAAACAAACAAACAACAACAACAACAACACACACACACACACACACCACACGGTCACACACATACATATACATCCACACACGTAAACACACAACACACACACACACACACACACACACACACACACACACACACACACACACACACACACACACACACACAGGAAACAGACAAACAGACCTATTGTCAGATAGCTTGGCTTGGTAGTTAACAAGCTTTAGAAATGCACACATCTTTCAACTGCTCTAGTGAAATTTAAATTAAACAAAAGAACTTTATCAGCATACAACGAGCGCCATAAATCATGAGCGAAAAACTAAAATCCGAAATTCATTATTCATTGTGTAAAACTGCACATGTAGTTTGACATTGCGGACAAAGATAAACCAACGATTCAGACCTAATAAAAAAAAAAGTCAGTTGAAATAAA